>CM038147.1:27122274-27722274 GCA_021437245.1 Aegilops speltoides
CAAGCTGAATCATCAAACACTTACTTCCTTATCAAGACTTCTAATACTTGTTAAACAATGTCACTATGCATGTGTCTTCGTACACAAGCAAGAGAGGCTCCATAAAATATGACACGCTCTAGTTTACCTGGAGAGAGTAATATGGTTACCTCGTTCTTCAGCCCTCCAGTTCATTAGTTTGCGCCATGTAACGCTGCAGGTTCGGTCCTATTAACTTTTGAGAGAGTTGTGGACCTCGTGCTCTATACCATGGGATTTCTACTATGCATCTGTATGCATGTAGAAGTAAGGGAGGCCGAATAAACATGCCATGCACTACTTCACTTGGAGAGAGTTTTCCATATAGTTAGTTGGTACTTTGTTCCCTGACATTTTTAGTTAGCTCGCTGATCACGCTTAAGTTGTATGCAATTGTCTTTTCAGATAATCGTACGCACAACTATCCTCGTGATTCTCATAGTCTGGTCTTCATTTCTTATGCATTGCGTGTCTTTTAAGGATTGTGCCCACTAACTCTCAAAACACTCGTGTATAGTTACCCCATGCTCATATCCGAAATTCCTAGTCTCGTTTCGTTGTGGAAGGGAAGAGGGTGTTGCGTACTACCCTCCCACCTACGCTAATAGGACAAACAATTAAGATGTTCTATATTTTGTTTTATATGTTTCCTTCCTTAATTTTTGTTTTATACATATTTTAAAATGTGCTTCAAGTGCATGCATGTAAGTCAAATCTGTTATCATGAGGGTTCTTCTTTGCTATTCAACAAAAGCTCTTTCAATGTTGTGGCCTCGTTCAAATTCCCAACCTTTCAAGTTGTTTAATCCCAACTTATTTGGTGTATCATTGCTTGTTTTTTTAACTCACTCAATTGTCATATGAAGTGTCAAGCATATCAAATATTTGAGAATATTCTTATTATTATTTTCACTATAATGAATTAATTTATAGAAGGCAAAAAATCCCCTCAGTACAGAAAACATATGATGACATGGAACGCCATAGTTCAAGCACTTTCATATTTTCATAGAGGAAAATAATTGGTAAAAATTGCTAAAACATTGAGATGGTAGGCGTATAAAAGTACAATCATATACATTTACGAGGTGACCTAAGAAAGAAAGCAACATATTAGGCAATGTGCATACTTTTCAATTGGGATAAAATAATCCTACCTCTGTAAACAAATGTAAACTGCCAAAACTTTGTACATTTAAGGAGGGAGTACTTTCGAACTTCTTCATATATATAAAGCACAATAAAACCATATAATGACTAATATCAAGTCATCCCATGACATAGTATTTTTGGGTGTCATCTTATAACTACTGTATTTCCATCCAAACAACTCATTTGTGGAAATACACTCTCCTGTGAATCCCCATGTTTCAAATCCATTAGGACTTGTCCGTCATAGTAGGAAGTAACTTAGACTAATAATATGTACTCCTCCGATCCATATTATTTGTCGCTGAAACATTTGTATTTAGCATCAAACTTGGCCATGATTCGGGTGGCTTCGCGCCGCCAGCAAGAGCCGAAGCTGGCCAGCGACACGGAGAGCGAGATGAGGGAGTTTGGGGCGGCAAGGAGGGAGAAGGATGGAAGCGCAGCCGTGGAGGAAGAGAAGGTCTCGCGAGGGGCTTTTTTTTCATCGTGATGCAGCCACACCCGCACCGGATAGATCTTCATTAGAAAGTCTCGTATGAAGCCCTATGTTACCGTAACTAGCTATGTTACTCAAATTACGTCTCTTCTCATTATTCATTGCCACATAAGCAAATTTGGTGCGTTGGATCCTACTATGTTACTACTAAAATTACTCCCACTATGGTCAGTGTAAGATACTACCCTTGAAAGTTGTCATAGGCAAAAAACATTGCTAGCCCAATTACATGTATGCATGTTCAAAATCATTAAATTTAGATATACAACCCTAATATACAATGCATTGCAGTACCTGTCTCTTAAACTTTTATTGCTTCTATAATACTACACGTGCTAAGAGACGATGAATTGGGAGAGCCCTTAATATATGTGGAATTGTCTATTCCCTGCAGTTAATAATTAACTAAACTAACTTATGATCGAGAAAGGGCCTCACCGCTTTGTGTTTCTCAAATCCTGCGTGACAGCCTATAAATACCATCCCTATATCGCTTCGTGTCTTCACACCTTCCCTCATGGCTTCTACTCGTAAGGTCGCCACTATGATTGGTGTTTTTATACGTCTGAGGCGGCCATCTAGGGGCTGGCGCGGGAACAGACGCATCCACTAGCGGGACAGCAGGTGGCGACACTTTTTGGAGTAGCGTGGCGCAGGTGTGTAGCCATCGACAATGAGGCCTATGTACTGGTGGGAAGTGAAAGCGGACACAGTCTATCTCGATCATAAGTTCTGTCAACTGCATAGGGGTGACTGGGATCGACTGCTTTGTCAATGGAGGAGCATGGAGCATGCACCACACTCTATCTTAATTCTAATTGTCATTATCATCCTAGTTAGTGGCAGTCACAACAAACATATGGTCCATGTTCCATCTGCTGGTTTCGACTGATCGTGCTCCTCCAATACTCTCACATTTACCACACTCACTACAGAAAATACCTACAGAGTGTGCGAAATACTCTGCAAAGAGAAAAAGAATGGCAAATGCTTTATGGGCTTTTACACTCGGTAAAGCCTGCTCTCTGCTTATGCCATGTCAAGGACATATTCTGCCGAGTGTTTATTCATGGACATTTTGCAAAGACTTTGCGTCGTGTATTTATTATGCACAAGGCAAAGAATTGCATTCGTAAGAATAATTAACGAGCGGAAGAAATATGATGGTAATTGGTTTATCGTGTGTTTTAAAATAAACACTAGGTATTGAGAAATGCAATGCATACTTGCAAGGTTCTAGAAATATGAAGAACATTTGAAGAAGCTTCTAGAATATTATGTAGTATTTCATGAGAAAGAAGAATATTTGGAAGAAGGTTTTAGAAGCTACATGAATGACCATGGTGGAGATATTTAGAGAAAACTCTAGCATTATGGAAAGTTCTAGAGTAACATATTTTGGTGTAGTAAGGAATATCTAGAAAATAGATACTTGCTATGAACACCCTAGAATAATCATTGGACATGGTTCATGGAAAATAGTAGAGAAATATAGAAATAAGATATTTGTATGGAGTTCTTAAGAATTGTGTTGACGGTTGCCACTTGGCAATAATCCAATGGTGTTGTAATAACCCTATAAACAGGCATGCCACCCTCCCATTTAAGCAAGTGAGAAAGCAAGAGAGTGGTGAAATAAGAGAGCTACCAAGTGATAGAGGTAGAGATGTCATAGTAGTGAGAGGTAGCCACATATAAAGAGTTGTACCAAGTCTATAGTCATGAATAATAAAAAGGTTGAGTTACCCCATTGTCAGAGTGTGATATCCCAAGTCTGTGAAGGTCCTCAAGACTATAGATACTAGAGGCAACATGCGGCGGGTTCCTACGGTTCATCTCAGAGTATAGGAAGCCCTAAGGGTTTTTTAACAGTTGTATCAGAGTAGGAGGTTAGGGACCAGTGAGAGGAGGAGTAAGAGGTGAGTGTTGGGCACTTACATAAGGCAATGATATCTTCGGTAAGCATGTGGTTCAAACATTGATTGTAGTCACTGAGATGCATTGAGAAAAGACTCTAATCAGAGCATAGTCTGGGACTGTGAAGATCACTAGTCTCGGACTAAGCGAAGCCGCGGGGTGTCAGTTGAGATGGCAGATCTCATGAGCGCAGGAACTGGCTTGAAGAGACTCAATAGCCACAACTATGGTTATTGGCAAACTTGCATGGAGTCGTACCTGCAGGGCCATGACCTGTGGAGTTTGTTGCGGGAACCAACACTACTCCTCTAGAGAGTACAAAAGCCTTGCAGAAGTGGCGCATCAAGGCAGGAAAGGCTATGTTCACATTGAAGACCACCATTGAGGAGGACCTAGTGGAACATAATTTGATATGCGGAGACACCGAAGGCAACTTGAGATACTTTGGCAAAGTTGTCCACAAGAAAAATGAGGCACGACTCCAGCTCCTAGAAAATGAGCTTGGAGGTATTTCACAAGGCACTCTGAGCATCAACAAGTACTTTACAGAAGTAAAGAATATTTGTCGGGAGATATCCTAGCTTGCTCCTAAAGAGAATATAAGTGAGGTAAGATGAGAAGTATCATTATCCACGGCTTAAGACTAGAGTACAATGGGTTTATGGCTGCTGTTAGAGGATGGCCTACACAACCATCTTTGGTTGAGCCGCACAAAACAAGGCAACAACGACAACAGTAAAGTTAGGATCAGTGGTGCTGGCACACCTTCAAGATATGTGTTGTCATTTGATGAACGGATCACATCATCAGGAGAATGATGTGATGGACAAGACACATGTGTTAGCTTAGCATTATGATCCTTTAGTTTTATTGCTACTGCTTTCTTCATGTCAAATACATATTCCTCCGACTATGAGATTATGCAACTCACGGATACCGGAGGAATGCCTTGTGTGCTATCAAACGTCACAACGTAACTGGGTGTTTGTTAGCTTAGCATTATAAAGATGCTCTACAGGAATCTCTGAAGGTGTTTGTTGGGTTGGCATAGATCGAGATTAGGATTTGTCACTCCGAGTATCAGAGAGGTATCTCTGGGCCCTCTCGGTAATGCACATCATAAGAAGCCTTGCAAGCAATGTGACTAATGAGTTAGTTGCAGGATGATGCATTACGGAACGAGTAAAGAGACTAGCCAGTAACGAGATTGAACTAGGTATGAAGATACCGACGATTGAATCTCGGGCAAGTAACATACCGACGACAAAGGGAATAATGTATGTTGTCATAACGGTTCGACCGATAAAGATCTTCATGTGGGAGCCAATATGAGCATCCAGGTTCCGCTGTTGGTTATTGACTAGAGAGGTGTCTCGGTCATGTCTACATAGTTCTTGAACCCGTACGGTTCGCACGCTTAACATTCAATGACGATTTGTATTATATGAGTTATGTGATTTGGTGACCGAATGTTGTTCGGAGTCCCGGATGAGATCACGGACATGATGAGGAGTCTCGAAATGGTTGAGAGGTAAAGATTGATATATAGGACGATAGTATTCGGACACCGGAAGTGTTTCGGGGGTACCGGGTATGTATCGGGTCACCGGAAGGGGTTCCGAGCATCCCCCCGGCAACTACATGGGCCTAATGGGCCAAGAGTGGAACATACCAGCCCCTAAGGGGCTGGTGCGCCCCATGTAGGCTGAAATAGAGGGGGAGAGAGGAGAAGAGAGAAAGGAAGGGGAGGGATTCGGCCTCCCCCATCCTTCTCTCCCCCCTCCTCCTTCCTTCCCCCTTCGGGAATTGTGGTAAGGGGGGGTGAATAGGATTAGGGCCCCAAGTAGGATTCCTCCTACTTGGGTGCCCCCTTGGCTGCCCCCTCTCCCTCCCACCTATATATATGAAGGGGGAGGCGCCTAGAACACACATCATTGATTCCTAGCCGTGTGCGGCGCACCCCTTCACAGTTTATGCCTCTGGTCATATTCGCGTAGTGCTTAGGCGAAGCCCTGCATGGATCACTTTACCATCACCGTCACCACGCCGTCGTGCTGACGCAACTATCCCTCCACACTTTGCTGGATCAAGAGTTCGAGGGACATCATGGAGCTGAACGTGTGTAGAACTCGGAGGTGCCATACATTCGGTACTTGATCGGTCGGAATGGGAAGAAGTTTGACTACATCAACCGCGTTAACAAACGCTTTCGCTTTCGGTCTACGAGGGTACGTGGACACACTCTCCCCCTCACGATGCTATGCATCTCCTAGATAGATCTTGCGTGAGCGTAGGAATTTTTTTGAAATTGCATGTTACGTTTCCAAGCAAAAACAACACCCTTATTATGTACAACTTATACATACCATATAACCAATTCACACCAATATATGGGGACCTAGACGAGCACCATGTTGATGGATGTTGTGTCATGGAGTGGAAATTGTTGGTGAAGAATGGTAGGGGAGGAAGCAATAGCATATATACACATACATGTGCCGAGGCAGCAGATGGATGGGTACATCACCATGAATGCCTGCAGAGAAACTGAAGAATGCTTCAGATCTCAAGGGAGCAGTTTCGCTCAGCCAAACAACCATGTCATTGGCCTGCATCGATTGGGCGTGCTAGCCCCCCCCCCCCTTCTGTGTCGGCTCTGCTTACCATAAACCATGGGACCGATCGTTCCATGCCCTCCTCTCCCTCGCAGCGTCCATCTGCGTCGATGACCCCATCCCCTCTCACAGTGATGGATCTCCCCTCATCTGCAACCCAGTTTACCAGAGGATTTCCAATTTTCCTCTTGGAAAAGAAGCCCACTAGAACTTTTTGCACCAGAACCACAGTCAGTGGCGGAGCGTCAACTAAATCCAAGGGTCCTGGGGGCAAAAGAGGTAGGAGATTAGAGAGGTTGGATAATTAGCAGGGTGTCCAGGCTTAAGGACTCATCCTTGCAAATTTCTCATGGAAGGGGGGGGACCCCTCTTGGTCCCCCGGACACTCCGCCTGTGACCACAGTGAACGGCGGAGTAGACATCCGATCTAGCAGTTTAGATAGCCCAAATCACGAAAAATGGACGACCAAAAATGTGCAAGGCGTGAGAGGGCTGAAAATTTGCTCAGTTTTACTGTCCTCGGTGGAAAAGATAAAGATGTTTACATATGCTTCCCGCTTAGGTGATATTTTATTTAAAATAAAACTCACACTCTTTACAGCTATTTTCTAGTACCCCGTAATACATCTCTCCATGAGTTCTAATAACAAAGAACATCTTAGCCGGTTTCAACAAATTGAAGATAGCGCCCTCGCGTTTTGCGAGGACCAGCCTGCTACTTATGTTTAACTAATACTTGTACGTTGCTGTCATGTGTTTGCAGGAAGATTATATGCTTACTTAGTGCTCCTGCATTCCTCCAACACTCACGGTAGTGGGGTTCTGTATGACACACACACCGAACTAGTCTCAGCAGTATTGACGGCACATACATTTGTGCTCCTCCACTCCTTCCCTAGGCGCAAATATATATGCATGTGCACACGAGTAACACATGACGAGCCATTCACACGTCGACTTGGCAAGAATTGAACAGCTACGTACCTCGATCGTGCTTGACTCTATGTCTAGGGTTTCTTTTCTGTTAGTCACCGACTACAGCAGGGACGGTCAAACACAGTTTCATATGCACGTACTCACGTTTAGGCGTCTAGCTAACGTGAGGGATAATATGTCTTATCTGCAAGTAGGCTGTCAACTCTACTCCTCTCTATTCAACAATCATAGCCGAATTCAAATCCACATCACCAGAATTGGGGATCGAGGAAGGGGATGAGAGCTCCTCCGCTACATGCACATGCCGTGCCTCGGCTTCTAGCCGTTCTGTCCGCCGTCCCCACTCACGCCACCCACACACGCATAAGTATCAGTTACAAGGCTTAAGCCCACTCAGGCCCAGCAAGCCTAGCGGGCCGCTGAGGCTTGCAACGAGGCCTGTCCGTAGCTTGAACTGCAGCTTCTCGCTTCATCTGCACACCAGGATCGCTGACAACTCCTCCTCCCTTAGAAACGGCCTGTCCCCAAGCCGGTGCACGAGGGAACATTTGCTTGAGTGTTTCCTTGTCCTCCCAAGGGGCCAACTTCTCTGTAGAGTCGCTCCACTGGACTAAGACTTGGACGATCGAAGTCGTTGCCGCGACGAACCACACGCTGCTGCAACACCTGTTCAGGGACCTGCAACTATGCGTCAGCGGGTGGTAACTGAGAACGAACCTGGCAATCCGGCGCCAGAACCTTCTTCAGCAAGGAGACATGAAACACCGGATGCACACGACTGGTAGCCGGCAGCTCCAGCTGATAGGCAACCTCTCCCACACGAGCGACGATCTTAAAGGGGCCATAGTACTTGAAAGCCAATTTGTGATTGGCCCGAGGGGCCACAGATGACTGGAGGTAAGGTTGCAGCTTCAAGAAAACAGATTCGCCGACAGAAAAGGTGCGTTCAGTGTGGTGTTTGTCAGCTTGAGCCTTCATGCGTTGTTGGGCGCGCAACAGGTGTTGCCGGATGGAATCAATGACCACAGTGCGTTGCGACAGCCATTGTTGAAGATCTTCAGACTGTATCGTATCATCAGTGGTCAGTCCAAAATGTCGCGGGGGATGCCCATAGATGACTTCAAACGGGGTAGAGCGAGTAGCAGAATGCCAATTGGTGTTATACCAATACTCACACAATGGAATCCACTGAGCCCAACGAGCAGGGTGAGCACTGACGAAACATCGAAGGAAACACTCTACCTGTTGATTGACACGCTCAGTTTGGCCGTCAGACTGAGGGTGTCGAGCAGAGCTCATGCGCAACAAGATTCCACACCTGCTAAAAAGTTCCTTCCAAAAGAGGCTGGAGAAAATGCGGTCGCGATCTGATACAATGGAGAGTGGCATTCCATGAAGCTTGTAGACTGAATTCAAGAATGCTTCGGCAACCGTTTGAGCGGTGAATGGATGATGCAAGGGAATGAAATGACCATATTTTGACAGCTTGTCAATGACCACTAGTAAGCAGTTGTACCTGCCTGAAGTAGGTAATCCTTCCACAAAATCCATAGTCACCATTTCCCACGGCATGTTTGGAATAGGCAGCGGCTGAAGGAGCCCTGGGTAAGGTATGCTCTCCGGCTTAGCTTGCTGACAAATCACGCAACGGTGCACAAACTGTTTGATAAACCCACGCATTCCTGCCCAGTGGAAAAGTTGTCTAACTCTTTTGTATGTAACAGAAAAACCAGAATGGCCACCGATCGGACTATCATGGAACGCACTGACAATCTTCTGATGCAAGGCAGGCGTGTTTCCAATCCAGATGCAGTTATCAACACGAAGTAATCCAGCTTTCAGAGAAAACTTCTTATCAGCTTCAGGATCTGTTGCTAAGCGTTGCAACAATCCAGCACAGAAGGGGTCACTCGGATAACTACCCAATATCTCTGTGAGCCAGAGCGGTTGAACTGGCGACACTGCTAAGACTTCGGGTAAGGCTTCAGAAGAATTGTGAGGTCTGCGTGACAGCGAATCAGCTGCACCATTTTCACTGCCCTTCTTGTAACAAATAGTGTAGCTAAGCCCCATTAGCTTGGTAAGAGCCTTCCGCTGCCACACTGTATGCAGTCTTTGTTCAGACAACCTAGACAGGCTGCGTTGATCTGTTCTGATGATAAATTCAGACAACTGTAAGTACTGACGCCAATGGTCGACAGCTAACAGGATGGCTAGATACTCCTTTTCATAAACAGACAAGGTTTGATTTCTAGGGCCCAATGCCTTGCTCACATAGGCGAGTGGGTGGCCATCTTGGATGAGTACTGCACCAATTCCCACATCACAGGCATCTGTCTCAACTACAAATTTCTTGGAGAAGTCGGGGAGGGCCAAGACAGGAGCTGAAACTAGAGCCAGTTTGAGGGCCTCGAAGGACTGTTGCTCAATGTCTGTCTAGTGGAACAACACTCCTTTCTTGAGAAGATTTATGAGGGGCCTGCTGATCACTCCAAAAAGTCTGATGAATTTTCTGTAGTATCCAGCCAGACCAAGAAATCCTCTTACTTCCTTGACAGTAACAGGAACAGGCCAGTTCTGAATAGTTTCAATTTTTGTAGGGTCTGTGGCAACTCCTTCCCCATTGATAACATGCCCCAAATATTCAACCTGTTGTTGAGCAAATGTGCAATTGGACAGCTTAACTTGCCACTGTTGTTTCTGTAGGAGTTGCAACACCTCATCCAAATGCTGCAAGTGCTGAGAATATGTGATACTGAAGACCAATATGTCATCAAAAAACACAAGAACAAATTTCTTCCCCTTGTGGCGCCTCATGACTGGCTTCAAATCACTATTCATGGCAAACTGAAATGTGCTGGGGCCACCAGTAAGGCCAAAGGACATGACTAGGAACTCATAGTGGCCCATATGTGTCTGGAATGCAGTTTTATATTCTTCACCAGGCGCCATTCTGATTTGGTGGAATCCAGCCCTAAGATCCAGCTTAGAGAACCAATGAGATCCAGCTAGTTCATCCAGTAGTTCATCTATAACTGGTATAGGATATTTGCTCTTAACAGTGATATTATTCAAGTGTCTGTAATCAACCACTAGTCTCCAGGTAGTGTCCTTCTTTTCTACCATGATCATAGGGGAGGAAAAAGGGCTGTTACTATGCCTGATAATGCCACTGTCCAACATCTCTTGCACTTGTCTTTCCATTTCAGTTTTCAGAGCAGGTGCAATTCTGTAGGGTCTAAGGGACACTGGAGTAGCACCAAGAACCAGGGGAATGGTGTGGTCATATTGTCTTCTTGGAGGCAGGCCAGAGGGAGCTTCAACACAGAAGCATATTTGTCCAACAGTAGCTGCACTTCTGGTGGTACTTCAGAGAGAACAGTATCTGATGCAGCAGTGATAGCAAACAAGCTGAAAAGTGTGCAAACAGGATGAGTGGCATTCTCTCCTAGCAATGTAATGAGGGTACCATCATGCTGGAAAGCCAACCAATGGGCAGACCAGTCCACCTGCATAGGGCTGTGTCTTGATAGCCAATCAATGCCTAAAATTCCATCATAGGAGCCCAGAGGAAAAATCCTGAAAATACTGACAAATTTATGACCTCCACAAGTCCACTTGGTCTGCAACAGTTGTTTAGAACAGGGAATCAACTTGCCGTTGGCCACTCTGACCATGGATACAGGCATGTCTGACACCCCTGACAATAACTCAGCTACTGCATAGTTCAGAAAGGTATGAGAACTACCCGAATCAACCAAAAATGTTAAGGAGCGACCTTGCAACTGGATTTTCATCTTCATTGTCATGGCAGCAGCTGCAGAAGTATCACCCAGTGCTGCAGCAGAAAGAGATAGAGCATTGGCTTCAGAGACTGTGTCTGATTCAATGTAATCTGTAAACTCTTGTGGAAGATGCTGCACATAATCCAACATCTCTTGCACAACATGCAGTTGGACCTCATGTTTACAATTGTGATCCTTACCCCCAACGTTCCCCACATACAAAGCATAACCCCTTGGCTCTCCTATAGTTACGCAGAGCACTCCATTTGTCATCAGCAGCAGTTTTCCTGAATCCCTCCGTTGCCTTCTTATCATCACTCGTCCGAGCAGCAAGCATAGGTGTTAATGAGGACGAAGGTGGAAGTGGCAGGGGCAACACTGAAGCTCTACGGTTGGTACTGGTCGCTGAAGCAGTAACAGAACTCATGGCCAACTCCTCGTGCAAGATAGCTAACTGATAAGCAGCCTCCAAATCAGCTGGCTGCTGAATGCCGACGGCCAACCTGACAGCAGGTTTCAGTCCCTCCATGAAACGGGTAACATAATGCACTGTATTAGGAGAACTCTCATATGCAGACAGCTGGTCAAACAATTCAGAGAACCGCTCGACATAATCTTCAACAGTTCCCGTTTAAGAGATGTGAAAAAATTTCCTCAGCACAGTTTGGTGCAGGTTGCGGCCAAACCTGTTCTGAAGCAGCCTGCAGAACTCATCCCAAGTGGCATGGGGTACCCGGCGACGAACAGATTCCAACCACCTAGCAGCAGATGCCTCGAACATGGAAGTAGCCAGAGAAATCCACTGATTCTGTGGCGTGCCCCAAAACCTGAAATAATCCTCACAGCGGGTCTGCCAGAGTTTCGGCTTGGATCCGTCGAAACGGGGCATCTCAATCCGAGGACCAACACCATACACATCATTAGAGTTCTGCCTTGAGTCCAGAGGAGCGAACGGGATGCGTTGCAGCGCTTGTTCTAGATGCGTACCTCTGATCGGAGGTGGAACGTACGGCCGGTGAGCAGAACCTCGATTCTCAACATCAGGGCGGAACGCCTCCGAACTCGACGAGCTGTTGCCGTGCGCCCTTGAAGGAGTAGCAGGCGCGACACGCGGATCCGCAGCCGGGGCGCAGGCGGTGCAGGCTTGTCGAACTCCTGCCGCAACTCGTCGATGTCGACCCCAATCGAGACCTTGACCTCGTCGAGGCGCCCAGAGAGCAGGTCGAGCTTGGCGTCGAGCTGCGCGATGCCTTGGTAGTAGTGTCCTCGCGCTCGCGGCTGGCCTTGTCGAAGTCGGGGCGCAAGAGGTCGTAGATGGCCTTCATCTCCGGCGAGATGCGCTCCATCACCTCCGCACGCAGCCGGTCGGCGAGCCTCGTATTCCAGTGGTGAGTCGGAAGGGTTGACGGATCGAATGGCTCTGATGCCAGATTGTCAACTCTACTCCTCTCTATTCAACAATCATAGCCGAATTCAAATCCACATCACCGGAATTTGGGATCGAGGAAGGGGATGAGAGCTCCTCCGCTACACGCACATGCCGTGCCTCGGCTTCTAGCCGTTCTGTCCGCCGTTCCCACTCACGCCACCCACACACGCATAAGTATCAGTTACAAGGCTTAAGCCCACTCAGGCCCAGCAAGCCTAGCGGGCCGCTGAGGCTTGCGACGAGGCATGTCCGTAGCTTGAACTGCAGCTTCCCGCTTCATCTGCACACCAGGATCGCTGACATAGGCGTTCAAGTCTATTGGACAAAGAACATGAAAAAAACAAGTTAAAAAAACACTAGTTCAAAAGAGAAGTTGAAATATTTTTTGATGTATAAAAAACAGCTAAAAACTCACAAAAAAAGCATGCAATGTCAAAAAATAGAGAAAAATTACATGTCTTATAGGTGTAGCTCCCTCGATTTTGCAGCTCCTTTGTAACTCACGATTACTCTTTCCCTCCACCTCAATCACACTTCATCGTTACGCCATTTTCTGAGAAATATACCTTTTGCAGATGTGGATGACATATTATTGATTGGGGTTGATAAGGAAATTCTTAATAAGATAAAAGAGTCATTGAAGAAAAAATATTCAATGGAAGATTTGGGGGAAGTAGCTTAGATATTCGTCATTAAGATCTATAGAGATAGCACTAGTCACATGACAGGGCTTAGCCAAAGCACACACATTAACAAAATACTAATGAGGTTCGGTATGGAGAATGCCAATAAGGGCTTATTGCCAATGTCAAATGGCAATATGTTGAGCAGGAGTTTTGGCCTGAAGACCATTCATGACTCTGTACGAATAACTAAGTTTTCATATGCTTCCGCAATTGAATCTATCATGTACATCATGACAAAGGAAATGTTTTTAGTGTATGGAGGCGATGAAGAGTTTATTGTAAAGGGTAACATTGATGCAAGCTTCATGACTGATCTAGATGACTTTAGATATCAGTCAGAATTAGTGTTCACGCTAAATGGCAGCGTGGTTAGCTGGCATGAATGAAACCCCTTCGTTCAATGACCGACAGCGGAACCGTGGACGTCCATATTGGTCCCTATGAGCACACGAATGATATTCGAGTGAACCTTTAGTTATTATGTGATGTTCCTTTGCTTCATGATACTTGAAAACCCGGATGCATCGGTATCTATCTATCTATCTATATCCATACCTATACTAATTTCAGACTCCCTAGAAATTTCCACGTTAATCAGTAAATTATAAGCCGTTAATTTGGTGGGCCCGATTTATTACGGTGTAGATCATTTCATATAATTCTTTCTTGAAAATTTGCTCAACTGTGAAAAAAATTTATTAATATATCAGTAATTATAAGCCATTAATTTGGTTGGACCAATTTATTACGTTGTAGATTAATTCAAATAATTCCCTCTTGAAAATTTGCTCAACTGTTAAAATAACGTTATTAATATATCGATTCGTTCTCCGGAAATTCCTTTTGGAGCTCGGGCTCCAGTGAGGCCTCCAGATTCAAATTTGAAATTTCATTGAAATTCATATTTTTACATTTCAAAAAATTCTGAAAAAAATCATAGATATACATGAAGGCATAATACACATGTGTGTAAATTTTCAGTTCAAAATACATTGAAATGAGGGCTGTGCAAAAAAGACAAATCTGGGGCTGTTTAACACATGATACTATTCATCCTCCCAGGCCATGAATTTGTCTTTTTTGTACAGGTCGCAACTCAAGGTATTTCATCATGAATTTTTACACACATGTGAGTTACATCCTTACATACACGCATAATTTTTTTCAGAATTTTTTGAACCATAAAAGTTTGAATTTGAATTTTTCAAAAATAAAGGCCTCCATGGAGCTCGGCCTCCAAAACGCCTTACTCTTCGTTCTCCCATAATAAAAGCAATCTTCCTCCGGTAATAAAAGGAATCTATATTAATCTACCGATTCTTCCTCCCGTAATAATAGCAAGCTATATATCTTTAGCTTTTAAAAAAGAAAACTCTATCTACTCATAAACTCCAACCGTCTCCTTCCAAAAAAGAAAAAAAAAACTAATCTAATTGTCATCTCACCCCATCTCGCGGTGTCGTGATCCGTTAACAGCAGACCTCCTGCAATCTCCCGCCATGTCCTCTATGGCAGCGGCGCCGGCCGTGGCAATGAATCCAGCTCAACGACTCATGACCTGCAACGCAGATCAAAGGGGGTGCCAGTACCAGTGTTGGCGTCTTTGTCGGCACTAGTAAGTATGCACGTGCAACACACGTCTCGATTAAATATGTTCTACTCTGTCATAACATAAATCTACTTTTTGAACAGCTGAAATCTCACGCAAAAAGCATATAATTCCTAACTCATACAAATGAATGTAAATATTATGCTTTATAAATCAACAGGCCCATGTCCACTGGTTAGCAAATACCATTGATCATTAACTAATTGACATAAAATCAGTCCATCAAGAAAATTTAATTGTAGCCTATGGCCATGCATGCATCCCTAGCTAGTGCATCTCGACAACCAAGGTCATCACCATCATCTCGCCAGCGTCCACAATGCCATATAGATATTCATGTATCATGAACAAAATTGTTTCTCATATATCACATTCCATGGCCTCTTAAACTGTATAACTGACATAATTCACCAGTTATTTCGATCTTTGAGTCGTCATTGTATCCAAACTGAAGTAAATTTGAGGTGTAATATTTCCAACCAAGAAAAATACATCTTCAATCTTATTTTCTTCTAGGCCCTGCGAGTGTGTCTACAGAGGCAATGAAAATTAGTAGTTTTTTCCACATAAGCTGATCAAATGAAATAATTTGTCAAGGTTGTGAGATACAAGTTTGTCCACCTAAGAAACAAAACATTGCTAGTTAGCAAACCAAGCTGCGGCACCTGTGGCTGATCAAATGAAACCAGCCTGAGAGACAAAACAGATGCGGAAACCACTGAAGGAAGAACCACACTTACTCATAATGTAGAGGCATTTGTGGTCATTTAGTGTTCATCCTTCTAGCTGTACATATGCTACATAAATTTCCATCTAATCTTCAAACCATGTTCCCGGTCTGCAGTATGTTGTCTTGCTCGTCCAGCATGAACTGATAGAGAAAGTTCCCTGTAGCAGTTTATTTGTGAGGATATAGCATGAGTCAACAACAAATTTATCATTGTTATTCATTGCAAGATAATAGATCATTCATAAATATATATTTTGTTTTGTTGATTACTGGAAAGTAATACCAATATGGGCTTACAAATTTGGGCATGTTTCTTTGCAACGACGACTTCTATTAGCAGAGGTAAATCGTAATCTTATAAACATATGTTACTAATAGAAAATATTGAGAAAATACTACTTTTCTTTTTATATTACTTAAATTAGAACAGTCAATTTCTTCCATGTCCCGAAACTTCTCATAGAGCCTCTCCGGCTTTAACTCACCAATTTTGGGTTAGGGTAAAATCATGGGTCCCCCCCCCCAAAATAGAACAATAAGAAAGAAACCCTAAGAATTCGAGCCTATCAGACAATCATGCACTTCCGATGCATGTCAACAATTGGAAATACGAAAACCTTTAGTCCTCAATTTTTTCCCACTACAAAATTAACCGTGGAACACCTGTGTGTGTGTGTGTGTGTGTGTGTGTGTGTGTGTGTGTGTGTGAAACAAGAAACATAACCTTTATACCAGCAATGCATATTAATATTAGAATATCAAAATGTGTTTCGCTGTATAACATTTCCATTGCATGTGCATAACATGCTATGCATCAGACCCCCTTGCATGAGCCTCCTCTGTTGCTGCCACACTCAGATCCGTGGTGGTGGAGTAGCCTGGACCGTGGAGCAGGGAAAGGGCACAAAATACCAGTGCGACGGGCAACGATGGAGACACCACGGAATGCTCGGCCTCCTCAACCCCATGATGCTTTAACTATCTTGGATATCTTTCAAAAAGAATATCAATGGGGGCGTAAGTTGCTACAAATTCATGACTTCAAAGAAACGCAATAATCCATTAGATGGTTCAGTACAAATCATTTCTTCACTTGCAGTACCATGTAAAACATTGAATAGGTATGCATCACTCATCATTTCAGAAAGACTCCAAACAAAAACGTTCAACACTTCTGACTCCACAAAGCTTAAGAAATTAGGGTGCCCAAGTCTTTATGCAGAACTGGGGACATCTTACTTATTAGTTAGCCAACCACCGTAATCAAGTGGCCCAATTACATGAATACAATCAGTATCAGTCATAAGTATGAAACATGAAACTTTCTGAAATGACAAGTACTTATTTGGTCGCAGACTATACATATAGAAACTTGAGACTGCAGACATGGACGGTCGACTCCGAAACTCCACTCAAATCACCCCATTATCTAAGCATGCTGCTAGCACCAGTAATACAGAGAATAATCTCATATAGAGAATATAGTGAAAACCACATACAGGGAGCAAATCATCATCTAGTCTGACATAGAAATTAGTCTGCTACTTCTCTTTGTCGGCTCAACATTACCAATGTTCTTCCGTGCTATCAGCGAAAAAAGAACAGAGAGAGAGATGAAATTCAGTTTGCATCCAAAGCTCTCTCCATTCCCCATGGCCGGAGGTCTCCCCGTCCACAAAACATGATTCCGGTAGCAGAGCATCCGTGCTCGTCGTTCCACGCTGTCGAAGCTCCCCGTTCCCCGCGACCGAAGTTCGCCGCCAGCATGTTAGACAATTTGACGTGGTTATCACAGAAGATACATAGTCTGATGTACTATCAGCAGCACATCTGCATACTTATATAATCTAATACTTTTTTTAGATTATATAATCTAATTCTGAACAACCACAATTATAAGTTGGATAAAACTGTTTTAGTTTATTTTAGATCATTTGATGCAGCAATTGCAGAAGAAATCACCAGTTACTATCTGACTCAATTTAGATTAAATGGGTATATACTGTATTAAGTTGGCGAGGAAAAAAATAGAGTTAGTCACTTTCAGTTGTACATGAACAGTGCAGATCAACTACATCAATGTATTCTATATGCAGATATGAACATGTCATGGATTTCCATATTCTCATTAGCCCCATAATAGTATTCTCAAGTAATTAATACACTACAGAAATATATAATAGGCATTACATTTATGGAAAATGTATGATAATTCAATCCGCATTGAATTAGAGAATTACAGTACATTTTGTTTGTTTAGAAATAAAGGTACAATCAAGTGTAATTAAGCATTATAAGAAACACAAAAACTGGCACTGTACTAACATGGTGGCACCTAGTCAATCACCCCTATAAGGATAGTAAGCACGAGTACATGCTACTTCAAAACATCTTACAGCATTGTACAATTGTTTTTTTACAAGCACTCATGAGAGTTAAAATATGCATCCATGCAGCAGGAAAACATATGCAATTTTAAGAACTATACGGTATGGCAATTTTATAACATGATAAAAGCAATGTAAAAATTAACAGACCTATAATTAAACTGAATCTAAATGAATTTGATCAGATTTTAGATAATTTTTTTTGATAATCTATTCCAAATGTGTAGAGAACGTCCTACAACAAGTACGTTAGCAGGGTAAACCCCAAGCTTTCATAGAGCACTGGCGCCATTTCAGGCCGGGATCTACCGGTTTAATTAGTTTCAGTTGGTCATGATGATCGACAAACTAACTCCCTTAAAGCAGAAGAGAATTGATTACAGATAGTATGATCAATAATAATGTCAGATTTCTGAATTTTGGTTATCATTTACCCTATTCTCATAGTGTTATAAATTCAGACTAAAATGTTCGTTACGTCCGGGATGACGCTGATTATCACCGGTGTTCGTTTGGTTGGTTATTCATATGCAATTAATCATTGAATTGGTTTGTTACAAATTATGTGAAAATGCACATGCACCAAATCGTGAAGAAAATGCAAGGCGGAAATGATTCAATGTGGGCTGGTTACCAGCAAGGCGACTAACGCCTTCTGTCGCTTTTCTTCAGCAGAATCCTCCTCGCCTTCCATCATGACATCAGAACAACGAACATGTACCAGTGCTTGAATGAGATGACCTGAGTAGTGGGCTAGTGGCACAACTCATCAGGTGATGCTCTCACAAGCTTTTCAGCAGAACTAAGAGCGTTTCAGCCTTGTGAAGATAAAAGAAATAAAGGTCAGCATCATGCAGTAGTTTTGCAGTGCAGCTGCATGATCACTTAGATGTGTGACATTCTTCTGCAAATTACTGTCATCAACTGATAGATCATATGGCTCCTGGGATGAATCATTGAAGATGCAAAGACCTATTATCACTCATTAGTTCAACAAGAGAAGAAGTATACACGCAGAGTCATGAGGGACATGAGAACGGAACGGCAATTCCAGCCATAGCCATCGAATTCAGAATTTGGTGCACCGCGATGAAATCAAAATGAATAAGCTCAAGCAAAGGAATTTACCGATGAGGCAGGGCCACCCTATGGCGTTGTTCCAGACGTCAGCAGAAAAAAGCCGCTCGCCACAGAGAGGCGGACAGCGTGGCCGACGGACAAAGCGCCGACGCCATAGGAGATGCGGAGCGCTGGGCGGCGGCGGGCGCCGTGCACCACAGAGATGATGGAGGACGGGCTGGAGGTCAACATCGAGGAGAGGCGCGCATGGGCAGGCCAATCCGATGGCGAAGCGATGAGAAGGGAGGTTGCGCCGGCGATACAGAGATGGCGGAAGGCGGTTCCGGCGGCAAAGCCGTGGCGCCATGGGAGGGAAGACGGGCAGGCGACGCCGAGCGGGTGAAGGAGGTTGCGCCGACGGCGGGGAGCACCCAGAGGCAAAGGAGCACGGCGGGGGGGGGAGGAGGCGGGCGCAGCCTAGAGAGGGAAGGTCAACCTGATGAATAGGGGGCTCAGATGCGTCTAGCTGCGTGTTGTGCGGCGGTTTGTTTGCGTGAGGCAGATCATGGGAGAAGGCGGGGCAGTCTGCCTTGGCAGAACATTTAATCAAGAGCGTTGATTTGTGTGATAGATCTTTGATGTAATATAGAACGTTGGATGTGATTTAGTGGGATTGATCAAACGCCTCGATACTTCTGTGTACACTTTGTGGGGTGGTTTTAGGAAACTCATGTTTGCTTTTTAATAGTAGTATAGATTAGCTAGCAAGAGGTCTGCACTGTGGCACGGTGCAGCTCATCAAGATCGAGTGCGCGGTATGGCCCCGACCAGGTAATCTACTACACAACATACACACATTGATCAAACTGGCCTCAGCAACATCAGGAAAGCTTATGTTTGATGTATTTTTAGGCAATGGATGGCAATTTCTGTTGTCCAGGGATGACGGCCACGGAGATTTCTCTTCTTTAGTTGTTTGTTCCAATTAAGAACAGAAATAAGAGGAAGAAAAGAGAACCGTCAGATTCTAATGTACGGCATATTTTGCTAGCTACAGTAGCAGCCGAAAGACCCAACGCGGTCTGCATAGCCACTTGGTGCTTCTCACCATCGTGGACGGCAGAAGAACAGAAAAGAAAACAGGACAATGTACCTAGCGTGAACTGGGCCGGCGCATATTCTCACCTGACATAGCAGCGCCCCTATGTACCACCAGGAGCAACACCAAAGCACAGCTCACCTGCAGGGAGCCTGGTGACCACTTGGGTATCATTCTGAATTCACGATGATGTCATGTGTGTTTTTACTTTCTTTTTCTTCTTCCAACACATTTTTATTTCCATTTTAAATTTTGTTTATATTTGGAAATGTTCTATATAAATACTTTTAATCACATTTGAAAATGTTAAATGTGTATAACAAATGTTTCAAATGTATACGGAAAATATATAACAGGACTAAACAAGTACAAAATGATAATCATGTGTACAAAATGATAATCATGTAAAAATGTATATGTAAAAATTTTGTGACAATTTAAAAAATGTACGGGACATTTAAAAATAATTACACAATGTAAATAATGTTTGTGTAATTCAAAATAAATGTTTCAAATATTAATGTACTTCAGATATAAAAATATTCTCAAGTTTAAAATTTGTGTTCGTGACATTTTTAAAAACTTATTTTACAATGTACAAAAATGTTTGTATAGTTCAATAAAATATTTTTATCATGCAAAAATGATTCAACATGTATTTGCGAAACTTTGAACATGTACTTTCAAAATATATTCAAAACATAATTTTGTGATAATTTAAAGATGTATTGAAGAAATGTTAAACATGTATAAAAAGTGTTTTACATGTATACAAAAAATGTACAACATATATGAAAAAGTACGTGTGTTAATAAATAAAAATAAAAATGAAAGTAGACATGTGTTGAAGACAATAAAACAAATAAAACCAACAAACAAACCAAATGAAAAGCAAAGAAACAAAGAAAACCAAAGTATAAAGCAGAACAAAGAAAAACCAAGGAAATCGTTGATAAAACAAAGAAAACGGAAACATAACGGAGAAAAAGGAAAATTGAAGAAAATTGACAAAAGAAAATAAAAAGAAACGAAACGTAAAAAACCAGACCAAACGCTGTGACCGGGCGAGACGCGACATGCAAACTTTGAGGAAAACACCTAATAGGCGTCCGCCATAGGCGATTCCTATTAGAAATCGGAAAGGGGTAGACATAGCCCTGGCGGATACATTGCAAGATAGATCTATCGCGTGACCAAGCAGAAAGACAAGGTTGCATCCTATCTAAAGTTGAAGCCTTTTACTGTGGTAGTCCAAATCACTTAATTTGAGTAGCCCAACTAAGACCCACGGGTATACCTGGCCATGGGCAGCCCGAAAATCCTGGGTCGGGCTGAGCCCGAGTGTGCCATTGGACCAGGCTTGAGCCTGGAAATGAGCCCCGATCGGGCAGGGCTTGGGCTTGCAGAAAACACAATTTTAAGCGTATTTGGGTCAAGCTGACCGGGCCATGTCGGTCTTTCTTGGGCTTGGGCCCGGCTCGAGCCCAATTTAGTAAGCCCAATGGTCGGGCCGGGCCGGGCTCATGCCTGGGTTTTTAGCACTGGCCTTTTTTTTGGCCCGGCTCGGGATATGCCTAGGTATACCCACAGGGTACTACCTCCATGTTCTTTTAGAAACAGTACCGTCTCCATGTGTTGCGTCTGATACGTTTGTACACAGCAGGGCGCTCTCGCTTCCCCAAGACGTCGTCATGGTCTCTCTTGTAGTCACCTCTCCGGTCACCTGTTCACCCAACACAACATCGACGCTCGCTTGGTCGCCAGCGGCAAATCCGTCAAGGTGGCACGGTAGATTGAAATTCCATCCAATTAACAAAGACTGGGTCACATCTTCTCCCTCTTGTGCATGTTGTATTTAGTCTAGTGTGGTAATGCATTTTGGCCAAATTTTCCATTGATTTTCCAAGAACTTTGATTGTTCTAGAGCTATCTTTTTACGTGAAAGGCAGGTGCTCTGCCGATTTCATTAAGGTGGGAGAAATAAAAAGAGTTACAAATTACAACTTTATAAGATACAACCAAATGTTGAAGACCACCATTGCAGCCTCAACAGAGGACCGAGTCCCACGAGATCATGCAATCGGACGTGCCCTTTTTCTTGTTGCACGCCAGCATGTCCCCATGTATAGCCGGGTCGCCACCAGCCTCTCAGATTTGTATATTAACCCCTTCATGGGCATCAACGAGAATCACGAGTGTATTCATTCTCCTTCTTGGAGTCAAAGCTCTCCTTCCTACCCCTGCCTCTCATGGACACCGGCGACGGCTCCGGCGGACTTTCGAGCGGTGACCTGACGGGTACCACCCCTCCCGCTCCAGCTTCTATCCCTCCCTCCTCCGGCCTCTTCACCCCCGTCCTCACCGCTTCCACCTCAAGAATCGCCTCAAAGACCATGAGTCTGGTGCCCCTGCCGCCGCCTCCCACCCTCCCTGACAACGCCTCATCTTCTGCCACCCCCACCCCTTCCATCCACAACCTCAACAACATCCACAATCTCGTCCCCTTCAAGCTGGATGTCCAAACCGGCAGCTATTCAAAGTGGCATGAACTCTGGCGTTGCGTCCTCATCATGTACTCTGTCGAGAGCCATGTCGACCACTACTCCGACCCGCTGGACCAAACTCCGGCGTGGCGCCACACCGATCTGACGCTTCTCCTTCTGCTCTACTCCACCATCGCTGACAGCCTGTACGAGGTCATCCGCGGTGCCGGGAACACCGTGCATCGTGTCTGGAGCCAACTCCACGAGTTCTTCCTCGCCAACCAACCTGCCCAGGCCGTGCATCTCAGCATGGAATTCCGTGCTCTCACCCAAGGGGATCTCCGCATCGCCGAGTGATGTGGGTGCCTCAAAGCGCTCGCGGACGCCCTGGTCAACGTCGACGAGCCCGTCACCGGTCGCACCCTGACACTGCAGCTTCTCCACGGCCTCTCGCGTCGGTACCAGGTGATTGCCACTGTCATCCCGATGCATACTCCTTCCCAGCCTTCAATCAGGCCCGCCCCGCCTTCTTTTGGAGGAAATCACCCAAGACGCCCGCGATCGCTCCGACGGATTCACCGCCTCGCCATCGGCGGCGGCAGTGGGCGGCGCTATGGCGGTGGCGACAGCCATGGCGGGGCCCTAGCGTCTCCACCGACCACGCAAGGCTCCCATGGAGCGCGGCAATAGCAGCAACGGTGACCACGGTCGCAGTATAACGGTGGGCGCGGCGTGACACGGGCTTGAGCGCGCCATAACGGGCGGGCGGGCTCGCTCGCCCTCCCGTGGCTCCACTCGTGGATGGGCTACTTTGTGCCGTGGGGACGCCCTTCCGCCGCCGCGCTTCGGATTCCGCCTAACGCAGCCGGGTCCTTGGCTCGCCCGCACTGCCAGAGCACGCCACCCCGCGATACGCTGGGCCGGCGCTCTGCCCCAGCCTCTAGGGATCAGCGGCGTTTACTCCGCCATGAATCGGCTGTCCCTCCAACAGCCCAAAGAACGGCGATCGATCTTCGACTCGTGCCTCCTCACATGTCACCGTAATGCAGTAACCTCGCCACCTCTCGTCTCAGATCAAAACATCATGCTCCTATCATCGCTGGCGGCGACACTCATCTGCCCGTGGTTGCTATCGCACCGCCTCCATCCCCACCTCCTCTCGCCTTGTTGTTACATAACGCTCTTGTCGCACCCGATATTGTCCAAAACTTGCTTTCAGATGTCAACTATCCAATGATAATCATGTATCTGTCAAGTTTGACCCTCGGTTTTTCTGTGAAGGATCTAGCAACCCGGACCCCTCGTGAGGCGCAATAGTTCGGTCCCCTACGTAAGCTGCACACCAAGTTCTTCGCGTCCCCACGCTAGCTCCGTGACCTGTGGTATCGCCGCTTGGGGCACCCCAGCAAAGGCTCTCTTTCCGTGTATCACAACTTTTCCTTCCCGATTGTAATAAACTCCCTACCACCTCTAGTTCGTGTGAGGCGTGCCAATTAGGGAAGCAGCCGTGGCTACCTTTTTTCTTCCTCCCTTCGTCACTAGTTTTCCGCTTCAACTTGTACATCGCGATCTTTGGACGCCTCCCATCCCTAGTTGCTCGCTACAAACATTACTTAATAATATTGATGATTTTTCCCACTTTGTATGGACTTTCCCACTTCGTGCTAAATCCAACGCTACCGACGTTTTAGGCGCTTTTTTGGTTCGTGCTCATGCAATTCCATGTTTACATCCAAAGTGTCCAAAGGCGATAACGGCGGTGACTTTCTCAACGCTCTCTCCGCTCCTCTCTCGGCGACCATGGCACCGCCTCACGCCTCCCCGCCAACATCACCACAAACGGAAAGCCGAGCGCGCCATCCGCTCCACTTAACGACATCCTTCGCACACTTCTTGTCCAAGCCAGCATGCCACCCAAATTTTTGGGTGGAAGCTCTTCACACCGCCACATATCTCCTCAACGTCCGACCTCGCGTGCCACAAACCACAACACCCCTACTTCCTGCTTTACAATACCATCCAAACTACGACCACATCCGCACCTTCGGTGTTTGTGCTATCCCAACCTATATGCCATCACTCCACATAAACTCTCCCCACGCCCACCCCATGCGCCCTTTTCGCCTACCCTCGAGCACAAAGGCTATAGGTGCCTTGACTTATCTACATGCAAAGTCATCACTTCCAGGCACGTGATTTTCAACGAGCACACTTTTCCCTTCGCCACAGAAAATCCCGCTGCACCCACCCCCATATCTCCTCGATCCTCCCCCCACCTACCTTGTCCGATCCGACCGGATCCTCCTCAGGATCCTCCACTCCCGTCGCCCAATGCCCCGTCCCCAATCACGTCGCACCGAACCACCAGTCCCGCAAGATCCTCGCGCCATCAAGGCTTACTCACGCTGGCCCACAACCCACCAACGCCTCCCCGGCCACCAACCCCGCGCCCCACCCCTCGGCTGCCAGCTCGCCTGCCTCTACCCCCGCGCCCCACTCATGCAGCCAATCGGCTGCCCGCCGCCATGCACCCAATCCATGCATCCTTGCCATGCACATCACCCCGCCTCGATCCGCCTCGATGCCTCACCACCCACCTCCCTGCCTCCCCACCTCTCCCGCCACGCGTGGTGCCCGCTATTCAACCCAAAAACAGCCACAATATGCGCACGCAAGCCAAAGTCGGCTTCCTCCAGCCAAAATCTCTAGTCACCCTCTCGGCCACCACTGCATGTCTCTCCTCTCCCTTCCTCCTACAACAAGCCCTTAAGGACCCCAATTGGTACAACGCGATGCTTGAGGAGTATACGGCTTTGTTACAAAACGAGACTTGGTCATTGGTTTCTCCCCCTGCAGGTGTCAACGTGGTGACACTCAAATGGATCTTTCGCCACAAGTTATACCCCGACGGCTCCTCGCTGGTACAAGGCCCGGTGGGTCTTTGCGCCTTCACAAAACAACACAAAGGTCGACTTCGAGGAGACCTTCAGCCCTGTGTCAAGCCGGTGACCATTCGCGTCGTCCTCAGCCTCGCCGTCTCCGCCGGCTGGGCCATCCACCAGCTGGATGTGAAGAATGCTTTGCTTCACAGCCACCTCGATACAGTCGTCTACAGCTAGCAGTCGTCCGGCTTTGTCGACGCCACGCACCCGTCTCACGTGTTCCGCCTACATCGCTCGCTCTATGGGCTCAAGCAGGCCCCCCGGGCGTGGTTCCAGCACACCGCCTACCTCGCGCGCCTCGACTTCATTGCCTCCAAGAGCGACACGTCCCTCTTCATCCTTCACCGCGACGGCGCCACTGCTTATCTCCTATTATACGTCGACAGCATCATCCTCACTTCCAGCTCCACTTCCCTGCTCCGCCACGTCAACTCACAAGTCCACCACGAGTTTTCCATGACTGATCTCGGTGAGCTCCACCGCTTCCTGGGGATAAATGTCACGCAGATCCCACGGCATGTTCCTCTCGCAACACCAAGATTCTCGAGATCCTTGACCGCTACCAAGATGAGCAATTGCAAGCCCATCGCCACCCCCATCGACACTCGCGCCAAACTTTTCGCCACAGATGGTGCTCCTGCTCCGACCCTTCCCTCTATCGCAGCCTGCCCGGTGACCTACAGTACCTCACTCTCACCCGGCCGGATTTCACCTACGTCGTCCAACAGGTTTGCCTCTTCATGCATGATCCTTGGGAGCCGCACTTCACCATCCTCAAGCGCATATTGCGCTACATCCATGGCACACCGCAGCTCGGCCTTCACCTCCGGCGCTCCTCCGACCACCGGCTCATTGCGTACTCTGACGCCGACTAGGCGGGCTGTCCTGACACGCGCAAGTCCACATTAGGGTATTGCATTTTCGTCGGTGACAACCTTGTCTCTTGGCCCTCCAAGCGGCAACAGACCGTCTCCCGGTCGAGCGCGGAGGAGGAATACAGGGCTATGGCAAACGCCGTGGCCGAGTCGTGTTGGCTACGCCAACTTCTTCACGAGCTTCGGCGTCCTCCAGACCGGGCGATGATCGTCTACTGCGACAACGTGAGCACCATGTACCTCTCCACCAACCCCGTCCAGCATCAGCGCATGCAGCACATCAAGATCGCGATCTTCACTTCGTACGTGAGCGGGTTGCCTTTGGCGATGTCCGGGTGCTCCACGTGCCGTCCACGTCGCAGTTTGTTGATATCTTCACAAAGGGGCTTCCATCGACCATCTTCCTCGACTTCCGGTCCAGCCTCAACGTGCTCGACGACCCCATTGTGGCTACGGGGCTGTTGGAAGACCACCGCTGCAGGTTCAACAGAGGACCGAGTCCCACGAGATCATGCAATCGGACGTGCCCTTTTTCCCGTGTCACGCCAGCATGTCCCTTGTATAGCCGGGTCGTTACAAGCCTTTGTACTTGTATATTAACCCTTCGTGGGCATCAATGAGAATCACGAGTGTATTCATTCTCCTTCTCCAACGACGACAACACCAACAACATGAGCTACCTTTCACCACCAAGCATGACCAAAATCCAAATGATATGAGAGCAAGTTGATCAAGATGTCACCAAGAAGAAAAGTGACACTTGTAGGTGCCAACATCACCGCACCGACCCCATCAACGACTCGGCTTTCGCCCGAACCGCATGCAGCACACCATTCTGCTGAACTCGATCAAGTGTTGGGGAACGAGTAATTTCAAAAAATTCCTACGCACACGCAAGATCATGGTGATGGCATAGCAACGAGAGGGAGGGTATTGTCCACGCACTGTGAGACCGTAGTTTAAAGCGCTATGACAACGCTGTTGATGTAGTCATACGCTTCACGATCCGACCTATCCAAGCATCGAACGTCACGGCACCTCCGAGTTCAGCACATGTTCAGCTCAAGACGATCCCCGGCCCGATCCAGCAAAGCGTCGGGGATGAGTTCCACAAGACGACGACGGCGTGGGACGATGATGATGTTCTACCGGCGCAGGGCTTCGCCTAAACTCCGCGACGATATGACCGAGGTGGAATATGGTGGAGGGGGGCACCACACACGGCTAAGGAACGATCCGTAGATCAACTTGTATATCTATGTGGGGTGCCCCCTGCCCCCGTATATAAAGGAGTGGAGGAGGGGGAGGGCCGGCCCTCTCTATGGCGCGCCCTAGGGGAGTCCTACTCCCACCGGGAGTAGGATTCCCCCTTTCCTAGTAGAACTAGGAGCCCTTCCATGTAGTGGGAAGAGAGAAGGGAAGGAAGGAGAGGGTGCGGCCCCTCCCCCTAGTCCAATTCGGACTAGGCCTTGGGGGGCGCGCAGCCTGCCCTAGGCAGCCGCTCTCTCTTTCCCGTATGGCCCAATAAGGCTCAATACTTCTCCGGCGAATTCCGTAACTCTCCCAGATTCAAAAATACCAATCACTCGAACCTTTCCGAGGTCCGAATATAGTCGTCCAATATATCGATCTTTACGCCTCGACCATTTCGAGACTCCTCGTCATGTCCCCAATCTCATCCGGGACTCAACTCCTTCGGTATATCAAAACTCATAAACTCATAATAAAACCGCCATCGAAACCTTAAGCGCATGGACCCTACAGGTTCGAGAACTATGTAGACATGACCTAGAACTATTCTCGGTCAATAACCAATAGCGGAACCTGGATGCCCATATTGGCTCCTACATATTCTACGAAGATCTTTATCGGCCAAACCGCATACAACATACGTTGTACCCTTTGTCATCGGTATGTTACTTGCCCGAGATTCGATCGTCGGTATCCAATACCTAGTTCAACCTCGTTACCGGCAAGTCTCTTTACTCGTTACGTAATGCATCATTCCGTAACTAACTCATTAGCTACATTGCTTGCAAGGCTTATAGTGATGTGCATTACCGAGAGGGCCCAGAGATACCTCTCTGACAATCAGAGTGACAAATCCTAATCTCGAAATACGCCAACCCAACATGTACCTTCGGAGACACCTGTAGAGCTCCTTTATAATCACCCAGTTATGTTGTGACGTTTGGTAGCACACAAAGTGTTCCTCCGGTAAACGGGAGTTGCATAATCTCATAGTCATAGGAACATGTATAAGTCATGAAGAAAGCAATAGCAACATACTAAACGATCAAGTGCTAAGCTAACGGAATGGGTCAAGTCAATCACATCATTCTCCTAATGATGTGATCCAGTTAATCAAATGACAACTCATGTCTATGGCTAGGAAACTTAACCATCTTTGATTCACGAGCTAGTCAAGTAGAGGCATACTAGTGACACTATATTTGTCTATGTATTCACACATGTATTACGTTTCCGGTTAATATAAGTGAGGTAAGGATGAGAAGTATCATTATCCACGGCTTAAGACTAGAGTACAATGGGTTTATGGCTGCTGTTAGAGGATGGCCTACACAACCATCTTTGGTTGAGCCGCACAAAACAAGGCAACAACGACAACAGTAAAGTTAGGATCAGTGGCGCTGGCACACCTTCAAGATATGTGTTGTCATTTGATGAACGGATCACATCATCAGGAGAATGATGTGATGGACAAGACACATGTGTTAGCTTAGCATTATGATCCTTTAGTTTTATTGCTACTGCTTTCTTCATGTCAAATACATATTCCTCCGACTATGAGATTATGCAACTCACGGATACCGGAGGAATGCCTTGTGTGCTATCAAACGTCACAACGAATCGGGTGTTTGTTAGCTTAGCATTATAAAGATGCTCTACAGAATCTCTCAAGGTGTTTGTTGGGTTGGCATAGATCGAGATTAGGATTTGTCACTCCGAGTATCGTAGAGGTATCTCGGCCCTCTCGGTAATGCACATCATAAGAAGCCTTGCAAGCAATGTGACTAATGAGTTAGTTGTAGGATGATGCATTACGAACGAGTAAAGAGACTAGCCAAGAACGAGATTGAACTAGGTATGAAGATACCGACGATTGAATCTCGGCAAGTAACATACCGACGACAAAGGAATAATGTATGTTGTCATAACGGTTCGACCGATAAAGATCTTCATGTGGGAGCCAATATGAGCATCCAGGTTCCGCTGTTGGTTATTGACTAGAGAGGTGTCTCGGTCATGTCTACATAGTTCTTGAACCCGTACGGTTCGCACGCTTAACATTCAATGACGATTTGTATTATATGAGTTATGTGATTTGGTGACCGAATGTTGTTCGGAGTCCCGGATGAGATCACGGACATGATGAGGAGTCTCGAAATGGTTGAGAGGTAAAGATTGATATATAGGACGATAGTATTCGGACACCGGAAGTGTTTCGGGGGTACCGGGTATGTATCGGGTCACCGGAAGGGGTTCCGAGCATCCCCCCGGCAACTACATGGGCCTAATGGGCCAAGAGTGGAACATACCAGCCCCTAAGGGGCTGGTGCGCCCCATGTAGGCCGAAATAGGGGGGGAGAGAGGAGAAGAGAGAAAGGAAGGGGAGGGATTCGGCCTCCCCCATCCTTCTCTCCCCCCTCCTCCTTCCTTCCCCTTCGGGAATTGTGGTAAGGGGGTGAATAGATTAGGGCCCCAAGTAGGATTCCTCCTACTTGGGTGCCCCTTGGCTGCCCCCTCTCCTCCCACCTATATATATGAAGGGGAGGCGCCAGAACACACATCATTGATTCCTAGCCGCAGCGGCGCACCCTTCACAGCTTATGCCTCTGTCATATTCACAGTAGTGCTTAGGCGAAGCCCTGCATGGATCACTTTACCATCACCGTCACCACGCCGTCGTGCTGACGCAACTATCCCTCCACACTTTGCTGGATCAAGAGTTCGAGGGACATCATGGAGCTGAACGTGTGTAGAACTCGGAGGTGCCATACATTCGGTACTTGATCGGTCGGAATGGGAAGAAGTTTGACTACATCAACCGCGTTAACAAACGCTTTCGCTTTCGGGTTCACGAGGGTACGTGGACACACTTCCCCTCACGATGCTATGCATCTCCTAGATAGATCTTGCGTGAGCGTGAGGAATTTTTTGAAATTGCATGTTACGCTTCCAAGCAAAAACAACACCCTTATTATGTACAACTTATACATACCATATAACCAATTCACACCAATATATGGGGACCTAGACGAGCACCATGTTGCTGGATGTTGTGTCATGGAGTGGAAATTGTTGGTGAAGAATGGTAGGGGAGGAAGCAATAGCATATATACACATACATGTGCCGAGGCAGCAGATGGATGGGTACATCACCATGAATGCTCGCAGAGAAACTCAAGAATGCTTCAGATCTCAAGGGAGCAGTTTCGCCAGCCAAACAACCATGTCATTGGCTCATCGATTGACATGCATAGCCCCCCTTCTCGTGTCGGCTCGCTACTATAAACCATGGGACCGATCGCTCCATGCCCTCCTCTCCTCGCAGCGCCCATCTCGCGTCGATGACCCCATCCTCTCACACAAGATGGATCTCCTCATCTGCAACCCGCTTACTGAGGATTTCCAATTTTCCTCTTGGAAAAGAAGCTCACTAGAACTTTTTGCACCGTAACCACAATCAAGGGCGGAGCGCCAACTAAATCCAAGGGTCCTGGGGCAAAAGAGGTAGGAGATTAGAGAGGTTGGATAATTAGCAGGGTGTCCAGTGCTTAAGGACTCATCCTTGCAAATTTCTCATGGAAGGGGACCCTCTTGTCTCTCTTGACACTCCCAGTGACCACAAAGTGAACGGCGGAGTAGACATCCGATCTAGCAGTTTAGATAGCCCAAATCACGAAAAATGGACGACCAAAATGTGCAAGGCGTGAGAGGGCTGAAAATTTGCTCGCTTTTACTGTCCTCGTGGAAAAGATAAAGATGTTTACATATGCTTCCCGCTTAGGTGATATTTTATTTAAAATAAAACTCACACTCTTTACAGCTATTTTCTAGTACCCGTAATACATCTCTCCATGAGTTCTAATAACAAAGAACATCTTAGCCGGTTTCAACAAATTGAAGATAGCGCCTCGCTTTATGCGAGGACCAGCCTGCTACTTATGTTTAACTAATACTTGTACGTTGCTGTCATGTGTTTGCAGGAAGATTATATGCTTACTTAGTGCTCCTGCATTCCTCCAACACTCACGGTAGTGGGGTTCTGTATGACACACACGCCGAACTAGTCTCAGCAGTATTGACGGCACATACATTTGTGCTCCTCCACTCCTTCCCTAGGCGCAAATATATATGCATGTGCACACGAGTAACACATGACGAGCCATTCACACGTCGACTTGGCAAGAATTGAACAGCTACGTACCTCGATCGTGCTTGACTCTATGTCTAGGGTTTCTTTTCTGTTAGTCACCGACTACAGCAGGGACGGTCAAACACAGTTTCATATGCACGTACTCACGTTTAGGCGTCTAGCTAACGTGAGGGATAATATGTCTTATCTGCAAGTAGGCTGTCAACTCTACTCCTCTCTATTCAACAATCATAGCCAATTCAAATCCACATCACCGAATTGGGGATCGAGGAAGGGGATGAGAGCTCCTCCGCTTCATGCACATGCCGTGCCTCGCTTCTAGCCGCTCTGTCCGCCGTCCCCACTCACGCCACCCACACACGCATAAGTATCGCCATAAGGCTTAAGCCCACTCAGGCCCAAAGAAGTTTAGCGGGTCAGCCGAGGCTTGCAACGAGGCCTGTCCGTAGCTTGAACTGCAGCTTCGCTTCATCTCGCACACCGTGATCGCCGACAACTCCTCCTCCCTTAGAAACGGCTGTCCCCAAGCCGTGCACAAGGAACATTTGCTTGAGTGTTTCTTGTCCTCCCAAGGGCCAACTTCTCTGTAGAGTCGCTCCACTGGACTAAGACTTGGACGATCGAGTCGTTGCCGCGACGAACCACACGCTGCTGCAACACCTGTTCAGGGACCTGCAACTATGCATCAGCGGGTGGTAACTGAGAACGAACTCGCAATCCGCGCCGTAACCTTCTTCAAAGAAGGAGACATGAAACACCGGATGCACACGATCGTAGCCGCAGCTCCAGCTGATAGGCAACCTCTCCCACACGAGCGACGATCTTAAAGGGGCCATAGTACTTGAAAGCCAATTTGTGATTCGCCCGAGGGGCCACAGATGACTGGAGGTAAGGTTGCAGCTTCAAGAAAACAGATTCACCGACAGAAAAGGTGCGTTCAGTGTGGTGTTTGTCAGCTTGAGCCTTCATGCGTTGTTGGGCGCGCAACAGGTGTTGCCGGACGGAATCAATGACCACAGTGCGTTGCGACAGCCATTGTTGAAGATCTTCAGACTGTATCGTATCATCAGTGGTCAGTCCAAAATGTCGCGGGGGATGCCCATAGATGACTTCAAACGGGGTAGAGCGAGTAGCAGAATGCCAATTGGTGTTATACCAATACTCACACAATGGAATCCACTGAGCCCAACGAGCAGGGTGAGCACTGACGAAACATCGAAGGAAACACTCTACCTGTTGATTGACACGCTCAGTTTGGCCGTCAGACTGAGGGTGTCGAGCAGAGCTCATGCGCAACAAGATTCCACACCTGCTAAAAAGTTCCTTCCAGAAGAGGCTGGTGAAAATGCGGTCGCGATCTGACACAATGGAGAGTGGCATTCCATGAAGCTTGTAGACTGAATTCAAGAACGCTTCGGCAACCGTTTGAGCGGTGAATGGATGATGCAAGGGAATGAAATGACCATATTTTGACAGCTTGTCAATGACCACTAGTAAGCAGTTGTACCTGCACAAGTAGGTAATCCTTCCACAAAATCCATAGTCACCATTTCCCACGGCATGTTTGGAATAGGCAGCGGTGAAGGAGCCCCGGTAAGGTATGCTCTCCGCTTAGCTTGTCGACAAATCACGCGAACGGTGCACAAACTGCTTGATAAACCCACGATTCCTGCCAAATGAAAAGTTGTCTAACTCTTTGTATGTAACAAAAACCGTAATGGCCACCGATCGGACTATCATGGAACGACCGACAATCTTCGATGCAAGGCAGGCGTGTTTCCAATCCAGATGCGATTATCAACACGAAGTAATCCAGCTTTTCAGAGAAAACTTTATCAGCTTCAGATCTGTTGCTAAGCGTTGCAACAATCCAAAGATGTAGGGGTCACTCGGATAACTACCCAATATCTCTGTGAGCCGAGCGTTGAATCGGCGACACTGCTAAGACTTCGGTAAGGCTTCAAGAATTGTGAGGTCTGCGTGATGTCAAATCAGCTGCACCATTTTCACTGCCCTTCTTGTAACAAATAGTGTAGCTAAGCCCCATTAGCTTGGTAAGAGCCTTCCGCTGCCACATCAGATGCGCTCTTTGTTCGCATAACCTAGACAAAGGCGTTGATCTGTTCTGATGATAAATTCAGACAACTGTAAGTACTGACGCCAATGGTCGACAGCTAACAGGATGGCTAGATACTCCTTTTCATAAACAGACAAGGTTTGATTTCTAGGGCCCAATGCCTTGCTCACATAGGCGAGTGGGTGGCCATCTTGCATGAGTACTGCACCAATTCCCACATCACAGGCATCTGTCTCAACTACAAATTTCTTGGAGAAGTCGGGGAGGGCCAAGACAGGAGCTGAAACTAGAGCCAGTTTGAGGGCCTCGAAGGACTGTTGCTCAATGTCTGTCTAGTGGAACAACACTCCTTTCTTGAGAAGATTTATGAGGGGCCTGCTGATCACTCCAAAAAGTCTGATGAATTTTCTGTAGTATCCAGCCAGACCAAGAAATCCTCTTACTTCCTTGACAAGAATGTGAACAGGCCGTTCTCAATAGTTTCAATTTTTGTAGGGTCTGTGGCAACTCCTTCCCCATTGATAACATGCCCCAAATATTCAACCTGTTGTTGAGCAAATGTGCAATTGGACAGCTTAACTTGCCACTGTTGTTTCTGTAGGAGTTGCAACACCTCATCCAAATGCTGCAAGTGCTGAGAATATGTGATACTGAAGACCAATATGTCATCAAAAAACACAAGAACAAATTTCTTCCCCTTGTGGCGCCTCATGACTGGCTTCAAATCACTATTCATGGCAAACTGAAATGTGCTGGGGCCACCAGTAAGGCCAAAGGACATGACTAGGAACTCATAGTGGCCCATATGTGTCTGGAATGCAGTTTTATATTCTTCACCAGGCGCCATTCTGATTTGGTGGAATCCAGCCCTAAGATCCAGCTTAGAGAACCAATGAGATCCAGCTAGTTCATCCAAAGAGTTCATCTATAACTGGTATAGGATATTTGCTCTTAACAAAGGATATTATTCAAGTGTCTCAGAATCAACCACTAGTCTCCGTGTAGTGTCCTTCTTTTCTACCATGATCATAGGGGAGGAAAAAGGTCACATTATGCTGATAATGCCATCGCCCAACATCTCTTGCACTTGTCTTTCCATTTCAGTTTTGAGCAGGTGCAATTCAGAGGGTCTAAGGGACACCGGAGTAGCACCAAGAACCAGGGAATGGTGTGGTCATATTGTCTTCTTGGAGGCAGGCGAGGGAGCTTCAACACGTAGCATATTTGTCCAACAAGAGTGCACTTCGTGGTACTTCAGAGAGAATAAGATTCGATGCAAAGAAGATAGCAAACAAGCTGAAAAGTGTGCAAACAGGATGAGTGGCATTCTCTCCTAGCAATGTAATGAGGGTACCATCATGCCGAAAGCCAACCAATGGGCAGACCAGTCCACCAAGCATAGGGCTGTGTCTTGATAGCCAATCAATGCCTAAAATTCCATCATAGGAGCCCAGAGGAAAAATCCTGAAAATATCGACAAATTTATGACCTCCACAAGTCCACTTGGTCTGCAACAGCTTGTTTAGAACAGGAATCAACTTGCCGCCATTACACTCGACCATGGATACAGCATGTCGACACCCCGACAATAACTCAGCTACTGCACAGTTCAGAAAGGTATGAGAACTACCCGAATCAACCAAAAATGTTAAGGAGCGACCTTGCAACTGGATTTTCATCTTCATTGTCATGGCAGCAGCTGCAGAAGTATCACCCAGTGCTGCAGCAGAAAGAGATAGAGCATTGGCTTCAGAGACTGTGTCTGATTCAATGTAATCTGTAAACTCTTGTGGAAGATGCTGCACATAATCCAACATCTCTTGCACAACATGCAGTTGGACCTCATGTTTACAATTGTGATCCTTACCCCCAACGTTCCCCACATACAAAGCATAACCCCTTGGCTCTCCTATAGTTACGCAGAGCACTCCATTTGTCATCAGCAGCAGTTTTCCTGAATCCCTCCGTTGCCTTCTTATCATCACTCGTCCGAGCAGCAAGCATAGGTGTTAATGAGGACGAAGGTGGAAGTGGCAGGGCAACATCAAGCTCTACGGTTGGTACTGGTCGCTGAAGCAAAGAATGAACTCATGGCCAACTCTCGCAAGATAGCTAATCGATAAGCAGCCTCCAAATCAGTCCGGTCTTGAATGCCGACGCCAACCCGACAAAGAGGTTTCAGTCCCTCCATGAAACGGGTAACATAATGCATCAGATTAGGAGAACTCTCATATGCGCATAGCTGGTCAAACAATTCAGAGAACCGCCGACATAATCTTCAACAGCCTCCGTGCTAAGAGATGTGAAAAATTTCTCAAAGACAGTTTGGTGCAGGTTATGCCAAACCTGTTCAAGCAGCTGCAGAACTCATCCCAAGTGGCATGGGGTACCCGCGATTTAACAGATTCCAACCACCTAGCAGCAGATGCCTCGAACATGGAAGTAGCCGAGAAATCCATCGATTCTGTGGCGTGCCCCAAAACCTGAAATAATCCTCACAGCTGGTTCGCCAGAGTTTCGCTTGATCCGTCGAACGGGCATCTCAATCCGAGGACCAACACCATACACATCATTAGAGTTCTGCCTCGAGTCCAGAGGAGTGAACGGGATGCGCTGCAGCGCTTGTTCCAGATGCGTACCTCTGATCGGAGGTGGAACGACGGCCGTGAGCGTAACTCGATTCTCAACATCGTATGAACGCCCGAACTCGACGAGCTGTTGCCGTCGCCCTTGAAGGAGTAGCAGCGCGACACGCGGATCCGCAGCCGGGGCGCAGCGGTGCAGCTTGTCGAACTCCCCGCCGCAACTCGCCGATGTCGACCCCAATCGAGACCTTGACTCGCCGAGGCGCCCAGAGAGCAGGTCGAGCTTGGCGCCGAGCTGCGCGATGCCTTGGTAGTAGTGTCCTCGCGCTCGCGGCTGGCCTTGTCGGTCGGGCGCAGAGGTCGAGATGGCCTTCATCTCCGGCGAGATGCGCCCATCACCTCCAAGACGCAGCCGGTCGGGCGAGCCTCAGATTCCAGCAGTGAGTCGGAAGGGTTGACGGATCGAATGGCTCGATGCCAGATTGTCAACTCTACTCCTCTCTATTCAACAATCATAGCCGAATTCAAATCCACATCACCGGAATTTGGGATCGAGGAAGGGGATGAGAGCTCCTCCGCTACACGCACATGCCGTGCCTCGGCTTCTAGCCGTTCTGTCCGCCGTTCCCACTCACGCCACCCACACACGCATAAGTATCGCCATAAGGCTTAAGCCCACTAGGCCCAGAAGCCTAGCGGGTCAGCCGAGGCTTATGACGAGGCATGTCCGTAGCTTGAACTGCAGCTTCCCGCTTCATCTCGCACACCAGATCGCTGACATAGGCGCTCAAGTCTATTGGACAAAGAACATGAAAAAAACAAGTTAAAAAAACACTAGTTCAAAAGAGAAGTTGAAATATTTTTTGATGTATAAAAAACAGCTAAAAACTCACAAAAAAAGCATGCAATGTCAAAAAATAGAGAAAAATTACATGTCTTATAGGTGTAGCTCCCTCGATTTTGCAGCTCCTTTGTAACTCACGATTACTCTTTCCTCCACCTCAATCACACTTCATCGTTACGCCATTTTCTGAGAAATATACCTTTTGCAGATGTGGATGACATATTATTGATTGGGGTTGATAAGGAAATTCTTAATAAGATAAAAGAGTCATTGAAGAAAAAATATTCAATGGAAGATTTGGGGGAAGTAGCTTAGATATTCGTCATTAAGATCTATAGAGATAGCACTAGTCACATGACAGGGCTTAGCCAAAGCACACACATTAACAAAATACTAATGAGGTTCGGTATGGAGAATGCCAATAAGGGCTTATTGCCAATGTCAAATGGCAATATGTTGAGCAGGAGTTTTTGCCTGAAGACCATTCATGACTCTGTACGAATAACTAAGTTTTCATATGCTTCCGCAATTGAATCTATCATGTACATCATGACAAAGGAAATGTTTTTAGTGTATGGAGGCGATGAAGAGTTTATTGTAAAGGGTAACATTGATGCAAGCTTCATGACTGATCTAGATGACTTTAGATATCAGTCAGAATTAGTGTTCACGCTAAATGGCAGCGTGGTTAGCTGGCATGAATGAAACCCCTTCGTTCAATGACCGACAGCGGAACCGTGGACGTCCATATTGGTCCCTATGAGCACACGAATGATATTCGAGTGAACCTTTAGTTATTATGTGATGTTCCCTTTGCTTCATGATACTTCAGAAAACCCGGGATGCATCGGTATCTATCTATCTATCTATATCCATACCTATACTAATTTCAGACTCCCTAGAAATTTCCACGTTAATCAGTAAATTATAAGCCGTTAATTTGGTGGGCCCGATTTATTACGGTGTAGATCATTTCATATAATTCTTTCTTGAAAATTTGCTCAACTGTGAAAAAAATTTATTAATATATCAGTAATTATAAGCCATTAATTTGGTTGGACCAATTTATTACGTTGTAGATTAATTCAAATAATTCCCTCTTGAAAATTTGCTCAACTGTTAAAATAACGTTATTAATATATCGATTCGTTCTCCGGAAATTCCTTTTGGAGCTCGGGCTCCAGTGAGGCCTCCAGATTCAAATTTGAAATTTCATTGAAATTCGTATTTTTACATTTCAAAAAATTCTGAAAAAAATCATAGATATACATGAAGGCATAATACACATGTGTGTAAATTTTCAGTTCAAAATACATTGAAATGAGGGCTGTGCAAAAAAGACAAATCTGGGGCTGTTTAACACATGATACTATTCATCCTCCCAGGCCATGAATTTGTCTTTTTTGTACAGGTCGCAACTCAAGGTATTTCATCATGAATTTTTACACACATGTGAGTTACATCCTTACATACACGCATAATTTTTTTCAGAATTTTTTGAACCATAAAAGTTTGAATTTGAATTTTCCAAAAATAAAGGCCTCCATGGAGCTCGGCCTCCAAAACGCCTTACTCTTCGTTCTCCCATAATAAAAGCAATCTTCCTCCGGTAATAAAAGGAATCTATATTAATCTACCGATTCTTCCTCCCGTAATAATAGCAAGCTATATATCTTTAGCTTTTAAAAAAGAAAACTCTATCTACTCATAAACTCCAACCGTCTCCTTCCAAAAAGGAAAAAAAAAACTAATCTAATTGTCATCTCACCCCATCTCGCGGTGTCGTGATCCGTTAACAGCAGACCTCCTGCAATCTCCCGCCATGTCCTCTATGGCAGCGGCGCCGGCCGTGGCAATGAATCCAGCTCAACGACTCATGACCTGCAACGCAGATCAAAGGTGCCATGCCAGTGTTGGCGCCTTTGTCGGCACTAGTAAGTATGCACGTGCAACACACGTCTCGATTAAATATGTTCTACTCTGTCATAACATAAATCTACTTTTTGAACAGCTGAAATCTCACGCAAAAAGCATATAATTCCTAACTCATACAAATGAATGTAAATATTATGCTTTATAAATCAACAGGCCCATGTCCACTGGTTAGCAAATACCATTGATCATTAACTAATTGACATAAAATCAGTCCATCAAGAAAATTTAATTGTAGCCTATGGCCATGCATGCATCCCTAGCTAGTGCATCTCGACAACCAAGGTCATCACCATCATCTCGCCAGCGTCCACAATGCCATATAGATATTCATGTATCATGAACAAAATTGTTTCTCATATATCACATTCCATGGCCTCTTAAACTGTATAACTGACATAATTCACCAGTTATTTCGATCTTTGAGTCGTCATTGTATCCAAACTGAAGTAAATTTGAGGTGTAATATTTCCAACCAAGAAAAATACATCTTCAATCTTATTTTCTTCTAGGCCCTGCGAGTGTGTCTACAGAGGCAATGAAAATTAGTAGTTTTTTCCACATAAGCTGATCAAATGAAATAATTTGTCAAGGTTGTGAGATACAAGTTTGTCCACCTAAGAAACAAAACATTGCTAGTTAGCAAACCAAGCTATGCACCTGTGGCTGATCAAATGAAACCAGCCCGAGAGACAAAACAGATGCGAAACCATCAAGGAAGAACCACACTTACTCATAATGTAGAGGCATTTGTGGTCATTTAGTGTTCATCCTTCTAGCTGTACATATGCTACATAAATTTCCATCTAATCTTCAAACCATGTTCCCGGTCTGCAGTATGTTGTCTTGCTCGTCCAGCATGAACTGATAGAGAAAGTTCCTCAGTAGCAGTTTATTTGTGAGGATATAGCATGAGTCAACAACAAATTTATCATTGTTATTCATTGCAAGATAATAGATCATTCATAAATATATATTTTGTTTTGTTGATTACTGGAAAGTAATACCAATATGGGCTTACAAATTTGGGCATGTTTCTTTGCAACGATTTACTTCTATTAGCAGAGGTAAATCGTAATCTTATAAACATATGTTACTAATAGAAAATATTGAGAAAATACTACTTTTCTTTTTATATTACTTAAATTAGAACAGTCAATTTCTTCCATGTCCCGAAACTTCTCATAGAGCCTCTCCGGCTTTAACTCACCAATTTTGGGTTAGGGTAAAATCATGGGTCCCCCCCCCCCAAAATAGAACAATAAGAAAGAAACCCTAAGAATTCGAGCCTATCAGACAATCATGCACTTCCGATGCATGTCAACAATTGGAAATACGAAAACCTTTAGTCCTCAATTTTTTCCCACTACAAAATTAACCGTGGAACACCTGTGTGTGTGTGTGTGTGTGTGTGTGTGTGTGTGTGTGTGTGTGTGAAACAAGAAACATAACCTTTATACCAGCAATGCATATTAATATTAGAATATCAAAATGTGTTTCGCTGTATAACATTTCCATTGCATGTGCATAACATGCTATGCATCAGACCCCCTTGCATGAGCCTCCTCTGTTGCTGCCACACTCATATCCGGTGGTGGTGGAGTAGCCTGGACCGTGGAGCAGGGAAAGGGGCACAAAATACCAGTGCGACGGGCAACGATGGAGACACCACGGAATGCTCGGCCTCCTCAACCCCATGATGCTTTAACTATCTTGGATATCTTTCAAAAAGAATATCAATGGGGGCGTGAGTTGCTACAAATTCATGACTTCAAAGAAACGCAATAATCCATTAGATGGTTCAGTACAAATCATTTCTTCACTTGCAGTACCATGTAAAACATTGAATAGGTATGCATCACTCATCATTTCAGAAAGACTCCAAACAAAAACGTTCAACACTTCGACTCCACAAAGCTTAAGAAATTAGGGTGCCCAAGTCTTTATGCAGAACTGGGGACATCTTACTTATTAGTTAGCCAACCACCGTAATCAAGTGGCCCAATTACATGAATACAATCAGTATCAGTCATAAGTATGAAACATGAAACTTTCTGAAATGACAAGTACTTATTTGGTCGCAGACTATACATATAGAAACTTGAGACTGCAGACATGGACGGTCGACTCCGAAACTCCACTCAAATCACCCCATTATCTAAGCATGCTGCTAGCACCAGTAATACAGAGAATAATCTCATATAGAGAATATAGTGAAAACCACATACAGGGAGCAAATCATCATCTAGTCTGACATAGAAATTAGTCTGCTACTTCTCTTTGTCGGCTCAACATTACCAATGTTCTTCCGTGCTATCAGCGAAAAAAGAACAGAGAGAGAGAGATGAAATTCAGTTTGCATCCAAAGCTCTCTCCATTCCCCATGGCCGGAGGTCTCCCCGTCCACAAAACATGATTCCGCTAGCAGAGCATCCGTGCTCGCCGTTCCACGCTGTCGAAGCTCCCGTTCCCATGACGAAGTTCGCCGCCAAAGATGTTAGACAATTTGACGTGGTTATCACAGAAGATACATAGTCTGATGTACTATCAGCAGCACATCTGCATACTTATATAATCTAATACTTTTTTTAGATTATATAATCTAATTCTGAACAACCACAATTATAAGTTGGATAAAACTGTTTTAGTTTATTTTAGATCATTTGATGCAGCAATTGCAGAAGAAATCACCAGTTACTATCTGACTCAATTTAGATTAAATGGGTATATACTGTATTAAGTTGGCGAGGAAAAAAAATAGAGTTAGTCACTTTCAGTTGTACATGAACAGTGCAGATCAGCTACATCAATGTATTCTATATGCAGATATGAACATGTCATGGATTTCCATATTCTCATTAGCCCCATAATAGTATTCTCAAGTAATTAATACACTACAGAAATATATAATAGGCATTACATTTATGGAAAATGTATGATAATTCAATCCGCATTGAATTAGAGAATTACAGTACATTTTGTTTGTTTAGAAATAAAGGTACAATCAAGTGTAATTAAGCATTATAAGAAACACAAAAACTGGCACTGTACTAACATGGTGGCACCTAGTCAATCACCCCTATAAGGATAGTAAGCACGAGTACATGCTACTTCAAAACATCTTACAGCATTGTACAATTGTTTTTTTACAAGCACTCATGAGAGTTAAAATATGCATCCATGCAGCAGGAAAACATATGCAATTTTAAGAACTATACGGTATGGCAATTTTATAACATGATAAAAGCAATGTAAAATTAACAGACCTATAATTAAACTGAATCTAAATGAATTTGATCAGATTTTAGATAATTTTTTTGATAATCTATTCCAAATGTGTAGAGAACGCCCTACAACAAGTACGTTAGCAGGGTAAACCCCAAGCTTTCATAGAGCACTCGGCGCCATTTCAGGCGGGATCTACCGTTTAATTAGTTTCAGTTGGTCATGATGATCGACAAACTAACTCCCTTAAAGCAGAAGAGAATTGATTACAGATAGTATGATCAATAATAATGTCAGATTTCTGAATTTTGGTTATCATTTACCCTATTCTCATAGTGTTATAAATTCAGACTAAAATGTTCGTTACGTCCGGATGACGCTGATTATCACCGGTGTTCGTTTGGTTGGTTATTCATATGCAATTAATCATTGAATTGGTTTGTTACAAATTATGTGAAAATGCACATGCACCAAATCGTGAAGAAAATGCAAGGCGGAAATGATTCAATGTGGGCTGGTTACCAACAAGGCGACTAACGCCTTCTGTCGCTTTTCTTCAGCAGAATCCTCCTCGCCTTCCATCATGACATCAGAACAACGAACATGTACCAGTGCTTGAATGAGATGACCTGAGTAGTGGGCTAGTGGCACAACTCATCAGGTGATGCTCTCACAAGCTTTTCAGCAGAACTAAGAGCGTTTCGCCTTGTGAAGATAAAAGAAATAAAGGTCAGCATCATGCAGTAGTTTTGCAGTGCAGCTGCATGATCACTTAGATGTGTGACATTCTTCTGCAAATTACTGTCATCAACTGATAGATCATATGGCTCCTGGGATGAATCATTGAAGATGCAAAGACCTATTATCACTCATTAGTTCAACAAGAGAAGAAGTATACACGCAGAGTCATGAGGGACATGAGAACGGAACGGCAATTCCAGCCATAGCCATCAGAATTCAGAATTTGGTGCACCGCGTATGAAATCAAAATGTAATAAGCTCAAGCAAAGGAATTTACCGATGAGGCAGGGCCACCCTATGGCGTTGTTCCAGACGTCACAGCAGCAAAAAGCCGCTCACACAGAGAGGCGGACAGGCGTGGCCGACGGACAAAGCGCCGCCGACGCCATAGGAGATGCGGAAGCGGGGCGGCGGCGGGCGCCGTGCACCACAGAGATGATGGAGGACGGGCCGAGGTCAACATCGTAGGAGAGGCGCATGGGCAGGCCAATCCGATGGCGAGCGATGAGAAGGGAGGTTGCGCCGGCGATACAGGAGATGGCGGAAGGCCGGTTCCGGCGGCAGGTGCCGTGCGCCATGGGAGGGGAAGACGGGCAGGGCGACGTCGAGCGGGGTGAAGGGAGGTTGCGCTGACGGCGGGGGAGCACCCAGAGGCAAAGGGAGCACGGCGGGGTGGGGAGGGAGGCGGGGCGCAGTCTAGAGAGGGAAGGTCAACCTGATGAATAGGGGGCTCAGATGCGTCTAGCTGCGTGTTGTGCGGCGGTTTGTTTGCGTGAGGCAGATCATGGGAGAAGGCGGGGCAGTCTGCCTTGGCAGAACATTTAATCAAGAGCGTTGATTTGTGTGATAGATCTTTGATGTAATATAGAACGTTGGATGTGATTTAGTGGGATTGATCAAACGTCTCTGATACTTCTGTGTACACTTTGTGGGGTGGTTTTAGGGAAACTCATGTTTGCTTTTTTAATAGTAGTATAGATTAGCTAGCAAGAGGTCTGCACCGTGGCACGGTGCAGCTCATCAAGATCGAGTGCGCGGTATGGCCCCCGACCAGGTAATCTACTACACAACATACACACATTGATCAAACTGGCCTCAGCAACATCAGGAAAGCTTATGTTTGATGTATTTTTAGGCAATGGATGGCAATTTCTGTTGTCCAGGGGATGACGGCCACGGGAGATTTCTCTTCTTTAGTTGTTTGTTCCAATTAAGAACAGAAATAAGAGGAAGAAAAGAGAACCGTCAGATTCTAATGTACGGCATATTTTGCTAGCTACAGTAGCAGCCGAAAGACCCAACGCGGTCTGCATAGCCACTTGGTGCTTCTCACCATCGTGGACGGCAGAAGAACAGAAAAGAAAACAGGACAATGTACCTAGCGTGAACTGGGCCGGCGCATATTCTCACCTGACATAGCAGCGCCCCTATGTACCACCAGGAGCAACACCAAAGCACAGCTCACCTGCAGGGAGCCTGGTGACCACTTGGGTATCATTCTGAATTCACGATGATGTCATGTGTGTTTTTACTTTCTTTTTCTTCTTCCAACACATTTTTATTTCCATTTTAAATTTTGTTTATATTTGGAAATGTTCTATATAAATACTTTTAATCACATTTGAAAATGTTAAATGTGTATAACAAATGTTTCAAATGTATACGGAAAATATATAACAGGACTAAACAAGTACAAAATGATAATCATGTGTACAAAAATGATAATCATGTAAAAAATGTATATGTAAAAATTTTGTGACAATTTAAAAAAATGTACGGGACATTTAAAAAATAATTACACAATGTAAATAATGTTTGTGTAATTCAAAATAAATGTTTCAAATATTAATGTACTTCGCATATAAAAAATATTCTCAAGTTTAAAATTTGTGTTCGTGACATTTTTAAAAAACTTATTTTACAATGTACAAAAATGTTTGTATAGTTCAATAAAATATTTTTATCATGCAAAAAATGATTCAACATGTATTTGCGAAACTTTGAACATGTACTTTCAAAATATATTCAAAACATAATTTTGTGATAATTTAAAGATGTATTGAAGAAATGTTAAACATGTATAAAAAGTGTTTTACATGTATACAAAAAATGTACAACATATATGAAAAAGTACGTGTGTTAATAAATAAAAATAAAAATGAAAGTAGACATGTGTTGAAGACAATAAAAACAAATAAAACCAACAAACAAACCAAATGAAAAGCAAAGAAACAAAGAAAACCAAAGTATAAAGCAGAACAAAGAAAAACCGAAGGAAATCGTTGATAAAACAAAGAAAACGGAAACATAACGGAGAAAAAGGAAAAATTGAAGAAAATTGACAAAAAGAAAATAAAAAGAAACGAAACGTAAAAAAACCAGACCAAACGTTGTGACCGGGCGTAGACGCGGACATGCAAACTTTGAGGGAAAACACCTAATAGGCGTCCGCCATAGGCGATTCCTATTAGAAATCGGAAAGGGGTAGACATAGCCCTGGCGGATACATTGCAAGATAGATCTATCGCGTGACCAAGCAGAAAGACAAGGTTGCATCCTATCTAAAGTTGAAGCCTTTTACTGTGGTAGTCCAAATCACTTAATTTGAGTAGCCCAACTAAGACCCACGGGTATACCTGGCCATGGGCAGCCCGAAAATCCTGGGTCGGGCTGAGCCCGAGTGTGCCATTGGACCAGGCTTGAGCCTGGAAATGAGCCCCGATCGGGCAGGGCTTGGGCTTGCAGAAAACACAATTTTAAGCGTATTTGGGTCAAGCTGACCGGGCCATGTCGGTCTTTCTTGGGCTTGGGCCCGGCTCGAGCCCAATTTAGTAAGCCCAATGGTCGGGCCGGGCCGGGCTCATGCCTGGGTTTTTAGCACTGGGCTTTTTTTTGGCCCGGCTCGGGATATGCCCAGGTATACCCACAGGGTACTACCTCCATGTTCTTTTAGAAACAGTACCGTCTCCATGTGTTGCGTCTGATACGTTTGTACACAGCAGGGCGCTCTCGCTTCCCCAAGACGTCGTCATGGTCTCTCTTGTAGTCACCTCTCCGGTCACCTGTTCACCCAACACAACATCGACGCTCGCTTGGTCGCCAGCGGCAAATCCGTCAAGGTGGCACGGTAGATTGGAAATTCCATCCGAATTAACAGCACTGGGGTCACATCTTCTCCCTCTTGTGCATGTTGTATTTAGTCTAGTGTGGTAATGCATTTTGGCCAAATTTTCCATTGATTTTCCAAGAACTTTGATTGTTCTAGAGCTATCTTTTTACGTGAAAGGCAGGTGCTCTGCCGATTTCATTAAGGTGGGAGAAATAAAAAGAGTTACAAATTACAACTTTATAAGATACAACCAAATGTTGGAAGACCACCATTGCAGTCTCAACAGGAGGACCGAGTCCCACGTAGATCATGCACTGGACGTGCCCCTTTTTCTTGTTGCACGTTGTGCATGTCCCCATGTATAGCTGGGTCGTCACCAGCCTCTGTACTTGTATATTAACCCCTTCGTGGGCATCAACGAGAATCACGAGTGTATTCATTCTCCTTCTTGGAGTCAAAGCTCTCCTTCCTACCCCTGCCTCTCATGGACACCAGCGACGGCTCCGGCGGACTTTCGAGCGGTGACCTGACGGGTACCACCCCTCCCGCTCCAGCTTCTATCCCTCCCTCCTCCGGCCTCTTCACCCCCGTCCTCACCGCTCCACCCCGCAACCGCCCCCAGCACCATGAGTCTGGTGCCCCTGCCGCCGCCTCCCACCCTCCCTGACAACGCCTCATCTTCTGCCACCCCCACCCCTTCCATCCACAACCTCAACAACATCCACAATCTCGTCCCCTTCAAGCTGGATGTCCAAACCGGCAGCTATTCAAAGTGGCATGAACTCTGGCGTTGCGTCCTCATCATGTACTCTGTCGAGAGCCATGTCGACCACTACTCCGACCCGCTGGACCAAACTCCGGCGTGGCGCCACACCGATCTGACGCTTCTCCTTCTGCTCTACTCCACCATCGCTGACAGCCTGTACGAGGTCATCCGCGGTGCCGGGAACACCGTGCATCGTGTCTGGAGCCAACTCCACGAGTTCTTCCTCGCCAACCAACCTGCCCAGGCCGTGCATCTCAGCATGGAATTCCGTGCTCTCACCCAAGGGGATCTCCGCATCGCCGAGTGATGTGGGTGCCTCAAAGCGCTCGCGGACGCCCTGGTCAACGTCGACGAGCCCGTCACCGGTCGCACCCTGACACTGCAGCTTCTCCACGGCCTCTCGCGTCGGTACCAGGTGATTGCCACTGTCATCCCGATGCATACTCCCTTCCCAGCCTTCAATCAGGCCCGCTCCCGCCTTCTTTTGGAGGAAATCACCCAAGACGCCCGCGATCGCTCCGACGGATCCACCGCCCTCGCCATCGGCGGCGGCAGTGGCGGCGGCCATGGCGGTGGCGACAGCCATGGCGGGGGCCCTAGCGTCTCCACCGACCGCGGCAAGGCTCCCATGGAGCGCGGCAATAGCAGCAACGGTGACCACGGTCGCAGGCATAACGGTGGGCGCGGGCGTGGACACGGGCTTGAGCGCGGCCATAACGGCGGACGTGGCCTGCCTGCTCCCCCTCCCGGTGGCTCCACTCTGTGGATGGGCTACTTTGTGCCGTGGGGGACGCCCTTCCCTCCGCCGCGCGCCCCCTGGGTTCCGCCCAACGCAGCCGGGGTCCTTGGGCCTCGCCCCGGCACTGCCCAGAGCACGCCACCCCTGCGATGTACGCTGGGGCCGGCGCTCTGCCCCAGCCCTCTAGGGATCAGGCGGCGTTCTACTCCGCCATGAATCGGCTGTCCCTCCAACAGCCCAGCAACGGCGACTGGATCTTCGACTCCGGTGCCTCCTCACATGTCACTGGTAATGCAGGTAACCTCGCCACCTCTCGTCCTGTATCAAAACATCATGCTCCTATCATCGTTGGCGACGACACTCATCTGCCCGTGGTTGCTACTGGCACCGCCTCCATCCCCACCTCCTCTCGCCCCTTGTTGTTACATAACGTTCTTGTCGCACCTGATATTGTCCAAAACTTGCTTTCCGTATGTCAACTATCCAATGATAATCATGTATCTGTCAAGTTTGACCCCTCGGTTTTTCTGTGAAGGATCTAGCAACCCGGACCCCCCTCGTGAGGCGCAATAGTTCTGGTCCCCTCTACAGAAGCGGCACACCAAGTTCTTCGGCGTCCTACGCTAGCTCCGGTGACCTGTGGCATCGCCGTTTGGGGCACCCCAGCAGTGCCTCTCTTTCCCGTGTATCACAACTTTTCCTTCCTGATTGTAATAAACTCCCTACCACCTCTAGTTCGTGTGAGGCGTGCCAATTAGGGAAGCAGCCGTGGCTACCTTTTTCTTCCTCCCTTTCTGTCACTAGTTTTCCGTTTCAACTTGTACACTGCGATCTTTGGACGTCTCCCATCCCTAGTTGCTCTGGCTACAAACATTACTTAATAATATTGGATGATTTTTCCCACTTTGTATGGACTTTCCCACTCCGTGCTAAATCCAACGCTACCGACGTTCTTAGGCGTTTCTTTTGGTTCGTGCTCATGCAATTCCATGTTTACATCCAAAGTGTCCAGTGCGATAACGGCGGTGACTTTCTCAACGTCTCTCTCCGCTCCTCTCTCGGCGACCATGGCACCGCCCTACGCCTCTCCTGCCAACATCACCACAAACGGGAAAGCCGAGCGCGCCATCCGCTCCACGAACGACATCCTTCGCACACTTCTTGTCCAAGCCAGCATGCCACCCAAATTTTTTGGGTGGAAGCTCTTCACACTGCCACATATCTCCTCAACGTCCGACCCTCGCGTGCCACAAACCACAACACCCCCTACTTCCTGCTTTACAGCGCTCATCCAAACTACGACCACATCCGCACCTTCGGGTGTTTGTGCTATCCCAACCTATATGCCATCACTCCACATAAACTCTCCCCACGCTCCACCCCATGCGTCCTTTTCGGCCTACCCCTCGAGCACAAAGGCTATAGGTGCCTTGACTTATCTACATGCAAAGTCATCACTTCCAGGCACGTGATTTTCAACGAGCACACTTTTCCCTTCGCCACAGAAAATCCCGCTGCACCCACCCCCATATCTCCCTCGGGATCCTCCCCCCCCCCCCACCTACCTTGTCCGATCCGACCGGATCCTCCTCAGGATCCTCCACTCCCGTCGCCCAATGCCCCGTCCCCAATCACGTCGCACCGAACCACCAGTCCCGCATCCCCTGCGCCACTCCGCCTACTCACGCTGGCCCACAACCCACCAACGCCTCTCCGGCCACCAACCCCGCGCCCCACCCCTCGGCTGCCAGCTCGCCTGCCTCTACCCTGCGCCCCACTCATGCAGCCAATCGGCTGCCCGATCGCCATGCACCCAATCCGCGGCATCCTTGCCATGCACATCACCCCGCGCTCTCGATCCGCCTCTGGATGCCTCACCACCCACCTCCCTGCCTCCCCACCTCTCCCACCACGCGCGGTGCCCGCTATTCAACCCAAAAACAGCCACAATATGCGCACGCAAGCCAAAGTCGGCTTCCTCCAGCCAAAATCTCTAGTCACCCTCTCGGCCACCACTGCATGTCTCTCCTCTCCCTTCCTCCTACAACAAGCCCTTAAGGACCCCAATTGGTACAACGCGATGCTTGAGGAGTATACGGCTTTGTTACAAAACGAGACTTGGTCATTGGTTTCTCCCCCTGCAGGTGTCAACGTGGTGACAGTCAAATGGATCTTTCGCCACAAGTTATACCCCGACGGCTCCCTCGCTCGGTACAAGGCCCGGTGGGTCTTTTGCGTCTTCACAAAACAGCACAGTGTCGACTTCGAGGAGACCTTCAGCCCTGTGTCAAGCCGGTGACCATTCGCGTCGTCCTCAGCCTCGCCGTCTCCGCCGGCTGGGCCATCCACCAGCTGGATGTGAAGAATGCTTTGCTTCACAGCCACCTCGATACAGTCGTCTACAGCTAGCAGTCGTCCGGCTTTGTCGACGCCACGCACCCGTCTCACGTGTTCCGCCTACATCGCTCGCTCTATGGGCTCAAGCAGGCCCCCCGGGCGTGGTTCCAGCGCACCGCCTACCTCGCGCGCCTCGACTTCATTGCCTCCAAGAGCGACACGTCCCTCTTCATCCTTCACCGCGACGGCGCCACTGCTTATCTCCTATTATACGTCGACAGCATCATCCTCACTTCCAGCTCCACTTCCCTGCTCCGCCACGTCAACTCACAAGTCCACCACGAGTTTTCCATGACTGATCTCGGTGAGCTCCACCGCTTCCTGGGGATAAATGTCACGCGCAGATCCCACGGCATGTTCCTCTCGCAACACCAGTACTCCCTCGAGATCCTTGACCGCGCCCGCATGAGCAATTTCAAGCCCATCGACACCCCCATCGACACTCGCGCCAAACTTTTCGCCACAGATGGTGCTCCTGTCTCCGACCCTTCCCTCTATCGCAGCCTGCCCGGTGACCTACAGTACCTCACTCTCACCCGGCCGGATTTCACCTACGTCGTCCAACAGGTTTGCCTCTTCATGCATGATCCTTGGGAGCCGCACTTCACCATCCTCAAGCGCATATTGCGCTACATCCATGGCACACCGCAGCTCGGCCTTCACCTCCGGCGCTCCTCCGACCACCGGCTCATTGCGTACTCTGACGCCGACTAGGCGGGCTGTCCTGACACGCGCAAGTCCACATTAGGGTATTGCATTTTCGTCGGTGACAACCTTGTCTCTTGGCCCTCCAAGCGGCAACAGACCGTCTCCCGGTCGAGCGCGGAGGAGGAATACAGGGCTATGGCAAACGCCGTGGCCGAGTCGTGTTGGCTACGCCAACTTCTTCACGAGCTTCGGCGTCCTCCAGACCGGGCGATGATCGTCTACTGCGACAACGTGAGCACCATGTACCTCTCCACCAACCCCGTCCAGCATCAGCGCACGCAGCACATCAAGATCGCGATCTTCACTTCGTACGTGAGCGGGTTGCCTTCGGCGATGTCCGGGTGCTCCACGTGCCGTCCACGTCGCAGTTTGTTGATATCTTCATAAAGGGGCTTCCATCGACCATCTTCCTCGACTTCCGGTCCAGCCTCAACGTGCTCGACGACCCCATTGTGGCTACGGGGGGCTGTTGGAAGACCACCGTTGCAGGTTCAACAGGAGGACCGAGTCCCACGTAGATCATGCACTGGACGTGCCCCTTTTTCCTGTGTCACGTTGTGCATGTCCCCTTGTATAGCTGGGTCGTTACAAGCCTTTGTACTTGTATATTAACCCCTTCGTGGGCATCAATGAGAATCACGAGTGTATTCATTCTCCTTCTCCAACGACGACAACACCAACAACATGAGCTACCTTTCACCACCAAGCATGACCAAAATCCAAATGATATGAGAGCAAGTTGATCGAAGATGTCACCAAGAAGAAAAGTGACACTTGTAGGTGCCAACATCACCGGCACCGACCCCCATCAACGACTCGGGCTTTCGCCCAGAACCGCATGCAGCACACCATTCTGCTGAACTCTGGGATCAAGTGTTGGGGAACGTAGTAATTTCAAAAAAATTCCTACGCACACGCAAGATCATGGTGATGGCATAGCAACGAGAGGGGAGGGTATTGTCCACGTACCCTCGTAGACCGTAAGCGAAAGCGTTATGACAACGCGGTTGATGTAGTCATACGTCTTCACGATCCGACCTATCCAAGTACTGAACGTACGACACCTCCGAGTTCAGCACATGTTCAGCTCGAAGACGATCCCCGGGCTCCGATCCAGCAAAGCGTCGGGGATGAGTTCCGTCAGCACGACGGCGTGGTGACGATGATGATGTTCTACCGGCGCAGGGCTTCGCCTAAACTCCGCGACGATATGACCGAGGTGGAATATGGTGGAGGGGGGCACCACACACGGCTAAGGAACGATCCGTAGATCAACTTGTATATCTATGTGGGGTGCCCCCTGCCCCCGTATATAAAGGAGTGGAGGAGGGGGAGGGCCGGCCCTCTCTATGGCGCGCCCTAGGGGAGTCCTACTCCCACCGGGAGTAGGATTCCCCCTTTCCTAGTAGAACTAGGAGCCCTTCCATGTAGTGGGAAGAGAGAAGGGAAGGAAGGAGAGGGTGCGGCCCCTCCCCCTAGTCCAATTCGGACTAGGCCTTGGGGGGGCGCGCAGCCTGCCCTAGGCAGCCGCTCTCTCTTTCCCGTATGGCCCAATAAGGCTCAATACTTCTCCCGGCGAATTCCCGTAACTCTCCGGTACTCCGAAAAATACCCGAATCACTCGGAACCTTTCCGAGGTCCGAATATAGTCGTCCAATATATCGATCTTTACGTCTCGACCATTTCGAGACTCCTCGTCATGTCCCCAATCTCATCCGGGACTCCGAACTCCTTCGGTATATCAAAACTCATAAACTCATAATAAAACTGTCATCGAAACCTTAAGCGTGCGGACCCTACAGGTTCGAGAACTATGTAGACATGACCTAGAACTATTCTCGGTCAATAACCAATAGCGGAACCTGGATGCCCATATTGGCTCCTACATATTCTACGAAGATCTTTATCGGCCAAACCGCATACAACATACGTTGTACCCTTTGTCATCGGTATGTTACTTGCCCGAGATTCGATCGTCGGTATCCAATACCTAGTTCAACCTCGTTACGCAAGTCTCTTTACTCGTTCGTAATGCATCATTCCGTAACTAACTCATTAGCTACATTGCTTGCAAGGCTTATAGTGATGTGCATTACCGAGAGGGCCCAGAGATACCTCTCGACAATCGAGTGACAAATCATAATCTCGAAATCGCCAACCCAACATGTACCTTCGGAGACACCTGTAGAGCTCCTTTATAATCACCCAGTTATGTTGTGACGTTTGGTAGCACACAAAGTGTTCCTCCGGTAAACGGGAGTTGCATAATCTCATAGTCATAGGAACATGTATAAGTCATGAAGAAAGCAATAGCAACATACTAAACGATCAAGTGCTAAGCTAACGGAATGGGTCAAGTCAATCACATCATTCTCCTAATGATGTGATCCAGTTAATCAAATGACAACTCATGTCTATGGCTAGGAAACTTAACCATCTTTGATTCACGAGCTAGTCAAGTAGAGGCATACTAGTGACACTATATTTGTCTATGTATTCACACATGTATTACGTTTCCGGTTAATACAATTGTAGCATGAATAATAAACATTTATCATGAAATAAGGAAATAAATAATAACTTTATTATTGCCTCTAGGGCATATTTCCTTCAGTCTCCCACTTGCACTAGAGTCAATAATCTAGTTCACATCGCCATGTGATTTAACACTAATATTCATATTTGTATATGATTAACACCCATAGTTCACATTGTCATGTGACTAACACCCAAAGGGTTTACTAGAGTCAATAAATCTAGTTCACATAGCTATGTGATTAACACCCAAAGAGTACTGAGGTGTGATCATGTTTTGCTCGTGAGAGAAGCTTAGTCAACGGGTCTGTCATATTTAGAGCCGTATGTATTTTGCAAATATTCTATGTCTACAATGCTCTGCACGGAGCTACTCTAGCTAATTGCTCCCACTTTCAATATGTATCCAGATTGAGACTTAGAGTCATCTGGATTGGTGTAAAAGCTTGCATAGTTGTAACCTTTTACGACGAGCTCTTTTATCACTTTCATTGTCGAGAAATATTTTCTTAGTCCTCACTAAGGATATTCTTGACCGCTGTCCAATGATCTACTATTAGATCAAAATTGCATTCCTTTGCCAAACTCAGAGCAAGGTATACAATAGGTCTGGTACACAGCATAGCATACTTTATAGAACCTATGACTGAGGCATAGGGAATGACTTTTCATTCTCTTTTCTATTTTCTGCCGTGGTCGGGATTTGAGTCTTACTCACTTTCACACCTTGCGACACAGGCAAGAACTCCTTCTTTGACTGTTTCACATTGAACTACTTCAAAATTTTATCAAGGTATGTACTCATTGAAAAAATTTATCAAGCGTCTTGATCTATCTATATAGATCTTGATGCTCAATATGTAAGCAATTTCACCGAGGTCTTTCTTTGAAAAACTCCTTTCAAACATTCCTTTATGCTTTCCAGAAAATTCTACATCATTTCCAATTAATAATATGTCATTTACATATACTTATCAGAAAGGTTGTAGTGCTCCCACTCACTTTCCTGTAAATACAGGCCTTTCCAAAAGTCTGTATAAAACCATATGCTTTGATCCACTCATCAAAGCGTATATTCCAACTCCGAGATGCTTGCACCAGTCCATTGATGGATTGCTGGAGCTTGCACACTTTGTTAGCATCTTTAGGATTGACAAAACCTTCTGATTGCATCATATACAACTCTTCTTTAATAAATCCATTAAGGAATGCAGTTTTGACATCCATTTGCTGGATTTCATAAAATGTGGCAATTGCTAACATGATTCGGACAGACTTAAGCATCGATACGAGTGAGAAAATCTCATCATATTCAACCCCTTGAACTTGTTGAAAACCTTTTGCAACAAGTCGAGCTTAGTGGATAGTAACACTACTATCAGTGTCCGTCTTCCTCTTGAAGATCCATTTATTTAACATGGCTTGCTGATCATCGAGCAAGTCAATCAAAGTCCATACTTTGTTCTCATACATGGATCATATCTCAGATTTTATGGCCTCCAGCCATTTCGCGGAATCTGGGCTCATCATCGCTTCCTCATAGTTCGTAGGTTCATCATGGTCTAGTAACATGACTTCCAGAACAGTATTACCGTACCACTCTGGTGCGGATCTTACTTTGGAAGACCTACGAGGTTCAGTAGAAACTTGATCTGAAGTTTCATGATCAATATCATTAGCTTCCTCGCTAATTGGTGTAGGAATCACTGGAACTGATTTCAGTGATGAACTACTTTCCAATAAGGGAGCAGGTACAGTTACCTCATCAAGTTCTAATTTCCTCCCACTCACTTCTTTCGAGAGAAACTCCTTCTCTAGAAAGGATCCATTTTTAGCAACGAATATCTTGCCTTTGGATCTGTGATAGAAGGTGTACCCAACAGTTTCCTTTGGGTATTCTATGAAGATGTACTTCTCCAATTTGGGTTTGAGCTTATCAGGATGAAACTTTTTCACACAAGCATCGCAGCCCCAAACTTTTAAGAAACGACAACTTGGGTTTCTTGCTAAACCACAGTTCATATGCTGTCGTCTCAACGGATTTAGATGGTGCCCTTTTAACGTGAATGCAGCTGTCTCTAATGCATAACCCCAAAACAATATTGGTAAATCAGTAAGAGACATCATAGATCGCACTATATCCAATAAAGTGCAGTTACGACGTTCGGACACACCATAACGTTGTGGTGTTCCAGGTGGCGTGAGCTGTGAAACTATTCCACATTGTTTTAATTGAAGACCAAACTCGTAATTCAAATATTCGTCTCCGTGATCAGATCATAGAAACTTTATTTTCTTGTTACAATGATTTTTCCACTTCACTCTGAAATTCTTTGAACCTTTCAACTATTTCGGACTTATGTTTCATCAAGTAGATATAACCATATCTGCTCAAATCATCTTGTGAAGGTCAGAAAATAACGATACTTACCACGAGCCTTCATACTCATTGGTCTGCATACATCAGTATGTATTATTTCCAACAAGTCAGTAACTCGTTCCATTGTTCCGAAGAACGGAGTTTTAGTCATCTTGCCCAAAAGGCACGGTTCGCAAGCATCAAATGATTCATAACCAAGTGATTCTGAAAATCCATCTTTATGGAGTTTCTTCATGCGCTTTACACCGATATGACCCAAACGGCAGTGCCACAAATAAGTTGCACTATCATTATTAACTTTGCATCTTTTGGCATCAATATTATGAATATGTGCATCACTATGATCGAGATCCAACAAACTATTTTCATTGAGTGCATGACCATTGAAGGTTTTATTCATGTAAACAGAACAACAATTATTCTCTGACTTTAAATGAATAACCGTATTGCAATAAACATGATCAAATCATATTCATGCTCAACGCAAAAGCCAAATAACATTTATTTAGGTTTAACACTAATCACAAAAGTATAGGCACTACTAGGAAAAACCTTATACACAAAAATTTACCAGCAGCGCGGTTTAAAAACAGACGCTACTGCTAATTAGCAGTAGCGCCCTTTACAAAACCGCGCTACTAATATCCGTTTAGCAGTAGCGCGCTAGTTGAGAAAAGCGCTACTACTAAAGTTGCCAGGGCGTTGGCTCCAAACTAGGCATAGTAATAACGCGGATGCTAAAACCTGCGCTACTACTAAGCGAATAATTGTAGCGACTTTGATATACCCACGCTATTACTAAGATCGACCCCCACCCCTGCCAAACTCTCTCTCACGAATCCCTGAAAAAACTCTCTCTCTCTCGTGCCCCCCACCCCCTCGGTCGATCTCCTCCCCCAGATCTCCTCGCCGCCGCCCACCTCCACTCTCTCCCTTAAATCCGCCGCCGGCGACCCCTGACCTCTCCTTCGCTCCAAAGGCTGCAGATCGAGCCGACAAGCTCCGGTTGGTTGGGGCCATCTCCGTGGGACGCCCTCATCGTCCATCCTTCGTCCCCTCCGGCCAGATTCGTCCTCGGCTCGAGCTGCTCGGCCGGCGCCCAGATCCGCGGAGCCGTCCTCCTCCACAACCACGCAGTGGCAGCGGCAGTGGCGGAGCCATGGACCCCAGAAACCCTAGCCCAGAGCGAGCTCGCCATGGATCTGCAGGCAAGAGGAGGCGATCCATGGGTACAAATCCTCATCTTCCCCAAAAGGTACTCTCCCACATCCCTCTCTATCCATGTGGCCAATTCTGAATCTGAATCTTAATGGTGTTCGGGTTTCAGGTGCGAGGCACGTGTGTTTCTTCTACGATGGCTTCCTCCGTCCGCTGGTGGCGAGGCACGAGGACAACATCGACCGATGCCTATGCTCTTCACCGGAGCTGAGGGCGGTATTGAAGGTGAGGGACGTGACGCCGTCTACAACGGCGATGCTATCGTCGTCGGTTAGGTGTGGCTTGTCGAGGCTGCCCACTTGATTCGATATGTGTGTTTTGTCGCAGGGTGCGAGGCACAGTCGCCAGATTAGTTCGGGCAGGCGCCGGTTAGGTGTGGCTTGTCGACATTGACGAGTGATCCAATATTTTGATCGGACCATAACAACTAACGTGTCTCCTTCTCTAGCATCTAGAAGTAGTGGTAAAATTCTGAATTTGCATGGCAAGCACCACTTACCTAGGTAGTTGCCACGCACAGTTTATACTCTTACGCCTATAAAGGATAGGGATTATGCATGAGTTATGGCTACAATGAGGAACTGTGTACAGTTTATACTCTTACGCCTATAAAGGATAGGAATTATGCATGAGTTATGGCTATAATGAGGAACTGTGTGATAGTAGATCTGTGTGATAGAATGGAATTGGTTGATTTTATTTTTTTTAATTTGTAATAAGTTAGTAGTAGCGTGGGAAAAAATTGTGCCCTACTAGTATTTAGTATACTAGTAGCGTTGGTATTCAAGAAACGCTACTACTATTATGTTAGTAGTAGCGCGGGTCCATAATAGCAGTAGCGCGGGTGGCACACACGCTACTAGTAACAAAGTTAGTAATAGCGTGGGTGCTACCCGCGCTACTACTAACTTTTAGCTGTAGCGCGATACTAGTAGCGCGGGTACCCGCGCTACTAGTAGCCAATTTACCCGCGCTACTAGTAGCCTTTTCCCTAGTAGTGAGGGAGTGTGCGATGATGATCATATCAATCTTGGAACTACTTCCAATACTCATCGTCACTTTCCCTTCAACTAGTCTCTGTTTATTCTGTAACTCCTGTTTCGAGTTACTAATTTTAGCAACCGAACAAGTATCAAATATTCAGGGGCTACTATAAACACTAGTAAGGCACACATCAATAATCTTTATATCAAATATACCCTTGTTCACTTTGCCATCCTTCTTATCCACCAAATATTCAGGGCATTTCCGCTTCCAGTGACCATTTCCTTTGCAGTGTAAACACTCAGTTTCAGGCTTTGGTCCAGCTTTGGTCTTCTTCATGGGAGTAACAACTTGTTTGCCATTCTACTTGAAGTTTCCCTTTCTTTCCCTTTGCCCTTTTCTTGAAACAAGTGGTCTTGTCAATCATCAACACTTGATGCTATTTCTTGATTTCTACCTTCGTCGATTTCAACATCACGAAGAGCTCGGGAATCGTTTTCGTCATCCCTTGCATATTATAGTTCATCACGAAATTTTAGTAACTTAGTGATGGTGACTAGAGAATTCTGTCAATCACTATCTTATCTGGAAGATTAACTCCCACTTGATTCAAGCGATTGAAGTACCCAGACAATCTGAGCACATGCTCACTAGTTGAGTGATTCTCCTCCATCTTTTAACTATAGAACTTGTTGGAGACTTCATATCTCTCAACTCTGATATTTGCTTGAAATATTAACTTCAATTCCTGGAACATCTCATATGGTCCATGATGTTCAAAACATCTTTGAAGTCCCGATTCTAAGTCGTTAAACATGGTGCACTAAAATATCAAGTAGTCATCATATTGAGCTAGCCAAACGTTCATAATGTTTGCATCTGCTCCTGCAATAGGTCTGTCACCTAGCGGTGCATTAAGGACATAATTCTTCTGTGCAGCAATGAGGATTAACCTCAGATCACGGATCAAATCTGCAACATTGCTACTAACATCTTTCAACACAGTTTTCTCTAGGAACATATCAAAATAAACATATGAAAGCAACAACGCAAGCTATTGATCTACAACATAATTTGCAAAATACTACAAGGACTAAGTTCATGATAAATTTAAGTTCAATTAATCATATTACTTAAGAACTCCCACTTAGACAGACATCTCTCTAGTCATCTAAGTGACCATGTGATCCAAATCAACTAAACCATAACCGATCATCACGTGAGAAGGAGTAGTTTTCAATGGTGAACATCACTATGTTGATCATATCTACTATATGATTCACACTCGACCTTTCGGTCTCCGTGTTCCGAGGCCATATCTGCATATGCTAGGCTCGTCAAGTTTAACCTGAGTATTCTGCGTGTGCAAAACTGGCTTGCACCCGTTGTAGATGGACGTAGAGCGTATCACAGCCGATCATCACGTGGTGTCTGGGCACGACGAACTTTGGCAACGGTGCATACTCAGGGAGAACACTTCTTGATAATTTTTAGTGAGAGATCATCTTAAAATGCTACCGTCAATCAAAGCAAGATAAGATGCATAAAGGATAAACATCACATGCAATCAATATAAGTGATATGATATGGCCATCATCATCTTGTGCTTGTGATCTCCATCTCCGAAGCACCGTCGTGATCACCGTCGTCACCGGCGCAACACCTTGATCTTCATCGTAGCATCGTTGTCGTTTACGCCATCTATTGCTTCTACGACTATCGCTACCGCTTAGTGATAAAGTAAAGCAATTACAGGCGTTGCATTTCATACAATAAGCGACAACCATATGGCTCCTGCCGATTGCGAGATAACCGGTTACAAAACATGATCATCTCATACAATAAAATATAGCATCACGTCTTGACCATATCACATCACAACATGCCCCGCAAAAACAAGTTAGACGTCCTCTACTTTGTTGTTGCAAGTTTTACGTGGCTGCTACGGGCTTAGCAAGAACCGTTCTTACCTACGCATCAAAACCACAACGATAGTTCGTCAAGTTAGTGTTGTTTTAACCTTCGCAAGGACCGGGCGTAGCCACACTCGATTCAGCTAAAGTGAGAGAGACAGACACCCGCCAGTCACCTTTAAGCACGAGTGCTTGTAACGGTGAAACCAGTCTCGCGTAAGCGTACGCGTAATGTCGGTCCGGGCCGCTTCATCTCACAATACCGTTGAACCAAAGTATGACATGCTGGTAAGCAGTATGACTTATATCGCCCACAACTCACTTGTGTTCTACTCATGCATATGACATCTACGCATAAAACCAGGCTCGGATGCCACTGTTGGGGAACGTAGTAATTTCAAAAAAATTCCTACGCACACGCAAGATCATGGTGATGGCATAGCAACGAGAGGGGAGAGTATTGTCCACCTACCCTCATAGACCATAAGCGGAAGCGTTATGACAACGCGGTTGATGTAGTCGTACGTCTTCACGATCCGACCGATCCAAGTACCGAACGTCGGCACCTCCGAGTTCAGCACGTTCAGCTCGATGGCGATCCCGGGCTCCGATCCAGCAAAGCGTCGGGGATGAGTTCCACGACCGACGGCGTGGTGACGATGATGATGTTCTACGCGCAGGCTTCGCCTAAACTCATGACGATATGACCGAGGTGGAATATGGTGGAGGGGGGTACCGCACACGGCTAAGGAACGATCCGTAGATCAACTTGTATATCTATGGGGTGCCCCCTGCCCCCGTATATAAAGGAGTGGAGGAGGGGGAGGGTCGGCCCTCTCTATGGCGCGCCCTAGGGGAGTCCTACTCCCACAGGGAGTAGGATCCCCCTTTCCTAGTAGAACTAGGAGCCCTTCCATGTAGTAGGAGTAGGAGATAAGGAAAGGGAGAGAGAGGGAGCGAAGGAGGGGTGCGGCCCCTCCCTAGTCAATTCGGACTAGGCCTTGAGGCGCGCAGCCTGCCCTAGGCAGCCCTCTCTCTTTCCCGTATGGCCCAATAAGGCCCAATACTTCGCGGCGAATTCGGTAACTCTCCCAGACTCAAAAATACCGAATCACTCGGAACCTTTCCGAGGTCGAATATAGTCATCCAATATATCGATCTTTACGTCTCGACCATTTCGAGACTCCTCGTCATGTCCCCAATCTCATCCGGGACTCCGAACTCCTTCAGTATATCAAAACTCATAAACTCATAATAAAACATCATCAAAACCTTAGCGTGCGGACCCTACGGGTTCGAGAACTATGTAGACATGACCTAGAACTATTCTCGGTCAATAACCAATAGCGGAACCTGGATGCTCATATTGGCTCCTACATATTCTACGAAGATCTTTATCGGTCGAAACCGCATAACAACATCGTTGTTCCTTTGTCATCGGTATGTTACTTGCCCGAGATTCGATCTTCGGTATCAATACCTAGTTCAATCTCGTTACCGCAAGTCTCTTTACTCGTTCGTAATGCATCATTCCGTAACTAACTCATTAGCTACATTGCTTGCAAGGCTTATAGTGATGTGCATTACCGAGAGGGCCCAGAGATACCTCTCCGACAATCAGAGTGACAAATCCTAATCTTGAAATACGCCAACCCAACATGTACCTTCGGAGACACCTGTAGAGCTCCTTTATAATTACCCAGTTACGTTGTGATGTTTGGTAGCACACAAAGTGTTCCTCCGGTAAACAGGAGTTGCATAATCTCATAGTCATAGGAACATGTATAAGTCATGAAGAAAGCAATATCAACATACTAAACGATCAAGTGCTAAGCTAACGAAATGGGTCAAGTCAATCACATCATTCTCCTAATGATGTGATCCCGTTAATCAAATGACAACTCATGTCTATAGCTAGGAAACTTAACCATCTTTGATTCACGAGCTAGTCAAGTAGAGGCATACTAGTGACACTATGTTTGTCTATGTATTCACACATGTATTACGTTTCCGGTTAATACAATTCTAGCATGAATAATAAACATTTATTATGAAATAAGGAAATAAATAATAACTTTATTATTGCCTCTAGGGCATATTTCCTTCATCGAGTACGGCCATGCCACCAACTCATGTTAGCTGCCATGCCAACCACCATGCCACGGGCGACCTCGGGCCGCCCCGCGCCACCGTCGAGCGCGCAACCACGCTGCAAACCATGCGATAGCCCAGATCAAGCCCTCACCAGCCAAGCTCCAGTGTCGCATGACCAGGCGCACCGCCACCACACTCCAACCTGGCACCGCCACCGACAATCCTCTGACGCCATGGAATCCATCACCACCGCACCTCCGGGATTTGTGTGACATGCCACAAACGACGCCCAAGAGCAGCCGCCATACTCCTTGGGGCTTGCGCGGACTTCACCGTGGGCTCCTCATGCGGCGGCGAGATGTTAGGGCATGGCCATCGCTCCAGGGTGGACGGGTGCTCCGCACATACACGTCGGACAAGCCCGCGTGGAGGAGAAAATCAAAAAGGCGGTCGCTTGCAGAACCTAACGGGCTCTTGCAGAAGAACCGGTTGCCTCACTGCGAAAAGCTAAAAGAAAGAAGGGAATGGAGGAGAGATTTAGTTTTGTTAGGATCGAAAGTAAAAAAAGGTAGTCATGGAGAGAGACAGGTGGGCCACTGGGAGATGGTGCTTGTGTTGGATGGGAAATATTCATCCGGTAGCCTCATCAATTTTTTTCTTAGGTGGAGGCTGAGACCACACCTAGGTGATGCCCCCATGGTTCATGCCCTTAGGGGGGGAGGGGTGGAAGCAAGAGGCGGTGTCAGTAGGGGTTTCCTCGTGTCCACATGGAGGGTTGACGAGGGGGGAGAGACAAGAGACCACCCATGTATGCTTATTGACCTAGGTTATGGAACGATATTTTTTCAAAGAGAAATCTATAACTGAAGTTAGATAAACAATGCATGCACTTCAAGGTCACTTGTTACTGTTAGATGAAATTTAACAAAGGGGACACTACAATGATAGTGAATTTACGTGCATCTTTTGCTTTATTATTTATTTTCAAACTTGTCAAAGTCATTTGTCATTTTGTTTAGTGTCTTCAGGAAGATGACTGCCTGAAGGTATAATGCTATTTTGGTACTACTCTATTTATATAGTATCCAAACAACAGATTTTTATAGTTTCATCCAACCGGTATGTCAAAGCAATTTTGTGTTTTCAGGAGTACGATATTTCTTTTAACCAAATCCCTAACAGTGAGTCAACGAGTGAACCCATAAGCGGAGTATAGGTATATAAAGAGATAGTTTGAGACCTATGCAATCTTCTGAGCCGTTGGATGCGTGATGGATGGTTGCTGTGCGTTACAACTCCAGGCGAAGCCATAAGTTGCCGCCCGGCGAAGATCACATGGTCACCAATGAGCCTGATTTGGCGCCAACGGCAAGGTGTCAATTTCTTCAGTTGACTACAGTAGAAGTGTTGTTCCCTTCAGAAGATTCAGTGTGGTTCCTGACAGCAACGCGGCGGGTATCACTCACCCAGCAACACATTTCAGGCCAAGTCCAAGTTCAAGTTCAGAAAAGCGGATTACATTGACCAGCGCCGAAAAATCAATTTGCTCATGATCACAGACTGAGACCGATCAAAATTTTGCAGGGCGGAGACTGCATCGGGTACATGATTATGCTACACTGACTCAACCGACCGGCATGTACGATTGTCCCTTCGGGCAACCACAGAATCAAAGCCCGCCAGCAGCTAGCTATCGAATTTTCCAACCTGGAAGCGATGGTGAGAACAGGTACAGTGGCGATCAACCGTTGCCACTTAGAAGAGGGAGTTGTAGGTCAAGAAGGTGCACGCAATTGATGCGGCGCAGATCACCAGGGAGGGCAGCAGGGTGACGTTGAGGAGGCTCCCGATGCCCAGGTACCCCGCTGCAGTGATGGTGCAGTCGGCGACCACCCTCGCCAGGGTGCCAGCCTCCGTCGAGAGGAGCCCGCCATTGTATGTGCCCCGGGAGAGGCGGGACGACATCACGCTCGACAGGAGGGAAAGGTTGACACCTGCATTTCGTGGCAAGAAGTTTAGACACTCTCCTTGGTGCGAGATAAGACATAACACAGAAGATGATAACTAGAATGTCCAAATATTTGTTACCTTCAAGAACTTCAGCAGACACAAATGTAATGAGCGCTGAGGTAACATACTGGATGACGGAGTATGTACTCGTGACTTTGAAGCTGAAAATAATGCCTACTAGCAATGTAATTTGAGAAGCCATCAAGAGTTGCCTGTCAAAAAGTCAACAACTTTTGTAAGATGCCCATATCTGAAATTTCGTCGGCATAGCAGCAGAAAACTGTTGATGCTTATAGGCTAAAGGTAACAGGAAAGTGTGAAGGGCTCGGAAGCAAGGGAAACAAACCTGTCCTCGAACATGTTGCTGATATATGTTCCAACAACAGCGTTAATAGGAAGCACTGTCAACCCAAGAATTGCCAGAAATATTGCCACTGAGCTTGTATTCCAATTGAAATAGTGACTTGTAATAACACTTGATTCAGAAAGTAAGATCTCCATCGCGTACTTGAGCATGAAGTATATCAACAATTGAACCTATATGAGCAAAATACAATAGGTCAACATGTTTGTGAAAGAAATGATGACAGCATGATTTGCTTGCATGAGGCAGAATTGGCCTATAAAATAATTGGTAAATATTCACACTACAGCATGAAGCAGAAATTTCAAAAGCCTTGTATGTACTGCTACACCAAGGGCATGGGGAAAATGCAGAGGAACTTCCTTCCAATCTACCACAATGCAACATCCTACTGATTCAGTTAGTTTGGAGAAACAATCACACTCCTCCAACTTAAAATTCTTCAATGTCTTCCTCAAAGTAGCAGAGGCAACCCGTACCAATCAAAATTACCTGCTGCCATCTTTTACACAATGAAGCCAACAATATTTCTTAAAGATCCGTGATGTGTTTTCCTCCGTTACTTGGGAAAATATATCAGGACAAAGCCTACCTCAAGATCATGTTAAATAGCAAAGACACTAGGAAACTGAAAGAATATTTGGCCTACTTCCAACACATCACCATTTTATCCCAACACAGGTAGAAAAGCAAGACACAATCACTGGATAATTTAGCTTAAATGGAATACCTTTACTGATGGAGTGAGCAATCTGTATGCTGAACCAATCGAAGTTGCAGGCTTGCGAGAATCTTGTGCGGATTCTTCACTTTCATCTTCTTCATCATCATCGTCGTCGTCGTTTAGTTTGCTTTCAGAATCTCCAAGCAATGGTTGTGCAAGTCCATTTTCAACTTGCCCAATATCCACACTTTGTCCTGCCATCGTGATGACCATCCAATTAAATCAAGGCGATGGATCAGACAATTTTCTTTATAATGCATGATACAACAGATTTTCTTTTTAATGCATGTTCTAAGTGGTAAAAAAGGCAGAAGCACAATATATTGGACTTACCAGAAGCACGATTATGTGGTGTATCATCTGCCTCAGTGGCACGATTTGGTTCCTTGAACGAGATGCATAGCCAAACTAAGTACAGTAGCCATGCAACTGCCATCAACCAACCAGGTAGAGTTGACTGACTGAACGTAACCATGTAGATTTTAAATCTCCACTGAAGTAAACCAGCCAGCGCTGGCCCACAAGCCATGCCAAGTGCACTTGCACTAACGAATCCTGCCGAAGCTTGCATGCGTATCCTTGCAGGGACACAATCACTAATGTACCGTCGATTGACAGCTCTTGCAGAACCCAACCTGCATCACAATAGTTAGTTTCATTAAAATATAAAAGAGCACTCGGAAGATAGTTAACTAGCACACAGAATTTTAGTGAAGGATATTTTCTGAGCGTCAGAATACCAAAATGTCACAGGAAATAGAGTAACTACTGAAATCTCATTGCATCAAACTCCATATCTCCCCTACATGCATTATATAGAGCAGACAACAATATAAACTATGTAAGAACACTGGTATCACCATACATCTAAAGAAAGTGCGATAGGATGAATTCGATAGAACACGCAGCTGAAGCAAGCAAATGCTCAGCAGTAATATCTCTATAGTAATAATGCATCTATCCATGGATACTTACCCACAGAGTAGGCGGCCAACAATAAGGACTGTCAGGGACTTCGTATCGTAAGCCATTGCATAGCAGACATTACCCAAGAAAAGAACAATACTGCTGAAAACAAGTGGTTTAAAATATGACTTGTTGGACCATGCACTGAAGTACACTGAAGAAAATACTTGTGCAACGGCCATTGAACCAATAACAACACCACAAACAGTCGAAGCAGCCCCAAGGCTCACTGAGTAGTCATCTGCAGTTGGCACAATGATGTATGTGTTGACCATGTAAAGGAATGTGTTCACCAAATTCAGCATAAGGGACATGAAATGGTATTTTTGATCTTCTATTTCTTCCTCTCCTGCCGTACTAGGAGACTCCTCTTGCGCAATTAGGGCATGTTGCCCCAAAAACCGTAGAAAATTAGTTGATCGTGTCAGTTTATCCACTGATGAATTTATCATATCAATGATTGGGTCCTACAATGGATCAAGAATAGTCCGATCAGAAAAATCTTTTAACATAGCAACAAAACCATTGGAAGAGAATAAAAATACTCTTATTTTGGCATCACGAAAGAAGCAAAGAAATGAACAAACCTTAAGAGCAGAAGATGGTTGGTCATAAATAGACAAATAACTTCCTTGACGCTCCTGAAGGTCAGCCAGGTTACGTGACAAGGCTCCTACAACAGCTCCTACACCCTGGTTGCAGAATTGATCGTAAGATAAAAATAATGATGTATGTTCTAAGCATAAAAGGAATAGAAAAGCCAGATCATAATTTCAATAAAAATACAGTACATAAAATGCAAATTAAATGCACAATAAAATAATTGAATGATACTTAAATCTGGACCCAGCACATTACCACATGCTTGAAGACCTGCTGTAGCTGAGAATAAGGGTGATTTGATCTACTTGACACGTAGTAATCAGTAAATCTGTAACTGAAGCGCTTATCAAACTTCTTCAAGATTTTCCTAATGCCAGTTGCATTCAGATCAACGAATTTGAGAAGTTTGATAAGATCCAGACCAACTTCTCTATAAGCTTCTCGCAACTCAGCAATGGCAGATATATCTGGCTGTTCAACTAGTATAGCCCTTTGCTTTCCTAGCTTTTCTATCCTGCTCGCCAGCCTTCCTTGTTGCTCCAACAGAAACAAGACAATCGTCTCAATCTGAATCAACAGAAATAAACCATCAGTACTTCAAATATGTGCATTTCAGGGTAACCGTGCGCGCGGGTACATGAAACAATCGAAACAGTTTCGTCCGATCCTTGTGTAATTTTTCAAGATCCAGTAGGTAATATATTAACTTGACTGTTAATGGCTACGTTAATGGGCATGTGTTTTAATTAGAATTATCCATTGACTGAAGCAAGATGTCCCGCATCAATACCAGTTCAAGGAAGGTACAAGATGAATTAGCATGAGTAACATGTAGCAAGTAGTCAAACATCCAAGCACATGAATCCAGAGAGAAAGCACAATTCTGGAGAACAGAGAACATCGTTCTTCAACTAGTCACTGAAAAGAAAGGTTTGTCTTGCCCGCAAAAAGAAATGTTTGTCTTACAAGATTTTAATAACAAACATTAGCTTAGCATAATGTGAGATAAGCACAAGTTTTTGAATGAATCATTTACATGCACGTTGTGGCAATGGCACTGCCGAACATGCAACTTATAAGTGTGCACCTATTGGGTTTCTTCGGTAACCAAGGTCATATGTAGATAACTTTAAAAGATCAGAGGGGGAGATACCCTTTTTTCTAGAATGGTTATATAGATAATTTGACATGTCAGTTAATCACCATGATGATGCTACAGTCAAATATCCACACCCAGTAGTGGTGCCACGTTGGAGCTGTGGAGTCAGTTAGCTCATGAGTAAACTATGAGAACAAAGCAAATTCTATATGTAATCATGAGGAAACATAGCATCTCTTAGCATTACCTGATCATCAAGCATCTTCGAGAAATCCTTGAGAACCCGGCGACGATCTTTCTCTCCCTGTTGGAGCTGCTGCCCATATTGTTTTACTTTCTTCTTCATCAGCTTGTAGTTTATATAGTAACTGAAAACATTGAATCAGCAATGCAATGTTAAACATTTGGTAGCCAAGGGCAGTGTGCAATCTTTTACACCAAAGAGGTGGGTATAGTTCAACTACTGTGTTATATCATAGTAAAAAAAACATCATTGACCATGCTATGTGAAAGAAAATCAACTGTTAAATCATCGCAATGTTTCATTATCTTCTTGCTCAGTAAACATGGTAAGAAATCGAGATAAGTTCCCTCGGAAGCAGTTGACAGAATATTTGGAGAACTCAATGATACAGATTAGTAAAAGGTGGAGCCCTGAATCATACCCTCTCCACTCTGGAACTTGGTCGGCCATCAACTTTTTCCCAAACCTAACCATCTTGACTTGAATATGTTAATCTGCCAAGAAATATGAAGACGCGTCAGTAGCACAAACAGAGAAACCAGATTTTAGTGTAATTGCTTTCTACAATCATATGGCGCAGACACATCAGCAAGGAGGTGGTCTTGGAAAGTTCAGATAAGTTGTGGGCATTTTAAGCGGAACAAACGACAAACTAGCAAGGCGACTAAGGAATGGGCGCGTAAATAAGAAATCCCCAACAGCTATGCCCCTGAAAACTCAGGGCAGTAACAAAAATTTGGGGTAAATTAGTAGATGCAAACTTATATAGCCTCTCAGTTCTTGCTATGGATTCTTCATTCCTTTTCCACGGGCCTAACATATATAACCAGTCACAGAAGGATGACCAGCATGTCACAGTCCCAGAAACCACTACAAAAATACAAGTGGGCGCAAACGTCCATTTTCACTTACTAATTCACATTTCTATCAGTCAATCGTGGAACTGATCAACAACTGTTTACTTTTCTACATCAGTTTGGACAGTTAACAGTAAGCAAATATGGTATTATAATCCCAGCCAGCTATATAACAAGAAAAAACTGATGAAAAAAAGAAGACTGTCCAACCAATAGACTACAATTATTGAGGAGCTGCATGGAGAGTGCTAGTATTAAAATCGGCCTTGCAATCTAGGCTCGATCGAAACTGAAAGTGGAGTAGTGGCAGACCCCACTCTGCCACCAATGCGCTTCTCCACCTTTGCATAGCGCTGGAGCAATAATTACCGCTACTACTAGTCACGAATCCAAGCAGAACACAACAGAACTGAACAAAAAACAAACGAATTAAGCCACCGCTCAGCGCACAGACAAGACAAGTAACCGGCCGCTGCTCCGGCTTTCAGCCTGGAAATCTGGAAAAGCCTCCATGAAGATATAGTGAGCAAATTCTAGCGGTCTCGGAAAGGGGATAAAAGGTGTAATTGCTGAGAAACCAGATTTTAGTGTAATTGCTGAGATGCAGGTGCAATAAAATGCAAGAGGCTGTTAAGGCACCACTCTGCTTATTATATCACAGGTGCTTTCTGCAATCATATGGCGCAGACACATCAGCAAGGAGGTGGTCTTGGAAAGTTCAGCGAAGCTGTGGACATTTTAAGCGGAACAGATGACAAACTAGCAAGGCGACCAAGGAGTGGACGCGTAAATAAGAAATCCCCAACAGCTATGCCCCTGAAAACTCAGGGCAGTAACAAAAATTCGGGGTAAATTACTTATATAGATGCAAACTTATATAGCCTCTCAGTTCTTGCTATGGATTCTTCAGTCCTTTTCCACAGTCCTAACATATATAACCAGTCACAGAAGAGGATGACCAACATGTCACAGTCCCAGAAACCACTACAAAAATACAAGTGGGCGCAAACGTTTACTTTTCTACATCAGTTTGGACAGTTAACAGTAAGCAAAGATAGCATTATAATCCCAGCCAGCTATATAATTAGGATAAAAAATGATGAAAAAAAGAAGACTGTCCAACCAATTGGCTACAATTATTGTGGAGCTGCATGGAGAGCGCTAGTATTAAAATCGGCCTTGCAATCTATGCTGGATCGAATCTAGCAGGGTCCAAGATACTAGAGAAAGTGGAGTAGCCGCAGACCCCACTCCGCCACCAACGCGCTCCTCCACCTTTCGACAGCGCCAGAGCAATAATTACTACCACTACTAGTCACGAATCCAAGCAGAACACAACAGAAATGAACTGAAAACAAACGAATTAAGCCACCGCTGTGCACACAGACAAGACAAGTAACTGGTCCGCTGCTCCGGATTTCAGGCTGGAAATCTGGGAAGCCTCCCTGAAACGCAGAAACGGATCCTGCTTGGTGCTTGGTCGAGACAAATTTGGGCTGAAACTGAACCAATGGTTCGGCTTAGCAGCACGCGCCAAATCGACAGCCCGCCCGCGATTCCGGGAGAATCGATCGGCTCCCCGTCACAAACAAAATCCCCCTAAATTCGCAGCCCTCGGAAAAGTAGCGGGCTCTGCCAAACTAGAGAATCGCCCGGGAACACACAGGCGAGTCACTCTCTCCCGAAGCAGAGCTCCCGACCCGGAGCGGAAACGAATCCCGCCGGGCCGACCCCTTGGCGCTAATCGGCGAGCCAATCCACCGGAAGACGAACCAGAAGCGGCGCGAAAAGGCGTCGGAACAGGGGGAGAGGGGGCACGGGCGAGCGAGCGAGCGAGTGGGAGGGGGCGGCGCCGCTTACCTGCCGAGCCGAGCGAAGGTGGGCGCGCGGGCAGATCGGATCGGAGCGGGGCGCCGAGGCTGGCCACGTGGGGGAGGAGCGACCGCGGGCGGACGGGGGAACGGGATGGGGCTCGAGGCGGGAGCGGCGGGCGGGTGTATTTGTAGGCGGTGGGAGGGTAGGCGAGGGGGAGAGGGAGAGGGAGAGGGGCAGCAGCCGCCGCGGCGAGGCGGGGGAGGCGAGCGGCGGTGGGCCTGCCGACGTGCCCGTGCGCGTGCGCGTTCCCCCTTTCGTTTCGTTTCGTCGAGAGCTTTAAAAAAAACTGGGTAATGTATAATACGCGCGGCGCGGTGTACGTTGCGAAAACGGGCTCGCCGTCGTCTTTCCGCCGGACGCCAGCTTTTCTGATCTGATCGGATTGCGGCGGCTTTCCACGATGCCGCCACGCCGGCGGGCCACGTGGGTCGCGCCTGGCCCGTTCCGCCGCGGCGGTGGTGGGTGTTGTATTTCCTATTATTATTTTGATTATAACAGAAAAATAAAATGAGGGGCGGGCATTTGTTAACTCTGGTTAGAATATTTGTTTTAAACACAGTACACATACAGGCGCTCATATATACACCCCCGATAGACTAAGTCGGTCTATCATCTTGAGATTGCCACCTCGTAGTCGACGGGAACGCCTCCTTTCACCGAAGCGCGTCGGCGAAAATCCTGAAATAAATCCAGAATAAAGCGAGCACCTGGGCTTAACCTGGCGGGCTGGGGATACCACTTTCTTCCTAACCATCCAACCACACAGTGGTTCACGCTGACTCTGGATAGATAGCCGCCGCCCTATGTAAGCAACATCAATTGTGTCCGACATAAATCTTACACCCATCAAATTTTAGATTTCCGTAAACTTTGTGTCGTTTCTTTTGCTGCTGCTGCTGCTGGCGATCCCATCCCGTCCACCGCGTGCACGGGTGACAGGAGAGGAGGCCTCCTCAAAAATATGCACAATAGTCTTAGCTTTATCTCCCGAAAAAAAAAATCTACAAGATGACACAACTACGAGGAATACCTTGTTCGTACTCTTTTCTTATTATTTGTATGTCATTTGAAATAATATTACTGCACGCAGAAGCATATGCTCCTGGAGGCAATTTGTATCTCACCTTTTTTTTCTATTTATTGGCCACCAAAGTCATTGCCATTATTGTGTGGAATGTGCGTAATAATTCAAAAATATGCGCAATAATCTTATCTTTATCTCCCGAAAAAAAAAAGCTTAGCTTTATCCGGTAAACATGAGGCCGTCCGTTTTCAGAAAACGAAATCACGCACTGTCAATCAACTGATGCATCAAGTAGTGTCACTCTTCAACTAAAAAAACAAAAAAAGTAGTGTCACTTTCGTAAGATTTCTCTAGATAGGCGCGCACCTTTTTGTCGCTTCACTCATGATCCGCCGCTGCCTTCCTCTCTTTTTCTGACGTTGAAATGGACGGGGTGGGGGGCGTGCCTCTGATTTCCCGATAGATCAGGGACGCACCTGCGAAGAATCTTCAGAACTAATCACAGCCAGAATCTTCAGAACTAATCACAGCTAGCCAACCAAAGGAGTATTATTGTTTAAACCTGCTCTGATCGAGGCCGCGCGCGCGCGTATGGGGCGGTGGGAATGTCGCGGCCTGCCGCCCGGATCACCGTATCATGTGCCGTGGGACCCACAAGACGATCACATGCTGCTCAGGTGGCCCCACCGGCCAGACTTTTTTTTTTTGCTCCCTTTGTTTCAAATTACTCGTCGTGGTTTTAGTTTAAATTAGAACTGAAACCACCATGAGTAATTTGAAACGGAGGGAGTAGTTATTATTACGGCATGTATGTTTTTAATGACTTGGGAATACCAAACCAGGCATGTGGTGGTTAATTCATTACATGAAATGGTATTAATGAGCAAATTTATCTCGTTTTTTCATCTGTCTTGATCGCGGTGCACAACGTAAAATGACTTATGCGCAGGTACAAACAAAGTAGTGCTCCTATCTTTTTGTCCTGATGATGATGACTCAGCTGCCTAGCAGATTAACAGTAGCTTGCCCGTTAATTACGTGCTCGCTTTCACGATTAGCCGCCGGTGGCCGTGGTCTCCGGCCAAAGTCAACACTCGACGACACGCGCGACGTGAACATGTGTTTTGGGCAGACTAGATCAACCAACCAGTTATCATGCACGCAAGATTACAAACCCCGCCAACTCGCCGACCACGACAGATAGACGGCGACGTACAGGTGCGGTGCGTGCTTGATGCCGGCTCTGTCTTCACTTCGCCACGTCAGATTTTGGGCAAGATCGGGGACGGTGGGATAACTCCGGTTAGGTAGCTACGTAGGCAAGAAAAAAAAGGAACTTGGATCCTTCAAAGGTTATCAGAAGTATAAAACATCTCAAAAATAATAAACATTACATCAAGCTCTCTAGATCACCGAACGACCACTGCTGCCGTCGGAACAAGCCACCGACTCTTCGTTGTCGACGCTCCCATACCGGAACTGGTCTACGTTGTCGATGACAGTCGAAAAGCCTTTGTGCACGTGCACTTAAGAACGAGCGTCAAGGAACATCAGTCATCACTGTTAAACCCTTTAATTCGATATGAGGAATCTGACACCAAACGCATGTTTCTTTGGTTCTCAAGTTACCATGCACGATGGACCTCAGAATGTATTGAAACTGGGCAGTGACACAAATCACACCAAGAAACAAGAAAAATAGCAACTACGTTCCTTGGGAACCATCCAACTGATTCATCCACCACGAGCTATCGGCACACCCCAGCTCACATCCAGAGCCAGCGTGACCTTGGAATCTGCAGTCGGATTGAACGCGGGCTGGAAGTCTTCAACCTCGATCCGAGAGGACCAACACACCGAAGGAAAAGGAAGTAGGCTGTAAAAAGCCCCTTAAATTTTGGTAACCAACCCGCAATCTTTATAGTACCTAATAATAACAAAGGATGGAGGCTTTTATAGTTCTCCATCCGTCATCTTTTTATCTCCGTTAGTTTTGAGTTCATCATGAAATTGACGGCCGAGATTTAAAAATAGATATAGACACATGTAAGGGAAAAAAATAAGACGTGAAAAAGTCTTGGAAAAAATGACGATCAATATATAATGTTGTGAACGTGTGTCGCCCCTCTCGATCAAGATCAGGACCCTCGGATAAAAAAAAAAGATCAGGACTATCGGACGAAGTCGAACCCTTCCATAATGTCTCCCATATATAAATATGCCACCCAAGATGAACAAAGGACCAGCAGACGAAACCGCCCGACGATGAGGCATAATCAGGTTGATTCCACGAGGTACCTGCGAAACCTATCGTCTCCCACACGGATGCCTCCAAGACCGTCGAAGCAGGCACGTCGCACGGGGACCGGCGCGGCTGGCATCGAGGAAGGGTTGCGCCCGAGAAGGATGACGAAGCCCCAAACCATCATTCCCCATCTTACCTAGCCGTGATGTCACGGCCTCGCCTGCGTCGAGGCGGCGAAAACAACGGCCAAGGCCCATGCCACCCGTGTGACCACCTACCAACTGTTGCCCGGTACGGTCGTCTACCTAACCGGCCGAGCCCTTTGCATCCTTCCCTCGCACTCGCCTCGCACGCACCGAGATTTGTGGCAAGGTTTGCTCATAGCCATGGTGGATTAGCTATGCTGGCGTCGTCCGAGCGGAGGCAGCGAGGGGAACGACCTTGATGGGCTCGGCCTTGGGAGCGGAGTTAGCGAGCTGCTAGCCGGCGTCTATTAGAGTTGTGTCGAATATTATTGTACAAGATAGGTTATAGTTGGACTCTGAGTAGTATTGTGTTTAGATAGGATATGAAGTCATGTCCTAATAGGACATTTGTATCCTATGCCTCTCATATATATCGAAGATACCAACATAATAGCACAGGCACGCGGGGGAGCCGGCTAAGGTGCGGTATTGTAGCTGTGTGAGGAAGAGCGCCCGTAGTCAGGCCCCGAGGATGTAGCCATATTGGTGAAACTCGTTAACAAATCTTGGTTTCGTGCTCGTGTGATTGTTTGGTCCTCGGTAGATCAACGGTGCGCCTCGGATTAATTCTAGCAAGTGGTATTATGAGCAAGGTTTCGATGAGGTCGCAGAGGAGTTGATTTAGAGGATGGATTTGTATCGAGGTGCGTGTGCGGAAGCCGATGAGATAGTTCACGGAAGCAGCATCGGAGGAAGGCTCGTCGTTTCAATGCAGGCTGATCCAGAATGAAGACTTCGACGTGCAAGGCAACCGCGACCGTGACAGGGAATAATCAAAGCAATCGTGAACAGCGGTGGTAGCAATCACGGAAGGCGGCGGCGATCCGGATCGTCTCGTCAGGAGGCGTGGTGATCAATGGTAGGCAGATGCAGCGTGCAGCAGTCGGACTCCAACGGCTGCGGCGGGCACATAATCGCCAGGCAAGGACTCGGACTCGCGCGCGTCTGGTGGCGCAGCTAGCGGCCCATCTGCGTTGGGTTAAGGCAGCTGGCCCAGGAATTCGAGAAACTGGGCGTATAGGCGTGTGCGCAAGTCGCGAGGATGCACAGGAGACGTGCCTTTGGTGCGTTGTTATGTGCTAATTGGACATGAGATTTGTTTGGAACAAAAAATTGTCCGATGTGAGTTGCTGCAGGTTACGGTGTTCAGGCAATGCTATGCTTTGGCAAGTTCTTGGAGGGGCAAAAGGGGCAGATAGCCACGTAAACTAAATAAAGGAAGGGAGATTGGCAACTTGGTCTTGTTGACAGTTTGCATGCATGTGGTGTTCTTTATTCGGTCAGCGTGTTGGTAGCTCAAGGACTGTACCAAGGAACGAGCTGAGAATTTACTGCAGGTAGCGGCAAGGAATGGACAGTGATGATGCAATAGGGCTTGTGTAGCTTGGAGTGCGTCATGGCGGGATCATGCATATACATGGCGTCCAAGGCAATGCATAGGTGTGCGGAGCGGATACGACGCAGGGTGAAGCATGGTTGCAGTCGGATAAGTTCGGCTGGGTCGGACTGAACAGTCTGATGGATCGACGATGATGTCGGTCAAAACAGAAGACGACTGTGATTTCAGCGACGACGACATAGGAGCGTGATGCTGATGGTGGCTGACTTCTGGGGCGTGGAAACACGTGGTGCAAGCCTGAGGGCTTGTGCGGCTTCGACAGACTATGGCGCGGGGTTGATTCAAGATGGTGCACATGAAAACTTGGAGTCGACAGGGCGCGGGGGTGGCACGTACAACCATAATGGAGTCATGTTGAAGGTGGAGCTGGAGTCTGATGGATGACTTCACTCTGAGCTGATGGAGGGGCTACGGCATAAATGCATAAAGAGTCGGAGCCTATTTCAGCGGCATAGCGAGAGACACGTGGGTCGGACTGGATATCAGTGGTCTGAGGAAGACGTGATACTCGGCATCGGTCGATGATGATCGATGGTTCTCTGCAGTTGGGGTTGAGGCAGTGGGGGCTAGCTACCCGAAAGACTCGGCCAGGACAACAGAGGCTCGACGCGGGTGATAGCGACGAGGCGTGCGGTAAGCATGGGACACAGTGACAGGCCAAGGCACTGGTGGTCAGACAAAATTTGTAGGGGTGCTGAAGCAGTGTTGATGAGTACCAGATTCAGGTTAGTGTCTGGGTCTATCGGTGCTAGTTCATGACAGGAGTTGACCGTGAAGAATCTAAGAAAGTGGCGGAAAGTCTGAAATTGTCAAAAGCTGAGAGTACATGGTTGTATATTCTGTGGTGTTCAGTGCACATAAAAAAGTGTGGATAATAATACAGAAGGAGGAAGAATGCTATAGTTGTGGGGACATATCAGAGACTATCCAGGAAGAAGGTGAGACAACTGCGAATTTTCTCAGGATGACACAAGGCGACGGTGAAATTTCTTCGAATTTCAAACAAGCAATCAAGAAAGAGCGGTGACGTGAGTTCAGGTAACTCTTATATGCAGCGTTCAAAATGTGAGTTGTTCATTTTCAAGCAGACAGTGATCGGTGTGTGATTTTGAACGGATTCTCTGGAGGTTGGGAGCAGAGTAATGAGGAACTTAATTTTGCTCGAGTGTTGACTGTGAAGAAGACGAGAAGGAACTACAGTTGCAGGTGGAGTCACATGGAGTCTGGGAGTAGCAGCGGTTCTCATGGCATATCTCAAGTCCAATGTACATGGAGGTTCGACGCATGGATGAATCCAAGGTGGTGAAGAATATTTGCGAAGGTGGAGTTTATTAGAGTTGTGTCGAATATTATTGTACAAGGTAGGTTACAGTTGGACTCTGAGTAGTATGGTGTTTAGATAGGATATGGAGTCGTGTCCTAATAGGACACTTGTATCCTAGGCCTCTCATATATAATGAGGATAGACACATGATGTAACCTATGTCAACACAATAGCACAGACACGCAGGGGAGCCGGCGGGTGTGCCGGCGCCCGGGCGGTTAGGATGCGGTATTGTAGCGGTGTCATGGGAAGGAACGCCCGTAGTCAGGCCCCGGGATGTGCCATATTGATGAAACTCATTAACAAATCTTGGTGTCATGCTTGTGTGATTGCTTGATCCTCGATAGATTAATGATGCGCCTCATATTAATTGCGTCTCCCTTGGTAGTTGAGGTAGCGAGCAGCTAGCCGGCGTCTCCCTTGGAGTTGAGGTAGCGAGCAACACTGTTGGCTTGAACGGCACCAGAGCACCCATATCCGCCGGACTGCAAGAAGCTGGCGCCACAGTGATGGGTAAAGGAGCTTTCCGATCCTCGGGTACATGACAAACACTCCAAAGGAGGGTGGAGCATGTGACGTTGGTACTTCTGCTCGCGTGCTGCTGTGGAGCTACAAGGTCGTATACATCCAGCGCTTAGGCCAACTCCGCCGCGTGACTTCATCTTGTCCGGCCCCGTCCGTTTGTGATAAAAGGTACAAACAAGGCAGCCCAGCGCGCGCCGGTCCGGACCCATCTTGTCCGTTTTGTGTCCGGGTCGACCCATTTCAAGCGCAAACTTGCATATGGTTTGCGTCGCGGCGGACGGCAAACGGACGCGCGCTCGTCCGCATCGGGGCCGCGTGGCAGGCGGCCACCCACCTCCTACCTGCCAACATAAATGCGCACGGGTGGGTGGCCCCACCTGTCATCCGGCCATCGAACGGTCGCAGTCCTTCTTAAATGGGACCCGTGGACCGGTCGTCGTCCTCATCTCCACTTCCCCACTCCGGCCCCTGATAACCCACAAGTATAGGGGATCGCAACAGTTTTCGAGGGTAGAGTATTCAACCCAAATTTATTGATTCGACACAAGGGGAGCCAAAGAATATTCTCAAGTATTAGCAGCTGAGTTGTCAATTCAACCACACCTGGAAACTTAGTATCTGTAGCAAATTGTTTAGTAGCAAAGTAATATGATAGTGGTGGTAACGGTAACAAAAGTAAAGACAGCAAAAGTAATATTTTTGGTATTTTGTAGTGATTGTAATAGTAGCAACAGAAAAGTAAATAAGCGAGAACCAGTATATGAAAAACTCGTAGGCACCGCATTAGTGATGGATAATTATGCCGGATGCGGTTCGTCATGTAACAGTCATAACATAGGGTGACGTAGAACTAGCTCCAATTCATCAATGTAATGTAGGCATGTATTCCGTATATAGTTATACGTGCTTATGGAAAAGAACTTGCATGACATCTTTTGTCCTACCCTCCCGTGGCAGCGGGGTCCTATTGAAAACTAAGGGATATTAAGGCCTCCTTTTAATAGAGAACCGGAACGAAGCATTAGCACATAGTGAATACATGAACTCCTCAAACTATGGTCATCACCGGGAGTGGTCCCGATTATTGTCACTTCGGGGTTGCCGGATCATAACACATAGTAGGTGACTATAGACTTGCAAGATATGATCAAGAACACACATATATTCAGGAAAACATAATAGTTTCAGATCTAAAATCATGACACTCGGGCCCTAGTGACAAGTATTAAGCATAGCAAAGTCATAGCAACATCAATCTCAGAACATAGTGGATACTAGGGATCAAACCCTAACAAAACTAACTCGATTACATGATAAATCTCATCCAACCCATCACCGTCCAGCAAGCCTACGATGGAATTACTCACGCGGCGATGAGCACCATGAAATTGGTGATGGAGGATGGTTGATGATGACGATGGCGGCGAATCCCCTCTTGAGCCCGAATGGACTCGAGATCAGCCCTCCAGAGAGATTAGGGCTTGGCGGCGGCTCCGTGTCGTAAAACACGATGATTTCTTCTCTCGATTTTTTCTCCCGAAAACCAATATATGGAGTTGGAGTTACCGTCGGAGGGCCACCGAGGCCCACGAGGTAAGGCGCGCATACAGGGGGCGCCCCCACCTCGAGGACAGGTGTGGGCCCCTGGTCTTCATCTTTGGCGAGGATTTTTTATTGTTTTTTCTAAGGTGTTCCGTGGAGTTTAAGGTCATTCCGAGAACTTTTATTTTTTGCACATAAAACAACACCATGGCAATTCTGCTGAAAACAGCGTCAGTCCGGGTTAGTTTCATTCAAATCATACAAGTTAGAGTCCAAAACAAGGGCAAAAATGTTTGGAAAAGTAGATACGACGGAGACGTATCAGCCCCTCTCTGCCCCCTCGAAAGCCGACACGACCAAACCCTAGCCGCTCCCCATGCTCGAACTCGTCGGCTGGCCGCAGCCATGGGGCTCTGGAACTACGGCCGCAAGGGAAAGCACGACCGCGAGGCCGGCTCCTCCTCGGGCCGCTGCCGCGGCTCCGTGAAGAAGGAGGAGGTCGCGTCACCGCCGCGCTCCTCCCGTCGAGCCCCCGCGCCGGCCCCCTTCACCATCGCCCCTAGGCCCGCCGGCGAGCGCGATAGGCAGTACCTCTGTGCGGACTTGTGCCGGCGCTACTGGGAGACGAGGACGCCGGTCCCGTGGAGCGACGTCCACCTCCCCAACGGATGGCACCTCATCGCCGATCGGGTCCCGATCCCGCCGGTGCCCTTGGGCAGCCGTGCGCGCCGCGATGAGATCGAGCGCCGCCGCCGCCTCCTCCCCAACGACCTGTACTATGACGACAGGTACGCCCCCAACTCCCGGCTGTGGGACACATGGCTCCAGGACAAGCACGACCGCGCGCGTCGTCGCGCCGCCCGGCTGCGGTGTCGGGGCAGCGCGACCCGCGTGTAAAGCCTTGGGCGTCTGTGGTCTGCGACCTCACGCCACGCCGTCGCCTTCCCGTCTCGTCGCCACCTCCACCTCCTCGCATGACAGCGGAGGAGGAGGCCCGTCTCATGCAGCGTGTTATGGAGGACTCCATGAACACGCCGACAGCAGCAATGGGGCGGCTTGGAGGAGGCCATGGCACTCTCGGCCGCGGCGACCTCGCCTTCCGAAGCTGCAGATGGCGGCCGTCAGGGAGGAGGAGAGGAGGAGGAGGCGATGGAGGAGGAGCCGGTGGCAGCGTTCCACCGGTCTGCTGGGCGAGGTGGGGCTGGTCTGCCTTGCTCGAGAGATGGCGGCGGCGTGCGCGTGGCTGGTGCACCACTCCGCCCTTGATCGCGGGCGGGAGGCCTCGCCGAGGAGGAGGTGGTGCGAGCACCTCCGGCCTTCGAGCCGCCCGTGTACCACGCTGCCGCCCCCCTCGGGCGCCGCCGGCCTACATTGACCTCGTCGTGATGATGGCGGCGACACCGTGACCATCGATGAAGGCGGCGAGGCCATGACATCGGCGAAGCGCTGGAAGGAGCGGCGGCGTTTTTTTAATGTTAATTATGGCACTGTATGAACTGCTAAACTTGGCCGTTTTGTGGCCGTAACCCCCCTAACTAAGTTTATGTTTATTAAACTACGCTTATTTATTTATTTAGTCATTTTATTTACGTTTTTCTGTTTTTTAATCATGTCCAACGCGGACGTGATTTGGGGTGCGGCCGCGCGATGGGCGCACGCACGACCAACGGACAAGGCCGGACACGGACGAACCCGTCGGTGCCCCAAAGGGACAAAATCCGGCCAAACCGGACGTCCATTTGAGGTCATGCGGTGGAGTTGGCCTCAGTGCACGCGGCCACCTGAAGCTGGCGTAGAGGATTGGTTTCGTCAAAGTGTATCCAGCCAAATTTCAAGCTAAGAAAGAATGCAAGACGTTGTTTTTTTTTTTTGGCTTCCTTCAACGAGTTGATCTTCTGAAACTGAACCAAAACATAAACAAATTGACAGAGCTATTCATTCAAATATCTACAAGTTTTTTTCTTCTAATTGATTGGTTTATATACCTAGAAATTTTGTGCTTCGTTCAAGGTGTGCTCAATCAAGTGTTCTTATTTGTCTCCGAAACTAGGTCACAGCAATAATTTTTAATCCCTTTTGATACTAAATCCTTTTTCTTGGCTCTGAATATTTTGTTTCTTAGCTGCAAGACATGCCCTGAACTTCATGTTTTTCAGAAAATTGAAGTGGGTTTCCCTTAGTTTCTGATGCGTAACCCCCGGCGAACCACGCAAGCACTAATAGAACCACAAAGCACAATTGTGTAGAATTAGATCACACTGCATCGTCTCCTTGTGTAGATGACATATACTCAGTTTGTTCTTTTTTTAGAAAAGGAGGATGTACCTCTGGCCTCTGCATCTGGACAACGCATGTAGGCATATTATTAATTATTCATAAAGACCATAAAAGATGATACATCAATAAGCCTGAAGCCACCATCTTGGCAACGCTGTTGCTACTCCTATCCCCTTGATGAAAGCGTGCTGAATGTCCGGGCCTAATGCCAAAAAAACATCGCACTAAAGCCTAACATACAAAGCCGGGTGTCCCATCCAAGCCACTACCTGGATTGGGTCCCACACCGGTCTGGCACACTCCCAGTGAGCATCGCACGCTGCAAGGGCCGACACCTCCATCATCCCTCGGTCCATTCTCAGAGCAGAACTGAAGCACCGACCTTTCCAGGCCTCTCTGCCATCAGCGCCACCATGATGCCAGACAGCTTCCTCCTCCTGCGCAAGTCCACGTCGGCGCATCTGACACCAAGTCTCCACAGCGCCACGCCGCCGAGATCCACCACCACCAATGTGCAAGATGAAGCACCGCTCAACCAAAGACGCCGTCCTCCGGTCCCTCGAGCCTGTGTGTACCTCCAAGAATAACACCCCAAGGGGGAAACGACACCACAGAGCCGCCGTCATCCGATCTATGATCTAGGGTTTCCCCCGTGGGTAGCAGAGAGTGGCCTTGAGCTTCTCCACAACGATGCCTTCAGGAAGGGAATGATGCAGACAGCGTTGCTATCACCGGCCTTGGCAATAGTCAATAGCAGGTTTTCACCCAGATCTGATCGAAGACCTCCATCTCTCGTGCACGGGTTGCCGCCATCCTTGCCGGGATCTGGATGATCCAGGCCGCCGCCGCCAGATATCACCAAGGAGAAGTCCCCCCACCAAGACCCGCCCGGCCGGCGAGAGGCGAGACCGCGCCCGCAGGACGGATCGCGATGGATCCTTGCTGCGCAGCCGCCACGGCCTGGCCGCCCTTCGCACCGCCGTCGGCGCCCAGCGCGCCAGCGCGCCCTCGGCGCATCAGCGGCAAGACTCCGCCGCTCCGCCGCATCTCGCGCTATAGCCGCACGCCGGGAGGAGAAGAAGGCCCCCGCCGCCGCCGACGCGCACCGGGCTTCGCCTGGCGGCGCTTTCTGGCGGCGGCGAGGGGAGGGGATGGTGTAGGAGGTGGGCACGGGGTGGGGGCTAGGGTTCCCCCGCCGCCGCCCGTGAGAGCGACGCGAGGGAAAAGTAGAAGAGTTGGAGTCTTGGAGACTCCTCGTAAAATTGGGGCACTCAGTTTGTTCTTGCTTCGTATGAAACCAATGTGTGAAAGTAGTTCTACTATATGAACTGACCTCAGTTTGTTCACTTGAGCTGAGCTCATGTTTATGAATCATGAATGCATTTTTGCTTTATTGCCAACTAATTTTTTAGTAATTCTTATACTCAATAATGCTATACACACAGTGAGAGTGGCAAATGAATGTTGCTTACATATTGTTGAATGCTTTTGAAAAAGTGGGACCTGTATACATCATAGAGCAAGTTTCATTGCAAATCCACCCCGGTTCATTGATCTTCATTGATACATAATTTAGCTGCAGTGCAACTTCATTGATAAGTTATGTAGCGGTAAGGTGGAAGATGGTTGCCGGTTCTGGAGTTTTTCGGTGGTGTTGCCACTTGAGATCTTCAAGATCGCGATCCAAGATGTGTACAGTGTTTCTTTGACCGATGAACCACATTGACATGTACATCGCCACTTGTGATGACACCTATTCAGAGGCTCATAACGCAGCTTGGCTGCTATGGCACTATCTTGAATCTTGGAAGTTGGAAGCCTATGTTTCTCTCCGTCGGCCAACGCTTCAGCATGGCGATGGCTGGATTCTTTGATGATTATGATGTAAATTTTCTTGTGTGTTGTCTCCCCGGATTGTTCCAAAGAGAAGCCATTTATGTTCTATGTTGCTACTATTATGAATGAATACATGGTTCTTCAACAAAAAAAGGTGGGTTGTACATTATTTATAATCACTATACGCATTATGTTTTAAGTGGCTTGATTTGAAGGGGTGCAATTTTTTCATATCCCGTTGCAATGCACGGGCTCTTTTCCTAGTAAAGCTCAAGTTATTATTTCGCGCTCCAGCCCAATCACATGCAAAAAAATAAAAAATTACTCCCTTCGTGCCGTAACATAAAAGCGTTTTGAACACTACTCCAGTGTCAAAAATGCTTTTATATTAGAGTATGGAGGGGGTAGAAAACGTAAAATAATTAAGATTTAAAGAAAATTGAAGAAAGAGCAAAGTTGCATTGAGAGGCAGGTTGGAGAAAATACATGTTGAATTTCCAATAAGTTTTGTACGGCATCGACAAGTTCATTCAGTTTTTCATATGTGCATGGACTATAGGCGCCCAAGGAGATTGGGATGGCGTTTTATCTTATATTCACTCGAATAATCAACCCGGGATCTTTGAGCGACGCACATGCTAGACTCGGCTAGTTGTGACTCGTCGTATTTTCATCTAAATATTTCGCCGTTACTCTCGTCGCAAATGTAAGTTCTTTTTGCGCTTTTGACCGACAAACAGTTGTAGTTTGATTGTGATCATATAAAAAGATGCCTACAATGGTCTCATGAAATTGATTTAGATTTGAATTTTCAAAAATTTTATTTTAAGAAACATATTTTCGTTCGAAACTATGGTCAACTTTCACCTTGGAGACCATGTCACCGGCCTGGATGACTTCCATTTTTTGTGCGAGAACATTCCTTTATTGGGTAGTAAGACTGATTCAATTTAGTTATACTCCGAACACTTTGGCTTTTCTTTCCTATCTCCTCGGTGAGCCCGTTGATTCGCCTCCCCTCCGCCTGCCGCTCCAGCGGCCGGTGATAGGGAGGGGAATCCTGGTGTCTCCCGCTAGTAGATAGGTAGGATTTTAGTTCTCGTAGGGGCGGCGTTTGAATGGATGGTGGTGCTCCCTATTGGAGTCAGTCTTTCGGGCTCCGATCCTCCTCAAGTTCGCCAGTTAGGATGTATTAGACGGAGCGCCGACATAGCTTCCTGCCTGCTCCTTGGGACGGCGATATTTGGTGTCAGGTTATTCAGATGGATTCAAGGATTCAGCAACGACAACTGCCGCTCCAGGACGGGTCCTTAGAGACATGCGCACGAAGACTTCGCGACTACCATCGACAAGGTCAGGCTGACTCCGGTATGGGAGCGTCGACAATGACGCGTTGGCGGCTCGTTGTGCCGGCGGCAATGGTCGTTCGGTGGTTCATGGACCTCGATGTAATTTTTACTATGTTTCAGGTGCTTTGTACTTTCGGTGAATCTTTATAATATATCTGATCTTTTTCATGGAAAAAATAATGTAGGACGTGGGAGCGAGGAACGAACATAGGAACGTACAATCCTGAACTTCCATTTAATAGTAGAAATATATTTTTTCCGGCACGGTATAATTGTGGATGCCCACATATATGCATACTCTATCACTATAAGCACCTTCGAGATACTAAGTCGGCATCACATTTTTAGATTGACGAAGTCACCACAGACACCTTGTTGTCGACGGGGTGTCTCCTCCCAATGAACATCACCTATTAAATTCAGAAAAATGCAAACACGTTGAACCCTTGGTGGATTGGTTCCATCACAAAGAACCTAACCATCTAAGCTATGTTATGTTCGCAATAGCATGTCCATCATTATTACTCTTAATTTTATGACAATTGGAAAATTTTGATTTATTCAACCCGGAAGCATATGGCGCCTAGCGTCATTTTGCACCTCTACAGTACTCTACTTTTTTTATTTAATGACTACTGAAGTCATTGGCATTATTTTGTGGAATGTGCATAATTCTAAAAAAATGCAGTAAGCTGAGCTCTATTCGGTAAAACGAGGCCATCAGTTCCGGAAAACGAAGTCACCACACTATCTACTCTCAGTTTTCAACTTTTGAAAAAAAAGAAAAAGAATTGTCACTTCCGTGAGATTTCTCTACATCGTTTGCTTTTTGTCGCTTCATTCATGATCCACCGCTGTCTTTCTCTCTTTCGTGATGTGGAAATGGACCAGGTAGGGGGCATGCCTCTGTTTTCGCAGCAGAGCGCACATCTAGATGTGCCATAATGTATATCTATTGTCAAAAAAAAAATGTATATCTAATTTATATGTTGTTGAGTTTACACAGAGGTTCATGTGAGTATTTTTTTTATAGTTAATTGAGTCACTCAGATGTGCAATAACTAGAACACATCTAGATGTGCCTAGGGCCTGCTTGGATCCAAGTGATTATTTTTAGTCTGACTAAAAATAGTCTCTTTTAGAGGCTAAAGTTAAAGACCTTTTTACTAAAGAGAGGCTAGAACTAGTCTTGAGGCTAAAACTTTTTAGTCACATGAAACCTACTAAAATATGTATTAGCCCTCTCTCTCCTCATTTAATTCCTCTCCTTTAACACATGCAAGTTCTAGATTGGATGGTTTGGAGGATAATAAATGCTCAATAACTTGATTTTAGTCTCTTTAGTATTTGGATTCAAGCATGGGTGAGGTTACTAAGTTTTAGTCCCACTACTTTTAGTCATGGGACTAAAACGTATCCAAGCACCCTCTTAGACGTTAGCAATCACACCCAGCCAAAGATTACTATAATAATATATTTTTTAAATCTGCTCTGATCGAGGCCTGCGAATGAATGTCGCGGCCTGCCGCCCGGATCACCGCAACATGCACTGTGGGACCCACAGGCTGCTTGCCGGCCCCACCTGTCAGGCTCCTATTCGTATAGTAAGCTGCTAGAAGTATCTTTTGGCCCTTGCGGATTATTAACAGTACCCCACACGTTAATTACGTGTTCGCTTTCATGATTAGCCGCCGGTCGGTCTCCGGCCAGAGTCAACAGTACTCGACAGCACGCACACGCACGACGTGAGCATGTGTTTTGGATAGACGAGATCAATGATGATGCCGGATTCATGCAATCATTTTTGGCCCGTTGCGCGCAAGGTTACAAATGATGCCAACTCGCCGACCGGGACAGCTAGACCGCGACGTGTATATGGTCGTTGCCAACTGCCCTTTTGCTCTGCCACGCCGCATTATCTTGGGCGAGATCGGTGACGACGAGATAACTACGGTGAGGTAGCTAGCTACGTGGACAGGTTCTTGTTCCTTCGTAAAGATAACTGTCACTGGTGGAAAAACAGGCTTTCCGTCCAGCCCATAAGTCGCGAAGCTGTAGGAACCGCGATCAATGGGACCTTTAGTCGCGGTTACGGAGGTGAACCGCGACCAAAACTGAGCCAGGCGCTTCGGTGGCGGTGGTGCGTGAGGGCTTTAGTCGCGGTTGGCAAGACCAACCGGGACTAAAGGTCCTCGGTGGCGAAGCCTTTAGATCATGATTGGCGAGGGCAACCGGGATTAAAGTTAGACCTTTAGTCGGTTAGTGCAGCAACCATATTAATCTTGAACCTTTAATCATGATTGGCAGGACCTTTAGTCGGTTGATGCAGCCAACCGCGACTAAAGATTGAACCTCATTTTCAAACTCTACCCACACGGATCGCCTTTTCAGGTTTTAGAAAAAACAAAAGAAAATTATGGAAATGTCAAAAAATAAAATAAAATAAGTTTTCCATGTGATATGTGGTCTAGTTGTTGGGAAAATTAACAAATATGAATTTCAACTTTATTTGCAAAATCTCTCTGGAAATTCTTAAAATTGGCATAACTTTTGCATACGAACTCGGATGAAAAAGTTTTTATATGAAAAATCATCTACTCGAAAAGTTACATCCTAATTTAACGGGGAACCCGTTAAACATTTAGAATCCCCAAAACCTAACAGAAAAAAAAGATACGGGGCTTTTAAGTTACGGAGAGGCAAAAAATTCAAAAATTTCAAATTGTGGTCAAGCTGTGGTCAAACAATGGTCAAACTAATTATTCTAGAATATTAGTGTTACTAAATAATTATTTCAGTTTTTTAAATTTTGGTCAAATCTGGTCAAACTGTGGTCAAAAATGGTCGAACTAATTATTCGAGAAATATTAGTGTTACTAAATAATTATTGTTTTTAAAACAATAGTTTCAAACTCAAGCAGTGAAATGTGTCACTTCATGCTCAAGCTAAATACGAGGGTTAATAGAATTGACATCCTACTATTGTCGGAAAACAACAAGTGCGGACTTGGAAGCGAGGAGAATAGAACCGGAAGTTAAGCGTGCTCGGTGGGGAGTGGGAGGATGGGTGACCGTTCGGAAGTTAGATGATTTAGAATTATGAGGGTGATTAGAGATTAGAGGATAAATTGAGCGTGATGAGGGTGGTGATTAGAGATTAGAGGTTAAAATAATTGAAATTTGAAAATAAAAAAAATGAAAAAATTCATAAAAAATTAAGTAAAAAATTTAAACCTGCGGAGGAGGCTTTAGTCAGTTAGCCACGAGAACCGGGACTAAAGCCTTTAATCATGATTAAATGAAAGCGCGACTAAAGAGGGTCTTTAGTCGCTTATCTGAGTCGCGGTTGCTTGGCCGCGACTAATGGCGATTCGAACGCGACCAAAGGCCTTTTTTCCACCAGTGTGTGGTAAGGTACCCGCCAAGGAAGGAGAAGAACTATGGCCTGGTTTAGAAGGTCTTCTTCCGGCTATTGAGAGAGTGGGTGATTATTTTTGACGAGGACAACTAGACGGCGACGTGTGTATATGGTGGTTGCCAACTGCCTTTTGGCTCTGCCACGCCGCATTATCTCGGGCGAGATCGGCAATGGCGAGATAACTACGGCGAGGTAGCTAGCTACGTGGACAAGTTCTTGTTTCTTGATGAAGATAACTTTGGTAAGGTACCCGCCAAGGAAGGAGAACTACTATGGCCTGGTTTAGAAGGTATTTTTTCGGCTATTGAGAGAGTGGGTGATTATTTTTGACGAGGACAACTAGACGACGACGTGTGTATATGGTCGTTGCCAACTGTCTTTTGGCTCTGCCACGCCGCATTATGTCGGGCGAGATCGGCAATGGCGAGATAACTACGGCGAGATAGCTAGCTACGTGGACAAGTTCTTGTTTCTTGGTGAAGATAACTTTGGTAAGGTACCCGCCGAGGAAGGAGAAGAACTATGCCCGGTTTAGAAGGTATTTTTTCCGGCTAATGAGAGAGTGGGTGATTATTTTTGACCAGGATAGCTAGACTGCGGCGTTTATATGGTTGTTGCCAACTGCCTTTTTGCTCTGCCACGCCCCATTATCTCGGGCGATCGACAATTGCGAGATAACCATGGCGAGGTAGCTAGCTATACGTGGACATGTTCTTGTTTCTTGGTGAAGATAACAATGGTAAGGTACCCGCAAGGAAGGAGAAGAACTATGACCTGGTTTAGAAGGTCTTCTTCTGGCTATTGAGAGAGTGGGAGATTATGTTTTACGATGACAGCTAGGCGGTGACGTGTGCATATGGTTGTTGCCAACTGCCTTTTTGCTCTGCCACCCGCATTATCTCGGGCGACATCGGCGATGGCGAGATAACAACGGCGAGATAGCTAGCTACGTGGAGAGGTTCTTGTTTCTTGGTGAAGATAACTGTGGTAAGGTACCCGTCGAGGAAGGAGAAGAACCATGGCCTGGTTTAGAAGGTATTTTTTCGGCTATTGAGAGAGTGGGTGATTATTTTTGACCAGGACAACTAGACCGCGACGTGTCTATGGTCGTTGCCAACTGTCTTTTTGCTCTGCCACGGCGCATTATCTCGGGCGAGATCGGCGATGGCGAGATAACTATGGCGAGGTAGCTAGCTATACGTGGACATGTTCTTGTTTCTTGGTGAAGATAACTGTGGTAAGGTACCCGCCGAAGAAGGAGAAGAACTAGGACCTGGTTTAGAAGGTCTTCTTCCGGCTGTTGAGTGATTATTTTTTACGAGGACAGCTAGGCGCAGACGTGTGTATATGGTTGTTGCCAACTGCCTTTTTGCTCTGCCACGACACATTATCTCGGGCAAGATCGGCGATGGCGAGATAACAACGGCGAGGTAGCTAGCTATGTGGACACGTTCTTGTTTCTTGGTGAAGATAACTGTGGTAAGGTACCCGCCGAGGAAGGAGAAGTACTATGACCTAGTTTAGAAGGTCTTCTTCTAGCTATTGAGAGAGTGGGTGATTATTTTTGACAAGGACAACTAGACGGCGACGTGTGTATATGATCGTTGCCAATTGCCTTTTTGCTCTGCCACACCGCATTATCTCGGGCGAGGTCGGCGATGGCGAGATAACTACGATGAGGTAGCTAGCTACGTGGACATGTTCATGTTTCTTGGTGAAGATAACTGTGGTAAGGTACCCGCCGAGGAAGGACAAGAACCATGGCCTGGTTTAGGAGGTCTTTTTTCGGCTATTGAGAGAGTGGGTGATTATTTTTGACCAGGACAGCTAGACTGCGACGTGTATATGGTCGTTGCCAACTGACTTTTTGCTCTGCCACGCCGCATTATCTTGGGCGAGATCGGCGATGGCGAGATAACTATGGCGAGGTAGCTAGCTACATGGACAGGTTCTTGTTCCTTGGTGAAGATAACTATGGTAAGGTACCCACCGAGGAAGGAGAAGAACTATGGCCTGGTTTAGAAGGTCTTCTTTCGGCTATTGAGAGAGTGGGAGATTATTTTTGATGAGGACTACTAGACGACGACGTGTGTATATGGTCGCTGCCAACTGCCTTTTTACTCAACCACGCCGCATTATCTCGGGTGAGATCGGCTATGGTGAGTGTCGGTGTCAAAACCAGCGGATCTCGGGTAGGGGGTCCCGACTGTGCGTCTAGGCGGATGATAACGGAGGCGAGGACACGGTGTTTTTACCTGTTCGGGCCCTCTCGATGGAGGTAAAACCCTACGTCTGCTTGATTAATATTGATGATATGGGTAGTACAAGAGTGGATCTACCACGAGATCGAGGAGGCTAAACCTAGAAGCTAGCCTATGGTATGATTGTTGTAATGTATGTTGTCCTCTGGACTAAAGCCCTCCGGTTTATATAGACACGGAGGAGGCTAGGGTTACAGTCGGTTACAATGGTAGGAGATCTACATATCCGTGTCGCTAAGCTTGCCTTCCACGCCAAGGAAAGTCCCCTCCGGACACGGGGCGGAGTCTTCAATCTTGTATCTTCGTAGTCTTGGAGTCGGCGGATATTGATAGTCTGGCTGTCCGGACACCCTCTAGTCGAGACTCCTCGGTAGCCCTGAACCGGGCTTCAATGGCGATTAGTCCGGCGCGCATAATGTTCGGCATTGCAAGGCGGGTTCCTCCTTGAATAATCTAGAAGATCGGGAACACCGGGATAGTGTCCGGCTCGCAAAATAAATTCCACATTCCACCGTAGAGAGAATAAAATGTACACTTATCTGGCGGCGTATTATGCGGCGTGACATCACACCGCTACCAAGCCTTTGTTTGAATCGTTTTTACCATACCACCTCGTACGTTTAGCGGCGGTTTCATAACACGCCTTGTCGAAGCAGAGATCGTGTTCCCCTTATTCCGGGCTTCTCATCAATACATACGTGGGTAACCCAAAGGCGCCATTGATGATGGCGCTTGGGAGATAAGCGAGTTTTACTAGGCTGGTGGGGGACGCATAGTCTTGTCCGCCTATATATAAGGGATAAGGATCCACCTTCTCACCTACGCCTTCTTCCTCCTTTGCTTATCCATCCCCGCGAACTCAAGCTCCAACGCCCGAGCTCGCGCATCTCGCCTCGACCTTCTCCGAATATGTCCGGAGCAGGAGGTAAATGGTTGGCCTCCACCGCTAAGGAGGAGGACATCACCAAGCTTCTTGCGCGCGGATACCTTTCCGGCGATATCGCGCATCGGCTGCCCGACGAGGGCAGCTTATCCCTACCCCAGGCCTCATGAGAGGTCGTCTTCCTCCCCACTTCCTCCACGGACTGGGCTTTCTGCTCCATCCATTTGTCAGGGGCTCATGTTTTACTATGGCCTAGATTTCCACGATCTGGCGCCGAACTTCATCCTCAACATCTCGGCGTTTATCGTGGTGTGCGAGCCTTCCTCTGCATCCAGCCCCACTTGACTGTGGCTCAAGACCTTCAACGTCAAGCGAAGGTTGTGAAGAACGCATAAGCGAGAATCGGAGGTGCCATGTTGGGCAAATTGCCCAACGTCCCTTAACTCGAAGGGACCTTTGTGGATTCCGTCAAGGGGTGGCAATCGGGGTGGTTCTACATCACCGAGCAGCGCAAACCCACATGGCGGCAGCCCCGAGTTTAGATCTGGCATCCCACACAGCTCACCTCCACGGAAAGAGAAGGGCTTGCGGTGGGGCAATCCGGTGGAGGTGGCGGGACTCGAGCATGTATCAAGAAGATGGTGAGCAATAGGCTCGGGCTCGTCGGCGTGGTCAAGTCATGCTCATCCGGCGGATCCTCCCATCTTTGTGATATCACGGCTTATTAGGGATGATAGACTACTCATATCAATAAGGAATTCCTTCTTTTAAGGAGCCCATTCGGACGAAACTCCAAAGTTAAGCGTGCTCAGCTTGGAGTAGTCTCGGGATGGGTGACCGGCCGAAGATTGCTCCAGTGCGCATGAGTGAGGACAAAGTCGCGAGAAAAGACTAGTATTGATCTGTGGGGCGATCTAGATCCCGCCAGAATGCGACCACCGGCGGGTGTGTCCGGGGCGTTACACATGCCAAACGGGCATTCAATTTGTGGGAGTTCAATCCGGAGCGGCACCGGGCACTAAGCGGGCTCTTGATACAACATACGAAGGCGCTGGAGGTGCTGTTCAAAGGCGCCAAAGCCCGCGTCATGACCGAAGACCGCAGATTCAGCTCGCGATATCCAAGCGGCGAGGTAAGTGATTCAACCCCATTAAGGGACACTTGTGATAATTAGATTGACTCTAGTGAGGTTTCATTCGCCTCTTCCTTTGGCGAGGAATGGATGGAGAAGGCCAAGCTGCTTATCGGCCCGGCTCCCATGCGAAGACCAGTGGGCGCCCGCTTAGCGAGGCTGCTGGTCCCGGCACCGCACATGGTGCCGAGAAGAAGAGCCAAGAAGATGGCGCGGGGACTCGAAAGAGTTCCATAATCGAGCGTCTGACGACAACGAGGACTCCTCCCACGAAGGCGAGGAGGAGGTATTCTCTCCGGAGGAGGAGAGAAGAAGGATGCTTCCCCAATCGGGAGGCTGAAGGGTCAGAGGAGAACTATCCCCGGACGGTTCGCCAACACCAGCGTTGGCGAGGATGAGTGGCCTCAAGGGCGAGCGTCCGCAAGATCGTAAATATCCGAATCCTTGATGTGTAATCTCTTTTATGTCGCGTAGTGTCCTTCTAGTGCAGCGTTACATCCGTAGTCCGGCCGATGATGATCTTCCCGCTTCATCAAGCGGGTCATTAGCCCGTCGGATGTGGACTCACTTCGACCGCCACTACCCCGTGGCGAAGGCGCCGAGTGGGATCGAGAGGGACCCATCGGAGGAGGCTCGGGAGGCCGTCGGGCAGCCTCCGGACTTTGTGCGGACTCTACATTGGAACCCGCGATGGTTCGAGTCCGCAAGCGGCCCTTCGAAAGGAGGGCAGGACATGACGCCGGCGGCCTCCGTCAACCGGGCGCGGATAACTGTTGGGCGCTTAAAGGTGCTTCCATCGAGGAAGAACACCGCACTATCATGAGTGCGGTGATTGAAAGGTCCAGCTCACCAAGGCGGGCTGACCAAGCTTCGCAGCAGCCTTCTAACGAGCTTTGAGGTAAGAAGTTAAAATTATGTAATGTAATACTGCATAGGCAGTAGCCCACGATGCTCGGTTCGGTGTTGGAAAGAAAAGCGGATGAGGATCGAACAAGATATCTTGTGAGGTTGCTAAAAATATGTCAATATGGGTTTGCGGGCTCTTGCTGCTGGCCTCTGCCGCGTGCGGTGGAGGTCGATGTGTTGAAGAAGGATCTCGGCGGTCGAGCAAGAGCTCGGCCATGCCAAGAGGTAGCTCGAGGAAAAAGAAGGTGAGTAATACCACTTTGAATTAGTACCTTCTGAGAAAAGGATTTGGTTGCAATAAAATTAACAAGGATAATCTTGGGTATTGCGGGGGCCACTAACGAGGTGGGAGCCACTGAAGGAGGCTGTGTCCATGGCGAGCAGCAGTCGGCCATGAGCAGGCGGCGAGAAAAACAAGAGCACGGGTGGCGGAAGTTCGGCAAGAGCTCCGAGGCTCTCATGGAAAAGTATGAGAGTTTGGGCGTGACTCAAGACTTCGAGAATCCGAGCTTGCCTCGGCTCTCGAAAGTGCCAAATCCGCCAAGGCGAGGCGTAAGGCCCTTGAGAGGTTGAAGATATAAAGAAGATAGCGGCGGGTAAGGCATTTTTCATACAAAGCAGGCATGTTAATGTGAACTACGACACTTACCGCGTTCGGAGCTCTCGAGGCGTTTGCAGATCTTCCGTGGTGCGTCGATGCCGCCGCATTCTATCGTGGCGAGGAGGGAGCTCGGCGGAGAAGGTCTTCGGTCTCGATCTGCTGAGGCCGGCCATCCAGTGCCCCCAAGCGACCAGGTGAAGCAGCTGGTCGAACTCCTAAAGGTAGTGAGGAGGCCATGAAGGGCCTCATAGTCCGCTATGGCTGGACAGGCCATGCACAGGAGCTACTTTGGCCTCGTCTGGCGGCTGGTGGATGCATGCCCCAGGTGGAGGTCATCAAGCGCTCCGCTTTGTATTGAAAGCGCTTCGTCGGGCCCTTGCCCGCACAAAGGTGCTGCTGGGGGCAAGTTGGATGCGGAGAAGCTTCTCACGGATCCACCGCCACCGGCGAGGAGTATCGTCTGCGGAGAAGTATTATAAAATTGTCTGAAGGAGCCTACGATATGCGGATGAGTGCTCTCGAAATGTAATCTTTAGTGAACTTCGCTATGTATTTATCACATGCTGAAAACTTCGTTCATATCGCCATGAGCAACGCTTGTTTAATTTAAAATATTACCTTCTGTGCAGCCGTTTATAAAATCTGAGAGATGGCAAGTCGTTGGCTTCGGCCCCCAAGCCGCTAGTGCTGGGGTGTTCGGGATAAATATGAGCACTCTTGTTCCCATTGTTGGGTCCATCGAGGGAGGCGCTCAACACAACGAACAAGGCAACCGGACTTATAATGCTTGAACACTCTCAATTAGCCATAGAATTCTATAATTTTAAATTTCGGCGAAGCCCCTGGTATTAGGAAGACCGAATCCGGGGCGCTATCCACGCCTTCTTCGGACATTGTCCGGAACTTCGCTCGAAGTGGCGTGAGCCTTTAAGGACCCGAAAAAACCTCTCGAACAACGACCAATCTCTCGCCTTATCATGCCAGTCAATTTTAGCTTTCTCCTTTGAGGCGCTCGCCCGGCTCAACCGGGCGCAATCGCGATGGTTCTCCAGTGCTACCTTAGCCGGCCAGGCGGGCGTAAGGCACCAAAACATGGGAGCCGGGCAAACCCAACTATTGACCCAAGACATGATTGAGCGATTCATATAATGCTATAAGTTCGGGTGCCGCACTTGTGAAAGTGTTCGGACTTTATCACGCTATAATCAGGGAATAGAAGCCCTGGCGTATTCGGCCGTACCAAAATATCTGGTGCAAGATGTCATGTAATGAACATATATATAAAAGATAATGCAATTGCAATAAAAAGGTGCTGCATTATTTATGAAAGAAAGTCTGCTAGTAGAAGCGGTGATACAAATAGTCTTGATAAGCAAGGGATTTGGACTAAATAAACTTGTCCCCCTCGGGGATGAGCTGCAGACTTGGTGTATATAATCGAATTTAATGCTCGTAATTGAGACCACTGGATGTTAAATCGCGGCCTTCTTTAGTCCATTTGTTGCATCATGAGTTGGCGGAGTTCGCCGCGGACGGAGCTTCAGTTATGAGTCCTGCGTACATAAAGAGGAAAATAAAAAAAAAGGGGGCACACTTGCGAGCCCCGGTGTGGTCGAACCGCACTCTGGGTCCGTTCGATCGTGCCCCTCCCTGTGCCCATGGTATCTCAAAAGCATAATGATGTCTGTGAGTGTTATTCTTGCGATCATCTTGCGGGCGAGGTTGGGGCCGCATTGCTCTGGCGATGCTCTGATCGCGCCAGTGGTCTTAGTTGGCATTGCTCGGGCGCGCTTTCTGTATCCGGCCTTTGCGGCGGACTTGAAATGCCTTAGAAGGCTGCTCTGTACTTCGCCATGAGAGCATTGTATGTTCCTCCGTTCGGAGGGCGTTCCGTATTCCCATTGACCTTGATGACTCCACGAGGGCCTGGCATCTTGAGCTTTAGGTATGCATAGTGCGGCACGCGTTGAATTTTACAAGCGCGTTCGTCCGGCGAGCGTGATAGCCGCTTGAGCGGGACTATGTCGAAGATTAACTCTTAAGCCGGAAATTATCCGGGATCCGAAGACCACTTCGGTGTGGTGAGCACTGTCTGATTGGCTTCCACTCTGGTATGACACCTTTAAAGGTTGTCTTTGTAGGTTTAATCCTTGATGGGTCTATGCCCTTTTACGCCTTTGTATCACGATAAAGCGAGTTCAGAGCTCTGCCGCCGTCCATCGGGACTCTCGTGAGGTGAAATCCATCGACTATTGGGTCTAAAACCAATGCGGCGAATCCGCCATGGCGTATGCTGGTCGGATGGTCTCTTCGATCGAAAGTGATCGGACAAGAGGACCATGGCTTGAACTTTGGGGTGACTGGCTCCATTGCATAGACGTCCCTGAGTGCGCGTTTCCTCTCCCTCTTGGGTATATGGGTCGCGTATATCATATTCACCGTCCGCACTTGTGGGGAAAACCCTTCATCCTCTGTTGTTCGTGGCGGGTCTCTTCCTCGTTATCGGTGTCAAAACCGGCGGATCTCGGTAGGGGTCCCGAATCTGTGCGTCTAAGCGGATGGTAACGGAGACGAGGACACAATGTTTTTACCGGTTCGGGCCCTCTCGATGGAGGTCTGCTTGATTAATATTGATGATATGGGTAGTACAAGAGTAGATCTACCACGAGATCAAGGAGGCTAAACCTAGAAGCTAGCCTATGGTATGATTGTTGAGATGTAATGTTGTGTCCTCTGGACTAAAGCCCTCCGGTTTATATAGACACCGGAGGCTAGGGTTACAGTCGGTTACAATGGTAGGAGATCTACATATCCGTATTGCCAAGCTTGCCTTCCACGCCAAGTAAAGTACCTTCCGGACACGAGCCGGAGTCTTCAATCTTCTATCTTCGTAGTCTAGGAGTCCGGCGGATATTGATAGTCCGGCTGTCCGGAGACCCCCTAGTCCAGGACTCCCTAAGTAGCCCCTGAACCAGTGTTCAATGGCGATAAGTCCGGCGTGCATAATGTTCGGCATTGCAAGGCGGGTTCCTTCCTTGAATAATCCGGAGAAGATAATGAACACCAGGATAGTGTCCGGCTCTGCAAAATAATTTCCACATTCCAAACGTAGAGAGAATAAAACATATACACCGATCCAATCTGCTGACGTATTATGCGGCATGACATCACACCGGCACCAAGCCTTTGTTTGAATTACCGTACCACTTCGGCACGTTTAGCGAAGCGGTTTCCTTAACGCGTCTTGTCGAGCGAGATCGTGTTCCCCTTTTCGGGATTCTCATCAATACGTGCGTGGGTAACCCAACCGCGCCATTGATAGTGGCGCTTGGGAGATAAGCGAGTTTTACCAGGCCGGTGAGGGACGCATAGTTTTGTCCGCCTATATATAAGGGATAAGGATCCACCTTCTCACCTACGCCTTCTTCCTCCTTTGCTTATCCATCCCCGCGAACTCAAGCTCCAACGCCCGAGCTCGCGCATTCCGCCTCGACCCTTCTCCGAACATGTCCGGAGGGGGAGGCAAGTGGATGGCCTCCACCGCCAAGGAGGAGGACATAACCAAGCTGCGCGACGCCGGATACCTTTCCGGAGACATCGCGCATCGGCTGCCCGACGAGGGGCAGCTCGTTCCTACCCCAGGACCTCACGAGAGGTTTGTTTTCCTTCCCCACTTCCTCCACGGACTGGGCTTCCCGCTCCATCCATTCGTCCGGGGGATCATGTTCTACTACGGCCTGGATTTCCACGATGTGGCGCCGAACTTCATCCTCAACATCTCGGCGTTTATCGTAGTGTGCGAGGCCTTCCTCTGCATCCAGCCCCACTTGACTGTGGCTCAAGACCTTCAACGTCAAGCCAAAGGTTGTGAAGAACGCATAAGCGAAATCTTGGAGGTGCCATGTTGGGCAAATTGCCCAACGTCCCTTAACTCGAAGGACCTTTGTGGATTCCGTCAAGGGGTGGCAATCGGGGTGGTTCTACATCACCGAGCGCGCAAACCCACATGGGCGGCGGCCCCGAGTTTAGATCTGGCATCCCCACGCAGCTCACCTCTGGAAAGAGAAGGGCTTGCGGTGGGGCAATCCGGTGGAGGTGGCGGGACTCGAGCATGTATCAAGAAGATGGTGAGCAATAGGCTCGGGCTCGTCGGCGTGGTCCACGTCATGCTCATCCGGCGGATCCTCCCATGCCAAACGGGCATTCAATTTGTGGGAGTTCAATCCGGAGCGGCACCGAGCACTAAGCGGGCTCTTGATACAACATCTGAAGGCGCTGGAGGTGCTGTTCAAAAGCGCCAAAGCCCGCGTCGCGACCGAAGACCATGATTCAGCTCGCGATATCAAGCGGCGAGGTAAGTGATTCGACCCCATTACGGGACACTTGCAATAATTAGATTGACTCTTGCGAGATTTTTAATCTGCCTCTTCCTTTGACAGGAATGGATGGAGAAGGCCGAGCTGCTTATCAGCCCGGTTCCCATGCCAGAAGAACTAGTGAATGCCCATTTAGCAAGGCTGCTGGTTCCAGCACCGTATGTGGTGCCGGAGAAGAAGGCCAAGAAGGTGGCCGCGGGGACTCGAAAGAGTTCCCGCAATCAAGCGTCTGAAGACGACGGCGAGGACTCCTCCCGAAGGCGGCGAGGAGGAGGAGTACTACTCTCCCGAGGAGGAGAGAAGAAGAGGAAGGCTTCCCCAATCGGGCGGCGAAGGGTCAAGAGGAGAACTATCCCCGGACAGTTCGCCAACATCAATGTTGGTGAGGAAGGTGGCCTCAAGGGCGGCGTCCGGCAAGATCGTAAATATCCGGATCATTCATCGCCGTATATTGTATGTCACGCATGTCCTTCTAATGCCGCATTGTTCCTTTAGTCCGGCGGTGGCGACTTTCCCGACTTCGATGGCGGGTCGTTGGCGCCGTCGGATGTAAATTCCATCCCGACTGCCTCTACCCCACGCGCCGAGGGCGGCGGCGGAATCCTAGGGGGCGCGCCAGAGGAGGCTCGGGCGCCGTCGAGCAACCCGGACTTTGTGCGAACTCTACTCCGGAACCGTTGCGGTTCGAGTCCGTGAGCAGCCCCCTCGAAGGAGGGCAGGACCGTGGCGCCGGTGGCCTCCTCCCAACGGAGGCACGGACAACCTTGGAGGCGCTCAAAGGCGCCTCCATTGAAAGAACACCGCACTCTTATGAGTGCGGTGATTGAAAGGTCCGGCTTGCCAAGGCGGGCTGACGAAACTGCAACAACCTTCTAATAGGCTTTGAGGTAAGAAGGTTAAAATTAAATGATATAATACCGCATAGAGCGGTAGCCTCGATGCTTAGTCCGGTGTTGGAAAGAAAAGCGGACTAAGGATCTTTAACAAGATATCTGTGAGGTTTCTAAAATATGTCAATATGGGTTTGTAGGCTCTTGTTGTTGACCTCTGCCGCGTGCGATGGAGGTCGGGCGCTGAAGAAGGACCTTGGCGGTCGGAGCAAGAGCTCGGCCATGCCAAGAGGCAGCTCAAGGAAAAGAAGGTGAACAACACCACTTTAAATAAGTACCTTACAAAAAAGGATTTGGTTGCAAACATGATTAATAAGGATAATATATGCAATGCGGGGCCACTACCAAGGTGGCAGCCACGAAGGATGCCGTGTCCGTGGCGAGCATAATCTGACCACGAGAAAGGACTAAGCGAGAAAAGAAAAGCGCGCTGGTGGCGGAAGTTGGCAAGAGCTCCGGGCTCTCATGAAAAAGTATGAGAGTTTGGGCGTGACTCCAAGACTTCGAGTCGAGCTTGCCTCGGCTCTCGATAGGGCCGAATCCGCCAAGGCCGAGGCCCAGAAGGGCCCATATGGAAATAGAGGACAGGAAGAAGATAGCAGCGGGTAAGGCGTTTTCATGCGAGCAAGCATGTTAATGTAAATTACGGATACTTACCCGATTCGGAGCTCTCGGGGGCATTTGCAAATCTGCGCGTAGTCGTCGATGCCGCTGCGTTCTATCGTGGCGAGGAGGGAGCTCAGCGGAGAAGGTCTTCGGTCTCGATCTGTTGAGGCCGGCCGTCCGTGCCCCCAAGCGACCAGGTGAAGCGGTGGTCGAACTCCTAAAGGTAGTGAGGAGGCCATGAAGGGCCTCATAGTCCGGTGTGGCCGGGCAGGCCATGCTGGCAGCTATTTTGGCCTAGTCTGGCGGCTAGTTGATGCATGCCCAAGGCTGGATGTGATCAAGCGATCCGCTTTGCATTGAAGGTGCTTTCGTCGAGCCCTTGCCCGCATAAAGGTGCAATGGGGCAAGCTGGATGCGGGCTTCTCACGGATCCGCCGCCGCCGAGCAAGGAGCACCGTCTGTTGGGCGATATTATAAAGTTGTCTGAAGGGAGCCAGCGATATCGCGGATGAATGCTTATAATGTAATTCTTGAGTGAACTTCATTGTGTGCTTATCACATGCGCCGAAAACTTCGTTTATATCGCCATAAGCGACACTTTGTTGAATTTAAAATATTACCTTCATGCGGCCGTTTGTTATATCGAGAGATGGCAAGTCGTTGGCTTCAGCCCCCAAGCCACAGTCTTTGGGGTGTTCGGTGATAAACTTGAGCACTCTTGTTCCCATCTTTGGGTCCATCTAGGGGCGCTCAACCACGACGAACAAAGCGACCGGACTTATAATGCTTGAACACTCGCCTTAGCCATAGAATTCTATAATTTTAAATTTGGTGAAGCCCCTGGTATTCGAAGACCGAATCGGGCGCTATCCACGCCTTCGTCGGACATCATCCGGAACTTCGCTCGAAGTGGCATGTGTCTTTAGGGACCCGAAAAGACCTCTCGAACAGCGACCAGTCTCTCGCCTTATCATGCTAGTCAGTTTTAGCTTTCTCCACTGAGGCATTAACCGGCTCAACGAGGCGCAATCGCGATGGTTCTCCTAGTCTACGTTAGCCGACGGAGCAGGCGTAAGGTACCAAAACATAGGGCGGACAAACCCAACTATTGACCCAAGACATGATTGAGCTGATTCATATAATGCTATAAGTGTTGGACTTAATCACACCATAATATAGGGGAGCGAAGCCCTGGTGTATTCGGCCGTACCAAAGTGTCTGGTGCAAGATGTCATATAATGAACATATATAAAAGATAGCATAATTGCAATGAAAAGGTAATGTACTTGCAAGAAGGAAATGTTGCGTTATTTATGAAAGAAGATCTGCTAATAAAGCGGACTGATACAAATAGTCTTGATAAGCAAGGTGTTTGGACTAAATTAACATGTCCCCCTCGAGGATAAGCTGCAGACTTGGTGTATGTAATTGAATTTAATGCTAAATGTGGAGACCACACGAGTGTTAAATGCAGCCTTCTTTGTTCCACACTTGTTGTATTGTGAATTCAGCAAGTTAGCGTCGGACCGGGCTTACGGTTAATGGAGTCTGTGTATGCAAAAGAAGAAAAAAAATAAAAAACAAAGCCAAGGGGGGCGATCGCATGAGCCCCTTGTGTGGTCGATCCGCACTCGTTGGTCCTTGTGGCTAAGCCCTCCCTGCGCCCATGGTATCTCCAAAGCGTAATGATGTCTGCGAGTGTTATTCTAGTGATCATCTTGGGGCGGGGTTGGGGCCGCATTGCTACGATGCTCCGATCGTGCCAGTGGTCTTGGTTGTTGTTGCTCGGGCGCGCTTTAATGTGTCCGGCTTTTTAATGCGGACTAGAGAATTGCCGTGAAGGCTGCTCTGTATACGCGAGAGCATTGTATGTTCCTCCGTTCGGAGGGCGTTCCGTATTCCCATTGACCGTAATGACTCCACGAGGGCCCGGCATCTTGAGCTTTAGGTATGCATAATCTGCGCACGCGTTGAATTTTACAAGCGCTGTGCGTCCGAAAGCAGGGCATGATAGCCACTACGAGCGGGACTATATCGAAGATTAACTCTTAACCGGAAATTATCCGGGATCCGAAGACCACTTCGGTGTGTGAGCACATGCGGTTGGCTTCCACTCCTGGGATGACACCCTTAAAGGTTGTCTTAGTAGGTTTGATCCTGGATGGGTCTATGCCCATTTTGCGCACTGTGTCCTGATAAAGCAGGTTCAGGCTGCTACCGCCATCCATCAGGACTCTTGTGAGGTGAAATCCATCGACTATTGGGTCTAGGACCAATGCGGCGAATCCTCCATGGCGTATGCTAGTCGGATGGTCTCGTCGATCAAAAGTGATCGGACAGGAGGACCATGGATTGAACTTCGGGGCGACTGGCTCCATCGCATTGACGTCCCTTAGTGCGCGCTTCCTCTCCCTCTTGGGTATATGGGTCGCGTAAATCATATTCACCGTCCGCACTTGCGGGGGAAAACCCTTCTGTCCTCTGTTGTTCGGCGGCCGGGTCTCTTCCTCGTCGTCGCTATTTAGCCCTTGTCATTGTGTTCGCAATTAACTTGCCAGCCTGCTGAACACCCAACAATCTCTATTGGTGTGATTAGCTGGCTTTTGGGGTGCCATGTATCGGCATGGCGGTCGAGTATTCTGTCCAGATTGGGCGGGCCGGAGTTGTTCTTTTAAATGGCTTCTTCCGTTGACCGGGTTTGGAGCCTCGGAATCCGGCATTGACTGCCGTATCCTCTTTGTCGTCGCCGTTAGTACGGCGTTTGTTTTTGATTCAACGTGACCTGCCGTGATTGCCCTTGAAGTCCGGGCTGCCAGAATTTTTGCGGAGATTATTGCTGCGGGCTAGCCAGCTATCCTCTCCCGCGCAAAAGCGGGTCATTAACGATGTGAGGGCTGCCATGGATTTTGCTTCTCCTGCCCCAGGTGCCGGGCTAACCATTCGTCCCGGATGTTGTGTTTGAAGGCTGCGAGGGCCTCCGCATCCGGACGATCAGCGATTTGATTTTCTTCGTCAAGAACCGTGTCGAAACTATGCGGCGATTCGTCAGCTGCTGAATGATGTGGCTTAGGTCATCGGCGTCGGTGGTCGCACGTATGTACCTTGGAAGTTATCAAGGAGCGCGCCTCCAGTCTCCCCAACACCCAATCGACTCTGCGGGCGGCTGTTGAGCCAATGTCGAGCTGGTCCTTTAAGCTTGTGGGAGATATTTGATGGCGTGCGGATCGTCGCCGGGCCATATGGATGTGGAGAAGATAATCTTGATCCACACTGCGGGTCTGTTGTACCATCGTAAGATTCGATGTTCACGGGTTTGAACCCTTGAGGATCGATGATCCATTACTTCATCGATGAAGCATAACGGGTGTCTGGCGCCCTGTATTGAGCAATATCGCGGCGCAGCTCGAGGGAGCGCTGTCTGCTGTGTTCAGCCCGGCGGCGTTATGTCCGTAGCGACGGTATTCGTCGTGGGTCGTAGGGCGCCCGTGATCCATAGATGGATCTGGATTGCCTTGCTTTGTCCTCCAAGATGTCTCGCAAGTCCGGTAGCGTTCCTTTTGGCCGTACTCTGGATCGATGTCGAGTATGGGTCTTGGCTGGGGCCTTGAATGCCTCTCTGTCGCGACCACGGGCGGTCGGTCGACCATGTCGTCTTGCTGGTGATAAAGGAATGTATGCTTCCTCCTCTAATCGGGGAGCAGCTTGCGTCTTAGGTAACTTTTGGAGGGAGTTGAGTGTATACTCTTGACGCGAGGACCTCGGTCCATCGATCGGCTAGCAGATCTTGATCAGCTTGAAGTGTTGCTGCTTTTCTTTAGGCTATTTGCCGTGGCTATGAGCTGCGCTGAAGCGCTCTTGTTCGACGGGATCCTCGGGTATGGCGAATTCATCATCTTTGAGGCTCGCCGTCCTCGGAGGAGGCATATAGTTATCATCCTCAACCCCTTAAATGCGCCCTCCGTCGTGAGGGCTTGCCTGCGTCCTCCTGCGCTGAGTCTTGCGGGGAGGATGCGTCTTCGGCACTCTCCGGTGTTATTGTCTCCGTGCGGATTCTCCATTCTTGTTGTGGCGGGACTTAGGCGGCGCGCCACGGCGCCGGGCGTTTAGGCTGCTTCTTCAAAGAATCTTCCTCCGCTGCTTTTTCGCCATCCCCTTCCTTTGGGGTATCCACCATGTAGACGTCGTATGACGAGGTGGCCTTCCAGTGTCCCGTGGGCGCTGGGTCCTGATCGTCTCCGGCATCATCGTCCATAGCGTCGATGTCCTCGGAGTCGTAGTCTAGCATGTCGGTTAGATCCTCGACAGTGGCTACAAAGTGGGTGGTGGGTGGGCTCCGAATTTCTTCGTCGTCCGAACTCCAACCGTCCTGGCCATAGTCCGGCCAGGATTCTCCTGATAGCGAGAGATGCTTCAGAGAATTCAAGATATCGCCAAAAGGCGAGTGCTGAAAGATGTCCGCGGCGGTGAATTCCATAACCGGCGCCCAATCCGGCTTAATTGGTAGGGGCGCGGGAGGCTCGGAGTCCGGCGCCTCGGGATCACGAATTTCGCAGGGGACGAGACTAGAGTTCGGCTCCATCGCCGTAGATGTTGAAGCCCCCAGGGCGGCGTCTATCCACCGGCCCTCGTCATGGGCAATCGGCTCGGGCTAGCCGGAGGCGGATTTGAAATCTTGACCACCAAAGCACTTTGCTTTCGGCGGCGAGCTAGATCATGCCCATCGTCGCGATCTGGTGGCGCTTAACTGTGGCTCGAGTCCGTCGAAGATCAAGTCTCCGCGATCATCGGCCGTGAAGTTTAAACTTCGAATCGACTGACGGCGGGCGTAGCTTCGATCTGCTCGGATGGCCAAAAGAATTGGCCCGATACAAAGCCGCTGAATCTGAAGATCTGTCCGGGAGAAAAGTCTCACCACGGACAGCGTTGAAGGTTGAAGATGCCATCGAGCCTATCGGTGATGACACGAGGAACTCTCAATGAAAGCACCAATGTCGGTGTCAAAACCGGCGGATCTTGGGTAGGGGTCCCGAACTGTGCGTCTAGGCGGATGGTAACAGGAGGCGAGGACACAATGTTTTTACCAGTGTTCGGGCCCTCTCGATGGAGGTAATACCCTCGTCTGCTTGATTAATATTGATGATATGGGTAGTACAAGAGTAGATCTACCACGAGATCGGGGAGGCTAAACCCTAGAAGCTAGCCTATGGTATGATTGTTGAGATGTAATGTTGTGTCCTCTGGACTAAAGCCCTCCGGTTTATATAGACAGGAGAGGCTAGGGTTACAGTCGGTTACAATGGTAGGAGATCTACATATCCGTATTGCCAAGCTTGCCTTCCACGCCATGTAAAGTACCTTACGGACACGAGCGAGTCTTCAATCTTCTATCTTAAGTAGTGCAGGGAGTCCGGCTGTCCGGACACCCCTAGTCGAGACTCCCTCACTGCGTCGTCATTGTTTAGCCCCTTGTCATTGTTTTCGACAATTCACTTGCCGCCTGTGAACACCCAGCAATCTCTATTGGTGTGGTTAGCTGGCTTTCGAGTGCCATGTATCGGCATAAGCGGTCGAGTATTCGGTCCAGTTGGACGGACCCGGAGTGGTTCTTTTGAATGGCTTCTTCCGCTGACCGGGTTTAGAGCCTCGGAATCCGGCATTGACTGCCGTATCCTCCTTATCGTTGCCGTTGACGCGGCGCTTGTTTTTCTTTCGACGTGACCTGCCATTGTTGTCCTTAGTATCCGGACTGCCAGAATTTTTACGGAGATTGTTGCTGCGGGCTAGCCAGCTATCCTCTCCCGCGCAAAAGCGGGTCATTAACGATGTGAGGGCTGCCATAGATTTCGGCTTTTCCTGCCCCAGGTGCCGGGCTAGCCATTCGTCCCGGATGTTATGTTTGAAGGCTGCAAGGGCCTCTGCATCCGGATGTCGGCGATTTGGTTTTCTTCGTCAGAACCGTGTCGAGTTATCCGGCGATTCGTCTGGCTCTTGAATGATGTGGCTTAGGTCATCGGCGTCGGGTGGTCGTACATATGTGCCTTGGAAGTTATCAAGGAATGCGGCCTCGAGGTCTTCCCAACACCCAATTGACTCTGCGGGCAAGCTGTTAAGCCAATGCCGAGCTGGTCCTTTAAGCAGTGGGAGGTATTTGATGGCGTGGAGATGTCGCCGCGGGCCATATGGATGTGGAGAAGATAGTCTTGATCCAAACCGCGAGTCTGTTGTGCCATCATAAGATTCGATGTTCTGGGTTCAAACCCTTGAGGATCGATGATCCATTACTTCGTCGATGAAGCATAAGCGGGTGTCTGGCGCCCTGTATTGGCGATATCGCGGCGCAGCTCGAGAGGCGCTGTCTGCTGTGTTTAGCCCGGCGGGTTATTGTGTCCGTGACGGTATTAAATCGTGGGTCGTAGAGGCGCCCTCGTGATCCATAAATGGATCTGGATTGCCTTGCTTTGTCCTCAATATGTCTCATAAGTCCGGTAGCGTTCCCTCTTGGCTTCATACTTTTGGAGCGATGCGGGGTATGGTCTTGGCTAGGGGCACGGATGCCTCTCTGTCACAACTACGGGGTGGTCGGTCGGCCGTGTCGTCTTGCGCTGGTGATGGAGAATGCGTATGCTTCCTCCTCTAATCGGGAGCCAGCTTGCGTCTTAGGTAACTTTGGAGGAGCGTTAGAGTTTATACTCTTGACGCGAGGACCTCGGTCCATCGATCGGCAGCAGTCTGATCAGCTTGAAGGCTGCTGCTGCTTTTCTTTAGGCTGTTTCTGTGTGGCGATAAGCCTGCGCTTGAAGCGCTCTTGTTCGACAGGATCCTCGATGCAGCAGATTCGTCATTATTAAGGCTTGCCGTCTTGGAGGGAGGCATATAGTTATGATACTCAACCTCTTCGCTGCCGCCCCTCATGAGGGCTTGCTTCGCATCCTCTGCGCTGAGTCTTCTTTGGAGGGATTGTCTTCGGCGCTCTCTGGGTGTTATTATCTCTGTGCGGAATCTCCATTCTTCTTGTGGCGGGATTTAAGCGGCGCCCGGCGTCGGCGTTTAGGCTGCTTCTTTAGAGAGTCTGCCTCCGCTGGTTCTTCGCCATCCCGACTTTTGGGTGTCCACCATATATATGTCGTATGGCGTGGTGGCCTTCCGATTACCACATGGGCGCTGGTTCTGTTAAATCTCCGACATCGTCGTCCATAAGCGTCGATGTCTTGAATCGTAGTCTAACATGTCGGTTAGATCATCGACAGTGGCTACAAAGTGGGTGGTGGGTGGGCTCTGAATTTCTTTGTTGTCCGTATCCCAACCATCCTGGCCATAATCCGGCCAGGACTCTCCTGATAACGAGAGATGCTTTAGTGAATTCAAGATATCGCCGAAGGGCGAGCATTGGAAGATGTCCGCGGCGGTGAATTCTATAACCGGCGCCCAATCCGGATCGATTGGTAGGGGCGCGGGAGGTTCGGAGTCCGGCAAGGAGTCCGGCGCCTCGGAATCATGAGTTTCGCGGGGGACAAGATTGGTGTTCGGCTCCATCGCCGTGGATGTTGAAGCCCCCAGGGTAGGGGGTCAAAACCGGCGGATCTCGGGTAGGGGGTCCCGAACTGTGCGTCTAGGCGGATGGTAACAGGAGACGAGGGACACGGTGTTTTTACCCAGGTTTGGGCCCTCTCGATGGAGGTAAAACCCTACATCCTGCTTGATTAATATTGATGATATGGGTAGTACAAGAGTGGATCTACCATGAGATTAAGGAGGCTAAACCCTAGAAGCTAGCCTATGGTATGATTGTTGTAATGTATGTTGTCCTACGGACTAAAGCCCTCCGGTTTATATAGACCTTTGGAGGAGGCTAGGGTTACAGAGTCGGTTACAATGGTAGGAGATCTACATATCCGTATCGCCAAGCTTGCCTTCCACGCCAAGGAAAGTCCCCTCCGGACACGGGATGGAGTCTTCAATCTTGTATCTTCGTAGTCTTGGAGTCCGACGGATATTGATAGTCCGGCTGTCCGGACACCCCCTAGTCCAGGACTCCCTCAGTGAGATAACTACGGCGAGGTAGCTAGCTACATGGACAAGTTCTTGTTTCTTGGTGAAGATAAATTTGGTAAGGTACCCGCCGAGGAAGGAGAAGAACTATGGCCTGGTTTAGAAGGTCTTTTTCGGCTATTGAGAGAGTAGGTGATTATTTTTTGACCAGGACAGCTAGACCGCGACGTGTATATGGTTGTTGCCAACTGTCTTTTTGTTCTGCCACGTGATGACCCACAAGTATAGGGGATCTATCATAGTCCTTTTGATAAGTAAGAGTGTCGAATCCAACAAGGAGCAAAAGGAAATGACAAGCGGTTTTCAGCAAGGTATTCTCTGCAAGCACCGAAATTACCGGTGACAGATAGTTGTGTGACAAGATAATTTGTAACAGGTAACAAGTAACAAAAGTAAACAAGGTGCAACTAGGTGGCCCAATCCTTTTTGTAGCAAAAAAAAGTCTGGACGAACTCTTGTATAAAGCAAAGTGCTCCCGAGGACACGTGGGAATTATTGTCAAGCTAGTTTTCATCATGCTCATATAATTCGTGTTCGTTACTTTGATAATTTGATATGTGGGTGGACCAGTGCTTGGGTGCTGCCCTTCGTTGGACAAGCCTCCGACTTATGATTAACCCCTCTCGCAAGCATCCACAACTACGAAAGAAGAATTAAGGTAAACCTAACCATAGCATGAAACATATGGATCCAAATCAGCCCCTTACGAAGTAACGCATAAACTAGGGTTTAAGCTTTTGTCACTCTAGCAACCCATCATTTACTTATTACTTACAATGCCTTCCCCTAGGCCTAAATCATGGCAAAGTGTCATGTAGTCGATGTTCACATAACACCACTAGAGGAAAGACAACATACATCTCATCAAAATATCGAACGAATACCAAATTCACATGATTACTTATAACAAGACTTATCTCGTGTCCTCAGGAACAAACGTAACTAATCACAAAGGATATTCATTTTTATAATCAGAGGAGTATTAATTATCATTAAGGATCTGAACATATGATCTTCCACCGAATAAACCAACTAGCATCAACTACAAGAAGTAATCAACACTACTAGCAACCCATAGGTACCAATCTGAGGTTTTGAGACAGAGATCGGATACAAGAGATGAACTAGGGTTTGAGAGGAGATGGTGGTGGTGTAGATGTTGATGGAGATTGACCCCCTCTCGATGAGAGGATCGATGGGAATGTTGGTGGCAATGATTTCCCCCTCCCGGAGGGATGTTTCCCTGGCAGAACAGCTCCACCGAAGCCCTAGATTGGTTCTACCCAGGTTCCGCCTCGATACGGCGGCGCTTCGTCCCGAAAGCTTCCTTCTTATTTTTTCCATGTCAAAACACCCCATATAGTAGAAGATGGGCGTCAGGGGCCTGCCAGGAGGCCCACAAGACCGTAGGGCGCACCTAGGGGGTCGGGCGCGCCCTCCATCCTTGTGGATGGCAGGTGGCCCCCATCTGGTGCTTTCTTCGCCCACTATTTTTTATATTTTCCTAAAATATTCTGCGTGAAGTGTCAGGACTTTTGGAGTTGTGCAGAATAGGTCTCTAATATTTGCTCCTTTTTCAGTCTAGAATTCCAGCTGCTGGCATTCTCCCTCTTCATGTAAACCTTACAAAATAAGAGATAAAAGACATAAGTATTGTGATATAATGTGTAACAACAGCCCATAATGCAATAAATATCAATATAAAACCATGATGCAAATGGACGTATCACCACGCCGCATTATCTTGGGTGAGATCGGCAAAGGCGAGGTAGCTACGTGGACAAGTTCTTGTTTCTCTGGGAAGATAACTGTGGTAAGGTCTAACACTGACCTGCAAATCTTCTCCCACATCTGTCCGCGGACAGGACGAATATTTATAGGCGGTGGAGGGTAAGCGAGGGAGAGGGAGAGGGGGCAGCCGATGCGTCAAGGCGAAGGAGGCGAGCGGCGGTGGGCCTGCCGACTTGCGTATGCGCATTCCCCTTTTCTAATCTTTTTATTTGGTTTTGGTTTTGTTCATGCGTGGTGTACATTGCGAAAACGGGCTCGCTGTCCGTCCGACGCCGACTTTTTGGATCGGATTGTGGCGCCTTTGCCCAATGTCGCTACGCCAGTGGGCCATGTGGGGCATGCCTGGCCCATTCTGCCTGGGTGCGGCAGTGGATCGTCGGCTGCACAGTCGGGGCTTTACTTAAATTTAAGCGAAAGTCAGTTTGCACTCCAACCCAATCACACACACACACACACACACACACACACACACACACACACACACACACACACACACACACACACACGGTCAGGGATAATTCCACTCCGACCAGCCTTCACCTCTCACATGTCGCTTCCTCGTTGGGCGCCCTGAGAGCAAACCCTAGCCACCTGACTAGCTATCCTCCTAACCCCACCCCCTCACCGCTATCGAAACTCGCTGTCGGGCTTTCTAGCACGGTGCATGCGGCGGCGGAGCTCTCCTTTCTTCCTCTAGTGTGTTTCAGCAGCACGGGGCGGCTCGATCAGAGGAGGTGCCGGGCGACTTGGAGGCTCCTTGCTGCATGGCACGGAGGCGCACACGTGGGATGGTGCAACTGTTTGGTCGGTGTTGCAGGTTGGCTCTACACCGTCTCTGCTACCTGGAATGGGTGTGATGCGGCGCTGCAGGGGCCGCGCTTGCTAGATCTAGGCTCGCCTAAGCCCTGGACAATGTTGGCGTCAGTGGCGGAGCCAGCCAACCCAAGGAACCGGGGCAAAGCCTATATAAAGTGACATTGTCCAACATTTTCCCTTGTAATTAGTATTACTAATCATGGTTTATGTGTACTACTTAGTCGAGAATGGCCGGAGCAGGCTAGACAGCTACCTAGGGTCACCGGGAGGTAGCTCTGCCCATGGTTGGCGTGCTCGCTGCGTTGGGAGTGCGCGGTCCAGTGGAGGTACTTGTCAGCCTTGGTCAACTTCGTGGGAGTGGTGGTTGTGTCGTTCCGGGTGAAAGCCTGGCCCTGCTCTATTTCTACCGGCATCATATTGATTGTTGGGAGCTCCCGATGGATGCACAAGTCGCCGATGTGGTCGTGACTATGGTAGTGGTAGTTGGCGTTTGGCAGAGGGATGCGGGTGGTGGTGGCAACCTTCATTCTCGTAGTTGTAGGTCGGAGGCGCACCGGTGGTTTGTGCGGCAGGGGTCGCTATGGCCTAGGGCTCACGCTCGGGCAGATCAGATTGTAACGCCCAATATGCAACCCTATCCTCAAGGAACTCAAAGGTCCCACCAAGGATAGAAGCGCATATTGAATACGCTTTGGAAGGTGGATATCATTACATCGTACGATTACATAATAGACGGGGATATAGAAAAAGGCATACATTTGCCACATGAATACATCAATCATCATACAGAAGAGAGGCATCTGAGTACGAATGAAAACAAACGAAAAACACAAACGAAATCCACCCTGCTAGCCCAGGCTGTCGACCAAGAACCTATCCCCTGATCGAAGAAGAAGACGCAGAAGAAGTACTCCAAAGCAAGCAAACATCTCTCTAGCGTCAAGTCATTGCATTACCTGTACCTGCAACTATTGTTGTAGTAATCTATGAGCCACGAGGATTCAGCAATCACATTCCATGGTATCAACAAAGCTTTTGTGTGTGGAATGGATATGTGGTGAGGTTGCATCAAGCACTAGGCATGTTTAGGTGGCTAAATTATGAATAGCAGAATAAGAGGAGTAGCTACGCATAACATTCACAAACTAATAATGATCAAGAAGTGATCCTGAACTACTTACGAGTCAAACATAACCCCTCCGTGTTCTCTTCCCAAACTTCCTCAAAAAGAGACGATCACGGCTACACACGCGGCTAGTGTATTTTATTTGCATCTATGTCAAGTTCTATACAACCGGATGTCATAAATTTCCAAGTCACCCATAACCACGGGCACGACTCTCAAAAAGATTAAACCCTGCAGGGGTGTCCCAACTTAGTCCATCACAAACTCTCATGATCCGCGGAGGTAAAACCTCCATCTCGGGACAACCCGAGTGTCCTTGATATCCCGGCGCACAAGTTCTTCGAAGAAAGAAAAACTATCCCAAGGAGATCTCCTGTTGAGTCAGATCCTTGTCCAGAGTCACGCGCTCTCTACCTACGGACTCATCCGTCTATGTGAAGTGGACGACAGCCAAAAGACCTCAAGTTGCCCCGAGGCGGCACCGCCGACTGCTAGGTAGTGTTGGAAATATGCCCTAGAGGCAATAATAAAAGTATTATTATATTTCATTGTTCATGATAATTGTCTTTTATTCATGCTATAACTGTATTATCCGGAAATCGTAATACACGTGTGAATACTTAGACCACAATATGTCCCTAGTGAGCCTCTAGTTGACTAGCTCATTGTGATCAACAGATAGTCATGGTTTCACGGCTATGGACATTGGATGTCGTTGATAACGGGATCACATCATTAGGAGAATGATGTGATGGACAAGACAATCCTAAGCATAGCACAAAGATCGTGTAGTTCGTTTGCTAGAGCTTTGCCAATGTCAAGTATCTCTTCCTTCGACCATGAGATCGTGTAACTCCGGATACCGTAGGAGTGCTTTGGGTGTATCAAGCGTCACAACGTGGCGGGTGACTATAAAGGTGCACTACGGTATCTCCGAAAGTGTCATTGGGTTGACACGGATCGAGGCTCGGATTTGTCACTCCGTGACGGAGAGGTATCTCTGGGCCCACTTTCGGTAATGCATCATCATAATGAGCTCAAGGTGACCAAGGTGTTGGCCATGGGATCATGCATTACGATGCGAGTAAAGTGACTTGCGATAACGAGACTGAACAAGGTATTGGGATACCGGCGATCGAGTCTCGGGCAAATAACGTACCGATTGACAAAGGAATTGTATCTGAGGTTTGATCGAATCCTCGACATCGTGGTTCAACCGATGAAATCATCAAGGAGCATGTGGGAGCCAACATGGGTATCCAGATCCCGCTGTTGGTTATTAACCGGAGAGTGGTCTCGGTCATGTCTGCATGTCTCCCGAACTCGTAGGGTCTACACACTTAAGGTTCGGTGACTCTAGGGTTATTAGGAAGACTAGTATGTGACTACCGAATGTTGTTCGGAGTCCCGGATGAGATCCCGGACGTCAAGAGGAGTTCTGGAATGGTCCGGAGGTGAAGTTTTATATATGGGAAGTTGTCATACGGACACCGAAAGTTTGAGGGCTTATCGGTGTGTTGTATCTGGGGCCACGGAGAGGTTCGAGGTCCACCGGGAGGGGCCACCTCCCGGAGGGCCACATGGGCCGCAAGGGAGGAGCCAGCCTGGAGGCTGGGCGCGCCCACCTTGGGCCCATGCGCCTAGGGTTGGGGGAAACCCTAGGGCGCCCCTTGCTTGGGGGGCAAGCCTCCGTCCTGCCGCCGCCCCCTCTAGATCCCATCTAGAGGGTCGGCCCCTGCCCCTTCCCTATAAATAGAGGGGTGAGGGAGGGCTGCTGTCGCATCTTCCAGCGCAGCCCTCCCTCCCAACACATCTCCTCCTCCGTTCACGTGCTTGCGAAGCCACAGCCGAATCTTCTGCACCAACACCACCACGCCGTCGTGCTACCGTTGGGCGATCTTCCTCAACCTCTCCCCCCTTGCTGGATCAAGAAGGAGGAGACGTCTCCGTCCGCACGTGTGTTGAGCGCGAGGTGCTGTCCGTTCAGCACTTGGACATCGGTGATCTGAATCACGTCGAGTACGACTCCATCATCACCATCCCCTTGCAAGCTTCCACGCGATCTACAAGTGGTATGTAGATGCAAACTCACTCCCTTGACTCGTTGTAGATGAACTCATAGATGGATCTTGGTGAAACCGTAGGAAAATTTTTAATTTTCTGCAACGTTCCCCAACAGTGGCATCATGAGCTAGGTCTATGCGTAGTTCTCTAATGCACGAGTAGAACACAATTTTGTTGTGGGCGTGGATCTTGTCAGCTTGCTTGCCACTACTTAGTCTTTTCTTGCTTCAGCGGTATTGTGGGATGAAGCGGCCCGGACCAACCTTACACGTACACTTACGTGAGACCGATTCCACCGATTAACATGCACTAGTTGCATAACTAGTTGCATAAGGTGGCTGGCAGGTGTCTGTCTGTCCCACTTTAGTTGGAGCGGAATCGATGAAAAGGGTCCTTATGAAGGGTAAATAGAAGTTGACAAAATCACGTTGTGGTTATTCGTAGGTAAGAAAACATTCTTGCTAGAACCCAATTGCAGCCACGTAAAAGATGCAACAACAATTAGAGGACGTCTAACTTGTTTTTGCAGCGATTGATCATGTGATGTGATATGGCCAGAAGTTGTGATGAATGATGAATTGTGATGTATGAGATCATGTTCTTGTAACAGATTCACGACTTGCATGTCGATGAGTATGACAACCGGCGAGAATATAGGAGTTGTCTTTATTTTTTGTATGACCTGCGTGTCATTGAAGAACGCCATGTAAACTACTTTACTTTATTGCTAAACGCGTTAGCCATAGAAGTAGAAGTAGTCATTGGCGTGACAACTTCATGAAGACACGATGATGGAGATCATGATGATGGAGATCAAGGTATCAAGCCGGTGACAAGATGATCATGGAGCCCCGAAGATGGAGATCAATGGAGCTATATGATATTGGCCATATCATGTCACAACTATATAATTGTATGTGATGTTTATTATGTTTATGCATCTTGTTTACTTAGGACGACGGTAGTAAATAAGGTGATCCTTACAAAATTTCAAGAAGTGTTCTCCCTAATCGTGCACCATTGCTATAGTTAAATCGTTTGAAGCACCACGTGATGATCGGGTGTGATAGATCCTTACGTTCACATACAACGGGTGTAAGACAGTTTTACACAAAAAAACACTTAGGGTCAACTTGACGAGCCTAGCATGTGCGAGACATGGCCTCGGAACACGGAGACCGAAGGTCGAACACGAGTCCGTATGGAAGATCGATCAACATGAAGATGTTCACCGACGATGACTAGTCCGTCTCATGTGATGATCGGACACGGCCTAGTCGACTCGGATCGTGTAACACTTAGATGACCAGAGAGATGTCTAATCTGAGTGGGAGTTCATAATTTGATTAGATGAACTTAATTATCATGAACTTAGTCTAAAACCTTTGCAAATATGTCTTGTAGATCAAATGGCCAACACTCATGTCAACATGAACTTCAACGCGTTCCTAGAGAAAACCAAGCTGAAAGATGATGGCAGCAACTATCTGGATCGGGTCCGAACACGAGATCATCCTCATAGCTGCCGGAAGCAATATGTCCTAGAAGGACCGCTAGGTGACACTCCGTCCCGAGAACCAAGGCGTTATGAGCGCAGCAAACTTCGTCTTGATGATTACTCCCTCGTTCGGTGCGGCATGCTTCTGACTTAGAACCGGGCACTACAAGAAATATGTCAACTTGTGACCCTCACTATTGGTCGCCGAAAGGTCATAGTTTTTCATTTGCGACCTTTTGTGACCAAAAAGCAGAAGGTCAAAAGCTGAGGGTCATTAATCGACTATAGCGACCTTCTCTCGTGATATGTAAAAGGTCGTTGGTTCTTTGACCAAAATTTTGGTCACTAGCAACCTCCCCAGGCCACGTAGGCATCCAGCGTGGCAAGCTGATGTGGCACAAGATTCAGCCCGGTCCAATTCGATTTTCTACATGGGCCTAGCCCATTTATTCAACCTTTATTATTTTTCCTTGGTAATTCTGGTCGGCTTCATGGGCCAAGCCCAACGTTGTAGCCTTTTTTATTATTGGCCCATGGCCTTTTATTATTATTGCTTTTCTATTTTCAGCCATTATATATTCAAGCTGGTCCCACTAGTCGATGGGTCCCACTTGTCATGATCATCTCTCAAATTGGTCCCACATATCGAAATGTACAAATTTGATGATTATTTTCATAAGTGGACCCATTGGTCAAGTTTCCATTTCACAAGTTTTCGATCACATACATAATCAAAAAGAACACATAAATTTCATCAAATATACCACTAAATAAATCTATTACAATCTTTACAACACATATATGCTACAATATGCTACTCTTCACTAAGTAGAACTTGATGACTTCACACTTCACAGCTTCACACTTGCTTCACACTTCACACTTGAGCATCTGTAAAGAGGAACAACCACAAATCAGGACAAGGAAACTCCTGTTATCAAATCAACACACAGCTTGTAGCAAAACAGCAACATAATACATTATAACGAGAGCATCATCTTTGGAAAGAAACAGCACAAAAACATGTGGATATCTCATGTGAGCATCATGCTATGGTTTTATTAAACTATGATACAAAGAATGAATACAATATCTTCAATGCAAATTATGGTACTTGTAGCAAAATAGTTTGAGACAACAACTACACAATACATTATAACAAGAGTAAGCTTCAATCAAACATTGATGATTGCTGCTAGTGCATACTACTATGATTCACACTAGAGCAAATTTTCGGAAGAACAAATAATGAAAATCGTGCAAATGCTCAAGAACTAGTACTTGCTGTACCGAGAATAGGTACTTGCATCTGAAGTTTTCGAAGAACAAATAAGCAAGCGATTATTCATGAACATGCGTATTAAAGAAACAAGAACGAGAAAATTTTCAGTAGCACTTGTCATTGGAATTCAAAAGCACTTGTCATGTGGTCTAACTCAGCGATCATCCAAATATGTTGCAGAATAAAAAATCTACAAGGTGAATAGTAGGAGCTGAGTTTTCAAAGAATGATACATCGAAAGCATAAAGTAGATATTCTACGGGTTCAGCACAAGCTAAGCAAGTCACCAAGCTGGACCAAAACCCTGTAAGTTATGTTCAACAGATGAATGATGATAACATGACTTCAACCGATACCTTGGGTCAATTTTTGCATTCGAGTAATATGACATTCAAACTTTTAATACGAAAACCATGCATTGTCTGTGATACAAAGTGGTGCTATAAAACACGCGGTGTTATGTTCGGTGCAAGCAGACTGAAAATCTGGCATCATTCATCATCACACCGTATGGTGCTGCAAGTAAACTATGTGTTTGGTTTATTAAACAGAGTGTTATGTTCAGGTGTAAACAGACTAAAAATCTGCGCGGGCAAATCATGTTAAGAAAGGTACTTTATGGTTGGGTCGCGGCAAGGAGAGAGGTCGAGTAGGCTCCCTGAAACTCCTCCATGGATGGCACGGGGACCTTAAACAATGAAAAGACAACAGTAAGTGTGATGTCTAAGGTACATTCCAGCAAACACGTAGTAGATGCAAGGATGACCAAGAGCCAAAGACATTACGCTGGTATACTTAACTTGGGTTTAGTACAGTGCAGTTTAAAAGCATATCGATTAGGTATACAATCATGCACAGGTTTAACTTATCGGGTTTCTTCACTTTCAATTTACACAGCAGAGAGCAGCTAAATTTACACAAGAGATTTTGAAAGCAACTATAGTTATTCAGAAAATATGGTTGCTGCAACTTTAAGCCAAGCAATACACATTCATGTCAAATATACATGTGTAAGATACTAGAAGCATTTCATTGCATATCTAAGTGTCTTGCTATAATTTTACGCCAAGCGAAGGCACTAGTACATCAATAACACTAAGCCACAGCCCACTGCTTAAAATAGTATTTTATCATCATTCTTCAATAGCTTGAATTTCAGAACAGCCACTGTTTGTATTTTAATGAAAAACACCCCAAGCAAATAACAACAGATGGGCATTAAGACAAAAAATTGGCAATCGCAGCATCATGTTTCAGCAGACAATGCAGCTACGGACAACAATATGTATCGGATGGCAACAATAACATCAACAAGTAGAAATAGCAGCATGTCAATCATCAGATAATCAATCAATAAGCACAAATAGCAGCAGCAAGCATTCTCTCAATCACAAACTACACTAATCAGCATCCCTCTCTCAATCTAAATAGCAGCGAAAGCACGGCAGAGACCGAGTTGGTTATCCAACGGGAAGTCAGACCAATATGACATGGAAAGGAATCATCCACAACACTCATATAGCACTACTGAAATGTATAGTATTTAAAAGGTTGGTGTTGACGGCGAGGTAGGAGCCCTCGCGCGTCCAGTGCACGCCGCAGACGCTGTCCCTCGGCCCCAGATCGCACAGCTTGGTAACCTGGACAACGATGCCATTAGCAATCTGACCTGAGCGTGATCCATGGATGCAACAAGAAGATGCAAGAAAGAAAGAAAGAAATGCACCTTGCAGCTGGGTGCGTACCAGAGGTAGACGCAGGTGCCGAGGCCGACGGCGAGCATGTTCTGCGAGGACCAGTCGACGAGGTTCAGGTAGAAGTCGTCCTGCAGGGACGGCGCGTCCAGCACCTGCACGCCGGCGACGACCACACACCAGTTAGTAGTAGATCAGAGATCGGAGAATTCGGTGCGCGCGAGGTGTTTGCGGGAATGGGCGGGCGGGCGGATCGAACCTTGTGGGGCATCTTGGGGACCTTGCGGGGTGCCTTCTTGGGGGTGGGGGAGCCGGCGCCGCCGGCGCAGTCCAGCTTCTCGGCGAAGGGGGAGAAGGGTGCGGAGGAGCGGTCCGTCTTGAAGCGGAAGAGGTTGTTGGAGCGTGCCCGGCGACGACCTGGCGGGTGGAGTCGTCGTGCCCGGCGACGGCCGCCTCCATCCGAATCCGCCTGCGTGGGGAGCTAGCGGACGAGTGGTGCGGTGATGGGAGGGGAAGCCGAGACCCCTCGCTTCCCCCACCGCGGCCTCCATCGTGTGGGAGACGGAGGGAGACGAAGGCGGGGTGGCGGGGTGCCTCGATCCAGATCGAGGAGAGGGAGGCCACTGGATCTTGCCGAGGGGAGGGAGGAGCAGAGCATGGGGATCTTGGGCCTACTGGATCTTGCGGAGGAGGAGGGGAGGAGGAGAGCAAGGGAAGGGGTGGGTGGCGGCGAGGGGAGGGGAGGTGGGAGGGATCGGGGAGTGCTAGGGTTTGCGGGGGAGGAGTGCAGGCTGTGACCTGTGGGTTGTTGGGCTAGGTGGCGTGATAAACGTGACGAGGGAGCGCTGCCGTTGGATCCGGGTGGATCGGACGGTGCTCGATCCATAATCCGCGTGACATGCCTCTGAACCAATCAAAACAGAATACATGTGCGCGACGTCCATGACCATTTAAGTAGGTCGTAACCGGCTGAAAATAAAGTGCACATCTCTTTGGCTAAGAGAACTGACTCCTTTTGCGCCGTCTTTCGGCGGTTCCCCTCCGCCGGTGACTTCTTGGTCGTCAGCGGTGAGGAGGGTCGTCGGATCCAGCGTGTGGATCATTTTAGCTTTAGGTTTTAGGGTCCTAGTAGCTTATGTTTTAGGGTCCTAGTAGCTTAGGTTTCGGATCATTCGATGTCTCGACTTGAGGCGGGCGGCAATACTGAATAAAGAAGCTCGGATTTTTATCTGGCAAAGCCGCCAGACAAGGACCTCGCACGTGAAGAGCAGGCATCGAGGTGGTGGTCGCGAAGCCTGAGTTAAATCGTCGTCACCTTCGCGGTGACCGAAGACACGTAGTCATACCTGCCGTTTTGACAACATTTTGAAAGAAATTCAAAAAACAATGTTCTCATATTGTGCACAAGGGTGCATAGTAGAATGGAAAACAATGTTGCCTAAGGAAGTTTTCATTTCTTTTGGACGAAAAAATCATTTTCCATTTTTCGAGTGCCCGAAAGGAGGTTTTTTTTTGAAACGGGCATAAAAAATTCAAAAAAATCAAAAAATTGGAAAACCTTCGCATTGTGTCATTATATGTGACCAAGTTTCCAGGAAAAATAATAAACTTGTAATATGGTAATTATTTTAAAAAAGTGTTCTCAGAAATGAGCTATCAAGTGTGAAGATTCATGGCTTTCAAGCCAAATGATCAATCTTATGGCCACATTCATGGCATAGTTTGTTCAAATGATCTCATATTGTGCACAAGGGTGCATATTGGAATAGCAAACAATGTTGCCGAAGGAAGTTTTCATTTTCGTTGCACGGAATATTCATTTTTCATTTTTCGAGTGCCCGAAAGGAGGTTTTTTTGTGAAGGAACTACCAAATAATTGTTGCAAAATTGGACCAAATCATTTTTATAAAATACTAGGCCATATTTAATGCACAATTGACAAAATGGTTGGGTGAAAAAAGTTTTAATCCACCTCTGATGAAAAAGACAAATTGTTGTCGATTCAGCTGGAAACAGGTCAAATTTGAACTGTAGCTGCCTCATAGTTTGCTATTTATTTTTTCCAAAAATCATTTCTAGGTACATAGGTATCTATTTAATCAGAGAAACACCAAAAAAATTCCAAGATTCAACCACTGGCTAGGAACGGTCAAGCCCGCCGTTTTGACCGCATTTTGAAACGGGCATAAAAAATTCAAAAAAAAACAAAAAATTGGAAAACCTTCGCATTGTGTCATTATATGTGACCAAGTTTCCAGGAAAAATAATAAACTTGTAATATGGTAATTATTTTAAAAAAGTGTTCTCAGAAATGAGCTATCAAGTGTGAAGATTCATGGATTTCAAGCGAAATGATCAATCTTATGGCCACATTCATGGCATAGTTTGTCCAAATGATCTCATATTGTGCACAAGGGTGCATATTGGAATAGCAAACAATGTTGCCTAAGGAAGTTTTCATTTTCGTTGGACGAAAAAACCATTTTCCATTTTTCGAGTGCCCGAAAGGAGGTTTTTTTGTGAAGGAACTACCAAATAATTGTTGCAAAATTGGACCAAATCATTTTTATAAAATACTAGTCCATATTTAATGCACAATTGACAAAATGGTCCGGTGTAAAATTTTTGATCCACCTCTCGTGAAAAAGACAAATTGTTGTCGATTCAGCTGGAAGCGGGTCAAATTTGAACTGTAGCTGCCTCATAGTTTGCTATTTATTTTTTCCAAAAATCATTTCTAGGTACATAGGTATCTATTTAATCAGAGAAACACCAAAAAAATTCCAAGATTCAACCACTAGCTAGGAACGGTCAAGCCCGCCGTTTTGACCGCATTTTGAAACGGGCATAAAAAATTCAAAAAAAATCAAAAAATTGGAAAACCTTCGCATTGTGTCATTATATGTGACCAAGTTTCCAGGAAAAATAATAAACTTGTAATATGGTAATTATTTTAAAAAAGTGTTCTCAGAAATGAGCTATCAAGTGTGAAGATTCATGGCTTTCAAGCCAAATGATCAATCTTATGGCCACATTCATGGCATAGTTTGTCCAAATGATCTCATATTGTGCACAAGGGTGCATATTGGAATAGCAAACAATGTTGCCTAAGGAAGTTTTCATTTTCGTTGGACGAAAAAACCATTTTCCATTTTTCGAGTGCCCGAAAGGAGGTTTTTTTGTGAAGGAACTACCAAATAATTGTTGCAAAGTTGGACCAAATCATTTTTATAAAATACTAGTCCATATTTAATGCACAATTGACAAAATGGTCCGGTGTAAAATTTTTTGATCCACCTCTCGTGAAAAAGACAAATTTCTGCCGATTCAGTTGGAAGCGGGTCAAATTTGAACTGCAGCTGCCTCATAGTTTGCTATGTATTTTTTCCAAAAATCATTTCTAGTTACATAAGGACCTATTTAATCATAAATACATGGTTTGGTGGCGATACGTCGAGGTTTGGGCGGTGGCCGAGGGCCCCAACTCTAGAGCGTAGAACTCATGCCTCGCCGCGTGGTCACCAAGCGTGACCGTGGCGTTGCCATGTGTTCAGGCGGCCTAGGCATGTCTAGTGGGTTGGGCACTCCCAGTCGGTGCTAGGAAGAAAATTACAACATAAGATTCTCATGAGGAGACCAATCGATGCTCAAACATGAATTAGCAGCCAAGTGTTTGATTAGTGGTACGGAAATGTACATGGATAATGGGCGTGAGTTTTGGGTGAGGATGATCAGTTACTAAGAAGACCGTTTTCACAAATTTTCAGCTCAAAAGGAGGAGCCTAGGTGGTACTTGCTTTGCAAACCACCACACTTTGGACATAAATATGAATGTTGAAGCTCGGCTCAAAATAATGAATGGATTGAGCTGGCATTTGGTGGAGGATGGTTATTTGGGCATAGGAAAGCACTCAGAGAAAATGGATACTATTTGGACATGCCAAAGTGGTACTTCCTTCACAAATCTGTTACTCTGAACAAAATAGGAAAATGAATATTTTTGAATTATTTTTGAACTAGGCAAGGAAGGTTTTACATATTTGACGAAGATATGACCCAAAGAATTTATGAGATTTTTTGGGAATTTTGGGAATGATAGAAATATAGGTTGCTTCACAACCTAGGGCAAAACTGCCACATGGACATGACACATAGGCAAAAGCTGATGAGGTGGCGCCTAGTCATAGCAACCCACCACAATTTACAAGGCTATGACCATCTATATTGGTCGTTAACAACTAGAAATAAGGCAGCGGACTAGCACTATTTGCTTTGTGACCATTTCGTGTAAGGAAATTACGACCTTTCTGACCAAAATGGTCGCAATGGTTCAGGGTTTGGAGCCCCCTGAACAGCTTTTGACCAATTGGTCTAAAATGGTCATAGATTTATGACCAATTCTTCGAGGGTCACTGACAGAAGGTCATAAGTTGACATATTTCTTGTAGTGGGGGCTCCAAAAGCGTTTTGAGCATCACGGAGCATATGAGATGTTCGAAGAGCTGAAACTAGTTTTCCAAGCTCATGCCCGGGTCGAGAGATATGATGTCTCCGACAAGTTCTACTGCTTGTAAGATGGAGGAAAACAGTTACATCGGTGAGCACATCCTCAAGATGTCCAGGTTGCACAACCGTATGACCCAGCTAAACATAAACCTCCCAGATGAGGCGGTCATTGACAGAATCCTCCATCGCTCCCACCAAGCTACAAGAGCTTTGTGATGAACTACAACATGCGGGGATGGTGAAGACCATTCTGAAGTGTTCTCGATCTTCAAGTCAGCAGCTGAAATCAAGAAAGAACATCAAGTGTTGATGGTCAATAAGACCACTAAGTTCAAGAAGGGCAAGGAAAGAAGAACTTCAAGAAGGACGGCAAGGATGTTGCCGTGCCGATAAGCCGCCATCGGGAGAAGTCAAAGAATGGACCCAAGCACGAGACCGAGTGCTTTTATTGCAAAGGAAGGGTCCTTTGAAGTGGAACTGCCCCAAATACTTAGCGGATAAGAAGGCCGCAACACCAAAGGTATATTTGATATACATGTAATTGATGTGTACCTTACCAATGCTTGTAGTAACTCCCGGTATTTGATACGGTGCCATTGCTCATATTTGTAACTCACGGCAGAGTCGCGGAATAAACGGAGATCGAAGGGACGAGGTGACGATCTTGCGTCGGGAATGGTTCCAGAGTCGATGTGATCGCCGTCGACACGCTGCCTCTACATTTACCTCTGGGATTAGTTTTGAACCTTAATAATTGTTATTTAGTGCCAAGTTTGAGCATGAACATTGTATCCGGATCTCGTTTAATCTGAGATGGCTACTCATTTAAGTCCGAGAATAATGGTTGTTCGATTTATATGAGAGATATGTTTTATGGTCATGCTCCAATGGTCAATGGTTTATTCTTAATGAATCTCGAGCGTAATATTACACATGTTCATAGTGTGGATGCCAAAAGATGTAAAGTTGATAACGATAGTCCCACGTACTTGTGGCACTGCCGCCTTGGTCACATTGGTGTCAAGCGCATGAAGAAGCTCCATGCTGATGGACTTTTAGAGTCTCTTGATTATGATTCATTTGACACATGCGAACCGTGCCTCATGGGCAAGATGACCAAGACTCCGTTCTCCGGAACAATGGAGCAAGCAACCAACTTGTTGGAAATCATACATACCGATGTGTGCGGTCCAATGAGCGTTGAGGCTCACGGAGGATATCGTTATGTTCTCACTCTCACTGATGACTTGAGTAGATATGGGTATATCTACTTAATGAAACATAAGTCTGAGACCTTTGAAAAGTTCAAGGAATTTCAGAATGAGGTGGAGAATCAACGTGACCGAAAGATACTGTTCCTACGATCAGATCGTGGAGGAGAATACTTAAGTCACGAATTTGGTACACACTTAAGGAAATGTGGAATCGTTTCACAACTCACGCCGCCTGGAACACCTCAGCGAAACGGTGTGTCCGAACATCGTAATCGCACTCTATTGGATATGGTGCGGTCTATGATGTCTCTTACCGATTTACCGCTATCATTTTCGGGATGCGCTCTAGAGACATCTACATTCACTTTAAATAGGGCACCGTCTAAATCCGTCGAGACGATACCGTATGAATTATGGTTTGGGAAGAAACCTAAGCTGTCGTTTCTAATGCGATGCTTATGTCAAGAAACTTCAAGCTGAAAAGCTCAAACCCAAGTCGGAAAAATGCGTCTTCATAGGATACCCTAAGGAAACTGTCGGGTATACCTTCTACTTAAGATCCGAGGGCAAGATCTTTGTTGCCAAGAACGGATGCTTTCTAGAAAAAGAGTTTCTCTCGAAAGAAGTAAGTGGGAGGAAAGTAGAACTTCGATGAAGTACTACCTCTCGAACGGGAAAGTGGTGCAGCTCAGAAAATGTTCCTATGATGCCCACACCAACCAAGAAGAAAACAATGATGATGATCAAGGTACTTGGATCAAGTTGCTCTTGAACTTCAGAGGTCCACAAGGACACGCTCCGCACCAGTGTGGTACGCAACCCTGTCCCGGAAATCATGTTGTTAGACAATGGTGAACCTTCGAACTATGAAGAAGCGATGGCGGGCCAGATTCCAACAAGCGGCTTGAAGTCATGAAATCCGAGATAGAATCCATGTATGAAAACAAAGTATGGACTTTGATGACTTGCCCGATGATCGGCGACGATAGAAAACAAATGGATTTTTAAGAAGAAGACGGACGCAGATGGTAATGTCACCATTTATAAGGCTCGACTTGTCGCTAAGGGTTATCGACAAGTTCAAGGGATTGACTACGACGAGACATTCTCTCCGTGAGCGAAGCTGAAGTCCGTCCAATCATGTTAGCAATTGCCGCATACTATGATGATGAGATATGGCGATGGACGTCAAAACGGCATTCCTTAACGGACATCTTAAGGAAGAGCTGTATATGATGCAGCGGAAGGTTTTGTCGATCCTAAGAACGCTAACAAAGTATGAAACCTCCAATGATCCATTTATGGGCTGGTGCAAGCATCTCGGAGTTGGAACATTCGCTTTGATGAGATGATCAAAGCGTTTGGTTTATGCGACTTATGGAGAAGCTGCGTTTACAAGAAAGTGAGTTGGAGCTCAGTAGCATTTCTCATATTATATGTAGATGACATACTCTTGATGGGAAATAATATAGAACTTCTGGACAGCATTAAGGCCTACTTGAATAAATGTTTTTCAATGAAGGACCTTGGAGAAGTTGCTTATATATTAGGCATCAAGATCTATAGAGATAGATCGAGACGCCTCATAGGTCTTTCACAAAGCACATACCTTGATAAGATTTTGAAAAGGTTCAAAATGGATCAGTCCAAGAAAGGGTTCCTGCCTATGTTACAAGGTGTGAGATTGAGCTCGGCTCGACCACCGACCACGACAAAAGATAAAGAAGAGATGAGTGTCATCCCTATGCTTCAGCCATAGGATCTATTATGTATGCCATGCTGTGTACTGACTGATGTAAACCTTGCCGTAAGTTTGGTAGCAAGTTAACAAAGTAATCCCGGCAAGGAACACCGGACAGCGGTCAAGAACATCTGAAGTACACGAAAAGGACAAAGGACATGTTTCTCGCTTATGGAGGAGATGAAGAGCTCGTCAGAAGGGTTACGCCGACGCTAGCATCGACTCAGATCTGATGACTCTAAGTCACAAACCGGATACGTGTATATGTTGAATGGTGGAGCGATGGTGGTGCAGTGCAAGCGAGCATCGTGGCGGGATCTACGTGTGAAGCGGAGTACATGGCAGCCTCAGAGGCAACGCATGAAGCGATTTGGGTGAAGGAGTTCATCACCGACCTAGGAGTCATACCCAATGCATCGGGGCCGATCAAACTCTTCTGTGACAACACTAGAGCTATTGCCCTAGCCAAGGAGCCCAGGTTTCACAAGAAGACCAGGCACATCAAGCGTCGTTTCAACTCCATCCGTGAAAATGTTCAAGATGGAGACATAGATATTTGCAAAGTACATACGGATCTGAATGTCGCAGATCCGCTGACTAAACCTCTCTCATGAGCAAAACATGATCAACACCGAACTCTATGGGTGTTCGATTCATCACAATGTAACTAGATTGGTGACTCTAGTGCAAGTGGGAGACTGTTGGAAATATGCCCTAGAGGCAATAATAAAAGTATTATTATATTTCATTGTTCATGATAATTGTCTTTTATTCATGCTATAACGTATTATCCGGAAATCGTAATACACGTGTGAATACTTAGACCACAATATGTCCCTAGTGAGCCTCTAGTTGACTAGCTCATTGTGATCAACAGATAGTCATGGTTTCTGGCTATGGACATTGGATGTCGTTGATAACGGATTACATCATTAGGAGAATGATGTGATGGACAAGACCCAATCCTAAGCATAGCACAAAGATCGTGTAGTTCGCTTGCTAGAGCTTTGCCAATGTCAAGTATCTCTTCCTTCGACCATGAGATCGTGTAACTCCGGATACCGTAGGAGTGCTTTGGGTGTATCAAACGTCACAACGTATCGGGTGACTATAAAGGTGCACTACGGTATCTCCGAAAGTGTCTGCGGGTTGACACGGATCGAGATCTGGATTTGTCACTCCGTATGACGGAGAGGTATCCTTGGGCCCACTCGGTAATGCATCATCATAATGAGCTCAAGGTGACCAAGGTGTTGGCCATGGATCATGCATTACGGTGCGAGTAAAGTGACTTGCGTGTAACGAGACTGAACAAGGTATTGGGATACCGACGATCGAGTCTCGCAAGTAACGCATCGATTGACAAAGGAATTGTATATGGGTTTGATCGAATCCTCGACATCGTGGTTCAACCGATGAAATCATCGAGGAGCATGTGGGAGCCAACATGGGTATCCAGATCCCGCTGTTGGTTATTGACCGGAGAGTGGTCTCGGTCATGTCTGATGTCTCCCGAACCCGTAGGGTCTACACACTTAAGGTTCGGTGACGCTTAGGGTTATTAGGAAGACTAGTATGTGACTACGAATGTTGTTCGAGTCCGGATGAGATCCCGGACGTCACGAGGAGTTCGGAATGGTCCGGAGGTGAAGTTTTATATATGGGAAGTTGTCATACGGACACCGGAAAGTTTGGGGCTTATCGGTATTGTACTGCAGCCACCGGAGAGGTTCCGGGGTCCACCGAGGGGCCACCTCCCGGAGGGCCACATGGGCCGTAGGGGAGGAGCCAGCCTGGAGGGCTGGGCGCGCCTCTACCTTGGGCCCATGCGCCTAGGGTTGGGGAAACCCTAAGGGGAGCCCCTTGCTTGGGGGCAAGCCTCCTCCTGGCCGCCGCCTCTAGATCCCATCTAGAGGGTCGGCCCCTGCCCCTTCCCTATAAATAGAGGGGTGAGGGAGGCTGCTGTACACATCTTCCAGCGCAGCCCTCCCTCCCAACACAACTCCTTACGTGCTTGCGAAGCCCTGTCGGAGTATTGCTGCACCAACACCACCACGCCGTCGTGCTGCCATTGGAGCGATCTTCCTCAACCTCTCCTTCCCCCTTGCTGGATCAAGAAGGAGGAGACGTCTCCCGTCCCGTACGTGTGTTGAACGCGGAGGTGCTGTCCGTTTAGCACTTGGACATCAGTGATCTGAATCACGTTGAGTACGACTCCATCATCACAATCCCCTTGCAAGCTTCCGCACGCGATCTACAAGTGGTATGTAGATGCAAACTCACTCCCTTGACTCGTTGCTTAGATGAACTCATAGATGGATCTTGGTGAAACCGTAGGAAAAATTTTAATTTTCTGCAACGTTCCCCAACAGGTAGGTGTACCAACAATCATGTCGAGCACTAGCCCGGGGTTCTTGATTAAGAATCCTCGGGTTAATTACTCTCTATGCAGTTTTAGTTGTTATTAGGAAAATGGTAAAACCAAAGTTGGATCTCCTGGGAAAGCTTTACTTTAGGCGACGAATTATGGGGGGTCCCTAAACCCCGACCGTGTTAGAAATGCAAAACAAGGAACATAACACCGGTATGACAGAAACTAAGGCGGCAAGAGTGGAACCAAACACCAAGCAAAAGGCCAAGCCTTCCACCCATTACCAGATATATAGATGCATTAATTAAATAAGATACATTGTGATATTCCAGTGATATCCATATGCGAACATGGAACAACGTTCATTGCACCTGCAACTAGCAATGCTATAAGAGGGGCTGAGCAAAGAGGTAACATAACCAAACAACGGTTTCCTAGGAAGGTGGGGTTAGAGGCTTTTCATGGAAATTTGGGAGGCTGACAAACAAGTAGCATGTAGCGTGACATAGCGATATAATCGAGACAACTAGCAAAGCAAAGATAGTGGCGATATCAAGGAATGATCATCTTGCCTGGAACGTCCTCGGTGGGATCGAAACCTTGCTCCTCGCAATCGTTCTCAACGGGTGTCTCGACCTCAGACTCGAACTCGTCTCATTGCGCTACCCAAAGAAGAACAAGCATCCACATAACCACACATGGCATGGGAATGAACATATGCTACATGCACTTCTAACATGAATGCATATGGAGAATGCTATGAATGGAGCTATGGGTCTACCGAAGCGGAGGTTACAATATCGGAAGGAAATGATGAAGACATGATGGATATGGGCAAGCTCTTGGCACTCCAAGTATGCCACTGGATAGGATGGAAGAATCTAGTCAAAAGGATATAAACATCATCGAAAATGGATGCACGGATTTCAAACGGTGAATGAAACATGCAATGCAAAACTGTCAAAACAGGAGCATGCTAACTTGAATGCAACATTTAGTTATGCTACAATATTTAGTCATGCAACAAATGACATGGAATGAAAGTGCAAGTGACACATGGAAAATCATGATTATTGAACAAATTCAGATGAGGCATAGATCAATGGCAACCATTAAGGCAAGATGGCAAGTTGTAACAGATTCTCAGACTTAGAGAAAAACACAGTTTATGGCAGAAACAGTTTCATGATGCATAGTTTGAGGCAAGCTAAATGTGTGCTACTGGAATCTTTCATCGCATAAATGAGCATGGCAAGCATGTACGAAATACACATAACAAATCTCCTTCACTAAACATGTTCATATGACCTACATATATGATGATAGCATCAATGCAAAATGCAAAGTTATAAAACTGACATTTTCAGACTTGGTAAAATTTCATGGCATGGCAGAAACAGTTCATGATAGCATGTTTACAAGCTTGTTGCACTCAACACAGTACACCTCAGGACATGAAATAAATTCTAACAGGAAGTAGACATAAAAATGATCCTATTTCATGTATGCTTGCATTAAATTGCACTAAAATGACAAAATGGCAATTGATGTAAAAATGACATGTTTCCAACTTGCTAAAATGATGAAATGGATGCCACCGATGGATTAATTGGACTTTTCTACCCCAAAAACATATATAATATGTATATGGTCATGTTTGAAAAATGCATAAAGTAGCATAAGTTAGTTCCTACTAGAATTGGTAATAAGCAGAAAAGGGAAAATGCCAGAAACGGAATTATCCAGATCTGGACCTGCCAGAATGGGAAGGGGCCAGACTTGGATAGTGCCAAAAAAAGGAATATGCCCTTGGCTAAAGACAAAGCTGAGGGACTGACGTGTGGGACCCGGGGTCCACATGGCAGGGAGTGTGAGGGTGTGTGTATGTGCGGCTGACAGGTGGGAGACGGGTCCCTTTGTGGCTGACCTGTGGGTCCCGCAAGGCCCACCTAGCAGTGGCTGCGGCTGTTCAAACGGGGCAGAAGCATGGGAAGTGGCCGGCGGCGACAGGCACGGCGGAGGGCTAGCCTGGTTGCCTCCGGTAGCCAAACAGAGCAGCAGAGGGGCTCATCGGGATGGCCAAACGATCCCGCACCCGCGGATGCCACTAGCTGCACCATACGACAACGGAGGCATCACTAGCAGCGAGCTATAGAGGTGCCGACGACGGGCTTGAACAGGACGCAGCTAGGGGCTAGGCGAGCAGCTGAGGGCTCAGATTGACCCTACGCAGTGCGGCGAGCACGACAACATCGTGTAGAGGAGCTACGGGGAACGGAGCACTCGCCGGAGGTGAGCCCTGCTACTTCTTGAGCTTGCGTTGGTTTTTCCCTTGAAGAGGAAAGGGTGATGTAGCAAAGTAGAGATAATTATTTCCCTCAGTTAGAGAACAAATGTATCAATCCAGTAGCAGATGATGTCTACTACGCAACCTTCTTCTTGTAGACGTTGTTGGGCCTCCAAGTGCAGAGGTTTGTAGGACAGTTGCAAATTTCCATCAAGTGGATGACCTAAGGTTTATCAATCCGTGGGAGGCGTAGGATGAAGATGGTATCTCTCAAACAACCCTACAACCAAATAACAATGAGTCTCTTGTGTCCCCAACACACCCAATACAATGGTAAATTGTATAGGTGCACTAGTTCGGTGAAGAGATGGTGATACAAATGCAATATGGATGGTAGATATAAGTTTTTATAATCTGAAAATATAAAAACAGCAAGGTAGCAAGTAACAAAAGTGAGCGAAAACGTATTGCAATGCTTCGAAACAAGGCCTAGGGTTTATACTTTCACTAGTGCAAGTCCTCTCAACAATAATAACATAATTGGATCATATAACTATCCCTCAACGTGCAACAAATAGTCACCTGAAAGTCACTAATAGTGGAGAACAAACAAAGAGATTACTGTAGGGTACGAAACCACCTCAAAGTTATTCTTTCCGATCAATCCATTGGTCTATTCCTATAAGTGTCACAAACAGCCCTAGAGTTCGTAGTAAAATAACACCCTAAGACACACATCAACCAAAACCCTAATGTCACCTAGATACTCTAATGTTACCTCAAGTATCCGCGGGTTTGATTATAAGATATGCATCACACAATCTCGGATTCATCTATTCAAACCAACACAAAGAACTTCAAAGAGTACCCCAAAGTTTCTACCAGAGAGTCAAGACGAAAACATGTGCCAACCCCTATGCATAAGTTCACAAGGTCACTGAACCCGCAAGTTGATCACCAAAACATACATTAAGTGTATCACGTGAATATCCCATTATCACCATAGATAAGCACATGCAAGACATATATCAAGTGTTCTCAAATCCTTAAAGACTCAATCCGATAAGATAACTTCAAAGGGAAATCTCAATCATTACAAGAAGGTAGAGGGGGAGAAACATCATAAGATCCAACTATAATAGCAAAGCTCGCGGTACATCAAGATCGTGCCAAATCAAGAATACGAGAGAGAGAGAGATCAAACACATAGCTATTGGTACATACCCTCAGCCCCGAGGGTGAACCACTCCCTCCTCATCATGGAGAGCGCCGGGATGATGAAGATGGCCACCGGTGACGGACCCCCCTCCAACAGGGTGCCGAAACAGGGTCCCGATTGGTTTTTGGTGGCTACAGAGGCTTGCGGCAGCGGAACTCTCGGTCTGGTTTCTTTTCGGGGGTTTCTGTATTTATAGGAATTTTTGGTGTCAGTTTCACGTCAGAGGGTCCCCGAGTCAGCCACGAGGTAGGGGGACGCGCCCTGGGGGGTAGGACGCTCCCTCCACCCGCGTGGATGACTCGGGACTCTTCTGGCCCAACTATTTTGCTTCGGGGGCTTCTTCTCGTCCATAAAAAAATCATCGGGAATTTTCAGCTCGTTTGGACCCCGTTTAATATTCCTTTTCCGTAAAACTCAAAAACAATAAAAAACAGAAACTGGCACAGGGCTCTAGGTTAATAGGTTAGTCCCAAAAATAATATAAAATAGCATATTAATGCATATAAAACATCCAAGATGGATAATATAATAGCATGGAACAATCAAAAAATATAGAACGTTGGAGACGTATCAGGAAACAACGTACATCACCAATACCTGCACAAACAATCAAACAACTTGCACCAACGTGATAAAGCGGTTGTCAATCCCTTCATAGTTACTTGCAAAAGTGAGATCTATTAGAGATAGATGAAACTAAACAAAAGGTAAAGTAAATATTTTTGGTATTTTTGGTTTATAGATCAGAAAGTAAAAGATTGCAAAATAGTATACCGGAAACTTATATGATGGAAAATAGACCCGGGGGCCATAGGTTTCACTAGTGGCTTATCTCAAGTTAGCAAATAATACGGTGGGTGAACAAATTACTGTCGAGCAATTGATAGAAAAACGCAAAGTTATGACTATATCTAAAGCACTGATTATGAAAAATATAGGCATGATACATCTCCAATGTATCTATAATTTTTTATTGTTCCATGCTGTTATATTATCATTCTTGGATGTTTTACAATCATTTTATAGCAACTTTATATCATTTTTTGGGACTAAACTGTTGACATAGTGCCAAGTGCTAGTTGCTGTTTTTGCTTGTTTTTTACATGACAGGAAATCAATATCAAACGTCCAAACACGGCGGAACTTTTTGTGGATTTTTTGGACTAGAAGACATCCACTGGGCCAAAGAAGTACCAAAGGGGGGCCCGAGGTGAGCACAAGACACCTGGGCGCGCCTGGAGGCCCAGGCGCGTCCTGGTAGGTTGTGCCCACCTCAGTGGCATCCCGCACCGCCTCTTTGTTCTATAAATACCCCAATATTCAATAAACCCTAGGGGAGTCGACGAAAATCAATTCCAGCCGCCGCAAGTTCCAGAACCAACAGATCCAACCTAAACCATCACGGATGGTTTCATCATCCTCATTGGCGCCTCTCCGATGATGCGTGAGTAGTTCATTGTATACCTAAGGGTCCGTAGTTAGTAGCTAGATGGCTTCCTCTCTCTCTTGATTCTCAATACAATGGTCTCTTGGACATCTATTTGATGTAACACTTTTTGCGATGTGTTTGTTGGGATCCGATGAACTTTGAGTTTATGATCAGATCTATGTTTTTATCCATGAAAGTTATTTGAGTCTTTTGATCTCTTATATGCATGCCTCGTATTTCTTCTTTGAATCTTTGGTTTAGTTTGGGCAACTAGATCGATTTTTCTTGGCATGAGAAGAGGTGCTTTGTGATGGCACTACTAGAAAAAAGCTTATACACAGACACTTACCAGTAGTGCTTGTTAAAGCAAAGTGGTACTGCTACATAGCAGTAGCGCGTGTCAGGGCAGCGCGCTACTACCATAAAGATAGCAGTAGCATGTTCACCACAAAATGCGCTGCTACTACGACGACCAGAACGGTTATTGCCAGGCTTGGTATAGTAGCAGCGCGCTTCTAAGGACCGCGCTACTACTAACAAAATAGTAGCAGCGTGTTTTGGGGCGACAGTGCTGCAACTAACAAAAGGAAAACAAAGGAAAAAAAGGAAAGGAAAAAAGAAAAGGAAAATTAAAGAAAAAGAAAAAATGAAAGCAATAGCAACAGCGCGTTTCTACGAAAGCGCTGCAGCTACTTTAGCTATAGCGCGTTCTCCCAACACGTGCTATAGCTAACTTATCTATAGCCGTAGCGCGTTTATGCAAAACGCGCTATAGCTAAGTAGCTATAGCGCTTGTTTTGTAAAACCGCTACTACTATGTTTGACTTACCGCTTCACGGGCGTCCCTCCTTCCCCCAATTCCTCAATCTTCTCGCCAGATCTCCAACCTCTCTCCCTCGCCGCCCCTGCGCTCCCTCGTTGCCCTGCCTCCATCGCCGCCCGAGCTGCCACCGGAGCCGCACGCCATCGCCACCACCGGAGTCGCGCGCCCGTGGAGCCACCCTCGTACGCTCCTCGCCGCACTTGCTCCCTCGTTGCCCCTGCCCCATCACCGCCAGAGCAGCCGTCGCCATCACCGGATCCCCTGCTCTCTCGTCGCCCCTGCCACCCTCGTCCACTCCTCGCCGCCCCTGCTCCCTCATCGTCCATCCTCTCTGCAAGCCCCACACCCCTCCCTGTAGGTTAATTAACTTAGGTGAATTTAGTTCATTAGGTTAACTAAGTGAACTAGCTAGGTTAATTTAGGTAAACTAACTAGGTTAGGTAACTAAGTGAACTAGCTAGGTTAATTTGGTTTACTAACTAGGTTAATTAGATGTTTTTAGATGTTTGGTTAACTAACTAGGTTAGGTAACTAAGTAGATGTTAATTATGTTAGGATAGTAGTGGTACTGTTAATTAGATGTTTTTTAGTTAGGGAAGTAGGTTAGTTAACTAAGTAGATGTTAATTAGTTTAGGTAACTAAGTAGGTGTTAATTTAGGTTAATTTGGTTAACTAACTAGGTTAGGTAACTAAGTACATGTAAGTTAGGTTAGGGCAGTAGTGGTATTAGTAGATGTTAATTAGATGTTTTTTAGTTAGGGAAGTAGGGTTGTACTTGGTTAATTAGGTGAAGTTAAATGAATGACCTAAATGAATGAAATTAGTAGTTAACTGAATTTTTAGGACAAATTTGTATATGCTTAAGTACTTAACTAGATATTATTTTTAGGACAAACTTGTATATGCTTAAGTGGTTAACTAAATATATTATAGGGTTGTATATATAGTGGCTCAAGTACTTATATAATTGTTATGCACCAAATGTATGCTTAAGTAGTTGTATAATTTCTAGGGTTCATCAAGGGTGCTTAAGTAGTTGTAGATGCTTAAATAGCTAGCTAGGGTTCATCTAATTAGTTAGTACTCGTAGATGCTTAAGTACTAGGGCAGTAGGGTTAGGACAGTAGGTTAGGGCAGTAAGACATAATTTGTATTGAGTTCTAGGGTTCATAATTTGAAATTTGTGTAGATTTTCTTGAAGTGTTAAACATTGAAGTGGTCATGATATATGAAAATTCCTCGATTGTGCCCACGTGGCCTTTTGTTGTTTCCAGGGAATGAAGCCGAGTGGCCCGTGTTTTAAAATAGCATATTAATGCATATAAGACATCCAAGACAGATAATATAATAGTATAGAACAATAAAAAATTATAGATATGTTGGATACGTATCAAGGTCCGATGGCGACGGGTTGAGGCGGACATGGCAACAATGATAGAGCGTGCGATCGAGGGGGAAAAGGGATGCGGAGGAGCGGATGCTCACCGCGAACACTCTCGCGTGGTCAGCTCGGCGAGAGGTGGTCGGATTCGGCGAGGGCGGCGGTCGAACACGTATGGCGGCCGGAGTCGAAGACGAGGAATAAGAGGGCTCGTCATGGCATCTCTCGAGGCTGCTGAGGACGTCGGGGACATAGTCGACAACGGGGAAGAAGACCGGCAAGGTTGGCGAGGCGGAGGACGACGGAGAGCACGCCAGTTTTGAGGCCGTGCGTTCAGATGCGCTCTAGATGAGCTGCAGGTGGCGAATCTGGTGGCCGGAGCTCACCTGGCGGCGGGGAAGGAGGAAGAGGGAAACCCTAGGGGTCGGGTGGACATGGAGAGGGGTTAAAAGGGGGCCAGGGCGACGGAACGGAGCAGCGATGCTCTCGGCCGCGCCATGTGCGTGAACGAGTGAGGGGATGAAGAAAAGGTGGGTGAGCTCGAACGAGGGGTCACTGGCAGGTGGGGCCGAAGCGGCCACGTGATAGGTAGCTAGCGGGGGTAAGCAGGTGTGCGGGTGGGAAAGGGAGAGAGGGAGAGGCACGGGGCAGGTGAGCTAGTCTGGTGCACTGGCTAGGCCGTGGGCTAGAGAAGCTGCTGGGCCGGCTGGCCCGCACAGCTGCTGTTGTGCTACTGGGCTACTGTTGTTGCTGCTTTTCTTTTCTTTTATTATTTCTGCAGACAGAAAATAAAGAGAAAATCACATGGGAAAGGGAGAGGTGTAACCTAAATTTATGCTCTATTTGATAAATTTGATTTGGACATTTTAGAGGTAGAAAAATAAAACAAGTTTAAATAAAATTTAAACTTGAGCCATTTTGGCCGTCCAGCAGGCATCACCATCTCGGGCCGCTGGGCCGCTACCCTGGCCGGATGTTCCCGCGCAGGGTCGGCCTGCTCAGGCTTCTGCGGCACCCCTCGCCGTAACCGCGGCGCGCCCGTTCTGCCGGCTCACCTCGGCCGAGCTACTCGAGCGTCGCCGCCAAGGGTTCTGCTTCAACTGCGATGAGCCCTACATGCCCGGCCACGTCTGCCCGCGACTCTTCTACCTAGAGGTTGCAGACTACATTGAGGACGCCGCCGTCGCCGCCGACCTGGCCGCCCCAGCTGTCGCGAAGGTGTTTGACGCTGGTTGATCACCTCGAGGAGTTCAGCAAGCACTTCCCCACCATACAGCTCGAGGACGAGCTATTTGTGCAGGCGGGGAGAAGTGTTATGACCGGCATATTAGGGGCTTAGCCCAATGGGTTGTGGCCCAAGTTATCTTATCGTTATTAGGGGCTTAGCCCAATTATCTTATCATTATTAGGATCGTTTGCTTAGGAGTCAAGTAAACCTCTCTATATAAGGAGAAGAGATGTATCAATCTAATCAAGCAAGAAGCAATCATTATTTGCTCAGCTTCCCGAAGGGAGCCGGGAGACCTAACCCTAGCCGCCTCTTGCGCCGCCGCCGCCTGTTCATCATCGCGCCACGGCGGCCCGCCGCCGGCAGCCGCGATCGCATCTCCGTCAACCCTCCCCCTTCCCGTACAACCTACGCCCTAGACCAGGTAGGATCCTAGCTCCTACCAGAGTACCATGTTGTGCTGGCTGAACTATAAGACCACATAGATCAGATCTCTTCATTCACCTCAAGAAGGATCAATGTATAATACAGGAAGGGTAATATTCCACTCTTCATTAACCTTTCTTCTTATAATATTAAATAAACAAAAAGGATTCATCTATCTGAATGAAATCTAAGATTGCACATTAGTTTAATCGGTATTGCTATTTCACATCTAGATGAGATATAATATCTCACATCTAAATGCATAGCCATTGGATTTTGTCCTGTCTTTGAGATTCGCGCGTACAACTTTGTTTGTTCCGCGTCGTGCGCGCTCGCGTCCTTGGTGTCGTTGCCTGTCTCGCGGCCCGTTTTTCCCGTGGATCCTGTGTAGCGGGCCGTTGTTTGTTGGGCTGGCGGGGCCTTTTTTTGTCTATGCGAGAGCAGGTTCGTGAATTAGAGGGCGGCGATTCATTTTTGGCCTCTTCACATCCTTATCCTCCCTGGGGCATTCATTTCGCCCTGTCCCCATTCTTCTCTTCGTCAGTTGCGCTTGGAGGCAACGGCGACTACCGGAGAGCTACAAGAAGAGAGAGACGCATTGGAGTGAGTTGCATCTGTTGTTCTCCCCCTTCCTTTCTCTTGTTTCTTCTTGTATGTGGCTTTTGCTCACAGATCTAGTGTCTAGTTTTATGAGTTGATTTTGTGTGTTAATCGAATCTAGGGTTCGTGCTTCCAATGCCTCCATGAGTTTGTTTCTTTTTGTTTGTGTGTCCACCGATTTTAGGAAAGGTTTTCTGCCCGCTCGCAATCCCCCTCAATGTTAGAAGCACGAGGCTCCTTTTTTCTGTCTGTGATTTTCGACCTATCTAGCGGGGGGTGGAGTGGTTCTGCTGGTGAGGAGGTGGGGATTCAGGGGTGTAGATAAATGATTGATGAAAGATTTGAGTGTGTTACTGCTCATTTTTGTATAGATTATAGCCTCTTTTTTTGGTAGGTGGGGGATCATTTTTTGTTCAATCTCTATGTAAAATCGGCGCCATTAAACAAACTACACACGACATTTTTTTTTGTTCAATCTTCTGAATCTGTATCTACTGTGAACAAAAAAAAACGTTCTGCTAAATCCCCATTAGGTACAGATTCAGGAACATAAATGTTCAGAAAGATTCAGTGTTGTGATTCAGATTTTATATGCTGTGCTAAATTCACAGTAGATACAGATTCATAAAGATTGAGTGTTGTGATTCATGTTTCATATGATCCGCTGATTTTTTTGTTTTTGTCTTTTTGTTGTCTATGTGGTGTTCATCTTTTTTGATGTAATGGGTGTGTCTACTGAATTAATTTATGAAATGATCTGTATTTCCTCTCTGAGCTGCAGCGCGAAGGGGGATAGGGACGAGCGGCAGGCCGGCGACCAGCAGCACATCTCTCTTTCTTCGTTGCTGATTCCTGCCCAGGTACTGTTCGATCTGCTTGTGCATGCTGGTCTGAAGTACTACTCGTGTGTGTTTTTTGTGTGTATGCAATGGCTCGTGTTTATGCCTTTGTATAGGATGCGACTTTATGATTGGTTAGCTGCAGTTTGGAGGACAACATAGTTCAGTTTTTTGTGCATGTCATATTTTGTAAGTTATGTTTCTATTTTGTTTCATGTTTCTGTTGGTTGTACATGGACAGCAAGTGGGAGATGGTAATTTTAAGTGGTCATGTGTCGTAGGGCATGATTAGTTTTGTATGATAGTTTGTCCCAATTTTTTGTTTTCTCTGCTTCAGTTATGCTAATAAAAAAAGAACTTTTCCACTTAAATTTTGTTTTTGCATATGTGGGTTCTTAGGGTTTAAGCTGTCTGCAATTTCAATTTCTTTAAGAAGGTTATTTTAAGGTTATTTCTAATTTGTCTTTTTTTTCCTTGTAATATTTTTGAGAGGTGTGCAACTTTCAGAAGATGCTCTATCCCGCAAAAACCAGCGTTTTTGCACAAGCAACTCTGTTCATTTAGTTTTGAAGGGCATGACTGATTTTTATATGTGACTGATGTTATGCCCAGTAAAATTAAGCCGTCATCCTTTCTAGAGTAGGATTTTTTGTGTCTACCATTACTCTGATGGAATGCTCTGTTTCTCCTGTGTATGTATGTGATGCAATTTTTTTGTCCGATGTTTTTTTTTCAGAAAACACACAAATATTTTGCTATATAGACAACATTTAGGACTAATTTGGGGGAAGAAAAGGGTTAATGGGGGTGGAGGATGAAAGGTACTGTACGGCGGGGTGGGGTGGCCATAGACATTTCCATCAGAGTAAAAAACATTTGTCAGTTTTTTGCAACCTTTTCCCAGCCACCTAAGCTTTCTTTTTCTGCAAGCAAGAATGTGTTCTTGTTTTGTAGATTCAGTATCCCATGTGTATTTGTTCTGTAATCAGTTTTTGTCAGTTAGCAGTGCTGTCAGCTAACGGAGTTTTCACTGTTTTTATTCAGGATTTGCAACCAGGATGTTGTGCCCAGTTTGCTTCTCTCATTGTGCGTCGGACAACGACACGACATTCGGCATATTTTTCCGAGATCCGAACGAAAGACTTGTGGTAATGTGTGCTGACATGCGCTGAGTTTGTTTTTTGTAACCTTTTTTCTTTTTTTGTAGTTGTTTATTTTGACTCATGTTTTCATTGTTTTCTTTTTCAGCTACTGCCATGCTCTGTGACAGAGCGTTTCCCCAAGCACTTTGCTGGTGACTTTCTGAACTTTCGAGCTCATGGCCACCGGTATGTTGTTTATGTGTACACAGGATCTGACAACAAGAAACGTATCGGCAGCGATGACTTGTTGAAGTTCATGAAGGACTTCAACTTGGGGCTTGGGCAGCTTGTTGTTTTTGTGATGACTGGGCGCATTGCAAAAGCATTTGTCTGTTCCTTCGGTGCTGGCTTTATTGATGGAGGTGGAGCTGAAGTAGCACAACAAGAGGAAGAGAAAGGAGGTGCTGACAAAGAGGGACAGGTGGATGAGGAGGGGATTGGCGGAGAGATCGTGGGAGAAGCACCCATAGGCATCATATACAGCATGGGTGTAAGTTTGGATTTTGAGGAGGAAGACCGTCTCACCATGATGATTGACATTGAACAGGTGAACATTGCTTCACGGTTTGTTCATCGCTTCACAAGCACCAACATCTTGAAGAAGTCAATGGTATGTTTCTTTTTGTAACATTTTTGTACATTAGTAGCAGATAAACATCTTTTTTTGAATCAGATCTGTTTTTTTAACTTGTTTAGCTCAACATTTTAACCTCCAATCATCATATCAGCCAGGATCAAACTACCTAATTACCTAAGTATATATCAACATTTTTTCTTTTTTTCTTTTTTGTATCTCATTTTTTGTTTGTTTTTTCTTTTTTTGCATAGAAAATCCCAAACCAAGTGCGTGCGCTCCTGAATATTGGAGCTGAAGGATTTATTTGAGTTTGCTTGGGAGAAGGCCCGCTCTCGAGGGTTGCATTCAAAACAGCTAAGGATGGACGCATGGTATTCAATAAGGAGTGGGGAGTTTTCGTGTCAACATACAACTTGCAAGTAGGGAGTGCTGCTGTGTTCACCTTCCGTAGGAGCAATGCTGCCCCCTTTGATGTGGTCTGTGTTGTTGACATCCTGAGCATATGAGCTTATCAAAATGTCAACACACAGCCTGCATTGTATCTTCATTTTGCTGGCCTGCGCGCCATGCCTGTTTTTTATATGAACTTTGTTGGAGTTTTTGCTATTTCTTACGTTGAAATGCACTTTTATGGTGTAGAATTTGAACATCGTCTGTCATGGAATTAATGCCACCCCCTGCTGGCCCCTGTGGCTTTTATTTTTTTGGTATGTGAGGCATTCAGTCTTTTATTATGCAATATCAGCAATAGTTCGGATTTTTCTTTTTTTATATTCATTTTTTTATTTTTCTATGGTGGTTAGAATTATATAGCATATAGGAGTATATGTTCATGTGTATTTTAAGTTATAAATACATTTCATGTATTTTTTTTTTTCGAGATGTTGTGTTTTGGCCTAGTCACAACAACACCCTCCATCCGAGTCACAACGCGAAATGTTGTTTGTGTTTCACCCCAATTGCAACTTGACCCCCCGACTCGAAACTCAAGACGTTCTGTATTCATCCTAGTTGCAACTCAACCCCCGAGTTGCAACTCGAGATGTTTTGTGTTTAACCCCAGTTGCAACTCCAAACCCTAAACCCTAACCCTAAACTCGAGATGTTTTGTGAGGCATTCCAGATGTTTGTTGTGTTCCCCCAGTTTTGCAATTACACCCCCCGACTCGCAACTCGGGATGATTTGTCTTTCCTTCCCAGTTTGCTGCTCCAACCCCTAAAGTTTGCAAGCTGAGATGTTGTTGTGTCCCCCCAGTTGCAACTCCAACCCCCAACTGCAACCTAAGTCTACCATCGACTCGCAACTAGGGGTGTGTGTGTTTGTCCGGGCCCCCAGTTGCAAGACGATAGTCGACTCGCAACCAGGGGTGTGTATATTTATCCTGGCCCCCAGTTGCAAGCCAACAGTCGACTCGCAACTAGGGGATGTGTGTGGGTTTGTCAAGGGTCCCTACTTGCAAGTCTACCATCGACTCGCAACTAGGGGGGGGTGTGTTTCTCCGGGCCCCAGTTGCAAGACGACAATCGACTCGCAACAAGATGTGTGTGTGTGTGTGTGTGTGTGTGTGTGTGTGTGTGCGCGCGCGCGTGTGTGTATGCGTGTAGAGGATCCGCGGCTGCATGTCGACCATCTACCCGCAACTAATGGTGTGTGTGTTTTGTTGTGGCCCCCAGTTGCAAGCGACTGTCAACTCGCAACTAGGGGTGTGTGTATTTAACCTGGCCCCCAATCGCAAGCCGACAGTCGACTCGCAACTAGGGGTGTGTGTGGGTTTGTCGAGGGTCCCTAGTTGCAAGCCGACAGTCGACTTGCAACTAGGGGGGGTGTTTCTTTGTCCGGGCCCCAGTTGCAAGACGATAGTCGACTCGCAACTAGGGTGTGTGTGTGTGTGTGTGTGTGTGCGCGTGCGTGCGTGCGTGCGTGCGTGTGCGTGTGTGTATATGCGTGTAGAGGATCCGCAGCTGCATGTCGACCATCTACCCCGCAACTAATGGTGTGTGTGTTTTGTTGTGGCCCCTAGTTGCAAGCGACAGTCAGCTCGTAACTAGGGGTGTGTGTATTTATCCTGGCCCCCAATCGCAAGCCGACAGTCGACTCGCAACTAGGGGTGTGTGTGTGAAGGAAATATGCCCTAGAGGCAATAATAAAGTTATTATTTATTTCCTCATATCATGATAAATGTTTATTATTCATGCTAGAATTGTATTAACCGGAAACATAATACATGTGTTAATATATAGACAAACAGAGTGTCACTAGTATGCCTCTACTTGACTAGCTTGTTAATCAAAGATGGTTATGTTTCCTAACCATGAACAAGGAGTTGTTATTTGATTAACAAGGTCACATCATTAGTTGAATGATCTGATTGACATGACCCATTCCGTTAGCTTAGCACCCGATCGTTTAGTACGTTGCTATTGCTTCCTTCATGACTTATACATGTTCCTATGACTATGAGATTATGCAACTCCCGATTACCGGAGGAACACTTTGTGTGCTACCAAACGTCACAACGTAACTGGGTGATATAATTTCTTGGAATTGAGGTTTAGTATATTTTAGATGTTTACGTAACTCATCCAGAAATTTATTTACCTGTTCAATTTCTAACGAATCAAGATATCCTCTTGTTCCGTATAAATAGTAGCTATCTGCTCTTCCACCGGGAGAGGATTTGCACGGGATTGTTTAAGCAATTCCTTAATGGTCGACCCTTGCCAATTGATTCGACTTGTTTTATCGAGAGCAGAGGCGAATTGTGCAAAGGCTTGTAACTCTGCGAATTGAGCTAGTTCCAATTTTGATTTGCATATAAAGGTGCTCTCTGGTATCTCGAAGGTACTTGTTGAGTTGGCATATTCGAGATTAGGATTTGTCATCCGAATGTCGGAGAGGTATCTCTGGGCCCTCTCGGTAATGCACATCACTTAAGCCTTGCAAGCAATGTGACTAATGAGCTAGTTATGGATGATGCATTATGTAACGAGTAAAGAGACTTGCGATAACGAGATTGAACTAGGTATTGGATACCGACGATCGAATCTCGGGCAAGTAACATACCGATGACAAAGGGAACAACGTATGTTGTTATGCGGTTTGACCGATAAAGATCTTCAGAGAATATGTAGGAACCAATATGGGCATCCAGGTCCCGCTATTGGTTATTGACCGGGGCGTGTCTCGGTCATGTCTACATTGTTCTCGAACCGTAGGGTCCGCACGCTTAAGGTTTCGATGATGCTTATATTATGAGTTTATGTATTTTGATGTACCGAAGGTTGTTCAGAGTCCCGGATGTGATCACGGACATGACGAGGAGTCTCGAAATGGTCGAGACATAAAGATTGATATATTGGACGGATATATTTGGACACCGGAAAGGTTCCGGGTGAGATTGGAAATATACCGGAGTTCCGGGAGGTTACCGGAACCCCGGTAAGTATATGGGCCTTATTGGGCCTTAGTGGAAGGGAGGAGAAGGAGCAAGGAGGCGCCCCCAAGCCCAATCCGACTGGGAGGGGGCCGCCCCTTCCTCTCTCCTCCCCTCTTCCTTCCTTCTCCAACTCCGAATAGGAAAGGGGGGGCCAAACCTACTTGGAGTAGGTTTGCTCCCCTAGGGCGCGCCTCCCCCTTGGGCCGGCCTCCTCCTCCCTCCCTCCTTTATATACGGGGGCAAGGGGGCACCCTAGACACACAAGTTGATCATTGAGATCGTTCCTTAGCCGTGTGCAGTGCCCCCCTCCACGATATTACACCTCGGTCATATAGTAGCGGTGCTTAGGCGAAGCCCAGCGACAGGAGAACATCAAGATCGTCACCACGCCGTCGTGCTGACAGAACTCCTCCCCGCGCCTCTGCTGGATCGGAGATCGGGGTGTGTCATCGAGCTGTACGCGTGTTAGGAACTCGGAGGTGCCGGAGTAACGGTGCTTGGATCGGTTGGACCGGGAGGACGTACGACTACTTCCTCTACGTTGCGTCAATGCTTCCGCTTCGGTCTACGAGGGTACGTAGACAACACTCTCCCCTCTCGTTGCTATGCATCACCATGATCTTGCATGTGCGTAGGAATTTTTTTGAAATTACTACGTTCCCCAACAGTGGCATCCGAGCCTAGGTTTTATGGTTTGATGTTATATGCACGAGTAGAACACAAGTGAGTTGTGGGCGATATAATTCATACTGCTTACCAGCATGTCATACTTTGGTTCGGCGGTATTGTTGGATGAAGCGGCCCGGACCGACATTACGCGTACGCTTACACGAGACTGGTTTTACCGCCGTGCTTTGCACACAGGTGACTAGCGGGTGTCAGTTTCTCCAACTTTAGTTGAACCAAGTGTGGCTACGCCCGGTCCTTGCGAAGGTTAAAACAACATCAACTTGACAAACTATCGTTGTGGTTTTGATGTGTAGGTGAGATTGGTTCTTGCTTAAGCCCGTAGCAGCCACGTAAAACTTGCAACAACAAAGTAGAGGACGTCTAACTTGTTTTTGCAGGGCATGTTGTGATGTGATATGGCCAAGACGTGATATTTTATTGTATGAGATGATCATGTTTTGTAACCGAAGTTATCGGCAACTGGCATGAGCCATATGGTTGTCGCTTTATTGTATGAAATGCAGATGCCCTGTAATTGCTTTACTTTATCACTAAGCGGTAGCGATAGTCGTAGAAGCAATAGATGGCGTAAACGACAACGATGTTACGATGGAGATCAAGGTGTCGCGCCACTGACGATGGTGATCATGATGGTGCTTTGGAGATGGAGATCACAAGCACAAGATGATGATGGCCATATCATATCACTTATATTGATTGCATGTGATGTTTATCCTTTATGCATCTTATCTTGCTTTGATTGACGGTAGCATTTTAAGATGATCTCTCACTAAAAATTATCAAGAAGTGTTCTCCTAAGTATGCACCGTTGCCAAAGTTCGTCGTGCCCGCACACCACGTGATGATCGGGTGTGATAAGCTCTCGTCCATCTACAACGGGTGCAAGCCAGTTTTGCACACGCGAATACTCAGTTAAACTTGACGAGCCTAGCATATGCAGATATGGCCTCGGAACACGGAGACCGAAAGGTCGAGCGTGAATCATATAGTAGATATGATCAACATAAGATGTTCACCATTGAAAACTACTCCATCTCACGTGATGATCGGTTATGGTTTAGTTGATTTGGATCACGTGATCACTTAGATGAATAGAGAGATGTCTGTCTAAGTGGGAGTTCTTTAGTAATATGATTAATTGAACTTAAATTTATCATGAACTTAGTACCTGATAGTATCTTGCTTGTCTATGTTGATTGTAGATAGATGGTCCGTGCTGTTGTTCCGTTGAATTTTAATGCGTTCCTTGAGAAAGCTAAGTTCAAAGATGATGGTAGCAACTATGCGGACTGGGTCCGTAACTTGAGGATTATCCTCATTGCTGCACAGAAAAATTACGTCCTGGAAGCACCGCTGGGTGCCAGGCCTGCTGCTGATGCAACTGACGACGTTAAGAACGTCTGGCAGAGCAAAGCTGATGACTACTCGATAGTTCAATGTGCCATGCTTTACGGCTTAGAACCGGGACTTCAACGACGTTTTGAACGTCATGGAGCATATGAGATATTCCAGGAGTTGAAGTTAATATTCCAGAAGAATGCCCGGATTGAGAGATATGAAGTCTCCAATAAGTTCTATAGCTGCAAGATGGAGGAGAATAGTTCTGTCAGTGAGCACATACTCAAGATGTCTGGGTATTGTAATCACTTGATTCAACTGGGAGTTACTCTTCCGGATGATAGCGTCATTGACAGAATTCTTCAATCACTTCCACCAAGCTACAAGAGCTTCGTGATGAACTATAATATGCAAGGGATGGATAAGACGATTCCCGAGCTCTTCGCAATGCTAAAGTCTGCGGAGGTAGAAATCAAGAAGGAGCATCAAGTGTTGATGGTTAACAAGAGCACTAGTTTCAAGAAAAAGGGCAAAGGGAAGAAGAAGGGGAACTTCAAGAAGAACAGCAAACAAGTTGCTGCTCAAGAGAAGAAACCCAAGTCTGGACCTAAGCTCAAATCGAGTGCTTCTACTGCAAGCAGACTGGTCACTAGAAGCGGAACTGCCCCAAGTATTTGGCGGATAAGAAGGATGGCAAGGTGAACAAAGGTATATGTGATATACATGTTATTGATGTGTACCTTACTAGAGCTCGCAGAGCACTGGTATTTGATACTGGTTACATTGCTAATATTTGCAACTCAAACAGGACTACGGATTGCTTAACACCGGCAAAGGACGAGGTGACGATGCGCGTGGGAAATGGTTCCAAAGTCGATGTGATCACGGTCGGCATGCTACCTCTACATCTACCTTCGGGATTACTATTAGACCTAAATAATTCTTATTTGGTGCCAGCATTGAGCATGAACATTATATCTGGATCTTGTTTGATGCGAGACGGTTATTCATTTAAATCAGAGAATAATGGTTGTTCTATTTATATGAGTAATATCTTTTATGGTCATGCACCCTTAAAGAGTGGTCTATTTTTGATGAATCTCGATAGTAGTGATACACATATTCATAGTGTTAAAGCCAAAAGATGCAGAGTTGATAATGATAGTGCAACTTATTTTTGGCACTGCCGTTTAGGTCATATCGGTGTAAAGCGCATGAAGAAACTCCATACTGATGGACTTTTGGAACCTCTTGATTATGAATCACTTGGTACTTGCGAACCGTGCCTCATGGGCAAGATGACCAAAACGCCGTTCTCCGGTACTATGGAGAGAGCAACAGATTTTTTGGAAATCATACATACAGATGTGTGTGGTCCGATGAATGTTGAGGCTCGTGGCGGATATCGTTATTTTCTCACCTTCACAGATGATTTACGCAGATATGGGTATATCTACTTAATGAAGCATAAGTCTGAAACATTTGAAAAGTTCAAAGAATTTCAGAGTGAAGTTGAAAATCATCGTAACAAGAAAATAAAGTTTCTACGATCTGATCGTGGAGGAGAATATTTGAGTTACATGTTTGGTCTACACTTAAAACAATGTGGAATAGTTTCGCAACTCACGCCACCCGGAACACCACAGCGTAATGGTGTGTCCGAACGTCGTAATCGTACTTTACTTGATATGGTGCGATCTGTGATGTCTCTTACAGATTTACCGCTATCATTTTGGGGTTATGCTTTAGAGACGGCCACATTCACGTTAAATAGGGCACCGTCGAAATCCGTTGAGACGACACCTTATGAACTATGGTTTGGCAAGAAACCAAAGTTGTCGTTTCTTAAAGTTTGGGGCTGCGATGCTTATGTGAAAAAACTTCAACCTGACAAGCTCGAACCCAAATCGTAGAAATGTGTCTTCATAGGATACCCAAAGGAGATAGTTGGGTACACCTTCTATCACAGATCCGAAGGCAAAACATTCGTTGCTAAGAATGGATCCTTTCTAGAGAAGGAGTTTCTCTCGAAAGAAGTGAGTGGGAGGAAAGTAGAACTTGATGAGGTAACTGTACCTACTCCCTTGTTGGAAAATAATACATCACAGGAACCAGTTTCTGTGACGTCAAAACCAACTAGTGAGGAAGTTGATGATGATGATCATAGAACTTGGATCAAGTTAATCTGAGAACCTCATAGGTCGAGCAGAGTAAGATCCGCACTGAGTGGTACGGTAATCCTATTACGGAAGTCATGCTGCTAGATCATGATGAACCTCGAACTATGAAGAAGCGATGGTGAGCCCAGATTCTGCAAAATGGCTTGAAGCCATGAAATCTGAGATGGGATCCATGTATGAGAACAAAGTATGGACTTTGGTTGACTTGCCCGATGGTCGGCAAGCAATTGATAATAAATGGATCTTCAAGAAGAAGACTGACGCTGCCGGTAATGTTACTGTCTACAAAGCTCGACTTGTTGCAAAAGGTTTTCGACAAGATCAAGGGGTTGACTACGATGAGACCTTCTCACCCGTAGCGATGCTTAAGTCTGTCCGAATCATGTTAGCAATTGCCGTATTTTATGATTATGAAATTTGGCAAATGGATGTAAAAACTGCATTCCTGAATGGATTTCTGGAAGAAGAGTTGTATATGATGCAACCAGAAGGTTTTATCGATCCAAAGGGAGCTAACAAAGTGTGCAAGCTCCAGCGATCCATTTATGGACTGGTGCAAGCCTCTCGGAGTTGGAATAAATGTTTTGATAGTGTGATCAAAGCATTTGGTTTTATACAGACTTTTGGAGAAGCCTGTATTTACAAGAAAGTGAGTGGGATCTCTGTAGCATTTCTAATATTATATGTGGATGACATATTATTGATTGGAAATGATATAGAATTTCTGGATAGCATAAAGGGATACTTGAATAAAAGTTTTTCAATGAAAGACCTCGGTGAAGCTGCTTACATATTGGGCATTAAGATCTATAGAGATAGATCAAGACGCTTAATTGGACTTTCACAAAGCATATACCATGACAAAGTTTTGAAGAAGTTCAAAATGGATCAAGCAAAGAAAGGGTTCTTGCTCAGATTGCAAGGTGTGAAGTTGAGTAAGACTCAAAGCCCGACCACTGCAGAAGATAGAGAGAAATGAAAAGTGTTCCTATGCTTCAACCATAGGCTCTATCATGTATGCAATGCTGTGTACCAGACCTGATGTGTGCCTTGCTATAAGTCTAGCAGGAGGTACCAAAGTAATCCAGGAGTGGATCACTGGACAGCGGTCAAGAACATCTGAAATACCTGAAAAGGACTAAGGATATGTTTCTCGTATATGGAGGTGACAAAGAGCTCATCGTAAATGGTTACGTTGATGCAAGCTTTGACACTGATCCGGACGATTCTAAATCGCAAACCGGATACGTATTTACATTAAACGGTGGAGCTGTCAGTTGGTGCAGTTCAAAGCAAAGCGTCGTGGCGGGATCTACGTGTGAAGCGGAATACATAGCTGCTTCGGAAGCAGCTAATGAAGGAGTCTGGATGAAGGAGTTCATATCCGATCTAGGTGTCATACCTAGTGCATCGAGTCCAATGAAAATCTTTTGTGACAATACTTTGGAGCGATTGCCTTAGCGAAGGAATCCAGATTTCACAAGAGAACCAAGCACATCAAGAGATGCTTCAATTCCATCCGGGATCTAGTCCAGGTGGGAGACATAGAGATTTGCAAGATACATACGGATCTGAATGTTGCAGACCCATTGACTAAGCCTCTTCCACGAGCAAAACATGATCAACACCAAGACTCCATGGGTGTTAGAATCATTCTTGTGTAATCTAGATTATTGACTCTAGTGCAAGTGGGAGATCAAGGAAATATGCCCTAGAGGCAATAATAAAGTTATTATTTATTTCCTCATATCATGATAAGTGTTTATTATTCATGCTAGAATTGTATTAACCGGAAACATAATACATGTGTGAATATATAGACAAACAGTGTCACTAGTATGCCTCTACTTGACTAGCTTGTTAATCAAAGATGGTTATGTTTCCTAACCATGAACAAGGAGTTGTTATTTGATTAACAAGGTCACATCATTAGTTGAATGATCGATTGACATGACCCATTCCGTTAGCTTAGCACCCGATCGTTTAGTATGTTGCTATTGCTTCCTTCATGACTTATACATGTTCCTATGACTATGAGATTATGCAACTCCGATTACGGAGGAACACTTTGTGTGCTACCAAATGTCACAACGAATCGGGTGATTATAAATGTGCTCTCTGGTATCTCCGAAGGTACTTGTTGAGTTGGCATATTTCGAGATTAGGATTTGTCACTCTGAATGTCGGAGAGGTATCTCTGGGCCCTCTCGGTAATGCACACTACTAGGGAAAAGGCTACTAGCAGCGCGGGTAAAATGGGTATTAGTAGCACGGGTGCCTGCGCTACTAGTATCGCGCTACAGCTAAAAGTTAGCAGTAGCGTGGGTCGAACCCGCGCTACTACTAACTTTGTTAGTAGTAGCGTGGGTTCAATCCGCGCTACTGCTATTATGGACCCGTGCTACTACTAATGAAATAGTAGTAGCGTGTCTATAGTGCCAACGCTACTAGTATCCTAAATACTAGTAGCGCGCCATTTTATCCCCACGCCACTACTAACTTATTAGGAATTAAAAAAAATAAAATCAACCAAATTCATTCTATCACACAGTTTTCGTATCTTCTCAAGTTCCTCATTGTAAAAGCAACTCATGTATAATTCCATTCCATCACACAGTTACATAAGCAACTATGTTCCTCATTGTAGCAGCAACTCATGTATAATTCCATTATGTCGCACAATTACATAAGCAACTACCTAAGTAAGTTGTTATGGCCCGATCCGAAAATTGGACCACTCGTCAATGTGCGGCGCCTGCCCGGCCTACACCGTCCAGTCCACGAACCTCTCGACGACCATCATCGTCACCACCGGAACCTTGCAGCATTACAAATAAAGGTTCAGAAACTTCAGATTCTTCAGAAGAATGGCACGAAAAAACAATGCGGTACATGTAGATGCCAATGTGCAACATTTTTTTCTAGAGATTCTTATTTAAGCCGTAATGCACAACTGAAGCTATAAGCTATTTCCTAGTAGTGAAAAATGCAGAGAATAGTTATATAAGAACGCATATAGATTTGACAAGTGCATAGAAAAACATAAAGCCCAAAAGAAACACAGAATCAGGCAAATCATGCAACCACATAATCAGGTTAACTTCTATTTACTCACAAATCAAATGACATCAAAATCAACATACTGGCATTGGTCCTCGAGAGAATGGGTGCGAAAGAGGCTGACTAAGATCCTAAAATAATAATATAAGGACCAAGACACTCATATTTCAGTCCGGACATATACGAGGACATATCATAAGGCACATACAAAGTAGCAATGAATAGATAAGACATGCTGGATCGGTTTTCCTCAGTTAAATATAGTAACTGTTATGGAAGCAGTCATAGTGTACATTTTACACTAAAGCAATCGTTTCTTTCAGCTTGAAGCAGAGACACCAAAAAAGGAGGAAGTATCAGGCACACATTTACCTTGTCAAAAAACAGATACTCGGCAAAGATCTGAACAATTTCCTTATCACTGCCAAGTTCCTGCCCACCAAACTGGTTGCATGGGAAAGCAAAGATCTCAAAACCTGTAGTGCCATAAAATTGTTAGCATAACATATCGTAACTAAAAATCAAGGACTAATCATATGCAGATAGATCATCCCCTGGTCCTTGTACTTCTCGTAAGTTCCATGTAGCAAAATGCAATTGGTTAGAATCGAACCAAAACCACACGTGCTGCGATGGCGTCGAAAGTTCACTTAATGGGTCACCAAATGTGAAATCCCTATAGACATGGCTGTAAATATAATCATTTCTAATTACCTATTTCTAAAGTGCAAGACATAGGACATCCATTATGAATTCAGAAACTATAACATCAGTTTTTTCTTCTGAAGTGCACATCTTTCACTTATTTGCATGTAGCAGCTGCCATATATCCATTGTGAATTCAGAAACTATAACATCAGTTTGGCTGTTTTTTGCCATGACGAAAATATTAAATAAGATACAATACACGCTAAGTGATGAAGTGCCAATTTCTCTCTCTTCCCTTCTGCATTTTTATTCTTTTAGATGATGTGATGTACAAATTATAATTAGCCTATATGTACTTACATCTTTATAAATAAAGCATTTTGTTTATTAGTGTTTCAGTTAGGTGATTAGTCCTTCTACGGCGGCGGCGGCGGCGGCTGGGCACATGTTACTTTTCTAGCGATCTTGTACCCTTATATCCTGTTGTTGTCTGCCCATTACACATGACTCGAACGAAGCTCGCTCGTGGAGTAGATCAATTCGTGGTTGAAGCACACTCGCACACAGCAGGCTAAAAGCTAGCTAATTGTCGGTTGTATGCGGCCAGACGTGCATGGCAAGGATGTTTGCATTGGGCGGGTGTTTCTACACACAGATCATCTAATTGATTGTAGCTGAGATTGGTGCAATGAGTAAAAACTATGGTAAAATAGCACTTGCCAAACGCATAGGCTGTCTTGCCAAAACAGAGAAAAACTAGTCTTTTGCCAAACGCAATTGCTTGTTGAATTACTACAATTTTCTTAAAATTGTGTTGCCAAACTAGGCCTCAGTCTTTGCTTTGTAGACAAGGGAGAAGGTAGGTTCATGATAACTAATGTACTAGTGGACAAGTGTTAAATTAGAAAATCCTCTGCACACTGAATGGGAAGATCCATCCTTGAACCCAATCTAACATCTCCCAAAGATTAATCTAAAACTACAGCCAAACTCCAAAGTGCTCAGGCCCAAATTCTACAACACTTCCGAAGTACAGTAATATAAACTGTAGCAAACCGACTGGATGACTTTAGTTTGGACAAAATGATACAACATTTGTGTGACTGAACCTACTCCGATTTTGGTCCTAATCTGTATCCGATACTCGTCAGTAGACACAGAGCGTACGACCATAGCAAGACAGGGGAGCAGTTTAGTTCTGGATCAGATCTCGAACGAGAGCTGCTCCTACTATGGACCAGGGGCGGCGGCGGGTGTATTCACCTGTATTCAGCTGAATACCCAATAGGCGTGGTTCTCGCTGCAATTGTCTCCCCGTTGTTAACAACAGGAGCTTTGTAGCGTATCAGTCTTTGATCATTTATCAATCAGAAGGTACTGATGTATTCTTACTTGATTGTAAAATTATTTCTATATAATTATTGTGGTCAGATGTATTGAAAAATTGCTAGTGTCGTACTGTTTTGTTCATATATTGCATTTAGAGAAAATAATTTTTACAATGAATACCCAACCATTAAATCCTGAAGCTGCCACTGCTCTGGACTGGAGTAGCAGGGCAGGCAGGCGCCAGTAGAGCAAAGTGGGAGTAAACGCAGGGACGGACCTGTTGAGCAGCGAGGCGGAATTGGCCCATAAGAAGAGGATGTCGACGAGGAGGAGGACGACGTTGGAGAGGACCGATGCGAGGCTGTACCCGCGCTCGAAGAGGAACCAGACGAGCGTGGCACCGCGACGGCCGCTGCGGGGCGTTCCTCTGCCTCGAGGAGCAGGTCGGCGATCGGGCGAGTGCGTGGCGCCCGCGGCGGCCGCCGTGGGCGTTCCTCCGCCTCCCGAGGAGCAGGTCGGCGACTGGCGAGTGGTGGCGCCCGCGGCGGCGGCCAAGGAGGTGTTCCTCCGCCTCGAGGAGCAGGTCGGCGGCGGGCGAGGGGTGCGTGAGGGCGTGCAGGGGCGGTGGTGCGTGGCGGCCATTGGGATCGGCGGGGTGGGGGAGGAGGGGGAGAAGAGAGGAGGTGGAAGGGAGGCCGGCGGTGGAGGAGATCTGGAGCGAGGGTTGGGTTTTTTTTCTTTTTTCTTGAGACAAACAGTGGTGGGTAGTGGGACGGTTGGTGGGGTGGATCGGGGGTGGGTGGTGTGGGAATATACCAGTAGCGTGGGCATTTGACAAGCGCTACAGCTATTCACAAAGTAGTAGCGTAGGTTTATAACCCTTGCTACTACTATGGCATGTCCGAGGGGGGCACGGTAGAGACCACTTAGTAGTAGCGAGGGTTTAAAACCCGCGCTACTGCTATCAACTTAGTAGTAGCGAGGTTTAAAAACCTGCGCTACTAGTAAGTAGCAGTAGCGATGGTTTTTAACCCTCACTACTAGTAAGATTCTGTGTATAGGCTTTTCCCTAGTAGTGGCACATCACTTAAGCCTTGCAAGCAATGTGACTAATGAGCTAGTTGCGGGATGATGCATTATGTAACGAGTAAAGAGATTTGCCGGTAACGAGATTGAACTAGGTATTGGATACCGACGATCGAATCTCGGGCAAGTAACATACCGATGACAAAGGGAACAATGTATGTTGTTATGCGGTTTGACCGATAAAGATCTTCGTAGAATATGTAGGAACCAATATGGGCATCCAGGTCCCGCTATTGGTTATTGACCGGGGACGTGTCTCGGTCATGTCTACATTGTTCTCGAACCATAGGGTCCGCACGCTTAAGGTTTCGATGATAGTTATATTATGAGTTTATGTATTTTGATGTACGAAGGTTGTTGAGTCCCGGATGTGATCACGGACATGACGAGGAGTCTCGAAATGGTCGAGACATAAAGATTGATATATTGGACGGATAAATTTGGACACGGAAAGGTTCGGGTGAGATTGAAATATACCGGAGTTCCGGAGGTTACCGGAACCCCGGTAAGTATATGGGCCTTATTGGGCCTTAGTGGAAGGATGGAGAAGGAGCAAGGAGGCGCCCCCAAGCCCAATCCGAATGGGAGGGGCCCGCCCCTTCCTCTCTCCTCCCCTCTTCCTTCCTTCTCCTACTCCGAATAGGAAAGGGGGCCAAACCTACTTGGAGTAGGTTTGCCCCCTAGGCGCGCCTCCCCTTGGGCGGCCTCCTCCTCCCTCCCTCCTTTATATCACGGGGCAAGGGGCACCCTAGACACACAAGTTGATCATTGAGATCGTTCCTTAGCCGTGTGCGGTGCCCCTCCACGATATTACACCTCGGTCATATAGTAGCGGTGCTTAGGCGAAGCCTGCGCGAGAGAGAACATCAAGATCGTCCACGCCGTCGTCTTGTGGAACTCCTCCCCGCGCCTCTGCTGGATCGGAGATCGGGTGCGTCATCGAGCTGTCTGCGTGTCAAGAACTCGAAGGTGCGAATAACGGTGCTTGGATCGGTTGGACCGGGAGGACGTCGACTACTTCCTCTACGTTGCGTCAACGCTTCGCTTGGTCTCGAGGGCGTGAGACAACACTCTCCCCTCTCGTTGTTATGCATCACCATGATCTTGCGTGTGCATAGGAATTTTTTTGAAATTACTACGTTCCACAACAGTGTGGATTTGTCGGGGGTCCACAGTTGCAACTCTACCATCCACTAGCAACTAGGGGTGTGTGTGTTTGTCCGGGCCCCCAATTACAAGACGATAGTCGACTCGCAACTAGGGGTGTGTATATTTATCCTGGCCCCCAGTTGCAAGCCAACAGTCGACTCGCAACTAGGGATGTGTGTGGGTTTGTCGAGGGTCCCTACTTGCAAGTCTACCATCGACTCGCAACTAGGGGTGTGTGTGTTTGTCCGGGCCCTAGTTGCAAGACGATAGCCGACTCGCAACTAGGTGTGTGTGTGTGTGTGTGTGTGTGTGTGTGTGTGTGTGTGTGTGTGTGTGTGTGTGTGTGTGTGCATGTAGAGTATCTGCAGCTGCATGTCGACCATCCACCCGCAACTAATGGTGTGTGTGTTTTGTTGTGGCCTTCAGTTGCAAGCGACCGTCAACTCGCAACTAGGGGTGTGTATTTAACCTGGCCCCAATCACAAGCCGACAGTCGACTCGCAACTAGGGGTGAGTGTGGGTTTGTCGAGGGTCCACAGTTGCAACTCTACCATTGACCCGCAACTAGGGGTGTGTGTGTTTGTCCGGGCCCCCAGTTGCAAGACGATAGTCCACTCGCAACTAGGAGTGTGTATATTTATCTCGGCCCCGATTTGCAAGCCGAAAGTCGACTCGCAACTAGGGGGTGTGGGTTTGTCGAAGGTCCCTACTTGCAAGTCTACCATCGACTCGCAACTAGGGGGTGTGTGTGTTTGTCCGGGGCCCCAGTTGCAAGGCGACAATCGACTTCGCAACAAGGTGTGTGTGTGTGTGCAAGGCGCGTGCAAGATGTGTATATCGTGTAGAGGATCCGCAGCTGCATGTCGACCATCTACCCGCAACTAATTGTGTGTGTGTTTTGTTGTGGCCCCCAGTTGCAAGCGACCGTCAACTCGCAACTAGGGGTGTGTGTATTTTAACCTGGCCCCAATCGCAAGCCGACAGTCGACTCGCAACTAGGGGTGTGTGTGGGTTTGTCGAGGGTCCCTAGTTGCAAGCCGACAGTCGACTCGCAACTAGGGGTGTGTGTGTTTGTCCGGGCCCCAGTTTGCAAGACGACAGTCGACTCGCAACTAGGGTGTGTGTGTGTGTGTGTGTGTGTGTGTGTGTGTGTGTGTGCGGTGTGTGTGTGTGTGTGTGTGTGTGTGTGTGTGTGTGAGCGTGTTTGTGTTTGTGTGCGTGTAGAGTATCTACAACTGCATGTCGACCATCCACCCGCAACTAATGGTGTGTGTTTTTTGTTGTGGCCCCCAGTTGCAAGCGACCGTCAACTCCGCAACTAGGGGTGTGTGTATTTAACCTGGCCCCCAATCGCACGCCGACAGTCGACTCGCAACTAGGGGCGAGTGTGGGTTTGTCGAGGGTTCCACAGTTGCAACTCTACCATCGACTCGCAACTAGGGGTGTGTGTTTGTCCGGGCCCCCAGTTACAAGACGATAGTCGACTCGCAACTAGGGTTGTGTATATTTATCCTGGCCCCCAGTTGCAAGCCGAAAGTCGACTCACAACTAGGGGGGTGTGTGGGTTTGTCGAGGGTCCCTACTTGCAAGTCTACCATCGACTCGCAACTAGGGGTGTGTGTGTTTGTCCGGGCCCCAGTTGCAAGACGACAGTCGACTCGCAACAAGGTGTGTGTGTGTGTGTGCGCGCGCGCGTGCGGATCCGCAGCTGCATGTCGACCATCTACCCGCAACTAATGGTGTGTGTGTTTTGTTGTGGCCCCCAGTTGCAAGCGACCGTCAACTCGCAACTAGGGGTGTGTGTATTTAACCTGGCCCCAATCGCAAGCCGACAGTCGACTCGCAACTAGGGGTGTGTGTGGGTTTGTCGAGGGTCCCTAGTTGCAAGTCGACCATCGACTCGCAACTAGGGGTGTGTGTGTTTGTCCAGGCCCCAGCTTGCAAGGCGATAGCCGACTTCGTAACTAGGGTGTGTGTGTGTGTGTGTGTGTGTGTGTGTGTGTGTGTGTGTGTGTTGTGTTTGTGTGCGTGTAGAGTATCTGCAGCTGCATGTCGACCATCCACCCACAACTAATGGTGTGTGTTTTTTGTTGTGGCTCCTAGTTGCAAGCGACTGTCAACTCCGCAACTAGGGGTGTGTGTATTTAACCTGGCCCCCAATCGCAAGCCGACAGTCGACTCGCAACTAGGGGTGAGTGTGGGTTTGTCGAGGGTCCACAGTTGCAACTCTACCATCGACTCGCAACTAGGGGTGTGTGTTTGTCCGGGCCCCCAGTTACAAGACGATAGTCGAGTCGCAACTAGGGGGGTGTGTGGGTTTGTCGAGGGTCCCTACTTGCAAGTCTACCATCGAGTGCGCTTCCCGTCGTCGTCGTCCCCAATACCGGCCTGGCTGACCGGATCATCGCCGCCACCCGTCTACACATCGACTGAGACCCGCCGGCACCCACTCTGCAGTTCGGCGATCCCTCCGGCTCGGCGATGCACTCCATGGGCCGTGGCCATACTGACCGGGTGCCCCAATCCTCGCTGCTTCGCATCTCCGACCCAGTCAGCCACGGCGCTGCGACTCAGACACCGCCGTGCTTTGCCAAACTGGACTTCGCCACTTATGACGGCACGAAGGACCCCCTCAACTGGCTCAACCAGTGCAAGCAGTTCTTTCGCGGGCAGCGCACCCTTGCCTCGGAGCGTACCTGGCTCGCCTCTTACCACCTCCGTGGCGCGGCACAAACCTGGTACTACGCCCTCGAGCAGGACGAGGGCAGCATGCCCCCTTGGGAGCGCTTCCGCGAGCTCTGCCTCCTTCGTTTTGGGCCACCGATCCACGGGAGCCGCCTGGCAAAGCTAGGCCGCCTTCCCTTCACCTCCACGGTTCAGGACTTCGCCGACCGTTTCCAGGCCCTGGCATGCCACGTGTCGGGCGTGACGGCACAGCAGCGGGCCGACCTCTTCGTCGGTGGACTTCCGGTTCACATCCGCGTGGACGTGGAGCTTCGGGGACCCCAGGATCTCCAGACGGCCATATACTATGCCCGCGCATTCGAGCGCCGCGCGGTGGCCATCCAACAGGCATCACCATCTCGGGCCGCTGGGCCGCTACCCTGGCCGGATGTTCCCGCGCAGGTCGGCTCGCTCAGCTTCGCGGCACCCTCGCCGCGATCGCTGCACGCCTGTTCCGCCGCTCACCTCGATCGAGCTACTCGAGCGTCGCCGCCAAGGGTTCTGCTTCAACTGCGACGAGCCCTACACGCCCGGCCACGTCTGCCCGCGACTCTTCTACCTGGAGGTTGCAGACTACATTGAGGAGGACGGCGTCGCTGCCGACCTGGCCGCCCCAGCGGTCGCGAAGGTGTTTGACGCTGGTTGATCACCTCGAGGAGTTCAGCAAGCGCTTCCCCATCTTTCAGCTCGAGGACGAGCTGTTTGTGCAGGTGGGGAGAAGTGTTATGACCGGCATATTAGGGGCTTAGGCCAGTCGGTTGTGGCCCAAGTTATCTTATTGTTATTAGGGGCTTAGCCCAATTATCTTATCATTATTAGGATCGTTTGCTTAGGAGTCAAGTAAACCTCTCTATATAAGGAGAAGAGATGTATCAATCTAATCAAGCAAGAAGCAATCATTATTTGCTCGGCTTCCCGAAGGGAGCCGGGAGACCTAACCCTAGCCGCCTCTTGCGCCGCCGCCGCCTCTTCATCATCGCGCCACGGCGGTCCGCCGCCGGCAGCCGCGATCGCATCTCCGTCAACCCTCCCCCTTCCCGTACAACCTACGCCCTAGATCAGGTAGGATCCTAGCTCCTACCATAGTACCATGTTGTGCTGGCTGAACTATAAGACCACATAGATCAGATCTCTTCATTCACCTCAAGAAGGATCGATGTATAATACAGGAAGGGTAATATTCCCCTCTTCATTAACTGTTTCTTCTTATAATACTAAATAAACAAAAAGGATTCATCTATCTGAATGAAATCTAAGATTGCACATTAGTTTAATAGCATGATGAACAAATATGTCTCCTTAATTTCCCCTATGCACTAGACATTGGACAACCCTGAATGCGTTCGGTTAATCCCGAAAGCTCATTTCCTTAATTAGACTGGTCTAATTCTTACCCCTGATCTCGATGCCCTGCAAGATGAGACCGCTCTTAGTGTTCAAGCATTCAGTCTCTGACAGGCCGAAGGAGACATCGCCATCTTCACCCGCCTCACAAACAAACTCACCCAACTCCAGCTCCATCCAACCATCCACCCTTTCATGAGGGAGCACTACGTCCTCCGGATGGATCATGTGCGGGTTACGTTGGAGGCAGACCTTGCATGCCATAACGCTTCCTCTAACGCTCAGTGATGCATTAACGGGAAAGTTCAGCCCATCGGAATCATCTGCCAGCTTGTACACGATGTAAACGGTATAAGTTGAGCCTTGGGATAGCATCTTGCTGTGTATCTTGCCATGGATTTCCAACCAACAAACCCAGATGAGTTCAGCACTCTCAGAGAACCTGGAATCAAATATTAGGTTAGGATCCGTGGCGAAGATGAGAGCCAAACAACAGCATAAGTTTGTAGGAAACCATCTAGCATCGCACGCGACCGAGTACTCAAAGAACAAATTAAGTTGCAAATAATTGACTTTGGTGATCATCATAACCAACTGCTAATTTCGTCATGACTCCTGCTGGTGACTATTCTCGGTTTTGGCTCGCATAGAGTATACACAATGGTACGTTCATACAGTATTGTATATGTGGTCAGAATTCAGAACTCAGAGCCTTCAACCCAACTGAAATTGCTATATATAGTACTACGTACGCAACAACAGTTTCAAAATGAGCGATTTCAACTGCAACCAGATGACAACGAATGCAGGTAGCATCATTAAGTCAGCAACACCATGTCCAGTAGCAAGGGCACAGCGAGGAAAAATGGAAAAACCTGGAGTCGTGGAGAGGGATCCAGGTCCAGTGTTCCGGTGTGTCGCGCCAAGCGATGGACAGCTCCCTCGCCGACACCATGTAGCACTTGGCGCCGCTCTCCCTGTCCAGCCACATGCTCTGCACCACCATGGCACCAGTTGAATTCATCAGCAATCCAACAAATTTGGTCCATGAGCCCGCCCTGTATACGTACCATGAGTCCGCCTGGAAGGAGGACGGAGCTGCCCGAGAGGCGGAGGAACAGGTCCTTCTTCCGTCCCGCCAGCAGCGGATCTCCGTCGGCGAGCGGCGGGCGGTCGGCGAGCGGCGGCAGGAAGCAGGCCCAGACGGCGTCCGAGTCGGCGGCTGCGCGGAAGGCCGGGGAGACCGCCGCGGCGCGGCAGGCGTCGCGCGGCGACGTGAGGGAGAGCGCCGACGACAGGAGCTCCTCCGGCAGGCGCGCGATCTCGCAGGACTCCATGACTTCCTCCTCCTCCTCCTCGGTTCGATCTACTAGTGGAAATGCTTAGCGACGAAGCACTCGGGAGGAAATTGATTTCATTAATTCGGGGCGAAGCAAGCCAGAGTTAACTTAACATTGTCGCACTCGCAGACACGCCACACGTTTTTTTTTAGACATCACACGTGGATGCAGGCTCAAATGACTGAAATAAAGTTGAAATTTAAGCCTTACGTGCCCAGCCCGGCAGCCCGGCCCAAATCCATTGTGCTTCGGACCTTAACCAACTGCACTAGCCCAACCCACCTTCAAAACAATATACATGAGTGTTATTTTTAAAGTTATATATGAAAAAAAGGAAGAAACAAATAAATGTGACAACACTTTTAAAATTACATGAATTAAAAAATTAATGCATGAACACCTTTTGCAATTATAGGACCATTTTTCAAAGTACAAAGAAAAAATTACACAAACATTTTTCTAAAATTAGTTAAGTTTTTAAGAATTTGATTTCATGAATTATTGGAAAATGTATATTATTTTATAGAATTTGTTTAAAAATAAAATTGTTGTACCTATTAATGGGCCAAGGAGTTGTCAGCCCATTAGAAGGTCTTTGTTCTTCAGGTAGAGCCACTCCTCCCTGACATGCAGGCCCTTTGGAGCAGAGTTGAGAAGATGAGGCATGCGAGACTCTGCAAATTTAGGTCAAAAAACAGTTTTAGAAAGAAAAAAAAGATAGAAAAAGGAAGCTCATCTGATTCTCATTGAATATAGAAAGTAAAGGGATTTGGTATGCAAACTAGTTTTGTGCAGATCCAATCTAAAGGAATTTGCAGGCGAAGGAGCTGCGTAGTTATGTGTCCTCCTCCGTTCTTACCTCCTCCTTGACAGATATATGTGATCCTAGGAACTCGCAGGCCTTAGAACGAGAAGAAGACAGGAGACAACTCCGTTGTAATCGGGCACATACGTGATGTTAAATAATAAAAGTCATTTTATCGATCCCTTGTAAAAACACATCGGGTTGCAAAGGGATGCCTCACTATTTCCTTCTGAATTACTCACATGATCGGATCACAAGATGAACTCACTGAAGAAGACATAAAGTGGAATACTTTATTTGTAATATGTTTTACAATAGTTGTCGGCTAAGATACATGGTTACAGGTATGACTAACTTGGAGAGGGATTGCTGCAGTGCTGATGGTGGTGGCTAAGGAGATGAGATGGGAAATAATAAAAGCGAGGGTTGGAAGATGGTTCTGGTGTTCTATTTCCCAAATGGTGCTCTCTTTGATGGGATTCTAGTGTTGGCCCCTTTATAAAGGTTGATAATTGGACCTTCTGGAGCTCTTGACAAGCGTTCGCTCGTACCGAACATCGTCTTGCGCTCTTGTTGCTTTGTTGTGTCTCCAATTCCTTCCTTTCTTCCTTCATTTTTATTTTCCCCTCATAACTGATATTTTCTTTCCATGTTTAGGTCTTGCAGAAACATATTAAACCAAAGATTTCATGATCTCTCGCATTCGTTAGTCATTAGTGCCGATATCGGAGTGAATTTCTCAAAAAATCTGGGATGATCTTATTTAAACAACACTCATCACTCGGTGGAGGCCGTCGCTTTGCCATGGGTTATGTGTCCCCCAATCCATCAGGACTGGCTCGGACTCGGGCGTGGATGCCTCCTCAAATCTTATCACGAAAAAGAATACGCATTCTAGTGGTTCAATATCAATCGTTTCTAATGTATACTTGTAGACATTCTCATGGACATTAGTAGGCATTGTGTGGACTCTTTTAGAATATTCCTTTCTCCCTCCACCCCCCCCCTCACTCTCGCGCTCTTCCACCCTGTCTCATTCTTTATCACAAATTCGTAGTTTTTCTAATTCCTATTTTTTTAGATCTGTGACTTTTGACTTTTGAATTCATATACTTTTATCAAATCCATGAGTTTTTTTTTGTTTTCTCAACCTTTTTAAATTCATAAATAAATTTCAATTTATGAAAAACGGAAAGAAAACACGCAAACATTTCTTTGGAGGTATACAAAAATAAAACAAGTTGGAGGAACCTTAGTGGGCCGGCCCACCATGCCAACGATCGAGCTGGTCCTGTAGGCGACGCGAGCCGTATTGCTCGCAGCGAGCAATACATAGCAGCGGCCCTATCACTGCAAAAAAACATTTTCAGAAGATGGGCCAGAGCCCAAATATGTCCCTAGGAGGATGCACCACAGTCATTAGTTACGTGTTTTAAAAATTATACCTACGAAAACTTTCGCCAAATATGAATTCACCGATAATATTTCATCGCACATTATCTATATTTTATATTGATTAAATTTATGGTTGCAGTAAATTCATGAAATGTGCATGCAACTTATTCACTGGAACGAACCTGCCTGATATTGCGTGATGATAGAGGTGCCATCTTTTTGTTTCAGCTGGCCGGTCCTTGTGTTCGTGTGCCGATGCGCTGGATAAAGAGCAATCCGCCTGCAATGAGTGCTTACATTCGCCTTGCAATGGACCTCTCCGTGAATTGTACCGGAGACTGACTGTACAGAGGCCAAGAACCTGATTTCTCAAGGACACGCAGGGCGATCACGATACACAACGATGGTGGATACTATCTTGAGAACACTACAGGATGACAGAGATGAAGATCACACATGCGAAGCGTGAACAAAATGATGTGAGCCACTTTGTAGCTAATTTTGGTAGGTGTGAGAATCGCACAGCTATGTGGATTTCATGCAGAACTTTGTAAGTAAAATACCCTATCCCCCCTGAAAAGATATACAGCAGAACATATCCACTGGGATGGATGGAATAAAACAAAGCCGCTGACCTAACTAAAATACCCAGCCGGAAGGAGAGCAATAGCAATTTGTTTCTGGTGCCAAGTTGGTAATTACATCAAGATCACTTCCTTACAATGGATGGCCTATGTGTATGTATATTCTCAAGAATATTGCATCAATTTCCACAGTTTTCTAGCAGCAAAATAACTTTCCAAGTCAGCGTGAAATAGACAAGGTCAATTGTTCTTCCTCGTCTTATTGGAACAACTCATCTTTCTAATAATGTTCAAGACTTCTCTTCTTTCAATTTGATTGGCGTGTGCTGTCCTTTATCCCTTATTTAATCACAACAAACACAAGAAGCAAGTTATTTCTCTTATTTAATCACAAGAAACACAAAAAATGCTAAATGGAGGCCGAACTCCATGGACCTCTTTATTTTGAAAATTGTGAAAACCTCATTTTGAAGGGTAAAAAAATCTAAACAAATGACACATGTTCATACATATGTATAGTACATGTGTGCAAAATTTGAAGATGGTATACATTATAGTGAGAGGTACACAAAAAAGAGAAAATCGTGATTCTGAGATGATGAACAGTACATGCACTGTTCACTATAAAAACCACACGAATCCGGACGATTCTAAATCGCAAACCGGATACGTATTTACATTAAACGGTGGAGCTGTCAGTTGGTGCAGTTCAAAGCAAAGCGTCGTGGCGGGATCTACGTGTGAAGCGGAATACATAGCTGCTTCGGAAGCAGCTAATGAAGGAGTCTGGATGAAGGAGTTCATATCCGATCTAGGTGTCATACCTAGTGCATCGGGTCCAATGAAAATCTTTTGTGACAATACTGGAGCGATTGCCTTAGCGAAGGAATCCAGATTTCACAAGAGAACCAAGCACATCAAGAGATGCTTCAATTCCATCCGGGATCTAGTCCAGGTGGGAGACATAGAGATTTGCAAGATACATACGGATCTGAATGTTGCAGACCCATTGACTAAGCCTCTTCCACGAGCAAAACATGATCAACACCAAGACTCCATGGGTGTTAGAATCATTACTGTGTAATCTAGATTATTGACTCTAGTGCAAGTGGGAGACTGAAGGAAATATGCCCTAGAGGCAATAATAAAGTTATTATTTATTTCCTCATATCATGATAAGTGTTTATTATTCATGCTAGAATTGTATTAACCGGAAACATAATACATGTGTGAATATATAGACAAACAGAGTGTCACTAGTATGCCTCTACTTGACTAGCTTGTTAATCAAAGATGGTTATGTTTCCTAACCATGAACAAGGAGTTGTTATTTGATTAACAAGGTCACATCATTAGTTGAATGATCTGATTGACATGACCCATTCCGTTAGCTTAGCACCCGATCGTTTAGTATGTTGCTATTGCTTCCTTCATGACTTATACATGTTCCTATGACTATGAGATTATGCAACTCCCGATTACCGGAGGAACACTTTGTGTGCTACCAAATGTCACAACGTAACTGGGTGATTATAAATGTGCTCTACAGGTATCTCCAAAGGTACTTGTTGAGTTGGCATATTTCGAGATTAGGATTTGTCACTCTGAATGTCGGAGAGGTATCTCTGGGCCCTCTCGGTAATGCACACTACTAGGGAAAAGGCTACTAGCAGCGCGGGTAAAATGGGTATTAGTAGCACGGGTGCCTGCGCTACTAGTATCGCGCTACAGCTAAAAGTTAGCAGTAGCGTGGGTCGAACCCGCGCTACTACTAACTTTGTTAGTAGTAGCGTGGGTTCAATCCGCGCTACTGCTATTATGGACCCGTGCTACTACTAATGAAATAGTAGTAGCGTGTCTATAGTGCCAACGCTACTAGTATCCTAAATACTAGTAGCGCCATTTTATCCCCACGCCACTACTAACTTATTAGGAATTAAAAAATAAAATCAACCAAATTCATTCTATCACACAGTTTTCAGATCTTCTCAAGTTCCTCATTGTAAAAGCAACTCATGTATAATTCCATTCCATCACACAGTTACATAAGCAACTATGTTCCTCATTGTAGCAGCAACTCATGTATAATTCCATTATGTCGCACAATTACATAAGCAACTACCTAAGTAAGTTGTTATGGCCCGATCCGAAAATTGGACCACTCGTCAATGTGCGGCGCCTGCCCGGCCTACACCGTCCAGTCCACGAACCTCTCGACGACCATCATCGTCACCACCGGAACCTTGCAGCATTACAAATAAAGGTTCGAAACTTCAGATTCTTCAAGAATGGCACGAAAAAACAATGCGGTACATGTAGATGCCAATGTGCAACATTTTTTTCTAGAGATTCTTATTTAAGCCGTAATGCACAACTGAAGCTATAAGCTATTTCCTAGTAGTGAAAAATGCAGAGAATAGTTATATAAGAACGCATATAGATTTGACAAGTGCATAGAAAAACATAAAGCCCAAAAGAAACACAGAATCAGGCAAATCATGCAACCACATAATCAGGTTAACTTCTATTTACTCACAAATCAAATGACATCAAAATCAACATACTGGCATTGGTCCTCGAGAGAATGGGTGCGAAAGAGGCTGACTAAGATCCTAAAATAATAATATAAGGACCAAGACACTCATATTTCAGTCCAGACATATACGAGGACATATCATAAGGCACATACAAAGTAGCAATGAATAGATAAGACATGCTGGATCGGTTTTCCTCAGTTAAATATAGTAACTGTTATGGAAGCAGTCATAGTGTACATTTTACACTAAAGCAATCGTTTCTTTCAGCTTGAAGCAGAGACACCAAAAAAGGAGGAAGTATCAGGCACACATTTACCTTGTCAAAAAACAGATACTCGGCAAAGATCTGAACAATTTCCTTATCACTGCCAAGTTCCTGCCCACCAAACTGGTTGCATGGGAAAGCAAAGATCTCAAAACCTGTAGTGCCATAAAATTGTTAGCATAACATATCGTAACTAAAAATCAAGGACTAATCATATGCAGATAGATCATCCCCTGGTCCTTGTACTTCTCGTAAGTTCCATGTAGCAAAATGCAATTGGTTAGAATCGAACCAAAACCACACGTGCTGCACGATGGCGTCGAAAGTTCACTTAATGGGTCACCAAATGTGAAATCCCTATAGACATGGCTGTAAATATAATCATTTCTAATTACCTATTTCTAAAGTGCAAGACATAGGACATCCATTATGAATTCAGAAACTATAACATCAGTTTTTTTCTTCTGAAGTGCACATCTTTCACTTATTTGCATGTAGCAGCTGCCATATATCCATTGTGAATTCAGAAACTATAACATCAGTTTGGCTGTTTTTTTGCCATGACGAAAATATTAAATAAGATACAATACACGGCGAAGTGATGAAGTGCCAATTTCTCTCTCCTTCCCCTTCTGCATTTTTATTCTTTTAGATGATGTGATGTACAAATTATAATTAGCCTATATGTACTTACATCTTTATAAATAAAGCATTTTGTTTATTAGTGTTTCAGTTAGGTGATTAGTCCTTCTACGGCCGGCGGCGGCGGCGGCTGGGCACATGTTACTTTTCTAGCGATCTTGTACCCTTATATCCTGTTGTTGTCTGCCCATTACACATGACTCGAACGAAGCTCGCTCGTGGAGTAGATCAATTCGTGGTTGAAGCACACTCGTACACAGCAGGCTAAAAGCTAGCTAATTGTCGGTTGTATGCGGCCAGACGTGCATGGCAAGGATGTTTGCATTGGGCGGGTGTTTCTACACACAGATCATCTAATTGATTGTAGCTGAGATTGGTGCAATGAGTAAAAACTATGGTAAAATAGCACTTGCCAAACGCATAGGCTGTCTTGCCAAAACAGAGAAAAACTAGTCTTTTGCCAAACGCAATTGCTTGTTGAATTACTACAATTTTCTTAAAATTGTGTTGCCAAACTAGGCCTCAGTCTTTGCTTTGTAGACAAGGGAGAAGGTAGGTTCATGATAACTAATGTACTAGTGGACAAGTGTTAAATTAGAAAATCCTCTGCACACTGAATGGGAAGATCCATCCTTGAACCCAATCTAACATCTCCCAAAGATTAATCTCAAACTACAGCCAAACTCCAAAGTGCTCAGGCCCAAATTCTACAACACTTCCGAAGTACAGTAATATAAATTGTAGCAAATTGACTAGATGACTTTAGTTTGGACAAAGTGATACAACATTTGTGTGACTGAACCTACTCGGATTTTGGTCCTAATCTGTATCCGATACTCGTCAGTAGACACAGAGCGTACGACCATAGCAAGACAGGGGAGCAGTTTAGTTCTGGATCAGATCTCGAACGAGAGCTGCTCCTACTATGGACCAGGGCGGCGGCGGGTGTATTCACCTGTATTCAGCTGAATACCCAATAGGCGTGGTTCTCGCTGCAATTGTCTCCCCGTTGTTAACAACAGGAGCTTTGTAGCGTATCAGTCTTTGATCATTTATCAATCAGAAGGTACTGATGTATTCTTACTTGATTGTAAAATTATTTCTATATAATTATTGTGGTCAGATGTATTGAAAAATTGCTAGTGTCGTACTGTTTTGTTCATATATTGCATTTAGAGAAAATAATTTTTACAATGAATACCCAACCATTAAATCCTGAAGCTGCCACTGCTCTGGACTGGAGTAGCAGGGCAGGCCGGGCGCCAGGTAGAGCAAAGTGGGGAGTAAACGCAGGGACGGACCTGTTGAGCAGCGAGGCGGAATTGGCCCATAAGAAGAGGATGTCGACGAGGAGGAGGACGACGTTGGAGAGGACCGATGCGAGGCTGTACCAGCGGCGCTCGAAGAGGAACCAGACGAGCGTGGCACCCGCGACGGCCGCTGCGGAGGCGTTCCTCTGCCTCGAGGAGCAGGTCGGCGACCGGGCGAGGTGCGTGGCGCCCGCGGCGGCCGCCGTGGGGCGTTCCTCCGCCTCCCGAGGAGCAGGTCGGCGATCGGGCGAGTGCGTGGCGCCCGCGACGGCCGCCCATGAGAGTGTTCCTCCGCCTCGAGGAGCAGGTCGGCGACTGGGCGAGGGTGCGTGAGGGCGCAGGGGCGGTGGTGCGTGGCGGCCATTGGGATCGGCGGGGTGGGGAGGAGGGGAGAAGAGAGGAGGTGGAAGGAGGCCATGTGGAGGAGATCTGGAGCGAGGTTGGGTTTTTTTTCTTTTTTCTTGAGACAAACAGTGGTGGGTAGTGGGACGGTTGGTGGGGTGGATCGGGGGTGGGTGGTGTGGGAATATACCAGTAGCGTGGGCATTTGACAAGCGCTACAGCTATTCACAAAGTAGTAGCGTAGGTTTATAACCCTTGCTACTACTATGGCATGTCCGAGGGGGGCACGGTAGAGACCACTTAGTAGTAGCGAGGGTTTAAAACCCGCGCTCCTGCTATCAACTTAGTAGTAGCGAGGTTTAAAAACCTGCGCTACTAGTAAGTAGCAGTAGCGATGGTTTTAACCCTCACTACTAGTAAGATTCTGTATAGGCTTTTCCTAGTAGTGGCACATCACTTAAGCCTTGCAAGCAATGTGACTAATGAGCTAGTTGCGGGATGATGCATTATGTAACGAGTAAAGAGATTTGCCGGTAACGAGATTGAACTAGGTATTGGATACCGACGATCGAATCTCGGGCAAGTAACATACCGATGACAAAGGGAACAATGTATGTTGTTATGCGGTTTGACCGATAAAGATCTTCGTAGAATATGTAGGAACCAATATGGGCATCCAGGTCCCGCTATTGGTTATTGACCGGGGACGTGTCTCGGTCATGTCTACATTGTTCTCGAACCATAGGGTCCGCACGCTTAAGGTTTCGATGACAGTTATATTATGAGTTTATGTATTTTGATGTACCGAAGGTTGTTCGGAGTCCCGGATGTGATCACGGACATGACGAGGAGTCTCGAAATGGTCGAGACATAAAGATTGATATATTGGACGGATAAATTTGGACACCGGAAAGGTTCCGGGTGAGATTGGAAATATACCGGAGTTCCGGAGGTTACCGAACCCCGGTAAGTATATGGGCCTTATTGGGCCTTAGTGGAAGGATGGAGAAGGAGCAGGGGGGCGCCCCAAGCCCAATCCGACTGGGAGGGGCCGCCCCTTTCCTCTCTCTCCCCCTCTTCCTTCCTTCTCCTACTCCGAATAGGAAGGGGGCCAAACCTACTTGGAGTAGGTTTGCCCCCTAGGGCGCCTCCCCTTGGGCGGCCTCCTCCTCCCTCCCTCCTTTATATCACGGGGCAAGGGGCACCCTAGACACACAAGTTGATCATTGAGATCGTTCCTTAGCCGTGTGCGGTGCCCCCTCCACGATATTACACCTCGGTCATATAGTAGCGGTGCTTAGGCGAAGCCCTGCGACAGGAGAACATCAAGATCGTCACCACGCCGTCGTGCTGACGGAACTCCTCCCCGCGCCTCTGCTGGATCGGAGATCGGGGTGCGTCATCGAGCTGTACGCGTGTCAAGAACTCGAAGGTGCCGGAGTAACGGTGCTTGGATCGGTTGGACCGGGAGGACGTACGACTACTTCCTCTACGTTGCGTCAACGCTTCCGCTTCGGTCTACGAGGGTACGTAGACAACACTCTCCCCTCTCGTTGTTATGCATCACCATGATCTTGCGTGTGCATAGGAATTTTTTTGAAATTACTACGTTCCACAACAGTGTGGATTTGTCGGGGGTCCACAGTTGCAACTCTACCATCCACTCGCAACTAGGGGTGTGTGTGTTTGTCCGGGCCCCCAGTTGCAAGACGATAGTCGACTCGCAACTAGGGGTGTTTATATTTATCCTGGCCCCAGTTGCAAGCCAACAGTCGACTCGCAACTAGGGATGTGTGTGGGTTTGTCGAGGGTCCCTACTTGCAAGTCTACCATCGACTCGCAACTAGGGGTGTGTGTGTTTGTCCGGGCCCCAGTTGCAAGACGATAGTCGACTCGCAACTAGGGGTGTGTGTGTGTGTGTGTGTGTGTGTGTGTGTGTGTGTGTGTGTGTGTGTGTGTTTGTGTGCGTGTAGAGTATCTGCAGCTGCATGTCGACCATCCACCCGCAACTAATGGTGTGTGTGTTTTGTTGTGGCCCCCAGTTGCAAGCGACCGTCAACTCGCAACTAGGGGTGTGTATTTAACCTGGCCCCAATCGCAAGCCGACAGTCGACTCGCAACTAGGGGGGTGAGTGTGTGTTTGTCGAGGGTCCACAGTTGCAACTCTACCATTGACCCGCAACTAGGGGTGTGTGTGTTTGTCCGGGCCCCCAGTTGCAAGACGATAGTCCACTCGCAACTAGGGGGTGTGTATATTTATCCTGGCCCCCAGTTGCAAGCCGAAAGTCGACTCGCAACTAGGGGGGTGTGGGTTTGTCGAAGGTCCCTACTTGCAAGTCTACCATCGACTCGCAACTAGGGGGGTGTGTGTGTTTTGTCCGGGGCCCCAGTTGCAAGACGACAGTCGACTCGCAACAAGGTGTGTGTGTGTGTGCGCGCGCGTGCGCGCGCATGTGTGTATGCGTGTAGAGGATCCGCAGCTGCATGTCGACCATCTACCCCGTAACTAATGGTGTGTGTGTTTTGTTGTGGCCCCCAGTTGCAAGCGACCGTCAACTTGCAACTAGGGGTGTGTGTATTTTAACCTGGCCCCAATCGCAAGCCGACAGTCGACTCGCAACTAGGGGTGTGTGTGGGTTTGTCGAGGGTCCCTAGTTGCAAGCCGACAGTCGACTCGCAACTAGGGGTGTGTGTGTTTGTCCGGGCCCCAGTTGCAAGACGACAGTCGACTCGCAACTAGGGTGTGTGTGTGTGTGTGTGTGTGTGTGTGTGTGTGTGTGTGTGTGTGTGTGTGTGTGTGTGTGTGTGTGTTTGTGTTTGTGTGCGTGTAGAGTATCTGCAGCTGCATGTCGACCATCCACCCGCAACTAATGGTGTGTGTTTTTTGTTGTGGCCCCCAATTGCAAGCGATCGTCAACTCCGCAACTAGGGGTGTGTGTATTTAACCTGGCTCCCAATCGTAAGCCGACAGTCGACTCGCAACTAGGGGTGAGTGTGGGTTTGTCGAGGGTCCACAGTTGCAACTCTACCATCGACTCGCAACTAGGGGTGTGTGTTTGTCCGGGCCCCCAGTTACAAGACGATAGTCGACTCGCAACTAGGGGTGTGTATATTTATCCTGGCCCCCAGTTGCAAGCCGAAAGTCGACTCGCAACTAGGGGGGTGTGTGGGTTTGTCGAGGGTCCCTACTTGCAAGTCTACCATCGACTCGCAACTAGGGGGTGTGTGTGTTTGTCCGGGCCCCCAGTTGCAAGACGACAGTCGGCTCGCAACAAGGTGTGTGTGTGTGTGTGCGCCCGCGCGTGCGGATCCGCAGCTGCATGTCGACCATCTACCCGCAACTAATGGTGTGTGTGTTTTGTTGTGGCCCCCAGTCGCAAGCGACCGTCAACTCGCAACTAGGGGTGTGTGTATTTAACCTGGCCCCAATCGCAGGCCGACAGTCGACTCGCAACTAGGGGTGTGTGTGGGTTTGTCGAGGGTCCCTAGTTGCAAGCCGACAGTCGACTCGCAACTAGGGGTGTGTGTGTTTGTCCAGGCCCCAGTTGCAAGACGATAGCCGACTCGTAACTAGGGTGTGTGTGCGTGCGTGTGTGTGTGTGTGTGTGTGTGTGTGTGTGTTTGTGTTTGTGTGCGTGTAGAGTATCTGCAGCTGCATGTCGACCATCCACCCACAACTAATGGTGTGTGTTTTTTGTTGTGGCTCCTAGTTGCAAGCGACTGTCAACTCCGCAACTAGGGGTGTGTGTATTTAACCTGGCCCCCAATCGCAAGCCGACAGTCGACTCGCAACTAGGGGTGAGTGTGGGTTTGTCGAGGGTCCACAGTTGCAACTCTACCATCGACTCGCAACTAGGGGTGTGTGTTTGTCCGGGCCCCGCCACAAGACGATAGTCGAGTCGCAACTAGGGGTGTGTGGTTTGTCGAGGTCCCTACTTGCAAGTCTACCATCGAGTGCGCTTCCCGCCGTCGCCGTCCCCAATACCGGCCTGGCTGACCGGATCATCGCCGCCACCCGTCTACACGTCGGCTGGAGACCCGCCGGCACCCACTTTGCAGTTCGGCGATCCCTCCGGCTCGGTGAGGCACTCCATGGGCCGTGTCCATACTGACTGGGTGCCCCAATCCTCGCTGCTTCGCACCTCCGACCCAGTCGGCCACGGCGCTCCGACTCAGACACCGCCGCGGTTTGCCAAACTGTACTTCGCCACTTATAACGGCACGGAGGACCCCCTCAACTGGCTCAACCAGTGCAAGCAGTTCTTTCGTGGGCAGCGCACCCTCGCTTCGGAGCGTACCTGGCTCGCCTCTTACCACCTCCGTGGCGCGGCACAGACCTGGTACTGCACCCTCGAGCAGGACGAGGGCAGCATGCCCTTGGGAGCGCTTCAGTGAGCTCTGCCTCCTTCGTTTTGGGCCACCGATCCACGGGAGCCGCCTGGCAAAGCTAGGCCGCCTTCCCTTCACCTCCACGGTTCAGGACTTCGCCGACCGTTTCCAGGCCCTGGCATGCCACGTGTCGGGCGTGACGGCACAGCAGCGGGCCGACCTCTTCGTCGGTGGACTTCCGGTTCACATCCGCGTGGACGTGGAGCTTCGGGGACCCCAGGATCTCCAGACGGCCATATACTATGCCCGCGCATTCGAGCGCCGCGCGGTGGCCATCCAACAGGCATCACCATCTCGGGCCGCTGGGCCGCTACCCTGGCCGGATGTTCCCGCGCAGGGTCGGCCTGCTCAGGCTTCCGCGGCACCCCTCGCCGCGACCGCGGCACGCCTGTTCCGCCGGCTCACCTCGATCGAGCTACTCGAGCGTCGCCGCCAAGGGTTCTGCTTCAACTGCGACGAGCCCTACACGCCCGGCCACGTCTGCCCGCGACTCTTCTACCTGGAGGTTGCAGACTACATTGAGGAGGACGGCGTCGCTGCCGACCTGGCCGCCCCAGCGGTCGCGAAGGTGTTTGACGCTGGTTGATCACCTCGAGGAGTTCAGCAAGCGCTTCCCCATCTTTCAGCTCGAGGACGAGCTGTTTGTGCAGGTGGGGAGAAGTGTTATGACCGGCATATTAGGGGCTTAGGCCACTCGGTTGTGGCCCAAGTTATCTTATTGTTATTAGGGGCTTAGCCCAATTATCTTATCATTATTAGGATCGTTTGCTTAGGAGTCAAGTAAACCTCTCTATATAAGGAGAAGAGATGTATCAATCTAATCAAGCAAGAAGCAATCATTATTTGCTCGGCTTCCCGAAGGGAGCCGGGAGACCTAACCCTAGCCGCCTCTTGCGCCGCCGCCGCCTCTTCATCATCGCGCCACGGCGGTCCGCCGCCGGCAGCCGCGATCGCATCTCCGTCAACCCTCCCCCTTCCCGTACAACCTACGCCCTAGATCAGGTAGGATCCTAGCTCCTACCATAGTACCATGTTGTGCTGGCTGAACTATAAGACCACATAGATCAGATCTCTTCATTCACCTCAAGAAGGATCGATGTATAATACAGAAGGGTAATATTCCCTCTTCATTAACTGTTTCTTCTTATAATACTAAATAAACAAAAAGGATTCATCTATCTGAATGAAATCTAAGATTGCACATTAGTTTAATAGCATGATGAACAAATATGTCTCCTTAATTTCCCCTATGCACTAGACATTGGACAACCCTGAATGCGTTCGGTTAATCCCGAAAGCTCATTTCCTTAATTAGACTGGTCTAATTCTTACCCCTGATCTCGATGCCCTGCAAGATGAGACCGCTCTTAGTGTTCAAGCATTCAGTCTCTGACAGGCCGAAGGAGACATCGCCATCTTCACCCGCCTCACAAACAAACTCACCCAACTCCAGCTCCATCCAACCATCCACCCTTTCATGAGGGAGCACTACGTCCTCCGGATGGATCATGTGCGGGTTACGTTGGAGGCAGACCTTGCATGCCATAACGCTTCCTCTAACGCTCAGTGATGCATTAACGGGAAAGTTCAGCCCATCGGAATCATCTGCCAGCTTGTACACGATGTAAACGGTATAAGTTGAGCCTTGGGATAGCATCTTGCTGTGTATCTTGCCGCGGATTTCCAACCAACAAACCCAGATGAGTTCAGCACTCTCAGAGAACCTGGAATCAAATATTAGGTTAGGATCCGTAGCGAAGATGAGAGCCAAACAACAGCATAAGTTTGTAGGAAACCATCTAGCATCGCACGCGACCGAGTACTCAAAGAACAAATTAAGTTGCAAATAATTGACTTTGGTGATCATCATAACCAACTGCTAATTTCGTCATGACTCCTGCTGGTGACTATTCTCGGTTTTGGCTCGCATAGAGTATACACAATGGTACGTTCATACAGTATTGTATATGTGGTCAGAATTCAGAACTCAGAGCCTTCAACCCAACTGAAATTGCTATATATAGTACTACGTACGCAACAACAGTTTCAAAATGAGCGATTTCAACTGCAACCAGATGACAACGAATGCAGGTAGCATCATTAAGTCAGCAACACCATGTCCAGTAGCAAGGGCACAGCGAGGAAAAATGGAAAAACCTGGAGTCGTGGAGAGGATCCAGGTCCAGTGTTCCGGTGTGTCGCGCCAAGCGATGGACAGCTCCTCGCCGACACCATGTAGCACTTGGCGCCGCTCTCCTGTCCAGCCACATGCTCTGCACCACCATGGCACCAGTTGAATTCATCAGCAATCCAACAAATTTGGTCCATGAGCCCGCCCTGTATACGTACCATGAGTCCGCCTGGAAGGAGGACGGAGCTGCCCGAGAGGCGGAGGAACAGGTCCTTCTTCCGTCCCGCCAGCAGCGGATCTCCGTCGGCGAGCGGCGGGCGGTCGGCGAGCGGCGGCAGGAAGCAGGCCCAGACGGCGTCCGAGTCGGCGGCTGCGCGGAAGGCCGGGGAGACCGCCGCGGCGCGGCAGGCGTCGCGCGGCGACGTGAGGGAGAGCGCCGACGACAGGAGCTCCTCCGGCAGGCGCGCGATCTCGCAGGACTCCATGACTTCCTCCTCCTCCTCCTCGGTTCGATCTACTAGTGGAAATGCTTAGCGACGAAGCACTCGGGAGGAAATTGATTTCATTAATTCGGGGCGAAGCAAGCCAGAGTTAACTTAACATTGTCGCACTCGCAGACACGCCACACGTTTTTTTTTAGACATCACACGTGGATGCAGGCTCAAATGACTGAAATAAAGTTGAAATTTAAGCCTTACGTGCCCAGCCCGGCCCAAATCCATTGTGCTTCGGACCTTAACCAACTGCACTAGCCCAACCCACGTTCAAAACAATATACATGAGTGTTATATTTTTAAAGTTATATATGAAAAAAAGGAAGAAACAAATAAATGTGACAACACTTTTAAAATTACATGAATTAAAAAATTAATGCATGAACACCTTTTGCAATTATAGGACCATTTTTCAAAGTACAAAGAAAAAATTACACAAACATTTTTCTAAAATTAGTTAAGTTTTTAAGAATTTGATTTCATGAATTATTGGAAAATGTATATTATTTTATAGAATTTGTTTAAAAATAAAATTGTTGTACCTATTAATGGGCCAAGGAGTTGTCAGCCCATTAGAAGGTCTTTGTTCTTCAGGTAGAGCCACTCCTCCCTGACATGCAGGCCCTTTGGAGCAGAGTTGAGAAGATGAGGCATGCGAGACTCTGCAAATTTAGGTCAAAAAACAGTTTTAGAAAGAAAAAAAAGATAGAAAAAGGAAGCTCATCTGATTCTCATTGAATATAGAAAGTAAAGGGATTTGGTATGCAAACTAGTTTTGTGCAGATCCAATCTAAAGGAATTTGCAGGCGAAGGAGCTGCGTAGTTATGTGTCCTCCTCCGTTCTTACCTCCTCCTTGACAGATATATGTGATCCTAGGAACTCGCAGGGCCTTAGAACGAGAAGAAGACAGGAGACAACTCCGTTGCAATCGGGCACATACGTGATGTTAAATAATAAAAGTCATTTTATCGATCCCTTGTAAAAACACATCGGGTTGCAAAGGGATGCCTCACTATTTCCTTACTGAATTACTCACATGATCGGATCACAAGATGAACTCACTGAAGAAGACATAAAGTGGAATACTTTATTTGTAATATGTTTTACAATAGTTGTCGGCTAAGATACATGGTTACAGGTATGACTAACTTGGAGAGGGATTGCTGCAGTGCTGATGGTGGTGGCTAAGGAGATGAGATGGGAAATAATAAAAGCGAGGGTTGGAAGATGGTTCTGGTGTTCTATTTCCCAAATGGTGCTCTCTTTGATGGGATTCTAGTGTTGGCCCCTTTATAAAGGTTGATAATTGGACCTTCTGGAGCTCTTGACAAGCGTTAATTGCATCAACATCGTCTTGCGCTCTTGTTGCTTTGTTGTGTCTCCAATTCCTTCCTTTCTTCCTTCATTTTTATTTTCCCCTCATAACTGATATTTTCTTTCCATGTTTAGGTCTTGCAGAAACATATTAAACCAAAGATTTCATGATCTCTCGCATTCGTTAGTCATTAGTGCCGATATCGGAGTGAATTTCTCAAAAAATCTGGGATGATCTTATTTAAACAACACTCATCACTCGGTGGAGGCCGTCGCCTGCCACTGGGTTATGTGTCCCCCAATCCATCAGGACTGGCTCGGACTCGGGCGTGGATGCCTCCTCAAATCTTATCACGAAAAAGAATACGCATTCTAGTGGTTCAATATCAATCGTTTCTAATGTATACTTGTAGACATTCTCATGGACATTAGTAGGCATTGTGTGGACTCTTTTAGAATATTCCTTTCTCCCTCCACCCCCCCCCTCACTCTCGCGCTCTTCCACCCTGTCTCATTCTTTATCACAAATTCGTAGTTTTTCTAATTCCTATTTTTTTAGATCTGTGACTTTTGACTTTTGAATTCATATACTTTTATCAAATCCATGAGTTTTTTTTTGTTTTCTCAACCTTTTTAAATTCATAAATAAATTTCAATTTATGAAAAACGGAAAGAAAACACGCAAACATTTCTTTGGAGGTATACAAAAATAAAACAAGTTGGAGGAACCTTAGTGGGCCGGCCCACCATGCCAACGATCGAGCTGGTCCTGTAGGCGACGCGAGCCGTATTGCTCATGAGCGAGCAATACATAGCAGCGGCCCTATCACTGCAAAAAAACATTTTCAGAAGATGGGCCAGAGCCCAAATATGTCCCTAGGAGGATGCACCACAGTCATTAGTTACGTGTTTTAAAAATTATACCTACGAAAACTTTCGCCAAATATGAATTCACCGATAATATTTCATCGCACATTATCTATATTTTATATTGATTAAATTTATGGTTGCAGTAAATTCATGAAATGTGCATGCAACTTATTCACTGGAACGAACCTGCCTGATATTGCGTGATGATAGAGGTGCCATCTTTTTGTTTCAGCTGGCCGGTCCTTGTGTTCGTGTGCCGATGCGCTGGATAAAGAGCAATCCGCCTGCAATGAGTGCTTACATTCGCCTTGCAATGGACCTCTCCGTGAATTGTACCGGAGACTGACTGTACAGAGGCCAAGAACCTGATTTCTCAAGGACACGCAGGGCGATCACGATACACAACGATGGTGGATACTATCTTGAGAACACTACAGGATGACAGAGATGAAGATCACACATGCGAAGCGTGAACAAAATGATGTGAGCCACTTTGTAGCTAATTTTGGTAGGTGTGAGAATCGCACAGCTATGTGGATTTCATGCAGAACTTTGTAAGTAAAATACCCTATCCCCCCTGAAAAGATATACAGCAGAACATATCCACTGGGATGGATGGAATAAAACAAAGCCGCTGACCTAACTAAAATACCCAGCCGGAAGGAGAGCAATAGCAATTTGTTTCTGGTGCCAAGTTGGTAATTACATCAAGATCACTTCCTTACAATGGATGGCCTATGTGTATGTATATTCTCAAGAATATTGCATCAATTTCCACAGTTTTCTAGCAGCAAATTAACTTTCCAAGTCGGTTTGAAATAGACAAGGTCAATTACGTTCACTTTTTCTCCCTCGTCTTATTGGAACAACTCGTCTATCTAATAATGTTCAAGACTTCTCTTTTTTCATGTTGATTGGCGTGTGCTGTCCTTTATCCCTTATTTAATCACAACAAACACAAGAAGCAAGTTATTTCTCTTATTTAATCACAAGAAACACAAAAAATGCTAAATGGAGGCCGAACTCCATGGACCTCTTTATTTTGAAAATTGTGAAAACCTCATTTTGAAGGGTAAAAAAATCTAAACAAATGACACATGTTCATACATATGTATAGTACATGTGTGCAAAATTTGAAGATGGTATACATTATAGTGAGAGGTACACAAAAAAGAGAAAATCGTGATTCTGAGATGATGAACAGTACATGCACTGTTCACTATAAAAACCACACGAATTTGTCTTTTTTGTGTAGCTCTAATAATAATGTATTCCATTATCAGACTTTACACACATGTAAAGCTCATCCAAAATGAACGTGTATGCACTTTTTCCAGAAATTTTTGAATCTTAAAAACTGGTTTTCAATTATTTTTTTAAAAAAGACCTCCATGGAGCTCGTCCTCCAAACCCTACTCAAAGAAACACAAGAAGCAAGTGATTTCTCTTATTTAATCAAAACAATCACAAGCAGGTCTATATGAGAGTTTACAAGCAAATGGACCATAGGCGAACTGATTATCTGATCAACAAAGGCAAGGCCTTTATTTAAATCATCAAAATAGAAACATTGGGCTTGATTGCATCTACCAAAGACATGGCAGACAATAATTCTGTTCAACCTATCCGTACATTCATTCATTGGTTGTTGACTTTCTAATTCATGCCTGAAACAAACTAACAAACAATCAAACAAAAGACGAGCGTTCGATGATTGATGCCATTTAAGGAGGCCATCACCAAGTGTAAACCAAGATTATTACACCACACTTCTTTTGTTTCCAGTATAATAAATAGTGTGCATTGCACAACTCATGATGGTGACCAACTAAATTGGGATTTACAACTCCCTACTTTCTAATTCATGTCTGCAACGAACTAACAAACAATCATTACACTGGACAAAGTCCAATAATACCATAGTACAAAACAATTTTGTGAAGAAGAAGCTAACCGAACACCACAACCATCATTAACAGGACTTCTAAAAGCCAACAGCTTCCTAAAAGCTACTGCCCCATCTTTCTCCATACCCATGCAATGTATCAATCAACCAAACAAAAGCACAAAAGGACATAAGCTTAGTTGGTACACAATGCCAAAGTGGTTGCCAACTCAAGGAAAATCAAGGATGGTCCATTCAGCATCCTGTTCGGCCAAATGCCATAGATCCAACAAAATTACTAGCTCAATTGCGTCCCTTCACCAAGGGTTTCATGGAAACAAATCGAAGCCAAACTGCAGCTCCTCGCCCTAGCCCGCCGGCCACCACCAGGTTTTTTGTCTTGAGCACCATCGACAACTAGGCGCTCCTGCAGTTGAAAGACACGGGGATGGAAGATGTTACGTGTACGTAGAAACCGATTCTAGATGCAAATCATGTATAGTTTTGATCTCGGCATTATTTGAGTGCATGTAGCTAGAAAACATAGGTGCACTGACCACAATGTTCCTCCTGGTGGTTATACAATTTGACATTCCTTTGCAGCAATTGACACTAGAACATAAAGGCGCGCGTTGCCGCGCCCGTCAATCTTGATGAATTTATGATAGAATACTTTAGAAAATAAATACACATGCCTCAGTCCAGTTGAGATATATTTGCTCACAATTTCATGGTCATTTGATGTCTTCAGTACATGAGTGCATAAATACACACAATATCAGAACAAAAGAAGTAAAGATGCTTGAGTAAAAAAACAATTGCAGCTTATTCGTAGTGATGCGCCTATTGTCAAACTCTATTATTACATTTTGAGACAGAGGGGGTATAATAGAAGTCTTGATGATAGAGTTCATGTGTCCTTTTATTCCTAGTGCAACTCCCATTAGCATGTGATGTCGCCTTTGCACGACATTCCAACCAATCTTCAAGAGTAATACCTCCTGGTCTTCTCGAAGCAAAAGTTGTCACAATCTAACTCCTTGGCATAATTAACATGTATGTCACTGGTGGTCATGGAAATGTTATCTTGATATATTTTCTCATTTGACACTGTCTAGATATAAGCATGAACCATAAACGGACACATATTCATACATGCAGTGAGAATTATGTATGAAGGATCTGTATCGAGTCCAACAAAGTAATATTTATTTTTCAGTTCTCTAGATTTTGTATGCTTCCAAAGCTTAGAGTATCAAATATGACATCAAAAGTAAGTTTCCTAATATGTTCACTCACAGGTTGATTCCAAGTTGCTAACAATACAAAATATAAAACGCAATCTCTATATTCCATTCCCCTTTGTTCAGAGCAAATGAGAAACTATATGGAAACAAAAGCTTAGGCAGCATCACCTTTGATCTTGACACACTTAACAATTTGTCACATGATCGTAATCTTTTTTTGAATAAACCCGGCAGTTAACAAGTTAACCGTGTCGAACAAAGAACTTGGCCATTATTAGTATATTATATTGCTATATAAGCACGAACATATCTATATTTTCTTTTGCGGGGAACAAACATGTCTACATAGGCTCAAAGCAACCTAAGAAGTGCTTGGACAAAATCAAACCCAATCAAGTGGTGACAGTACCACGTGCACAAAATGGTAGTCAAGGAGAAGCAAAGCAACAAACCTGGATGTTAACTCTCGTAGCTCTTGTGCCCCTTGCATATTGTCCATCAAACATCAGCTCTGCAAAAACTACATTTATGTTTAAAGCAGGAGCCAAAAATCAATAGCCTAATAGCCTCTCATTAGTACACCATCACATTTTATAATATGTATATATCGTTATTTACATGTATTTTTTAAAAAACCTACAATTCCAATTATTTCAGCACCCTGTCTACTTGTGTCATACCGTTCCTATCCTACAACAATCCAAAAGATAATTTAAAACACTTAACCGAAATCAGTGGCATATGACAATAAATTAGAACATTCAAATAACTCCAGATTGTCTACCTTGTAGCAGCACCAACGAGATACATGATCAGAAGGGGACTTCTGAGATTAGAGTGGCGAGAGAGTAAGAGAGCTAGGGAACAGATGTAGGATTAGGATACATCTGGGCAGCACCACGGTGACGGCGTCGTCGTCTCGTGGAGATGCCAGAAAAGTTAAGGAAGCACACAAAATGGGTATGACCGGTTGGAATGTAAATCAAACAAATTGCATAAGATGAACAACTAAACTCACAATAATAGAGAAACCATAGATGATCAAAGAGCAACTGTATGTAAGAATGTGTGAGCACTGAGTAGCCGCACCTGTCCGAAGCCATGGTTGCAATTGGCACACACCCCTGAGCAATTCCAAGTTCGAACACGAAAATCCGAACGATCGAGCACTACAAGCATGCAAGGAGGAATAGCAAGTCAGTTTTGGTAGATATGAAGACATGAGGAGAATCAGGGCGAGGAAGATGGATGCGGTAGGAACGAAACTGAGCAACAGGCATGAGATACGACATGAAACACAGGAAGGAAGAGATGGTGCAAGGCACGATATATGAGGGGACTGGGAGATTGGGGTAACGCACCAATAGGGCAAATAAATCACCATCAACACCTCTCGGATTAATTATGATAACATCATCACCATTATCACAGGACGGAGATAGTGGACCCTCTACGCGGCAGTTTCAGCTTCAGTAACAAAATGTGAAGGGACGCAGTGTACAACTGCAAGGCATGAAGGAGAATGCAGGATGAAGATAGCCGGCGATGGACGCCGACGGCGCGGGCGGCCGCCATGGAGGAACGCTGCGAGACACGGAATTAAAAAACAGTAAAGAAGGGGTTGCAGAGGAAGAGTACATGGCGAGCGGGCGGCACCGACGCGGATGGAGAGGCAGAGAGAGACGCAACAGAAGCTCTCTGACGGCTGCGGCGCACCGTGGAAGAAAGGGACGGCGGCGCATCGCCGAAGAAAGGAACGGCGGCGCATCGCGGACGAAAGGAACGGAGGAACTGTTCGTCATTGAAGGGTCGGGGTACCGCTGGAGCCTGGATGACCTCGTCTGTTAGCGTGCTTGGGAAGACCTGGGCCTTGTCCTTGGATGGCCCGATTAGTAAGAAAAAAATTAGCTCTTTCTGCGGAGCAGCGGCCCGCGAGACGGTGCATCGAGTGCGTGTGCGAGGTGGGACGACCGAGCTGATCTGGATCGTACGCTCGAGCGATCCAATGGCTGCGAGGCTCAGAAAGCTGTGAGGCCTCCTAGCTGGCTCTGTCATACTGTTTCTCAATACCATATTTCATTCAACAAGAAAAAGGGGTTACTGGCCAACTGAATGCTTTCTTGTACATCATCACTGGTCCCCCTGAGGCATACAAAGCACTCTACTAAAATCAAACTGTCACCTATATCAAAGAAGGCTGGTCTACTTGTAGTTGGGACTTGTCTTCAATTCACATATATAAAATACAAATTGCTGATGAGTCCCTCCGCAGCTGAACCAAATATTGTTCGTTCATACATATAACAGCACCTATGGAGACAACAATTTTAAGCTATACAAGGCACTCTAACAGGCAGTATATCAAACCTCAAGAATCACCTAGCCTCACTTGGTCTGTCTATTTGTTGGCAACTTCAGAGAACAAAACAAACCCCGTTCAAGCTAAACAAAATGGAAAAACTGTTCCAGATCTTAACACAGGCCATGTGTGATATTTGTTTCTCAAACTTTTTAAAATAGAATGCAGCAAAAGCAACCGAGGCATCAGCTTAATTTTCGAAGTGTTTTCGCTCAGAAGAGAGTTCCCTTCCTTTCAGTACAACAATTATAACTTCATAGGGGAACCTTAAGATACAACACTATGCTAGAACACGAAGTCGCCATTTCTCGATGACTAGGCCCAAAGCACGGTAGAGCAAGTTAACAAAAGGCTTGGCTTATAGACATGTAGTCGATGCCAAACTTTACACGAAGCCAATTGCAAGGCCCAAGGGGCGCAGTCGAGTGCGAGACATCACCAGCAACACCGCCCCCATAGTGATGTACTAGTACACCTAGACCTGGCCATGGGCAGCCCGGCCTGGACGGCCCGAACCGACCTGGCCCGAAAATCCCGGGACGGGGCTGACCCCGAGTGTGCCATCTGGCCGGGCTCGGGTCTGGAAACTGAGCCCGAAGGGCAGGTCGGGCCGGGCTCAAGCCTGCACAAAACGTGTTTTAGCCGTAGCTGGGCCAGGCCAACCCGGTCGTGTCGGGCTTCTTTGGTCTCGGGCCTGATTTTGTAGGACCGGTGATCGGGCCAGGCCAGGCTTGAGCCTGGGTTTTTAGCACCGGGCTTTTTTTGGCCCGGGCAGGCCCGAGATATGCCCAGGTATAAGTACATCCCCAAGAGTAACCCTGTTAGTCTGCCAGCACCTGGTTCTTCATCTTGGGCACCATAGCTACTGCAGGACAAAGAGATGGAAGAGGTTACAATATGTAGATTTCAATTCAAGACATAAACCATGTACGTTTTAAAACCAAAAAGTCTAACAAGGTATGTCTACTTGTCTACGGTTAACACACGGACATCAAGCTATGGTACAAGGTGACAATGGCAAACTGGAATGGAGTAAGCATCCTGGTCAACAAGAGCCTAAAGTATGGAGTGGTAGACGTCAAGATACATGGGAACTGGATTTACTGGATTTATCCTGGTCACGATGATAGTTGAAGACTTAGTTCTCAATGTTATCAATATGTATACCCCGCAATGTATTAAAAAAATGCTAATCATTTATTAAGAAAATTTTAAACATGTGTAACAAAATATTCCTTGTATATATGCACCATGTGTATAAAAACAACTAGACATCAAAACATACATGGTAGAAAAAATCTTTACAATGTATTTTAAAAATATTAAGTTGTATAAATAATGTTCTTTATGTATAAGAAATTTTACAATGTACATAAAAAAGTCGATGTCAAAAAAATATTTGAATAATATTAATCATGTATTTAAGAAGTGAAAACGTGAATAAAAAATGTTCCTAGTGTATGAAAAAGTGTACAAATGTATGGAAACAAGTAGGCATCAAAACGTATATTTCAAAATATGTTGATCATGTATTTAGAAAATGTTAAATGTGTATACTAAAAATGTTCAGGATATATACTAAAATTATACAATGCCCGAAAAAATGATTACCTCAAAATATTTATTTCAAAAAAATTATCCATGTATTTGAAAATTTTAAAGGATATACAAAATGTTTTATTTGTATAAAGAAATTTATGTGTACGACAAAGCATCAAAAATATATTTGAAAAACAGTAATCATGTATTTAGAAAATGTTTAATGTGTACAAAAATACTTTTAGATCAATATAACTTTTAATGTATTTGAAAAATTGTTAATCGTGATAGAAAACATATTCCAGTTCTAGGCCAAATGAGAAAGAAAAAACATGATAAAACCGTAATATAATATGGAAATTTTGAAAGAAACAGAAATGCGAAGAGAAGATGAAAGACATAATTATAAATAAAAATCAAAGAAAAGCAGTACACAAGAACAAAAACAATGACACAAAAAAATACATAGAAGAAAACTAAGAAAACCGAGAAAGAAAGAAAGAAACAAAAGAAAACAACAAAAAACAATGAGAACCAAGAAAGACAACTAAAGAAAACAATGAAAATGAAAAAAAGGAAATAAACAAAAACCGATAAAGAAAAGTGAAAAAAAATAAAAAAAATAAAAACTAAAAAACCGGAAGTAAACAATTAGAAAAAACTAAGAAAACCGTAGGGACACACGAAATAGCAAGCAATCAAGCATAATGAAAATGCTGAAAATGGGCCGGTCCAGCACTATACACCATGTGAAAGGGTTTCAAGCGAGACAAGAGAAAATCTCGATGTAAGCATGCTATAATTCTGGCGTGTTTCAGGCGTCGAGTAGGAAAGGGCGCGCGTATGTGTCACTTGTTGCGAGATGTAGAGAAATCACTAATTGAGGAGTACTTCTTCAAAGGTCACTCCACCCTATGTGCGCCACTTGTTGCAATATGTAAGTTTTTTTTAAAACATTTATATCTAAAACCGCGTGTCCAAATCTCGAACCGTGTCCAAATCCTCACGTCGAAATCTTCAAAATTAGATCCCATGTTGATAAGTTTTGATGAAGTTTTTCTCGAAACAACCAGGCGAAAAAAACCGTGCTTCTCGCGGAAGAAAAAGAAAAAAAACTCCTTTATCACATTTTCCGAGAGGCGCGTCCGTGCCTCTTGCGGAAGCAAAATCGTGCCTCTAGCGGAAGGAAAAAAATGTGTATTTTTGTTTCCGAGAGGCACGCCCGAGCCTCTTGCGGAAGCAAACCCGTGCCTCTCACGAAAGCAAAAACGTGCCTCTTGCAGAAGAAAAATAATATATTTTTTTGTTTACGAGAGGCACGGCCGTGCCTCTCGCGGAAGCAAAACCATGCCACTCACGAAAGCAAAAAAATGTATTTTTTTCATTTTCAAGAGGCTCAACTGTGCCTCTCGCGGAAGTAGTACCGTGTCTCTCGCGAAAGCAAAATCATGTCCCTCGCGGAAGAAAAACGCATTTTCCTCCCGTTTCTGAGAGGCACGGTCGTGCCTCTCAAGGAAGCAAAACCGTGCCTCTCGCCAAAGCAAAACTATGCCGCTCGCCAAAGCAAAACTGGCCGGCTCAGCGCTCGAGGCCCACTACCTTTTTTTCTCTTATTGATTTTGTTTTTTGCTTTTTCCCCTAAATTTTAGCATTTTTAAATATTCTAAATGTTGACAAACACTTTGGGTAGAATTTTTGAAGAAATGATAATAAAATGTTAAATGTGTATGAAAATGCTTCTTTTATATAGAAAATATGTATACTACATGTATGAAAAAAGTTGATCACGTATTTTAGAATTTTTAACATGTACATGGGAAATATATATAGTAAATATTCATTGTCTTTGAAAAAATTATTGATCATGAACTAAAAATGACAAACCAGTATTAAAATGTCCTCGTGTATACAAAAATGTATAACAAACACTGAATAAAAGTAGACATCTTAAAACATGTATTTTCAAAAGGTTAATTTGGTATTTTAAAAAAAATTGTATACAAAAATGTTCCTGATGTATACAAAATCATGCATTTTGGTTGCAAAAATATTTATTCCCATTAAGAAATATTCACCATGTATTTGAACAATGTTGACCTTGTATTTGAAAAAGTGTTTAAAAATAGTGAAAGCCGAGAAAGAAACAAACAGAAGTGAAAAAAACTTATGTAAATAAGGAAAAAAAGAAAACTGAGGAACAAATAAGAAAGAAAAGAAGAAGAAAACAGTGAAAACCGACAAGAAATAAAAAGAAACATGAAGAGAACTAAGAAGCAATCGAGAAAGAAATAAAAAAACCATCATATAAAGGCCCTACGAAAACCAATAAAACCAAAGTATCATGCAGACGAAAAAGAAAAACAAAGGATGGCAAAGAAATAAAATTCAAAAGAAAAGCCATATGAAAAAGGAAAATCAAGAAAACCAGAAAAAAAACATGGAAGCCCGACCTAAATAGAGAAAACCAAACAGAAAGACAACACAGGAAATGTCAGACCCAAATTTTGAAAAACCCAAATGAAAAAACACAATGTCAAAATTAACGAAAGTACAGCCACATTGGTTGTCCGACCGGGGAGCTACCATCCCAATCTAGTGAGATATATTGATATCAATAATTAAAGGGTACCTTTTACGGAGGCCGCTTCCATCTTCTCAATTATTGACAAGCGGCACACTGTTTGTGTGCCATTTCTCACAATCTGGGAGTTGTCCCTTTTGCATAGATTCAAAACATTTTATAAGTTAAACCATCCACTTTTATTGTTGGATCTCTCACATTGACCTCTTCGAACTAGATACCATGTTCATAGATTTTGATGATTTTTTAAATGGAAGAAAATAAAATCCGAGTAGGAAGCATATTTTTTTTCTTTTTTTCCCTTTACCATGGCTTTCGCAAAAGTAAATTTGTGCCTCCACAAGAAGCAGATATGTTCTTCTCATGAATGCAAAAAATGCATTTTTTTTCTTTTCAAGAGTCACAATTGTTGTTCTCACGGAAGCAATTATATGCCTCCATGAGAAGCAAATTTGTGCCTCCCGTTTAAGGAAAAAAAAAGAAACTAAGAAAGCACGTTTTATTTTTACAAAATGCAAGCATTGCATTTTGTGGAAGCAAATTTGTGCCTTCATGGAAGAAAAAAAAAATCTTTTTTTTTCTTTTTTGGGAGGCATAACTATGTCTCTCGCAGAAAACAAATGTGAGCACTTTTCCACAAGGATGTTATTTTGACAGATAAAAGATTTTTTAGAAAATGTGTAAAGACTTCTAAATTTAAATTGCAATTTTTGGAGAGAAATTACATGAACATAATTTTTGTAAGGCAACATGATCATTTTTCTATAAAATTCTTAAACACCTTTAGAAAGACTCCTAAAATGTGCATACACTTTTAGAAATGTTCTTGAACGTTTTTAAAAATTTGTGAACAATTTTTAGTTACATGAACTACTTTGGTACTTATTAATTAACCTGATTATATAAAAATATAAATTACTTAATAAATAAGTTAATTTTCAATATATAAATAGAGGAACAATATTTTTCAGGGGCAACTAATTATTATTTTTCCAGAAAGGGGTGATAGTTATATTAAACCTTGAAAATTGAAAGCCTATATAATTAGAACCTGCAAGTTCCTATGTTGCGTAATGAAAATTTAGGTAATAGGAGCAGCAAATTAAGTGGAATGTCTAAGACAAACCTAATTAAGGGATACCCTGTGGAGGGCCCCGGCAAAGGTCATCTTCTTAGACTGAGAGCGCGCCAAGTGGTGCGACCTGCCGCCAGCACATGTCACGTGCTGGTACACCATCGGAATTTTGGTTTTTTTGCACGTCCTTTCCGAATTTATTTGTTTTCTGATTTTCTCAGCTTTTTGGTTTTTGCTTCATTTTCCTAGGTTTTGCCTGATTTTTGGGAAGCGGTTCTTTTTTTGGCAAGAAGCACATCTATGCTTCCTAAAAAAGCTAAAAATCTATTTTTTTAGCTCTAGTCATTGGTTCATCAGTTTCGACTGGCCCGACTATTCTAGTTTTTTTGTTTGCACAAAAATAGTACTCCACAAGCTTCAGCTTTAAAGGGCCCAAGAACTGAGAAAAAGGTTCTTCAATCAAAATCGTGGACAACTATTGCAACAGTTTGTGTCTCATAGGCCAGACATCGCAGAGAGAATGGTAATACTACCATTAAAGGCGCTAGAAAAGGCTACAAATAACTTTCATCAAACCTGTAAGCTTGGAGGAGGAGGGCATGGTATTGTATACAAAGGAATTTTTTTCGACTGTCATGTTGTAGCCATCAAAAAGTCAAATATTGTGGTCAAGAGAGAAATTAGTGAGTTTATAAATGAAGTTGTCATACTCTCACATGTTAACCATAGGAATATTGTAAAGTTGTTGGATGTTTTGTCGAGACAAAAGTCCCTTTGTTGGCCTATGAATTCATTTCCAATGGTAGCATATGTGTTCATCTTCATAAAGGAACCGATGCGATGAATAACTTGGAAAAATAGATTAAGAATCGCAACAGAAATTGGCAAAGCCCTTGTTTACCTTCACTCAGTCATTTTAGTCCCAGTAATACACATAGATACCAAGTTACCCAGTATACTTCTTGATGATGCATTCACAAAAAAGGTGTCTGACTTTGGAGCTTCAAGGTACATTCGTAATGATCAATTAGCTATAACAACAGTGGTTCGAGGAATTTTTGATATTTAGATCCTACATACTATTGCACTGGTCGATTAACATAGAAAAGTGATGTTTATAGCTTTGGAGTAATTTTCATTGAGTTGGTTACTAGGAAAATGGCAACTACATACAGATTACCCCTAGGAGATGGGCTTGTTGCACAATTTGTTGAACTATTTGCAGAAGGTAAATCAGTTGAAATACTGGATCCACAATTCATGAAGGAGGGAGGTAGCCAGCTTCAAGAAGTAGCTGCTCTAGCCATGTCATGCATAAAACTAATAGCATGAGATCATTAGAAATGACATTCAAACACCTCCAAGGACACAAGGAGCATGTCCTGGATGATTTTCCATCAGAAACAGATGAGTTGAATTATTTGACAGCCAGATATGCATCAGCTACTAATAGGACAAGCCTGGAGAAATTTAGTAGGCAATATATTCAGGAAGAAGAGTTGGTGTTGTCCGCCAGGTACCCTCGATAGTTTTGTTTACACATAAAAGAGTCGTGGCATGTTGTTGTCGGTACTTTGCTCAACTTCTGTGTTGCTTTAACTAATTCCTGCCAGTCCCCTTGACCGATTGTTCCAGTTTTGTCAGCTAGTATGACTGCCTTCTTGGCACTCACCATATTTTTCGTCATGCATTTTTTGTTTCTTGAACCGGGTTGCCCCATTTTGGATTATTATTGATATAGCAGAGAAAAAAATTCAACATTAGTATTGATTAAAGATAGAACGATCTAGCTACCATGGCTAAATGTCAATGCTATGGAAATGCCTCCCGATCAGGAGGTGGGGTCGGTTTAAGAAATATTAAATGATATTATCACGTGGTTTGAAAAAAATATCAATAGGAAAGAACATGTATACAAAATATTGAACCAGTAATAATATTATTATCTATTGATCTGACTCGTATTTATAGAATAAAGTGGGGGAGGAATATTCGAAGTAGAGGGCAAGTGGCAAAGGGTTTTAAACCTGTTATACTTATATAACTCTTACTATCTGCAAATTAATGGAAACAAAATAAATCTGCAAAAAAGGGAAACAAATAAATTTCCTTGAATCTAATTGTATAATCTACAAAGCAGATACATGAGCTGGAAATAAAGGGGATGTCTGCTTTGGTTGCCAGGATTTAAAGTGATTTCCATCCAGCTCAAAAGGAAAGGAAAGTTCCAGCTCCGCTCGACACTAGAAGCAAGAGCAGAGCGAATCCTCGCGATGTCTAGCAGTAGACGCAGCGGCGGCCCTCCCGGCAATGGCGACAACCCCGGTGAGAGCCCCTGCCAACCACCTCCGTGCCGCGGTTCGGAGATGTCTATGCTACTTTGGGGATCCGCGCGGTGGCTGGGGCTGGGGGCTGGGGGCGAATCAATTGTTGCATGTGGTGATTCATTTTTGCTTGATCCATCCATCGGGGCAAGGACTTATGAGGAGTAATTTGTGAATTAGGCATGATTATTTCATTATTATTATTATTATTATTAGTTTCTGGTTTGTTTGTTTGTTTTTAAGGGGATTTAGTTGGTTGAAAATTTACAAATCCGGCCGGAATTTCGGATCTCCCTCCCCCCGTGGCGTCTAACAGAACGAGGCGACTAGGGGCTCCACTCCCTCCTTCCAGTACCCCCTTAACCCCCTCTACCTGTCTGGTGCCGACGGTGAAGGCCCCGATTCCCCCCTCATCGCACCTCGCACGACGATATGGCTTGGGTTGAGACGGTTGGAGGCAATGCCCCTTGGCCGTTGTTAGAACCGGCGGCAGTGTGTTGTCTCACGTGGCGCAGTGCCAGGTGGTGTGGTGGTGGTGGCGCGGCTGTTTGGCTGGGGGGCGGGACGGAGGCAGGCGGCAGTGCCCTCCGGCCTAGATCTAGGCCCTTTTCGGCCCCATCTGGATCTGGGTAGGCCATGTCGGTCTGGTGGTGGTAGAGACGGCGACACACTGACTGCAGCATGGCGACGGGAGCTTTAAGATCCTATTTCGGGCTCGGCTGGGCCTAGGTTGCCTGGCTTGCTCCTGATGTTGCATTTGGTCAGTTACCGCCGAGGGCGGGGGAGATTGTCCCCTCCCGCGTAGCTGCTGACTCTGTGCTCCTCCTTGATGGAGTGCGATGGATCGTCCGGGGCCGTGGCTGGTTGGCAGTCTAGAGAAATCTTTGCCAGCTTGACCGACAGCGATGCAGTGATGCCCGTGGGCACCGCTGTGCCTTCCTTAAGGATGTGGTATACCCCTTACGCCACGCCCCTACACATACTGGCGGAAACCAAGGGACAAGTCATTGTTGCCGTCTTCCCTCTTGAAGGTGCTGCTTGGTATGTTGCGTTCCGGAGTGCTAGGAGTGTGGTGTCAACTTTCCAGTTGGCGCAACGGTTGTAGGTCATGATCGTTTTCATTGATCCGACGTGGTTGGCATTATTTTCTCTTTTGTTTCATTTGGGCGTGCTTGTGCCGAGACCCCAACAATTGTATTGTGTGGTTGATATATTAGTATATAGCGGGGTGAAAACCTATTTTGAGGAATCAGTTAGTTCCGTGAGTTTGGAGCTTAGATTACACAGTCCAGGTGAGTGTAAAAATATTAGATATATACATGTTGGGTTTCTATTTGATTTGATTTCTTTGATTTCTTCTTTGACTTGCTTGGACGTTAGATTAATTACATAATCCAACTATGAACGAGTCTCATCTTTGTCGAAAAAAACGACCTAGTCTCATCTCATCTCATACGACCTAGTCTCGGGTTTTCCTTAACGTTAGCATGCTCAATTCTGTAACATGCTGTCCATTGCCAACTACTGCTTGCTTGGTCTATATTTTGTTCATAACCTAAGTATATATATACCAAAACTGATCAAACAATTTTCCCAACTTGCTTCAATTGTGATAAACTAATAACCGATCCTACTGTCCTGCATCCAGGTCCAGGCGTGGTTGGGAGACTATTGAGAATAAGAAGAAGAAATCAGGTCAAACATCTGGGAGGGGACAATGGGCACCACGGACTACATCCTCGAATGCTCCACCCAATGCAGCATGCCAAGCTTGAATGGCAATGGATCTTCGCGTCCTTCAAGAAACAATTCGGCTCCTCAACTTGAATGGCAATGTTCATCTTTGCGAAGACGTAAGAAGTCAGATTTTGCATTTTGAGGCGATATCTACTCCTCAACTCCTTGTAGATGTGATACTCGATTTCCATCTTTTTTGAGATGTACCTATATGGAAAGAAAGGAAAACTTCACACATGAAGTACTGTTATGATTCAAATGGTGAGGGACAATTATTTCATATGTAATAGGAATTGTTTCATACTATTAATAAATGTTCCCAACATTCACATAAAATGTATACACGTTTCAAGTATATGTTTGTGACACTTTAGTAACTGTTCGTAAAATCTCAAATAAAGTTCTTCTCATAATTTCAATAAAAACGTTCCATCTCATTCAAAATAAATGTGTGTGACATTTAAATGAAATACTTACACTTTAAAAATATGTTCATGAAATTTTTTAAATTGATTCATAATTTTTTTTAAAAATTGTATAATTTAAGGAAAACTTTCGTACCATGAACAACTTCATTCATATGTGTCTAGCATTGTGTGTGTGTGCGCGCGTGAAAGTTGGCTCTCTAGCATGCTGTACTAGCATTGTGCTGATTAAGATGGGGCTTGCTGTCGGAGCTGTGGCCGGACCTGGCCATGACGGAGTGGGCAGAGGAGATTGGAGAGGAAGGAGAGGGGACGGGACCGGACCAGATTTGTTAGACGCGGGTGGAGATTTTTAGGGGAGGTGGTGGATGGCGTGGGCCATAGCAGGCCGATACGACGTGGCGAAAGTGTCCAAGCCTCGCCATACCCGCCCCACGTAAGTCTAGATACGGGGTTGCCGGACAACACAAATGGTTGGGCTGGTTGTGGGGCGGCTTTGAGGGCTGTAGCCGTAAATGCTCTTACTCCTTATCTCTAACTTAAGGATGTGGGGTCAGTTTAAGAAACATTAGAAGATATTATCACGTGGTTTGAAAAGAAATCCATAGGAAAGAACATACATATACAAAATATCAAAACCGTAATAATATTGATCTGACTCGTATATATAGACTAATGCGGGGGAGAAAGATTTGAACTAGATGGGAAGCGGTAAAGGGTTTTAACCTATTATACTTCTATAACTCTTACAATTTGTAAATTAAGGGAAACAAATAAATTTGCAAATAAGGGAAACAAATAAATTTCCTTAATTCTAATTGTATAATCTACAAATCATAACATGAGCTGCAAATAATGGGGATCTCTGACTTCGTCGTTAGGGTTTAAAGTGATTTCCATCCAGCTCAAAATTAAAGGAAGGTGCAAGCTCCACTCGACACTAGAAGCAAGAGTAGAGCAAATCCTCGCAGTGTATGGAAGTAGACACAGCGGCAGGCCTCGCGGCAATGGCGAACACCCCGGTGAGAGCCCCTGCACCCCCTCATTGTAGTGGTTCAGAAATGCCTGTGCTGCTTTGGGGATCCGTGCGGTGTTTGGGGCTGGGGGCCGGGGGCGAATCAATTGTTGCATTTGGTGATTTGTTTTTTCTCGATCCATCCATCGGGGCAAGGATTGATGAGGAGTGATTTGTGAATTAGGCATGATTATTTGATTATTATTATTGTTATTAGGTTTTGTTTTGTTTGTTTTTAAGGGGATTCAGTTAGTTGAAAATTTACAAATGTGACGGCATTTCGGATCTCCCTCCCCACGCATTGTCTAACCGAGTGAGGCGAGTAGGGGCTCCTCTCCCTCCTTCCAGCTCCCCCCTTAACCCCCTCAACCCATGTGGTGCTGGCGACAAAGGCCCCAACTCCTGCCCCCACTCCCCCGCGCCGCCCCCCATGGCGATCGGGCTCGGGTGAAGGTGGCTGGCTGCGATGTGCCTTGGCCGTTAATGGATCCGGCGATGTTGTGTCGTCTCGGGTGGTGCAGTGTCAGGTGGTGAGGTGGCGGTGGCGCGGCTGCTTGGCTGTGAGGCGGCGCGGCGGCTGGCGGCGGTTGGCGGCGGTGCCCTGCCGGCCCAGATCTAGGCCCTTTTGGGCCCCATCAGGTTCTGGCAGACCTTGTCGGGATTCCCAGCGTCGTCTCCGATGGAAGGAGGAGCGGCTCACAATGGTGGTCGTAGAGACGGCGACACGTTGACTGCAGCGGGGCGGCAGAAGCTTCACAGGACCGTTTTGGGCTCGGACGGGCCTAGGTTGCCTGGTTTGCTTCGGATGTTGCATCTGGTCAGTTACCGCTGAGGGCGGCAGAGATTGTCCCCTCCCACGTGGCTGCTGACTTTGTCGCTCCTTGTTGATGGAGTGCGATGGATCGTCCAGGGTCATGGTTGGTTGGCAGTCGGGAGAAATCTTTGTCGGCTTGACCGACGGCGATGCGGTGACACCTGTGGGCGCCGCCGTGCCTTCCTTAAGGGTGTCGTCTATACCCCTTAACCCACGCCCCTTCGCATATTGGAGAAAACCCTGGGACAAGTCCGGGAAGCAGCGTTGTCATCGTCGTGTTCCTTCCTAAAGGTGTTGCTTGGTATGCTCCATTCCACAGTGCTAGGAGCGTGATGGGAATATTCCGATTGGCGCAACAGTTGCGGGTCGTGATCGTTTTCATTGATCTGACGTGGTTGGCATAATTTCCCGTTTTGTTTCATTTGGGTGTGCTTGTGCTGAGACCCCAGCAATTGTATGTGTGGTTGATATATTACTATATAGTAGGGTGAAAGCCCACACTACTAGGGAAAACCTTATACACAGAACTTTAGCAGTATCGTGTGTCAAAGAAGCACGCTGGTGCTAAATAGCAGCAGCGAGCCTGCCGAAACCGCACTGCAGATAGTTTCGTAGCAGTAGCGCGTCTCGCAGGAAACACGTTACTACTAAAATTCTCACGGCTTAGCCGATATGGTACACATAGTACTAGCGATCTACATGGAACCGCGCTACTGCTACTTTCTTTGTAGCAGCGCGTTTTGCTCTAAACTCGCTACTACTAAATGATATAAAATTAAATGAAAAGCAAATAGAAAGGTAATTGAGAATGAAAGAAATAGAAGAAGGTGAAAGGAAAAGAAATAAAATGTGAAGAAAATAAGTGAAAAAGGGAAAAAGGAGAAAGTTGTAGCAGTAGCGCGTATCGCAGAACGCGCTGTAGCTAATGTAGCAGCAGCGTGTTTCTAGGAACGCGCTACTACTACTTCTGACTTAACCACCGCGTTCGTCCTTCCCCACGGCCACTTCCCCCAAATCTCACTACTCCGCTCTCGCCGCTGCCGTCGCCCGTCGGTCGCCGCGCGCTCTCCGCACGCCCTCTACGCCGCCCCCGCCCCCGGATTCAACGCCGCCCCCCGACCTCAACGCCGCCCCGGACACCGCCCCGGACGCCGCCCCAAGCCCAACCTCGACGCCGCCTGCCCGTCTCTCGCCGCAGGCACCCGATCGAGGTGAGCACGCCTACTCCTCCCCCTCTCCTACCTCTGCCTAGATAGAGTTCTTCAAATTTTACTTGCATCAAATAGTTAGGGTTCATCTAAGGGTGGAAATGAATTGGATACAGATGCGGCTGGGATTTTTTCTTAGGTGACGTTTTCTTAGATGATGAATAAACACTAGTGTAATGCATAATAAAACGAGGAAAAGTTGACCTTCTTCTATTTAGTTAGTAAGAACTAGTTAGTAAGAACTAGGTACTAATTAGGTGATTTTTTAGTTAAAGCAATTTTTCCCGCCTCGACGTGGACGATGCCTATCCCGCATCCTTGTCGTCGAGTCGGCGGAGGACGACACCTGCTTGACCAGATCGGCCATGTCCGGGACTGGGCTCCGCCGGGGTGGTACTGGGAGGCGCTACCTACCGGGGGGCGCAGGTTGGTGAGGAGCCAGCCTGTCGTTGACCCGAACCTTCTTCGGTGGCGGTCGCATGGGCCAGTGACGATCCAGAGGCTCGAGGACTCCGCGGAGGTGGTGCGTCACCGTGTTAGTGAGGAGGACGCGCACGTCCGTCGCTACTTGTTTGTGTTGGAGCATAGGCCGTTCTCCAATACCTGGCAGGTTCTCCGGGGATCTCACTGGAGCTATGATCCCGTGATGGTGCCTTCTCTGAGGGTGTCCACCGCCCGCGCCGATACCCGTCGTGTGCTAGAGTTTTAGTTGTATTAGTGATGTTATATGTATGACACTATTCGTGATGTATTAGTGATAATATTCGACGATGTACTAACGCATGAGATGATCTACTTTTGCTTATTGAATGCATGCTAATTTGAGTCCTATAAGATATTTTGAAATGTATATCTTGTGTTGCTCAATATCCAAGTGGCCGGTCATGTTTGCAGGTTACACCTTTGAGTGGCCTATGTTTTGCCGGAGTGTTGATTCATTTCCGTTCCGGCAAATTTCAGGCGCTCGATATGTCCTATTTTAGCAAAGGTCATGCCGGATTTTTCTGTGAATTTTGGCATGACTTGTGCTAGAATATGTAGGAAATATCGAGTGCCCCGGATTTGTGTGTTGAGTATCTTGGTAGTTGTCTTCGATGGATTTGGTAGTTGTCTTCGATCGATTTTCAATTAATGTTTTAACTATGAACATAGGAAATGTCTGACGACGAGAAGGATGTCGGTATTTGCAAATACTGCGAAGACGAGCGCGGCCTGTGCGATGGAATCTTCCTAGATGATGATAGGCGCTTCAGCATCAAGCTGGACGAGAACTTCGAAGTGGATACAGTAAGTCACAACGACAAGTCTTTTTTCATAATTAAGCATGACATCTGCTTCATTTGCTTCAACTTATATTTCTTTTACTATTCTACTAGCGTATCCCCTGCCATGCAAGAGTTTTTGTATTGGATAAGATAGGTTTCAGTCGTAGTACGGAGGAAAAGAAAGTTTACTTGAAGACCGAGCATGGTTATATTTTCCATGCGAAGTTATACAATTCAGACGACTACACCTATTTTGGATGCAAAACATGGCGAGCACTATGCAAGACTTATGCATTTGAGCCTGATATGGTTATCACCTTTGATATTCGTCTGGAAGATGATATTGAAGGTAATACCGACATCTAGGTCGATGTGCAAATGCCTCCAGTTATACCATTAAGTAAGTTTCTCAACCATATTTATGTCTTTGATATTGTTTATTCAAAAATAGTTGACAACTAATTTGTATTGTCAGCTTATTTCCGTGCAAGCAAACATGTCCAGCGCTTGGTAGACAGGACCGTATATCGTCTCCGGGCTGAACTCAACTGCGAGGAGCTCAGTCATTATGTTTCATGGCTTGAGGATCTTGACACTGTCAAGACAAATTTTCTTCCTGCATTTAGAAATATTAGTACTGAAAATGTGCGACCAATAGTGTTCGTAATGAACTACGGTCACATCTATTTAGGAAGGATGGTAAGATTTTTACTATTTGTCATCGGTGCATCTTTTCCATACATTATTTTTGAAGCTAAACTTCATTGCTAAGTATGTTACCGTACGATGTTCTTCAACAGGGACTCCCAATAAATGTTGTGCCTTATGGGATCAAGACTAAAGGTACCATGAGTATTATCAGCTTACGGCCAAGATATCCTACAGATTACTCTAGTGCATTCAAGATTAGCGACGGATGCTTAATAGTGCAAGACTGGACCAGATATGTGATGGGGGAGCACAGAGAAGTACTAGGGGGCAGCAAACAGATGCTCTACCCACGATTAGGAGACATATTCATCTGCATGCTCCAGTTTGATCGAGGAGGAGAGCTATATATGTTTTATGTTATTTTATCTAAGAGAGCAGCAGGAGTGATTAGCTAGCTAAAAATGAGTTTGAGGATGATGATGTGCTACACTATTACTATGATGATAAAATAGCTAGTGTTGGTGGTAATGACTATGATGATTATTATTAGCTAGTGTTAGTGCTGATTAAATAAATACTATTGGTGGTAATGACTATGATGATGATTAAATAGCTTGTGCTGGCGGATTAGATTCAAGTGGAGGCAACATGTTGTGCACATCGAAAGTACTACTAGTCCAAACTAGATCAAGTTTGGATTAGTAGTATACTTTTGACATGCACCACATATTGCCTCCACTTGAACCTAATCCACCTTCATTTAATACACTGTTATGGACATAATGATGTAAACCTCATAACAGCTGGTATTGTACCAATATTTATATGATGGCGCATAAATACACTAAAAATAAAAAGAAATAAAAAAAATACTAGTAGCGATGGAAAGAAAATACGCTGCAAGTAGATACCTTAGCAGTAGCGCGGTAGTGAACAAGCGCTACAACTATTTGTCCTAGCAGTAGCGCGTGGTGGCACGCGTTACTGCTAAGCAATAGCTGTAGCGCCTTATTAGTAGCGCGGCCACCCGCGCTACTAATGGGCACAAAACACGCGCTACTGCTAGGGTTTTCCCTAGTAGTGCTGTTTTGAGGATTCAGTTAGTTGCATGAGTTTGGAGCTTAGATTACACAGTCCGGGTGAGTGTACAAAGTGTTGGGGAACGTAGTAATTTTAAAAAAATTCCTACGCACACGCAAGATCATGGTGATGATATAGCAACGAGGGGAGAGTGCTGTCTACGTACCCTCGTAGACCGTAAGCGGAAGCGTTATGACAACGCGGTTGATGTAGTAGTACGTCTTCACGATCCGACCGATCCAAGTACCGAACGTACGGCACCTCCGAGTTCAGCACACGTTCAGCTCGATGGCGCCCCTCGAACTCCGATCCAGCTGAGTGTCGAGGAGAGTTCCGTCAAGACGACGGCGTGGTGACGATCTTGATGTTCTACGGCGCGGGGCTTCGCCTAAGCTTCACGACGATATGACCGAGGTGGAATATGGTGGAAGGGGCACCGCACACGGCTAAGGAACGATCCGTAGATCAACTTGTGTGTCTATGGGTGCCCCTGCCCCGTATATAAAGGAGGGAGGGAGGAGGAGGCCGGCCCTAGGAGGAGGGCGCGCAAGGAGTCCTACTCCCACCGGGAGTAGGATTCCTTCTTTCCTAGTCCAACTAGGTCAAGGGGAAAGAAGGAAGTGGAGAAGGAAGGAAGAGGGGGCCGCGCCCAAACCCTTTGTCCAATTCGGACTGGGCTTGGGAGGGCGCGCCTCCTCCGGCTCCTTCCCACTAAAGCCCATTAAGGCCCAATACTCTTCCCTGTATTCCCGTAACTTCCCGGTACTCCGAAAAATACCCGAATCACTCGGAACCTTTACGAACTCCGAATATAGTCGTCCAATATATCGATCTTTACGTCTCGACCATTTCGAGACTCCTCGTCATGTCCCCGATCTCATCCGGGACTCCGAACTCCTTCGGTACATCAAAACTCATAAACTCATAATAGAACTGTCATCGAAACCTTAAGCGTGCGGACCCTACGGGTTCGAGAACTATGTAGACATGACCTAGAACTATTCTAGGTCAATAACCAATAGCGGGACCTGGATGCCCATATTGGCTCCTACATATTCTACGAAGATCTTTATCGGTCAAACCGCATAACAACATACGTTGTTCCCTTTGTCATCGGTATGTTACTTGCCCGAGATTCGATCGTCGGTATCCAATACCTAGTTCAATCTCGTCACCGGCAAGTCTCTTTACTCGTTCTGTAATGCATCATCCCGTAACCAACTCATTGGTTACATTGCTTGCAAGGCTTATAATGATGTGCATTACCGAGAGGGCCCAGAGATACCTCTCCGACAATCGGAGTGACAAAACCTAATCTCGAAATCGCCAACTCAACATGTACCTTCAAGACACCTGTAGTACTCCTTTATAATCACCCGATTCGTTGTGACGCTTGGTAGTACCAAAGTGTTCCTCCGGTAAACGGGAGTTGCATAATCTCATAGTTACAGGAACATGTATAAGTTATGAAGAAAGCAATAGCAACATACTAAACGATCAAGTGCTAAGCTAACGGAATGGGTCAAGTCAATCACATCATTCTCATAATGATGTGATCCCGTTAATCAAATGACAACTCTTTTGTCCATGGCTAGGAAACATAACCATCTCTGATAAACGAGCTAGTCAAGTAGAGGCATACTAGTGACACTATGTTTGTCTATGTATTCACACATGTATTATGTTTCCGGTTAATACAATTCTAGCATGAATAATAAACATTTACCATGAAATAAGGAAATAAATAATAACTTTATTATTGCCTCTAGGGCATATTTCCTTCAGTCTCCCACTTGCACTAGAGTCAATAATCTAGTTCACATCGTCATGTGATTTAACACCAATATTCATATCTGTATATGATTAACACCCATAGTTCACATCATCATGTGACCAACACCCAAAGGGTTTACTAGAGTCAATAATCTAGTTCACATTGCTATGTGATTAACAACCAAAGAGTACTAAGGTGTGATCATGTTTTGCTCGTGAGAGAAGCTTAGTCAACGGGTCTGTCACATTCAGAGTCGTATGTATTTTGCAAATATTCTATGTCTACAATGCTTTGCACGGAGCTACTCTAGCTAATTGCTCCCACTTTCAATATGTATCCAGATTGAGACTTAGAGTCATCTAGATCAGTGTAAAAGTTTGCACTGATGTAACTTTTACAACAAACTCTTTTATCACCTCCATAATCGAGAAACATCTCCTTAGTCCTTACTAAGGATATTCTTGACCAATGTCCAGTGATCTACTCCTAGATCACTATTGTACTCCTTGCCAAATTCAGAGCAAGGTATACAATAGGTCTGGTACATAGCATAGCATACTTTATAGAACCTATGACTGAGGCATAGGGAATGACTTTTCATTCTCTTTCTATTTTCTGCTGTGGTCGGGATTTGAGTCTTACTCAATTTCATACCTTTGCAACACAGCAAGAACTCTTTCTTTGACTGCTCCATTTTGAACTATTTCAAAATCTTGCCAAGGTATGTACTCATTGAAAATCTTATCAAGCGCCTTGATCTATCTCAATAGATCTTGATGCTCAATATGTAAGTAGCTTTTATCGAGGTCTTTTCTTTTAAGGAACTCCTTTAAAACACTCCTTTATGCTTTGCGAAAAAATTCTACATCATTTCTGATCAACAATATGTCACTCACATATACTAATCAGAAAGGCTGTAGTGCTCCCACTCACTTTATTGTAAATACAGGCTTCATCGTAAGTCCATATAAAACTATATGCTTTGATCAACTTATCAAAGCGTATATTCCAACTCCGAGATGCTTGCACCAGTCCATAGATGGATCGCTGGAGCTTGCACATTTTGTTAGCACCTTTAGGATTGACAAAACCTTCTAGTTGCATCATATACAACTCTTCTTTAATAAATCCATTAAGGAATGCAGTTTTGACATCCATTTGCCAGATTTCATAAAATGTGGCAATTGCTAACATGATTCAGACAGACTTAAGCATCGATACGAGTGAGAAAATCTCATCGTATTCAACACCTTTGAACTTTGTTGAAAACCTTTTGCAACAAGTCGAGCTTAGTGGATAGTAACACTACTATCAGTGTCCGTCTTCCTCTTGAAGATCCATTTATTTAACATGGCTTGCTGATCATCGAGCAAGTCACTCAAAGTCCATACTTTGTTCTCATACATGGATTATATCTCAGATTTTATGGCCTCGAGCCATTTTGCGGAACCTGGGCTCATCATCGCTTCCTCATAGTTCGTAGGTTCATCATGGTCTAGTAACATGACTTCCAGAACATGATTACCGTACCACTCTGGTGTGGATCTTACTCTGGAATACCTACGAGGTTTGGTAGCAACTTGATCCGTAGTTTCATGATCATCATCATTAACTTCCTCACTAATTGGTGTAGGAATCACTGGAACTGATTTCTGTGATGAACTACTTTCCAATAAGGGAGAAGGTACAATTACCTTATCAAGTTCTACTTTCCTCCCACTCACTTCTTTCGAGAGAAACTCCTTCTCTAGAAAGGATCCATTTTTAGTAACAAATATCTTGCCTTCAGATCTGTGATAGAAGGTGTACCCAACAATTTCCTTTGGGTATTCTATGAAGACGCACTTCTCCGATTTGGGTTCGAGCTTATGAGGATGAAACTTTTTCACATAAGCATCGTAGCCCCAAACTTTAAGAAACGACAACTTGGGTTTCTTGCTAAACCACAGTTCATATGCTGTCGTCTCAACGGATTTAGATGGTGCCCTTTTAACGTGAATGCAGCTGTCTCTAATGCATAACCCCAAAACAATATTGGTAAATCAGTAAGAGACATCATAGATCACACCATATCCAATAAAGTGCGGTTATGACTTTCGGACACACCATAAAGTTGTGGTGTTCTAGGTGGCGTGAGCTGTGAAACTATTCCACATTGTTTTATATGAAGGCCAAACTCGTAACTCAAATATTCGTCTCTGCGATCAGATCGCAACAACTTTATTTTCTTGTTACGATGATTTTTCCACTTCACTGCTGAAATTCTTTGAACCTTTCAACTATCTCAGACTTATGTTTCATCAAGTAGATATACCCATATCTGCTCAAAACATCTTGTGAAGGTCAGAAAATAACGATACTTGCCACGAGACTTCATACTCATTGGTCTGCATACATCAGTATGTATTATTTCCAACAAGTCAGTAGCTCGTTCCATTGTCCCGGAGAACGGAGTTTTAGTCATCTTGCCCAAAAGGCACGGTTCGCAAGCATCAAATGATTCATAACCAAGTGATTCCGAAAATCCATCTTTATGGAGTTTCTTCATGCGCTTTATACCGATATGACCCAAACGGCAGTGCCACAAATAAGTTGCACTATCATTATTAACGTTGCATCTTTTGGCATCAATATTATGAATGTGTGTATCACATGATCGAGATCCAACAAACCACTTTCATTGGGTGTATGACCATAGAAGGTTTTATTCATGAAAACAGAACAACAATTATTCTCTAACTTACATGAATAACCGTATTGCAATAAACATGATCAAATCATATTCATGCTCAACGCAAACACCAAATAACACTTATTTAGGTTTAACACTAATCCCGAAAGTATAGGGAGTGTGCGATGATGATCATATCAATCTTGGAACTATTTCCAACACACATCATCACTTCACCCTTAACTAGTCTCTGTTTATTCTGCAACTCCGTTTCGAGTTACTAATCTTTAGCAACCGAACTAGTATCAAATACTTGAGGGGTTGCTATAAACACTAGTAAAGTACACATCAATAACATGTATATCAAATATACCTTTGTTCACTTTGCCATCCTTCTTATCTGCCAAATACTTGGGGTAGTTCTCGCTTCCAAAGGACCAGTCCCTTTGCAAGTAGAAGCACTTAGTCTCGTGCTTAGGTCTAGACTTGGGCTTCTTCGCTTGAGCAGCAACTTGCTTGCCGCTCTTCTTGAAGTTCCCTTCTATCCCTTTGCCCTTTTCTTGAAACTAGTGGTCTTGTTAACCATCAACACTTGATGTTCTTTCTTGATTTCTACCTTCATCGATTTCATCATCATGAAAAACTCGGGAATCATTTTCATCATCCCTTGCATACTATAGTTCATCATGAAGTTCTACTAACTTGTGATGGTGACTAGAGAATTCATCAATCACTATCTTATCTCGGAAGATTAACTCCCACTTGATTCAAGTGATTGTAGTACCTGCATAATCTGAGCACATGCTCACTAGTTGAGCGATTCTCCTCCATCTTTTAGCTATAGAACTTGTTGGAGACTTCATATCTCTCAACTCGGGTATTTGTTTGAAATATTAACTTCAATTCCTGGAACATCTCATATGGTCCATGATGTTCAAAACATCTTTGAAGTCCTGATTCTAAGCCATAAAGCATGGTGCACAAAACTATCAAGTAGTCATCATATTGAGCTAGCCAAACATTCATAACGTCTGCATCTGCTCCTGCAATAGGTTTGTCACCTAGCGGTGCATCAAGGACATAATTCTTCAAGCGCAGCAATGAGGATAAACATCAGATCACGGATCCAATCCGCATCATTGCTACTAACATTTTTCAACACAGTTTTCTCTAGGAACATATCAAAATAAACATATGAAAGCAACAACGCAAGCTATTGATCTTACAACATAATTTGCAAAATACTACCAGGACGAAGTTCATGATAAATTTAAGTTCAATTAATCATATTACTAAAGAACTCCCACTTAGACAGACATCTCTCTAGTCATCTAAGTGATTACGTGATCCAAATGAACTAAACCATGTCCGATCATCACGTGAGATGGAGTAGTTTCAATGGTGAACATCTCTATGTTGATCATATCTACTATATGATTCACGGTCGACCTTTCGGTCTCCGTGTTCCTAGGCCATATCTGTATATGCTAGGCTCGTCAAGTATAACCTGAGTATTTCGCGTGTGCAACTGTTTTGCACCCGTTGTATTTGAACGCAGAGCCTATCACACCCGATCATCACGTGGTGTCTCAGCACGAAGAACTTTTGCAACGGTGCATACTCAGGGAGAACACTTCTTGATAATTAGTGAGAGATCATCTTAAAATGCTACCGTCAATCAAAGCAAGATAAGATGCATAAAGGATAAACATCACATGCAATCAATATAAGTGATATGATATGGCCATCATCATCTTGTGCTTGTGATCTCCATCTCCGAAGCACCGTCGTGATCACCATCGTCACCGGCGCGACACCTTGATCTCCATCGTAGCATCGTTGTCGTTACGCCATCTATTGCTTCTACGACTATCGCTACCGCTTAGTGATAAAGTAAAGCAATTACAGGGCGTTTGCATTTCATACAATAAAGCGACAACCATATGGCTCCTGCCAGTTGCCGATAACTTCGGTTACAAAACATGATCATCTCATACAATAAAATATAGCATCACGTCTTGGCCATATCACATCACAACATGCCCTGCAAAAACAAGTTAGACGTCCTCTACTTTGTTGTTGTAAATTTTACGTGGCTGCTACGGGCTTAGCAAGAACCAATCTCACCTACGCATAAAAACCACAACGATAGTTTGTCAAGTTGATGCCGTTTTAACCTTCGCAAGGACCGGGCGTAGCCACACTCGGTTCAACTAAAGTTGGAGAAACTGACACCCGCTAGTCACCTGTGTGCAAAGCACGGTGGTAAAACCAGTCTCGCGTAAGCGTACGCGTAATGTCGGTCCGGGCCGCTTCATCCAACAATACCGCTGAACCAAAGTATGACATGCTGGTAAGCAGTATGACTTATATCGCCCACAACTCACTTGTGTTCTACTCGTGCAAATAACATCAAACCATAAAAACCTAGGCTCGGATGCCACTGTTGGGGAACGTAGTAATTTCAAAAAATTCCTACGCACACGCAAGATCATGGTGATGATATAGCAATGAGGGGAGAGTGCTGTCTACGTACCCTCGTAGACCGTAAGCGGAAGCGTTATGACAATGCGGTTGATGTAGTCGTACGTCTTCACGATCCGACCGATCCAAGTACCGAACGTACGGCACCTCCGAGTTCAGCACACGTTCAACTCGATGATGTCCCTCGAACTCCGATCCAGCTGAGTGTCGAGGGAGAGTTCCGTCAGCACGACGGCGTGGTGACGATCTTGATGTTCTACCGGCGCAGGGCTTCGCCTAAGCTTCGCGACGATATGACCGAGGTGGAATATGGTGGAAGGGGGCACCGCACACGGCTAAGGAACGATCCGTAGATCAACTTGTGTGTCTATGGGGTGCCCCCTGCCCCCGTATATAAAGGAGGGAGGGAGGAGGAGGCCGGCCCTAGGAGGAGGGCGCGCCAAGGGAGTCCTACTCCCACCGGGAGTAGGATTCCTTCTTTCCTAGTCCAACTAGGTCAAGGGGGAAAGAAGGAAGTGGAGAAGGAAGGAAGAGGGGGCCGCGCCTGACCCTTTGTCCAATTCGGACTGGGCTTGGGAGGGCGCGCGCCTCCTCCGGCTCCTTCCCACTAAAGCCCATTAAGGCCCAATACTCTTCCCTGTATTCCCGTAACTCCCGGTACTCAAAAATACCGAATCACTCGGAACCTTTCCGAACTCCGAATATAGTCGTCCAATATATCGATCTTTACGCCTCGACCATTTCGAGACTCCTCGTCATGTCCCCGATCTCATCCGGGACTTCAACTCCTTCGTACATCAAAACTCATAAACTCATAATATAACCGCATCGAAACCTTAAGCGTGCGGACCCTACGGGTTCGAGAACTATGTAGACATGACCTAGAACTATTCTTGGTCAATAACCAATAGCGGGACCTGGATGCCCATATTGGCTCCTACATATTCTACGAAGATCTTTATCGGTCAAACCGCATAATAACATACGTTGTTCCCTTTGTCATCGGTATGTTACTTGCCCGAGATTCGATCGTCGGTATCCAATACCTAGTTCAATCTCGTCACCGCAAGTCTCTTTACTCGCTCAGTAATGCATCATCCCGTAACCAACTCATTGGTTACATTGCTTGCAAGGCTTATAATGATGTGCATTACCGAAAGGGCCCAGAGATACCTCTCCGACAATCGGAGTGACAAAACCTAATCTCAAATACGCCAACTCAACATGTACCTTCGAGACACCTGTAGTACTCCTTTATAATCACCCGATTACGTTGTGACGTTTGGTAGTACCAAAGTGTTCCTCCGTAAACGGAGTTGCATAATCTCATAGTTACAGGAACATGTATAAGTTATGAAGAAAGCAATAGCAACATACTAAACGATCTAGTGCTAAGCTAACGGAATGGGTCAAGTCAATCACATCATTCTCATAATGATGTGATCCCGTTAATCAAATGACAACTCTTTTGTCCATGGCTAGGAAACATAACCATCTCTGATAAACGAGCTAGTCAAGTAGAGGCATACTAGTGACACTATGTTTGTCTATGTATTCACACATGTATTATGTTTCCGGTTAATACAATTCTAGCATGAATAATAAACATTTATCATGAAATAAGGAAATAAATAATAACTTTATTATTGCCTCTAGGGCATATTTCCTTCACAAAGATTATATATATACCCGTTGTGTTTATATTTATTTGATTTCTTGGATTTCTTTTTGGACTTGCTTGTAGGTTAGATAAATTACATAGTCCAACTGTTAACGTGTCTCATCTTTGTCGAAAAAACTGAACTAGTCTCATCTCATATAGTTACGACTGGTGATATATTCATGCTGCCAACTGTTTGGTTGCTTATCTCATGTTTTCCTTAATGTTACCATGCTCAATTCTGTAACATCCTATCCGTTGCCAATTACAGCTTGCTAGGTATATATTTGGTTCATAACCTAAGTATATATACAAAAACTGATCGAACAGTTTGCCAACTTGCTACAATTGTGATAAACTGATAACTGATCCCACTGTCCTGTTGGGGAACGTCGCAGAAAATTAAAATTTTTCCTACGATTTCACCAAGATCCATCTATGAGTTCATCTGAGCAACGAGTCAAGGGAGAGAGTTTGCATCTACATACCACTTGTAGATCACGTGCGGAAGCTTGCAAGGTGATGATGTAGTCGTACTCGACGTGATTCGAATCACCGATGACCAAGTGCTGAACGGACAGCACCTCCGCGTTCAACACACGTAAGGTACGGGTGACATCTCCTCCGTCTTGATCCAGCAAGGAGGAAGGAGAGGTTGAGGAAGACAGCTCCACCGGCAGCACGACGGCGTGGTGATGGTGGAGAAGCAGTACTCCGACAGGGCTTCGCCGAGCACACAATGGAGGAGGAGAGGTGTTGGCGAGGCGAGGGCTGCGCCTTAAATTGTGGTGCGGCAGCCCTCCCCTCACCCCTCTATTTATAGGGGGAAGGGAGAAGGGGGGCCGGCCCCTCTAGATCCATCTAGAGGGGGCGGCGCCAAGGGAGGTGAACTTGCCCCCAAGCAGGGCGCCTCTAGGGTTCCCCCCTCAACCCTAGGTGCAAGGGCCCAAGGAAGGGTGTGCGCCAAGCCCACCAGGGGCTGGCCAAATCCCCACGCAGCCCAAGTGGCCCCCCGGGAGGGGTGGCCCCTCTCAGTGGACCCCGAGCCCTTCCGGTGGCCCCAGTACAATACCGCACGCCCAGAAACTTTCCGTGTCCTTTAACAACTTCCCATATATAAATCTTTACCTCCGGACCCTTCCGAACTCCTCGTGACGTCCGGATCTCATCCGGACTCAACAACATTCGTAGTCACATACTAGTCTTCCTAATAACCCTAGCGCCACCGAACCTTAAGTGTGTAGACCCTACGGGTTCGGAGACATGCGACATGACCGAGACGACTCTCGGGCAATAACCAACAGCGGGGTCTGGATACCCATGTTGGCTCCCACATGCTCCTCGATGATTTCATTGGTTGAACCACGATGTCGAGGATTCGATCAAACCCTGTATGCAATTCCCTTTGTCAATCGGTACGTTACTTGCCCGAGACTCGATCGTCGGTATCCCAATACCTTGTTCAGTCTCGTTACCGGCAAGTCACTTTACTCGTACCGTAATGCATGATCCCATGGCCAACACCTTGGTAAACTTGAGCTCATTATGATGATGCATTACCGAGTGGGCCCAGAGATACCTCTCTATCATACGGAGTGACAAATCCCAGTCTCGATCCGTGTCAACCCAACAGACACTTTTGGAGATACCTGTAATGCACCTTTATAGTCACCCAGTTACGTTGTGACGTTTGATACACCCAAGGCACTCCTACGGTATCCGGGAGTTACACGATCTCATGGTCGAAGGAAGAGATACTTGACATTGGCAAAGCTCTAGCAAACGAACTACACGATCTTTTATGCTATGCTTAGGATTGGGTCTTGTCCATCACATCATTCTCCTAATGATGTGATCCCGTTATCAACGACATCCAATGTCCATAGTCAGGAAACCATGACTATCTGTTGATCACAACGAGCTAGTCAACTAGAGGCTCACTAGGGACATATTGTGGTCTATGTGTTCACACGTATTACGATTTCCGGATAATACAGCTTATAGCATGAACAAAAGACAATTATCATGAACAATGAAATATAATAATACTTTTATTATTGCCTCTAGGGCATATTTCCAACAGTCTCCCACTTGCACTAGAGTCAGCAATCTAGTTACATTGTGATGAATCGAACACCCATAGAGTTCTGGTGTTGATCATGTTTTGCACGCGAGAGAGGTTTAGTCAACGGATCTGCGACATTCAGATCCGTGTGCACTTTCCAAATCTCTATGTCTCCATCTTGAACATTTTCACGGATGGATTTGAAACGACGCTTGATGTGCTGGTCTTCTTGTGAAACCTGGCTCCTTGGCAAGGGCAATAGCTCCAGTGTTGTCACGAGAAGAGTTTGATCGCCCCGACGCATTGGGTATGACTCCTAGGTCGGTGATGAACTCTTTCACCCAAATTGCTTCATGCGCTGCCTCCGAGGCTGCCATGTACTCCGCTTCACACGTAGATCCCACCACGACGCTCTGCTTGCAGCTGCACCAGCTTACTGCTCCACCATTCAACATATACACGTATCCGGTTTGTGACTTAGAGTCATCCAGATCTGATTCGAAGCTAGCGTCGATGTAACCCTTTACGACGAGCTCTTCGTCTCCTCCATAAACGAGAAACATGTCCTTTGTCCTTTTCAGGTACTTGAGGATATTCTTGACCGCTGTCCAGTGTTCCTTGCCGGGACTACTTTGGTATCTTGCAACCAAACTTACGGCAAGGTTTACATCGGGTCTGGTACATAGCATGGCATACATAATAGATCCTATGGCTGAAGCATAGGGGATGACACTCATCTCTTCTTTATCTTTTGCCGTGGTCGGTGACTGAGCTGAGCTCAATCTCACACCTTGTAACATAGGCAAGAACCCCTTCTTGGACTGATCCATTTTGAACCTCTTCAAAATCTTATCAAGGTATGTGCTTTGTGAAAGACCTATGAGGCGTCTCGATCTATCTCTATAGATCTTGATGCCTAATATATAAGCAGCTTCTCCAAGGTCCTTCATTGAAAAACACTTATTCAAGTAGGCCTTAATGCTGTCCAGAAGTTTTGTATCATTTCCCATCAAGAGTATGTCATCTACATATAGTATGAGAAATGCTACAGAGCTCCCACTCACTTTCTTGTAAACGCAGGCTTCTCCATAAGTCTGCATAAACCCAAACGCTTTGATCATCTCATCAAAGCGAATGTTCCAACTCCGAGATGCTTGCACCAGCCCATAAATGGATCGCTGGAGCTGCATACTTTGTTAGCGTTCTTAGGATCGACAAAACCTTCCGGCTGCATCATATACAGTTCTTCCTTAAGATGCCCGTTAAGGAATGCCGTTTTGACGTCCATCTGCCATATCTCATAATCATAGTATGCAGCAATTGCTAACATGATTCGGACGGACTTTAGCTTCGCTACGGGAGAGAATGTCTCATCGTAGTCAATCCCTTGAACTTGTCGATAACCCTTAGCGACAAGTCGAGCCTTATAGATGGTAACATTACCATCCGCGTCCGTCTTCTTCTTAAAAATCCATTTGTTTTCTATCGCTCGCCGATCATCGGGCAAGTCTGTCAAACTCCATACTTTGTTTTCATACATGGATTCTATCTCGGATTTCATGGCTTCAAGCCATTTGTTGGAATCTGGGCCCGCCATTGCTTCTTCATAGTTCAAGGTTCATTGTTGTCTAACAACATGATTTCCATGACAGGTTGCCGTACCACTCAGTGCGGAACGTGTCCTCGTGGACCTTCAAGTTCAGAGCAACTTGATCCGAAGTACCTTGATCATCATCATTGTTTTACTCTTCAGTTGGTGTGGGCATCACAGGAACGGTTTCCTGCGCTGCACCACTTTCCCGTTCGAGAGGTAGTACTTCATCGAGTTCTACTTTCCTCCCACTTACTTCTTTCGAGAGAAACTCTTTTTCCAGAAAGCACCCGTTCTTGGCAACAAAGATCTTGCCTTCGGATCTTAAGTAGAAGGTATACCCAATAGTTTCCTTAGGGTATCCTATGAATACGCATTTTTCCGACTTGGGTTCGAGCTTCTTAGGTTGAATTTTCTTGACATAAGCATCGCATCCCCAAACTTTTAGAAACGACATCTTAGGTTTCTTCCCAAACCATAATTCATACGGTGTCGTCTCAACGGATTTAGACGGTGCCCTATTTAAAGTGAATGTAGCTGTCTCTAGAGCGTATCCCCAAAATGATAGCGGCAAATCGGTAAGAGACATCATAGATCGCACCATATCCAATAGAGTGCGATTACGACGTTCGGACACACCGTTTCGCTGAGGTGTTCCTGGCGGCATGAGTTGTGAAACGATTCCACATTTCCTTAAGTGTGTACCAAATTCGTGACTTAAGTATTCTCCTCCACGATCTGATCGTAAGAACTTTATCTTTCGGTCACGTTGATTCTCTACCTCACTCTGAAATTCCTTGAACTTTTCAAAGGTCTCAGACTTGTGTTTCATTAAGTAGACATACCCATATCTACTCAAGTCATCAGTGAGAGTGAGAACATAACGATATCCTCCGCGAGCCTCAACGCTCATTGGACCGCACACATCGGTATGTATGATTTCCAACAAGTTGGTTGCTCGCTCCATTGTTTCGGAGAACGGAGTCTTGGTCATTTTGCCCAAGAGGCATGGTTCGCATGTGTCAAACGATTCATAATCAAGAGACTCTAAAAGTCCATCAGCATGGAGCTTCCTCATGCGCTTGACACCAATGTGACCAAGGCGGCGATGCCACAAGTATGTGGGACTATCGTTATCAACTTTACATCTTTTGGCATCCACACTATGAACATGTGTAATATTACGCTCGAGATTCATTAAGAATAAACCATTGACCATCGGAGCATGACCATAAAACATATCTCTCATATAAATCGAACAACCATTATTCTCAGACTTAAATGAGTAGCCATCTCATATTAAACGAGATCCAGATACAATGTTCATGCTCAAACATGGCACTAAATAACAATTATTAAGGTTCAAAACTAATCCCGTAGGTAAATGTAGAGGCAGCGTGCCGACGGCGATCACATCGACTCTGGAACCATTCCCGACGCGCACCGTCACCTCGTCCTTCGCCAGTCTCCGTTTATTCGCAGCTCTGCTGTGAGTTACAAATATGAGCGGCGGCACCGTATCAAATACCCAGGAGTTACTACGATTCTTGGTAAGGTACACATCAATCACATGTATATCAAATATACCTTTGGTGTTGCGGCCTTCTTATCCGCTAAGTATTTGGGGCAGTTCCGCTTCCAAAGGACCCTTCCCTTGCAATAAAAGCACTCAGTCTCGTGCTTGGGTCCATTCTTTGACTTCTTCCCGTAACAAGGCTTACGGGCGCGGCAACATCTTTGCCGTCCTTCTTGAAGTTCTTCTTACCCTTGCCCTTCTTGAACTTAGTGGTCTTATTGACCATCAACACTTGATGTTCTTTCTTGATTTCAGCCTCTGCTGACTTCAGCATCGAGAACACTTCAGAATGGTCTTTACCATTCCCTGCATGTTGTAGTTCATCACAAAGCTCTTGTAGCTTGGTGGGAGCGATCGAGGATTCTGTCAATGACCGCCTCATCAGGGAGGTTAATGTTCAGCTGGGTCATACGGTTGTGCAACCCAGACATCTTCAGGATGTGTTCACTGACAGAACGGTTTTCCTCCATCTTACAACTGTAGAATTTGTCGGAGACATCATATCTCTCGACCCGGGCATGAGCTTGGAAAACTAGTTTCAGCTCTTCGAACATCTCATATGCTCCGTGATGCTCAAAACGCTTTTGGAGCCCCGGTTCTAAGCTGTAAAGCATGCCACACTGAACGAGGGAGTAATCATCAGCACGAGCTTGCCAAGAATTCATAACGTCTTGGTTCTCTGGGACGGGAGCGACACCTAGCGGTCCTTCTAGGACATATTGTTTCCTGGCAGCTATGAGGATGATCCTCAGGTTCCGGACCCAGTCCGTATAGTTGCTGCCATCATCTTTCAGCTTGGTTTTCTCTAGGAACGCGTTGAAGTTCATGTTGACATTAGCGTTGGCCATTGATCTACAAGACATATTTGCAAAGGTTTTAGACTAAGTTCATGATAATAAAGTTCTAATCAAATTATGAACTCCCACTTAGATTAGACATCCCTCTAGTCATCTAAGTGTTACACGATCCGAGTCGACTAGCCCGTGTCCGATCATCACGTGAGACGGAATAGTCATCGTCGGTGAACATCTTCATGTTGATCGTATCTTCCATACGACTCGTGTTCGACCTTTCGGTCTCCGTGTTCTGAGGCCATGTCTGCACATGCTAGGCTCGTCAAGTTAACCCTAAGTGTTTTCGCTGTGTAAGAATCCATCACACCCGATCATCACGTGGTGCTTAGAAGCGACGAACTGTAGCAGCGGTGCACAGTTAGGGGAGAACACTTCTTGAAATTTTGTAAGGGATCATCTTATTTACTACCGTCGTCCTAAGTAAACAAGATGCATAAACATAATAAACATCACATGCAATTATATATAGTTGTGACATGATATGGCCAATATCATAAAGCTCCATTGATCTCCATCTTCGGGGCTCCATGATCATCTTGTCACCGGCTTGACACCATGATCTCCATCATCATGATCTCCATCATCGTGTCTTCATGAAGTTGTCACGCCAACGACTACTTCTACTTCTATGACTAACGCGTTTAGCAATGAAGTAAAGTAGTTTACATGGCGTTCTTCAATGACACGCAGGTCATACAAAAATAAAGACAACTCCTATGGCTCCTGCCGGTTGTCATACTCATCGACATGCAAGTCGTGAATCCTATTACAAGAACATGATCTCATACATCATAATTCATCATTCATCACAACTTCTGGCCATATCACATCACATGATCAATCGCTGCAAAAACAAGTTAGGCGTCCTCTAATTGTTGTTGCATCTTTACGTAGCTGCGATTGGGTTCTAGCAAGAACGTTTTCTTACCTACGAATCACCACAACGTGATTTTGTCAACTTCTATTTACCCTTCATAAGGGCCCTGTTCATCGAATCCGCTCCAACTAAAGTGGGAGAGACAGACACCCGCCAGCCACCTTATGCAACTAGTGCATGTCAATCGGTGGAACCGGTCTCACGTAAGCGTACGTGTAAGGTTGGTCCGGGCCGCTTCATCCCACAATACCATTGAGCAAGAAAAGACTAGTAGAGGCAAGTAAGTTGACAAGATCCACGCCCACAACAAATTGTGTTCTACTCGTGCATTAGAGAACTACGCATAGACCTAGCTCATGATGCCACTGTTGGGGAACGTTGCAGAAAATTAAATTTTTTCCTACGATTTCACCAAGATCCATCTATGAGTTCATCTGAGCAACGAGTCAAGGGAGAGAGTTTGCATCTACATACCACTTGTAGATCGCGTGCGGAAGCTTGCAAGGTGATGATGTAGTCGTACTCGACGTGATTCGAATCACCGATGACCAAGTGCTGAACGGACAGCCATTCCGCGTTCAACACACGTACGGTACGGGTGATGTCTCCTCCGTCTTGATCCAGCAAGGAGGAAGGAGAGGTTGAGGAAGACAGCTCCACCGGCAGCACGACGGCGTGGTGATGGTGGAGAAGCAGTACTCCGACAGGGCTTCGCCGAGCACACAACGGAGGAGGAGAGGTGTTGGGGAGGGGAGGGCTGCGCCTTGTCTTGTGGTGCGGCTGCCCTCCCCTCACCCCTCTATTTATAGGGGGAAGGGAGAAGGGGGGCCGGCCCCTCTAGATCCATCTAGAGGGGGGGCGGCGGCCAAGGGGAGGGGGAACTTGCCCCCCAAGCAAGGGGAGGCGCCCCCTCTAGGGTTCCCCCCTCAACCCTAGGCGCAAGGGCCCACGGGAGGGGGTGCGCCAAGCCCACCAGGGGCTGGCCAAATCCCCACGCAGCCCAAGTGGCCCCCCGGGAGGGGTGGCCCCTCTCGGTGGACCCCCGGAGCCCTTCCGGTGGCCCCGGTACAATACCGGTACGCCCCCGAAACTTTTCGGTGTCCTTTTAACAACTTCCCATATATAAATATTTACCTCCGGACCCTTCCGGAACTCCTCGTGACGTCCGGGATCTCATCCGGGACTCCGAACAACATTCGGTAGTCACATTCTAGTCTTCCTAATAACCCTAGCATCACCGAACCTTAAGTGTGTAGACCCTACGGGTTCGGGAGACACGCAGACATGACCGAGACGACTCTCGGGCAATAACCAACAGCGGGGTCTGGATACCCATGTTGGCTCCCACATGCTCCTCGATGATTTCATCGGTTGAACCACGATGTCGAGGATTCGATCAAACCCTGTATGCAATTCCCTTTGTCAATCGGTACGTTACTTGCCCGAGACTCGATCGTCGGTATCCCAATACCTTGTTCAGTCTCGTTACCAGCAAGTCACTTTACTCGTCCCGTAATGCATGATCCCGTGGCCAACACCTTGGTCAACTTGAGCTCATTATGATGATGCATTACCGAGTGGGCCCAGTGATACCTCTCCGTCATACGGAGTGACAAATCCCAGTATTGATCCGTGTCAACCCAACAGACACTTTCGGAGATACCTGTAATGCACCTTTATAGTCACCCAGTTACGTTGTGACGTTTGATACACCCAAGGCACTCCTACGGTATCCGGGAGTTACACGATCTCATGGTCGAAGGAAGAGATACTTGACATTGGCAAAGCTCTAGCAAACGAACTACGCGATCTTTTATGCTATGCTTAGGATTGGGTCTTGTCCATCACATCATTCTCCTAATGATGTGATCCCGTTATCAACGACATCCAATGTCCATAGTCAGAAAACCATGACTATCTGTTGATCACAACGAGCTAGTCAACTAGAGGCTCACTAGGGACATATTGTGGTCTATGTGTTCACACGTGTATTACGATTTCCGATAATACAGTTATAGCATGAACAAAAGACAATTATCATGAACAATGAAATATAATAATATTTTTATTATTGCCTCTACGGCATATTTCCAACATGTCCTGCATCCAGGTCAAGGTGGTGTTTGGCAGACTATTGAGAATAAGAAGAACAAATCAGGGCAAACATCTGGGAGGGGACAATGGGCACCATGGACTTCATCCTCGAATGCTCCACCCAATACAGCATGCCAAGGTTGAATGGCAATGGATCTTGGCCTCCTTTAGGAAACAATGCGGCTCCTCAACTTGAATTTCAATGTTCATCTTTGGGAACACGTAAGAACTCAGATTTTGCATTTTGCGGTGATATCTGTGCCTCAACTCCTTGTAAATGTGATACTTGATTTCCATCATTTTTGGGATGTACCTATCTGGAAAGAAAGAAAAACTTCGCACATGAAGTATCGCTATGATTCAATTATTTCATATGTAATAGGAATTGTTTCATACTATTAAAAAATGTTCCCAACATTCTCATAAAATGTATACACGTTTCAAGCATATGTTTGTGACACTTTAATAATTGTTCGTACAACTAAAAGTAAAGTTGTTCTCATAATTCCAATAAAAACGTTCCATCTCATTTAAAATAAATGTGTGTGACATTTAAATGAAATATTTACACATTAAAAAATATGTTCATGAATTTTTTTAATTTGCTTCATAATTTTTTTCAAAAAATATATAACTTAAGGAAAACTTTCGTACCATTAATAAATTCATTCATTCATATGTGTGTTTCTTAGTTTGTGTGTGTGTGCGCGCGCGTGAATGTTGGCTCTCTAGCACGTTGTACTAGCTTTGTGCTGATTAAGATGGGGCTCGATGTCGTTGCTGTGGCCGGACCTGGCAATGACGGAGTAGGCAGAAGAGATTATAGAGGAAGGAGAGCGGACAGGAGGGGACCGGAGAGGGCAAGACAACTAAGGTTTTGACTAAGATTTGTTAGATGCGGGTGGAGTTTTTTAGGGATGGTGGTGGATGGCATGGGCAATTGCAGGCCGATACAACATGGCGACAGTGTCCAAGCCTCGCCATACCTGCCCCACATACTTCTAGATACAGGGTTGCCAGACAACCCAAATGGTTCGGCTGGTTATGGGGCGGCTTTGAGGGTTGTCGTCATAATTGCTCTTACTCCTTATCTCTAACTTAAGGATGTGGGGTCGGTTTAAGAAACATTAAAAGATGTTATCACGTGGTTTGAAAAGAAATTGATAGGAAAGAACATGTATATACAAAATATCAAAACCGTAATAATATTAGCATGTATTGATTTGACTCATATATATAGATAAGGCGGGGGAGAAAGATTTGTATTAGAGGGCAAGTGGTAACGGGTTTTAAACATATTATACTTTTATAACTCTTATTATCTGTAAATTAAGGGAAACGAATAAATTCGCAAAAAAGGGAAACAAATAAATTTCCTTCATTCTAATTGTATAGTCCACAAAGCAGAGACACGAGTTGCAAATAATGGGGATGTCTGATTTCGTCGCCAGGGTTTAAAGTGATTTCCATCTAGATCAAAAGGAAAGGAAAGTGCAAGCTCCACTCGATACTAGAAGCAAGAGCAGAGTGAATCCTCGCGGTGTCTGGCAGTAGACGCAGCGGTGATACATCTCCAATGGTGTTATTTGCCCTTGCTTTGGACTCTAACTTGCATGATTTGAATGAAACTAACCCAGACTGACGCTGTTTTTAGCAGAACTACCATGGTGTTATTATTGTGCAGAAAACAGAAGTTCTCGGAATGACCTGTAAATCCACGGAGATTACTTTTGGAAAATATAAAAAATATAGGCGAAAGAATCAAGGCCAGCGGGCCCACACCCTGTCCACGAGGGTGGGGGGCGCGCCCCCTCCCCCTGAGCGCGCCCCCCTGCCTCGTGGGCCCCCTGGATGTCCACTGACCTCAACTCCAACTCTATTAATTTGCTTTCACGGAGAGAAAAATCAGAGACAAAGTTTCATCGCGTTTTACGATACGGAGCCGCCGCCAAGCCCTAATCTCTCTCGGGAGGGCTGATCTGGAGTCCGTTCGGGGCTCCGGAGAGGGGGATTCGTCGCCGTCGTCATCATCAACCATCCTCCATCACCAATTTCACGATGCTCACTGCCATGCGTTAGTATTTCCATCGTAGGTTTGCTGGACGGTGATGGTTTGGATGATATTTACCATGTAATCAAGTTAGTTTTGTTAGGGTTTGATCCCTAGTATCCACTATGTTCTGAGATTGATGTTGCTATGACTTTGCTATGCTTAATGCTTGTCACTAGGGCCCGAGTGCCATCATTTCAGATCTGAACCTATTATGTTTCCATGAATATATGTGAGTTCTTTATCCTATCTTGCAAGTCTATAGTCACCTATTATGTGTTATGATCCGACTACCTCGAAGTGACTATAATCGGGCTACTTCTTGGTTATGACCGTAGTTTGAGGAGTTCATGTATTCACTATGTGTTAATGCTTTGGTCCGGTACTCTATTAAAAGGAGGCCTTAATATCCCTTAGTTTCCACTAGGACCCCGCTGCCACGGGAGGGTAAGACAAAAGATGTCATGCAAGTTCTTTTCCATAAGCACGTATGACTATATTCGGAATACATGCCTACATTACATTGATGAACTAGAGATAGTTCTGTGTCACCCTAGGTTATAACTATTACATGAGGAATCGCATCCGACATAATTATCCATCACTGATCCAATGCCTACGAGCTTTTCACATATTGTGCTTTGCTTATTTACTTTACTGTTGCTATTGTTACAATTACTACAAAACTGATATCGTTACTTTTACCACTGTTACCATTACTATCATACTACTTTGCTACTAAATACTTTGCTGCAGATACTAAGTTATCCAGGTGTGGTTGAATTGACAACTCAACTGCTAATACTTGATAATATTCTTTGGCTTCCCTTGTGTCGAATCAATAAATTTGGTTTGAATACTCTACCATCAAAAACTATTGCGATCCCATATACTTGTGAGTTATCAAGCGGCAGGCCTCCAACCACCCCGGTGAGAGCCCCCACACCCCCTCCTTGCCATGGTTCAAAGATGTCTACGCTCCTTTGGGGATCCGTGCGGTGGCTGGGGCTGCGGGAAGGGGGAGAATCAATTGTTGCATTTGGTGATTTGTTTTTGCTCGATCCATCCATCGGGGCAAGGACCGATGAGGAGTGATTTGTGAATTAGGCATGATTATTTGATTATTATTGTTGTTATTAGGTTTTGGTTTGTTTGTTTTTAAGGGGATTCAGTTAGTTGAAAATTTACAAATCTGACCGGGATTTCGGATCTCCCTTCCCACGTGTCGTCTAACCGAGCGAGGCGACTAGGGGCTCATGTCCCTCCTTCCACCGCCCCCCTTAACCCCCTCAACCTGTGTGGTGCTGGCGGAGAAGGCCCAACTCCCCCTCCCCCCCCCCCCCGCCGCCCCCCGCACGGCGATCCGGCTCGGGTGGAGGCGCCTGGCTGCGATGGCCCTTGGCCGTTGACGGATCCAGCAACGTTTTGTCCTCTCGGGTGGTGCAGTGCCGGGTGGTGAGGTGGCGATGGCGGGGCTGCTTGGCGGCGGGGCGGCATGGCGGCTGGCGGCGGCGCCCTCCCGGCCCAGATCTAGGCCCTTTTGGGCCCCATCTGGGTCTGGGCAGGCCTTGTTGGGGTTGTCTTCATCGTCTCTGGCGGAAGGAGGAGTGGCTCGCACTAGTGGTGGTAGAGAGGGCGACACGTTGACTGTAGCGGGGCGATAGGAGCTTCACGAGACCGTTCTGGGCTCGGACGGGCCTAGGTTGCCTGGTTTGCTTCGGATTTTGCATCTCGTCAGTTACCGTGGAGGGCGGTGGAGATCGTCCCCTCCTACGTGGCTGTTGACTCTGCCCCCTCCCGCGTGGCAGTCGGGAGAAATCTTTGTCGGCTTGACCGAAGGCGACGCGGTGACGCCCGTGGGCGCCGCCGTGCCTTCCTTACGGGCGTCGGGTATACCTATTAACCCACGCCTCTTCGCGTACTGGGGAAAACCTTGGGACAAGTCCGGGCAGCAGCGTCGTCGTCGTCGTGTTCCTTCTTAAAGGTGCTGCATTGTATGCTGCATTCTAAAGGGCTAGGAGCGTGGTGGGAATTTTTCGGTTGGTGCAACGGTTGCGGGTCATCATCGTTTTCATTGACCTGACATGGTTGGCATTATTTGGCGATCTTGTGCTGAGACCCCAACAATTGTATCGTGTGGTTTATATATTACTATATAGTAGGGTGAAAGCCTATTTTGAGGTTCAGTTAGTTCCATGATCTTGGAGCTTAGATTACACATTCCGGGTGAGTGTACAAAGATTAGATATATACCTGTTGGGTTTCAATTTGATTCCATTTCTTGGATTTCTTTTTGGACTTTCTTGGATGTTAGATTAATTACATAGTCCAACTATGAAGGTGTCTCATCTTTGTCCTAAAAACTGAACTAGTCTCATCTCATATATTCCTGCTGCCAACTGTTTGGTTGCTTATCTCAGGTTTTCCTTAATGTTACCATGCTCAATTCCGTAACATCCTGTCCGTTGCCAATTAGAGCTTGCTTGGTCTATATTTGGTTCATAACCTAAGTATATATATTCCAAAACCAATCAAACAGTTTGCCCAACTTGCTGGAATTGTGATAAACTGATAACTGATGCTACTGTCCTGCATTCAGGCCCAGGGGTTGGTTGGGAGAATGTTGAGAATAAGAAGAAGAAATCAGGGCAAACATCTGGGAGGGGACAATGGGCACCATGGACTTCATCCTTGAATGCTCCACCCAATACAGCATGCCAAGCTTGAATGGCAATGGATCTTGGCGTCCTTTAGGAAACAATTCGGCTCCTCAACTTGAATGGCAATGTTCATCCATGGAAACATGTAAGAAGTCAAATTTTCTATTTTGCGGCGATATCTGCGCCTCAACTCGTTGTAGATGTGATACTTCAGTTCCATCTTTTTTGGGATGTACCTATCTGGAACAAAAGAAAAACTTCACACATGAAGTATTTTTATGATTCAACATGGAGAGGGACCGATATTTCATATGTAATAGGCAATGTTCCATATTATTATAAAAATGTTCCCAACATTTCCAAAAATGTAGACACATTTAAGGTATATTTTTGTGACACTTTAATAACTGTTCATACAATCTAAAAAAAATTTGTTCTCATAATTTCAATAAAAATGTTTCAACTCATTAAGAAAAATGTCTGTTACATTTTAATGAAATATTTACACATTAAAAAATATGTTAATGAATTTTTTAAATTGCTTTATAAAATTTAAAAAAATTATATAATTGAAGAAATATTTTTGTATCATTAAGAAATTCATTCATGTGTGTGTCTTAGTTGGCTCTCTAGCACCTTGTACTAGCTTTGTGCTGATTAAGACGGGGCTCGCCGTCAGAGCTGTGGTAGGACCTGGCCATGACGGAGAGGGTAGAAGAGATTGGAGAGGAAGGAGTGGGGATGGGAGGGGACCGGAGAGGGCGAGAGGAGTAAGGTTTTGACTAGGGTTTGTTAAACGCGGGTGGATTTTTTAGGGGGGTGGTGGGTGGGGTCAATTTAAGAAACGTAAAAGATATTATCACGTGGTTTGAAAATATCGATAGGAAAGAACATGTATATAAAAAGATCAAAATTGTAATAATATTATTATCTATTGATTTGACTCGTATATATAGAATAATGTGGGGGAGAAAGATTTGAACTAGAGGGCAAGTGGTAAAGGGTTTTAAACCAATTATACTTTTATAACTCTTACTATCTGTAAATTAATAAATCCACAAAAAGGAAACAAAAATATTTCCTTCTTTCTAATTGTATATTCTACAAAGCAGAGACATGAGCTTGAAATAATGCGGATAGCTGCTTTGGTCGCCTGGGTTTAAAGTGACATCCATCCAGCTCAAAAGGAAAGGAAAGTGCCATCTCCGCTCGACACTAGAAGGAAAAGCAGAGTGAATCCTCGCGATGTCTGGTAATAGACGCAGTGGCGGGCCTCGCTGCAACGGCGACAACCCCGGTGAGAGCCCACCCCCTTGCCGCGGTTCGGAGATGTCTATGCTGCTTTGGGGATTCGCGCGGTGGCTGGGGCTGTGGGTGAATCAGTTGTTGCATCTGGTGATTTGTTTTTGCTCGATCCATCCATCAGGGCAAGGACTAATGACGAGTGATTTGTGAATTGGGCATGATTATTTGTTTATTATTATTGTTATTAGGTTTTGTTTTTTTGTTTTTAAGTGGATTCAGTTAGTTGAAAATTTACAAATCTGGCGGGGATTTTGGATCTCCGTCCTCCCGCGTTGTCTAACCGAGCGAGGAAACTAGGGGCTCCTCTCCCTCCTTCCAGCGCCACCCGTAACCCCCTCAACCCATGTGGTGCCGGCAAAATGAAGGCCCCAAGTCTCCCCTCAGCCCAGGTGTAGGCGGCTGGTGGCGATCCCCTTGGCCGTTGACGGATCCGGAGGTGGTGTGTTGTCTCGGGTGGCCCAGTGCCAGGTGGTGAGGTGGCGGTGGCGCGGCTGCTTGGCGGGGACGGCGTGGCGGCGATGCCCGCCCGCCCAGTTCTAGGCCCTTTTGCGCCCCATCTGGTTATGGTCAGGCCATGTCGGGCTTTCCAGCGTTGTCTCCGTCGGAAGAAGGTGCATCTCACGCTGGTGGTTGTAGAGACGGTGACACGCTGACTGCAGTAGGGCGACGGGAGCTTCACGAGACCGTTTTGGGCTCGGCCGAGCCTAGGTTGCCTGGCTTGCTTCTAATGTTGCATCTGGTCAGCTACCGCTAAGGGCGGTGGAGATTGTCCGCTCTCACCTGGCTGCTGACTCTGTCGCTCCTCGTTGATGGAGTGCGATGGATCGATCGGGGTCAAGGTTGGCTGGGAGAAATATTTGTTGGCTTGACAGACAACGACGCGGTGACACCCGTGGGCGCGGCCGTGCCTTCCTTAAGTGCGGCTGGTATACCCCTTAACCCATGCCCCTTCGCGTACTGGGGTAAACCTTATGATAAGTCTGGGCAGCAGCGTTGTCATTGTCGTGTTCCTTCTCGAAGGTGCTGCTTGTTACGCTATGTTCGGGAGTGCTAGGAGGGTGGTGGGAATTTTCCGGTTGGCACGACGGTTCCGGCTCATCATCGTTTTCATTAATCCGACGTGGTTGGCATTATTTTCTCCTTTGTTTCATTTGGGTGTGCTTGTGCAAAGACCCCAACAATTGTATCATGTGGTTGATATATTAATATATAGCGGGGCGAAAGCCTATTTTGTGGATTCAGTTAGTTCCATGAGGTTGGAGCTTAGATTACATAGTCCGGGTGAGTGTACAAATATTAGATATATACCCGTTGGGTTTCTATTTGATTTGATTTCTTGGATTTCTTCTATGACTTGCTTGGAGGTTAGATTAATTACATAGTCCAAGTATGAACGAGTCTCATTTTGTCAAAAAAATGAACTTGTCTCATCTCATATAGTTAAGACCGATGATATGTTCATGCTACCAACTGTTTGGATGCTTGTCTCAGGTTTTCATTAACGTTGCCATGCTCAATTCTGTAACATGCTGTCCATTGCTAATTACTAGTTGCTTGGTCTATATTTGGTTCATGACCTAAGTATATATACCAAAACTGATCAAACAATTTGGCGAACTTGCTGCAATTGTGATAAACTGATAACTGATCCTACTGTCCTGCATCTAGGTCCAGGGGTGGTTGGGAGACTATTGAGAAAAAGAAGAAGAAATTAGGGCAAACATCTGGGAGGGGACAATGGGCACCACGGACTTCATCCTCGAATGCTCCACCCAAGGCAGGATGCCAAGCTTGAATTGAATGGATCTTAGCGTCCTTCAGGAAACAATTCGGCTCCTCAACTTGACTGGCAATGTTCATCTTTGGGAAGACGTAAGAAGTCAGATTTTGCATTTTGAGGCGATATCTGCACCTCAACTCGTTGTAGATGTGATACATGATTTCAATATTTTTCGGGACGTACATATCTGGAAGGAAAGAAAAACTTCACACATGAAGTTTGTTATGATTCAATGAGGGAAAATTATTTCATATGTAATAGGAATTGTTTCATACTATTAAAAAATGTTCCCAACATTCTCATAAAATGTATACACGTTTCAAGTATATGTTTGTGACACTTTAATAATTTTTCGTACAATCTAAAATAAAGTTGTTCTCATAATTTCAATAAAAAAGTTTCATCTCATTCAAAATAAATGTTTGTGACATTTAAATGAAATATTTACACATTAAAAAATATGTACATGAGTTCTATTAAATTGTTTTATAAAATTTTTATTTTTTAACAATTTAAGGGGAACTGTCGTACCATTAACAAATTCATTCATTCATATGTGTGTTTCTTAGTTTGTGTGTGTATGGGCGCGTGTCAAAGTTGGCCCTCTAGCACACTGTACTAGCTTTGTGCTGATTAAGATGGGTCTCGTTGTCGGAGCTGTGGCCGGACCTGGCCATGACAGAGTAGGAAGAAGAGATTGGAGAGGAAGGAGAGGGGACGGGAGGGGACCGGATAGGGCAAGAGGACTAAGGTTTTGACTATGATTTGTTAGACGCGGGTGGAGTTTTTTAGGGAAGGTGGTGGATGGCGTGGGCCATAGCAGGCCGACACGACGTGGCGACAGTGTCAGTTTTGGTATATATACTTAGGTAATAACCAAATATAGACCAAGCAAGCAGTAATTGGCAACGGACAGGATGTTATAGAATTGTGCATGCTAACATTAAGGAAAACCTGAGATAAGCAACCATATAGTTGGCAGCATGAATATATCATTGGTCTTAACTATATGAGATGAGACTAGTTCAATTTTTTTGACAAAGATGAGACTCGTTCATAGTTGGACTATGTAATTAATCTAACCTCCAAGCAAGTCAGCAAAGAAATCCAAGAAATCAAATCAAATAGAAACCCAACGGGTATCTTATCTTATAATCTTATATTTACTAATTGGAGGCACCTTTCAAGATCTCTCACTAATCCACATCATTAGAATTAATTACGCCATTGGATTGTAGAATTAACGATCAGGATAAAAGGAAAACAACTCGCGTAACATAGATGGTCCCGTCCTAGAAAAAAGACATGTGTCACGTCCAATGTTAGTGGTATACCCAGTTCATGAAAAAAAAGTTAGTCGTATACAAAATATATAAGGCCTCCATATGTTCATGAAAATAAAAAAGGATAGCCGCACCTTAAAAAGGAAAGTCTCCATGCGATAAAAAGTGTACATCGGTTTAAAAAGAGAAATAGATCCACACGACCCGGCTGATTACCCGTGCCATTAATGTTCTCATATGTTTTCTTGAGCATCAGTACAGACACAAGCGCTCATATACACGCGCATACACTCATCCCTATGAACGCACACACGCACACCCTACCCCTATGAGCACGTCCGAGAGACTGAGCCGGCATATCATCTTGAGATTTACGAAGTTACCGTAGGCGCCTCGTTATCGACGGGAACGTCTCCTCCCACTGAAAGCGCATCGCCGGAAATCCTGAAATAAATCCAGGAATAATGCGAGCACCAGGATTTGAACCCTGGTGGGTTGGGGATACCACTGTCCACCTAACCAACTCAACCATAGGTTGATTCACATGTTCTCATATGTTGACCAAAAGAAAAAAAGGTTTGCTCCAAAAAAAAGGGGTCGCCTCAGATAAAAAAGAAAAATAATACTCCGTCCATTAAAAGTCCAGCATAAAGAAGGAAAAAAAATCAGAATGCCCCGCTACTTCACATAAAAAAAACCTCCGTCCATTAAAAGTCCAGCGTAAAAAAAGAAAGAAATCAGAACGCCCTGCTGATTACCCGCACCTTTAATGTTCGGATCGGTTCATGAAAAAATAAGACAGTCTCACGTCAAACACAAGGATATCCTCTGTCCATATAAAGTCTAACGAGAAAAAGGAAAGAAGTCCAAACGACCTGGCTGATTACCCGCACCATTCAAGTTCTCTTATTAATTCACATTTTGAATTTTTTTTTGCGGGTGATCTTAAAAAATACACCATTGGATTGTGCAATTTATGTTCAACATAAAAGGAAAAACATGGGTAACACATATGGTCCCGTCCCACAGAAAAGGCATTTGACACGTCCAACTGTATTAGTGATATATACAAAACAAATAAAGCATCGATCCGTTCCATCAATCAGAATAAAAAACGAAAGTCCCACATCCTGAAAGAGGGAAAGCCTCCATCCATAAAAAGTACAATGAAAAAGGAAAGAATTACACACGACCCGACTGATTACTCATAAAATCCTACATCAATAAAATATTCTGCTGTTCAAAAGTATATATTCTGCCGATCAAAAATCACTATGAACTCCTGACGGCCGCTGCCTCCTGCTCTCCGTCAAATCAAGTTTAGGCTCTCCTAATCGTGTTCCTCTCCAACCTTTTAATCTCACCTTCTAACTAAAATAATCCATCAAGTATTTTTTGTGGGGCAAGCCATCATGTATGTTAATTGTGTCCCCACCTCATCCTTTGAATCTCACTTCTTAAGTGCAGCAATCCATTACGTTATGGTCTAATCAAGCAAGTTAGCATCTGTGTATTGTTGGGCGTCCTTCATAAAACTGTAAGCAGAGACCATTATTAACAAATGTGTCCACAAATCCTTTTAAAATTTAAATCCAGTCAAAATTTCTACTGCTTTAAACTGTCTGAATGAGGGAGCATGTCGTTCTTCTGCAAGGCGAGGCCGATCTGCTTCACCAATTATTTGGTCAGTACGTGGATGAGCGCAGCTTGCCACATGCACCAATTTTCTTGATGTAGTTATACAATAACCAAAAAAATCTTGATGTACCATTTGCCACAAAGATCTCATATACACATCATTATGTATGTGATATATATGTGTGTAGAAGGAATACAAAGTATTAAAAAACATGCATAATTATAAAATAAATTATTAAGATATTTGTTGCGCATAAACTAAATCTGATAATCGATCACACAGTTACCCACTGCTCCATAAATCATAAAAGAAATTTTGTCAGAATGTATTGGTTCAGACAACAACTTAAAATCTAACCAATGTATGGCTCTTAAAGGCATGAGAAAATATAATTCTCTTATGCATATCTTTTCTACTGTTTCACATATGTTGATAGAAAACCGTGTATGTCTATTGTTTCATTGTTGTCTATAGAAACAATTTTTAATAATAAAACAAAACTAGGTGCAATCCAATGTTCCCGAGGGAGGACGTCTGCTTAATTGTTGTACAAATTCACAAAGAGGTTTTAAGATAAACTTCTACTGTAATTCTGAGGTATAAACAAAGATGTATGTCTTTTGAGATAGCGAAAGAAAATAAACATGTATGCTACAATAGGGAAATTGATCATATACCTATTACAAACTTATATATAACAAATACATGGTACATGCAACAAATTTTGAATTCGTAACCATGTTGTTTACCAATATAATAATAACATTACCATATTATTGTCCAACATTTATAATAGGTACCCACTTTGTCGTATTTAATATTACAAATTCTAGCCCGTGTAGATGCACGGGTTGATGACTAGTATATATTTACTAATTGGAGGCATCATACGAGCCTCCACGTTAATCCACATCAGCAAGATTAATTTAGCCATTAGATTTTAATTTTAATGGTCTAGATCTATTAACAGATGCTACCTTAATTTCGTTAAAAAGAAACAGTACGTACATAAAGAGGATAAAATCCAAGTGTACAAGAAAAGGACTCCTCACACGTAAAGGAAAAAAACAAGAAAAAGAGTCCTAAACACCCACGTACACATATCTCAATAAAACATCCTTCATGAAAGCTCGCACACAAAAAACAACCGCCCACACGTACACTACAATAAAACAAGTCCACAACACCATGTAGGTATGCCTAAAAAAAATCACCCATCCCAAAAGCATGCACATAAAAAAAAACACCATGCATTCTCTTTTATTTTTGAGTTTTTTTTTTGAGGGATGAAAAACTGCTTTATTCATCAAACTCCACCTGGAGTGGGATACAAGTTTGGTCGTGGGGAACACCAAACCATACATGGCGCCCCGGACCTCTATTTAGAGCAAACTTAGCTAAACGATGTGCTTCATAATTAGCAGCACGGGATTCAAAACAAAAATTGCAAGATAAAGTAGCAGCTAAGGTGTTGATCTCACTAATGACAGCACCGTAGACACCTCTTGACCCCCTGTTGATATCAAGAACGACCTGACGATAGTCCGAGGCCACTATGAACTGACGGATGCCCAAATCCTCCGCAAGAGACAATGCTTCCCGGCATGCGATAGCTTCCAGGGTTGGTGGATCGAAAATTCCTTCTACAACGAGAGCCGAGCTACCAATGTAATTTCCGCTTTCATCTCTGCATACTGCCGCAGCAGAGCCTTCTCTTTTATTTTTGAGTTGGTCGTGCCTTCTCTCATGATAGGGGAAAAGGACACCTAAAAGGAGTGATCCAGCCCCAGTAAAAAAGATCCACATCGGAGGTTCCAAAAACATAAAAACCACACGCATGTTTTCCTTGAAAATAATTTGGACACGTAAAAATAAAGAATCATAAAGTCTCACATTGAAAAAACATAGTGTATATATAAGTTTCTTTAACACCGAACAGACGCAGCCGCAAGTCTATATATAATTGAAAAATAAATTTCATTCTAATTATACAAAAGGACGAGTGAAGATAAAATAAATAAGACATAAACTTACAAAATCTCTCTATAATTGCTCCCAGATAGCACCACCGCAAAGGTCATCAGTTTAAAAAGCAAAATCACCTTATTATAACCCAACCATGAAAATATGTAAAAACTGCCGGACACCGAAAAATCTGATAGGAACATAACATGTTAATAAATCTGTATTAAAATAATGTCTTTAGTTTTTTTTGCTAGGGCCGGGTTGGCAAGCTAGAATTTTGAGTATTCCAAATAGGGACATATCATAATCGCCTACATTAAATTTAAATTTTTTATAGACATGCTTTTACAATTATTACGAAATATACAATACTATTTAATTTGACAATAGATGGATAAGTATATCATTGTTTTTTCCAAGTTAGTGGAGGAGCACTACGCAATGGATTAGGAAGAAATACAGATTATGTAAATGATAAAGTAGCATTGTCGTAGTGGAAATTCATATATGCTGACCGTGCAAAGCAATATGACCTTAGCCAGTGGAATCTAAACTAAATGACATACATATCTACGTAAGCAGTAGTCATTGGAATTATCATTCAAGAACACTTGCTACCACTTATAATAATTTAATTTATTTAATACTTTATTTACTGTTGCTATATACTTCATCTTTGGAAAGAAATGTTGGTGAATTCTTATGCCTCTGAGGCTTCCAGTATTGATGAGCAATGAGTGTGCGTATGTACGTTTCTCTCAAGTTTTGTTGAGCTGTGTTATATAAGCTACCATGTGGATCCAATTCATAAATATTATTTTCTAGGCCAAGAAGATGGGTATCTAGCAATAAGGATCAAATTAATACATACTTTCTCCATACACTGCCACTTAGTAGGTGGCATAATATTTACACATAGCTTACTTGCCAATGTGATAGGAAGGATTCATTAAAACAAATAATGGCAGTGCGTAACACAATGGAAAAAATCATGCACTCTTTACAATCTTAAAGCCTATAAATACATGTGTATATTTTGTATTATCATTATTAGAGTAATAAAGCTTTTGTTCGTTAGTATGATATCAAGAACTTATTCTCTTGCATTTTTAATGTTACAATAATTGCATGAGTAATTATGCATTCTTATTATATCTAGACCGTGCAGATGCACATGGTGATGACTAGTATATCTAATCTTTGTACACTCACCCGGACTATGTAATCTAAGATCCAAGCTCATGGAACTAACTGAATCCTCAAAAGAGGCTTTCGCCCTACTATATATTAATATATCAACCACATGATACAATAGCTGGGGTCGCAACACAAGCAAGCCCAAATGAAACAAAAGAGAAAATAATGCCAACCACGTCAGATCAATGAAAACGATGATGACCAGCAACCGTTGCGCCAACCGAAAAATTCCCAGCACCCTCCTAGCACCTTGGAATTCAGCATACCAAGCAACACCTTTGAGAAGGAACACGGTGACGACGACGCTGCTGCCGGAATTGTCCCAGGGTATTCCCCGATACGCGAAGGGGCGCGGGTTAAGAGGTATACTTGACGCCCTTTATGAGGTCATGGCGGCGCCCACAGGCGTCACCGCGTCGCTGTCGGTTAAGCTGACAAAGATTTCTCCCGACAGCCGACATACGTCTAGATACCGGGTTCCCGGACAACCCAAATGGTTGGGCTGGTTGTGGGGCGGCGTTGAGGGTTGTAGTCGTAAATGCTCTTACTCCTTACCTCTAACTTAAGTATGTGGGGTCGGTTTGAGAAACATTAAAAGATATTATCACGTGGTCTGAAAAGAAATCAATAGGAAAGGACATGTATATACAAAATATCAAAATCGTAATAATATTATTATGTAATGATCTGACTTGTAGATATAGAATAATGCATGGGAGAAAGATTTTAAGTACAGGGCAAGTGGTAAAGGGTTTTAAACCTATTATATTTTTATAACTCTTACTATCTGTAAATAAAGGGAAACAAATAAATTCACTAAAAAGGGAAACAAATAAATTTCCTTCATTTTAATTGTATAGTCTACAAAGCAGAGACATGAGCTGCAAATAATGGGGATGTATGATTTTGTCGCCAGGGTTTAAAATGATTTTCATTCATCTCAAAAGGAAAGGAAAATGCAAGCTCCACTCGACACTAAAAGCAAGAGCAGAGTGAATCCTCGCGGTGTCTGGCAGTAGACGCAGCCGCGGGCCTCCCGTCAATGGCGACCACCCTGGTGAGAGCCCCTGCACCCCCTCGTTATCATGGTTTAGAGATGTCTATGCTGCTTTGGAGACGTGCTGTGGCTGGGGCTGGGGGCCTGGGGCAAATCAATTGTTGCATTTGGTGATTTGTTTTTTCTCGATCCATCCATCGGGGCATGGATTGATGAGGAGTGATTTGTGAATTAGGTGTGATTATTTGATTATTATTATTGTTATTAGGTTTTGGTTTGTTTGTTTTTACGGGGATTCAGTTAGTTGAAAATTTACAAATCTGGGCGGGATTTCGGATCTCCCTCCCCACGCGTCTTCAAACCGAGCGATGGCTGGCTGCGATGGCCCTTGGCCGTTGAAGTATCCGGCGACGTTGTGTCATCTCGGGTGGTGCATTGCCAGGTGGTGAGGTGGCGGTGGCGCGACTGCTAGGCTGCGGGGCGGCGCGACGGAGCCCTCCCGACCCAGCTCAAGGCCCTTTTGGGCCCTATCTAGGTCTAAGAAGGCCTTTTTGGGCTTGCCTATGTCGTCTCCGGCGGAAGGATGAGCGCCTTGCACTGGTGGTGGTAGAGACGGCGACACGTTGACTTTAGCGGGGTGACAGGAGGTTCACGAGACCGTTTTGGGCTCGGGCAGACCTAGGTTGCCTAGTTTGCTTCGGGTGTTGCATCTGGTCAGTTACTGCCGAGGGCGGTGGAGATTGTCCCCTCCCGCGTGGCTGCTGACTTTGCCACTCCTCCTTGATGGAGTGCGATGGATCGTCCAGGGACATGGTTGGTTGGCAGTCGGGATAAATCTTTGTCGGCTTGACCGACAGCGATGCGGTGATGCCCGTGGGCGCCGCCGTCCCTTCCTAAAGGGTGTCGGGTGTACTCCTTAATCCACGGACCTTCGCGTAACAGGGAAAACCCTGGGACAAGTCTGGGCAGCAACGTCGTCGTCGTAATGTTCCTTCTTAAATGTGCTACTTGATATGCTGCATTCCAAAGTGCCAGGAGCGTTGTGGGAATTTTCCGGCTGGTGCAACAGTTGCGGGTCATCATCATTTTCATTGATCTAACATGGTTGGCACTATTTTGCCTTTTGTTTCATTTGGGCGTGCTTGTGCTGAGACCCCAACAATTGTATTGTGTGGTTGATATATTTCTATATAGTAGGGTGAAAGCCTATTTTGAGGATTCAGTTAGTTCCATTAGCTTGGAGCTTAGATTACATAGTCCGTGTGAGTGTACCAAGATTAGATATATACCCGTTGGGTTTCAATTTGATTTGATTTCTTGGATTTATGTTTTGATTTGCTTGGAGGTTAGATTAATTACATAGTCCAACTATGTAAGAGTCTCATCTTTGTGGAAAAAACTGAACTAGTCTCATCTCATATAGTTAAGGCCGATGATATATTCATGCTAGCAACTGTTTTGTTGCTTGTCTCGGGTTTTCCTTTACGCTACAGTGCTTAATTCTGTAACATGTTGTCCATTGTCAACTACTGCTTCTTGGTCTACATTTGCTTCATAACCAAGTATATATACCAAAACTGATCAAACACTTTGCCCAACTTGCTGCAATTGTTATAAACTCATAACTTATTCTACTGTCCTGCATCCAGGTCCAGGGGGTGGTTGGGAGACTATTGAGAATAAGAAGAAGAAATCAGGGCAAACATCTGGGAGGGGACAATGGGCACCACAGACTTCATCCTCGAATGCTCCACCCAATGCAGCATGCCAAGCTTGAATGGCAATGGATCTCCGCGTCCTTGAGGAAACAATTCGGCTCCTCAACTTGAATGGCAATGTTCATCTTTGGGAAGACGTAAGAAGTCAGATTTTGCATTTTGAGGCGATATCTGCTCCTCAACTCCTTGTAGATGTGATACTTGATTTCCATCTTTTTTGGGATGTACCTATCTGGAAGGAAAGAAAAACTTCACACCTGAAGTGTTGTTATGATTCAGATGGTGAGGGACAATTATTTCTTATGTAATAGGAATTGTTTCATACTATTAAAAAATGTTCCCAACATTCTCACAAAATGTAAACACGTTTCAAGTATATGTTTGTGACACTTTAATAACTGTTGGTACAATCTAAAATAAAGTTGTTCTCAAAATTTCAGTAAAAACGTTCCATCTCATTCAAAATAAATGTGTGTGACATTTAAATGAAAAATTTACATGTTAAAAAAATATGTTCATGTAATTTTTAAAATTGCTTCATAAATTTTTTTAAGGAAAACTTCCGTACCATGAAAGTGTTTCTTAGTTTGTGTGTGTGTACGCTCGCGTGAAAGTTAGCTCTCTAGCACATTGTACTAGCTTTGTGCTGATTAAGATGAGGCTTGCTGTCGGAGCTGTGGCCAAAATTGGCCATGATGGAGGGCAAAAGAGATTGGAGAGGAAGGAAAGGGGACGGGAGGGGACCGGGGAGGGCGAGACGACTAAAAATTGACTAGTATTTGTTAGACGCGGGTGGAGTATTTTAAGGGAGGTGGTGGATGGCGTGGGCCATAGCAGGCCGATACGACGTGGCGACAGTGTACAAGCCTCGCCATACCCTCCCCACATACATCTAGATACCGGGTTCCCAGATAACCCAAATGGTTGGGCAGGTTGTGGGGCAGCTCTGAGGGTTGTAGTCCTAAATGCTCTTACTCCTTATCTCTAACTTAAGTATGTGGGGTCGGTTTGGGAAACATTAAAATATATTATCACGTGGTTTGAAAATATTACGATAGGAAAGAACATGTATATACAGAATATCAAAACTTTAATAATATTATTATGTATTGATCTGACTTATAGATATAGAATAATGCGGGGGAGAAAGATTTGAAGTAGAGGGAAAGTGCTAAAGGGTTTTAAACCTATTATACTTTTAGAACTCTTACTATCTATAAATTAAGGGAAACAAATAAATTCAAAAAAGGGAACAAATAAATTTCCTTCATTTTAATTGTATAGTCTACAAAGCAGAGACACGAGCAGCAAATAATGGGGATGTCTGATTTCATCGCCAGGGTTTAAAGTGATTTCCATCCATCTCAAAATGAAGGGAAAATGCAAGCTCCATTTGACACTAGAAGCAAGAGCAGAGCGAATCCTCGCGGTGAAGACTGATGATATATTCATGCTGCCAACTGTTAGGTTGCTTGTCTCGGGTTTTCCTTAACGCTACAATGCTCAATTATGTAACATGCTGTCAATTGTCAACTACTGCTTGCTTGGTCTATATTTGGTTCATAATCTAAGTATATATACCAAAACTGATCAAACACTTTGCCCAACTTTTTTCAATTGTGATAAATTCATAACTGATCCTACTGTCCTGCATCCAGGTCTAGGGGGTGGTTGGGAGACTATTGAGAATAAGAAGAAATCAGGGCAAACATCTGGGAGGGGACAATGGGCACCACAGACTTCATCCTCGAAGGCTCCACCCATTGCAGCATGCCAAGCTTGAATGATAATGGATCTTCTCGTCACTGAGGAAACAATTCGGCTCCTCAACTTGAATGTCAATGTTCATCTTTGGGAAGACGTTTCGGATTTTACATTTTGAGGCGATATCTGCTCCTCAACTCCTTGTAGATGTGATACTTGATTCCCATCTTTTTTGGGATGTACCTATCTTGAAAGAAAGAAAAACATCACACATGAAGTATAGTTATGATTCAGATGGTGATGGACAATTATTTCACATAATAGGAATTGTTTCATACTATTAATGTTCCCAACATACTCAAAAAATGTATACACGTTCCAAGTATATGTTTGTGACACTTTAATAACTATTGTTACAATCTAAAATAAAGTTGTTCTCATAATTTCAATAAAAACGTTCCATCTCATTCAAAATAAATGTGTGTGACATTTAAATGAAAAATTTACACATTAAAAAATATGTTCATGAAATTTTTAAAATTGCTTCATAATTTTTATTAAAAAATTGTATAATTTAAGGAAAACTTCCGTACCATGAACAAATGCATTCATTGATATGTGTGTTTCTTAGTTTGTGTGTGTGCATGCGCGTGAAAGTTGGTTCTCTAGCACGTTGTACTAGCTTTGTGCTGATTAAGATGAGGCTCGCTGTTTGAGCTGTGGCCGAACCTGGCCATGACGGAGTGGGCAGAAGAGATGGGAGAGGAAGGATAGGGGACGGGTGGGGACCGGAGAGGGCGAGACGACTAAACATTGACTAGGATTTGTTAGACGCGGGTCGAGTTTTTTACGGGAGATGGTGGATGGCGTGGGCCATAGCAGGACGATATGACGTGGCGACAGTGTCCAAGCCTCGTGATACCCGCCATACGTCTAGATATTGGCTTGCCGGATAACCCAAATAGTTGGGATGGTTGTGGGGCAGCTTTGAGGGCTGTAGTCGTAAAGGCTCTTACTCCTTATCTCTAACTTAAGTAGTGTCGAGTGAAGCTTCCGGGATCTGTGCGGTGGCTTTGGCTGGGGGTCGGGGGCGAACCAATTGTTGCATTTGGTGATTTGTTTTTGCTCGATCCATGCATCGGGGCAAGGAGTGACTTGTGAATTAGGCATGAATATTTGATTATTATTATTTTTATTAGGTTTTGGTTTGTTTGTTTTTAAGTGGATTTAGTTAGTTGAAAATTTACAGATCAGGCCAGGATTTCGGATCTCCCTCCCCAAGCGTCGTCTTTCCGGCGACGTTGTGTCCTCTCGGGTGGTGCTGTGCCGGTTGGTGAGGTGGCGGTGGCGCGGCTGCTTGGCTGCGGGGCGGCGCGGCGGTTGGTGGCAGTCCCCTCCCGGCCCAGATCTAGGCTCTTTTGGTCCCCATCTGGGTCTGGGCAGGCCTTGTCGGGCTTGCCTGCGTCGTCTCTGGCAGAAGGAGGAGCGACTCGCACTGGTGGTGGTAGAGACGGTGACGCGTTGACTGCAGCAGGGCGACAGGAGCTTCACGAGACCATTTCGGGCTAGGACGAGCCTAGGTTGCCTGGTTTGCTTCTGATGCCGCATCTGGTCAGTTACCGCTGAGGGAGGCAGAGATTGTCCCCTCCCGCGTGGCTGCTGACTCTGCCGCTCCTGTTGATGGAGTGCGATGGAGCGTCCAGGGTCATGGTTGGTTGGCAGTCGGGAGAAATCTTTGTCGGCTTGACCGACAGCGATGTGGTGATGCCAGTGGGCGCCGCCGTGCCTTCCTTAAGGCCGTCAGGTATACCCCATAACCCACGCCCCTTCGCGTATCGGGGAAAACCGTGGGACAAGTCCGGGAAGCAGTGTCGTCGTCGTCGTGTTCCTTCTTAAACGTGATGCTTGGTATGCTGCATTCACAGTGCTAGGAGCATGATGGGAATTTTCCGGTTGGCACAACGGTTGCTGGTCATCATCATTTTCATTGTTCTGACATGGTTGGCATTATTTTCTCTTTTGTTTCATTTGGGCATGCTTGTGCCGAGACCCAACAATTGTATCGTGTGGTTGATATATTAATATATAGTAGGGCGAAAGCCTCTTTTGAGATTCAGTTAGTTCCATGAGCTTGGATCTTAGATTACACAATCCGGGTGAGTCTACAAAGATTAGATATATACCCGTTGGGATTCTATTTGATTTGATTTCTGGGATTTCTTTTCTGACTTGCATGGTGGTTAGATTAATTACATAGTCCAACTACGAACGCGTCTCATCTTTGTAGAAAAATTGAACTAGTCTCGTCTCATATAGCTAAGACCGATGATATATTAATGCTGCCAACTGTTGGGTTGCTTATATTAGGTTTTCCTTTATGTTACCGTGCTAAATTTTGTAACATCCTGTCCGTTGCCAATTACTGCTTGCTTGGTCTATATTTGGTTCGTAACCTAAGAATATATACAAAACCTAATCAAACAGTTTGCCCAACTTGCTACAATTGTTATAAACTGATAACTGATCCTATGCTGCATCCAGGTCGAGGGGGTGGTTGGGATACTATTGAGAATAAGAAGAAGAAATCAGGACAAACATTTGGGAGGGGACAATGGGCACCATGGACTTCATCCTCGAATGCTCCACCCAATGCAGCATGCCAAGCTTGAATGGCAATGGATCTTCGCGTCCTTTAGGAAATAATTCGGCTCCTCAACTTGAATGGCAATGTTCATCTTTGGTAACACGTAAGAAGTCAGATTTTGCATTTTGAGGCGATATCTGCGCCTCAACTCCTTGTAGATCTGATACTTCATTTCCATCTTTTTCTTGATGTACCTATCTGGAACAATAGAAAAACTTCACACATGATGTATCGTTATGATTCAACATTGAGAGGGACCGATATTTCATATGTAATAGGAAATGTTTCATAGTATTATAAAAATGTTCCCAACATTTTCAAAAAATGTATAGACGTTTCAAGTATATTTTTGTGACACTTTATTAACTGTTCATACAATCTAAGATAAATTTTTTCTCATAATTTCAATAAAAATGTTTCATCTCATTCAAAAAAAATGTTTGTGGCATTTTAATGAAATATTTACACATTAAAAAAATATGTTCATGAAATTTTATTAAATTGCTTTATAAAAATTTAAAAAAATTGTACAATTTAAGAAAAAGTTTTGTACCATTAACAAATTCATTCATGTGTGTGTCTTAGTTTGTGTGTGTGTGCGCGCGCGAAAGCTGGCTCTATAACACGTTGTACTAGCTTTGTGCTTATTAAGACGGGGCTCGCTGTCAGAGCTGTGGCCGGACCTGGCCATCACGGAGAGGTCAGAATAGATTGGAGAGGAAGGAGAGGGGACGGAAGGCGACCAGAGAGGGCGAGAGGACTAAGGTTATGACTAGGGTTTGTTAGACACCGGTGGAGTTTTTTAGGGCGAGCGGTGGGTGGAGTGGGCCATAGCAGGCCGATACGACATGGCGACAGTGTCCAAGCATCGCCATACCCTCCCCACAGACGTCTAGATGTGGGGTTGCCACACAGTCCAAACGGGTGGGCTGGTTGTGGCTTTGAGGGTTGTTGTTGTAAATGCTCTTACTCCTTTCTTATGGCTAAATGCTCTTACTCCTCATCTCTAACTTAAAGAGGTGGGTTCGGTTTAAGAAACATTAAAAGATATTATCATGTGGTTTGAAAAAAAAAATCGATAGTAAAGAATATGTATATACAAAATATCGAAATCGTAATGATATTATTATGTATTGATCTGACTTGTATATATAGAATAATGCAGGGTAGAAAGAATCTATAATACCTAAATAGTTCATCCCCACTATCTTATTTCTCTTAACATGCAAGCTATCCACATCATCATTCATGCCACATCAGCAACATACATCCCAGTACTGAAATTTTCTGGCACATGGTGAAGCCACATCATTTTTTGTTGTCATTATTTTCTGTAGAGTGCCTTATGTGCTGTCCTCATCAGCGCGACAGTTACTGCCGCTGTAGCTTCGTACTACTTCCCCACGACCCACGAGTTGCGTGCATATTTGACCTTTCCTCTCCCACGCTCATGCATGTACACAAACCGGCGAAGCAGAACACCAGTCGGGCAGAGGGCCACCACTAGGTGCATATTTGTCCCTTCCTCTCCTCTCACCACTAGGTGCATTCACATAATAATTAAGGAAAAGGCGAGGCAGGCGACCATCGGGCTGCCGAGGTAAATGACCGGCTACCTATTTATTCTCCTATGCCATGACTCTGTGCCTTGGATGACCATCTGGCAGCTTTCATGGCCGCTCGTGAGATCTGTTCAGCAGGTATGTAGATCACCACCAAGAGGATCCTGTGGTTCACCATGCTCCGCAATACCTCCATGTCATCTTTCCTGGAACGCGATCAGCAGAATCACAATCTTCCTGGAAAATAGCATCCACCGGAGGACCACAACCGTGACGGACGCGAGATGTAGGGTGAGGTCTACCACCATGCTGCCAGCATCGACTAGCACAAGCTGGAACACTGGCTATACATTGCGACGTTTGTGACCACTCAGGTGCCGTCAACGGGATTTATCTTCCACCTCAGTCCTGCATATTTTTAATCTTATTTGCATTCCAGACTCACATTATCATTTTGGTCAATTTAGACATATGTTTGCCATCATATGCATCCTGTTTTTAATCGTCTTTGATTTTGCATCAATAGTTCATTATGTGGCTGCAGTTTACGGGCAAGAGATTCCAATCTGTAGGCATGACGCTCAACGTTTGGGGCATTATATTTGTAACTCTGTTGTATCTTTCCAGACGTTACAAGAAACTGAAGAAATACATACCAGTGCCTGAAGATGAACGATAAACAGCGCAGCCTTGAGTAACATACAGCATGTTGAGCGCCAGATGGACAAAATAGGCTCAGGTGAACAGCGTGACACATCATCAGTTAGAAATAATTCAGGTGTCCCAAAATTCATTCGCAAAACTCGACGGTATTTCTACACAGGAAAACTATATCTGCAGCAGCTACATGTGACAACATCTCGGGCTACAAATAGCTTGACAATTTAAATCCCCAATCATTATCATGTTTGCATGTGCAGTTGTTTTAATCCAAGGCCTTTGATGAATTGGAAGCAGACAACGGTTAAAAATAAATCCAGTTAATCTTTATGATTCAACTCAGTATATCTCTTAATCATTGCTGCAATCAGTGATAACAAGTCCATTCGTTCATGTAGTAGTCTCATGTTTTGCAATTTCGGAACAGAAGGAGTTCAATAAGTTTTTCTTATGGATATTAGTTATCTACTAGCACCAAATCCCTTCATTTTACTTAAATTTCGCCATCCTGTTTTTTTTTATTGCATGTGTTTGTAGTAGAATCAACTTCACATCACCGCAAGAGAAGCTAATTTGCTTCTGGGTATGCATCTATCTTCGTACAATATAACAAGTTTACTTAAATTGATTTCAATATTATATACATGTATATTCAAAGAATGTCAAAATATCCTCATTACCTCATGTCGTGTTGTACGTGTGTTTGCGTGCCAAAGAATTTATGGTCCTCAATGTTAATTTTTGTCCATAACCATACATCTAATTATTGTTGGAATATTGTAATGAAGCTCTGCAGATTGCATATCTTACTATAGTTGTTTCACTGGTTTGTAAAACTTCGTGTGATTTCATGAAGTATGACAGTAACTTCTTATATATTTTGCAGCAGTGGTTTAGGTGAGCTCAAAAACATCCCACCTCGGTGATAAAATAAATTTTCTTTCATACATCTTTATTTATCGTTTAGAATATACATGATGAATTTTTAAAGTTTTACACGATAACTTCCCGCAGCAACGCGCGGGGCATTTATCTAGTTGAACTAGAGGACAAGTCGTCAAGGGTTTTAAACCTATTATACTTTTATAACTCTTACTATCTGTGAATTACTAAATCCGCAAAAAAGGGAAACAAATATATTTCCTTGTTTCTAATTGTATAATCTACAAAGCAGTGACATGAGCTTCAAATAATGGGGATGTCTGCTTTGGTCTCCAGCGTTTAAAGTGATTTCCATCCAGCTCGACAGGAAAGTAAAGTGCCAACTCCGCTCAACACTAGAAGCAAGAGCAGAGCAAATCCTCGAGGTGTCTTGTAGTGGACGCAGCGGCGGACCTCTCGGCAACGGTGATAACCGCGGTGAGAGCCCCCCTCCTTGCCTCGGTTCGGAGATGTCTACGTTGCTTTGGGGATCCGCACGGTGGCTGGGGCTGGGGGCGAATCAGTTGTTGCATCTAGTGATTTGTTTATGCTCGACCCATCCATCAGGGCAAGGACTGATGAGTAGTGATTTGTGAACTGGGCATGATTATTATTATTGTTATTAGGCTTCAATTTGTATGTTTTTAAGTGGATTAAGTTCATTGAAAATTTACAAATCTGGCCGGGATTTTGGATCTCGCTCCCCCCGTGTTGTCTGACCGAGCGAGGCTACTATGGGCTCCTCTCCCTCCTTCCAGCGCCACTCTTAACCCCCCAACCCATGTGGTGCCAGCGACGAAGCCCCGACTCCCCCCGTCTGCGCCCCTCCCCCCTCCCCACAGCGATCCGGCTCGGGTGGAGGCGGCTGGCGGTGGTGCCCCTTGGTCGTTGACAGATCCGGCGGCGGTGTGTCATCTCGGGTGGCCCAGTGTCGGGTGGTGAGGTGGTAGTGGCGCGGCTGCTTGGCCAGGGCCGGCGCGGCGGCTGGTTGCGATGCCCTCCCGGACCAGATCTAGGCCCTTTTGGGCCCTTCTTGCTATGGGCAGGCCGTCAGGCTTGCCAGCGTCGTCTCCGTCGGAAGAAGGGGCGGCTCGCGCTGGTGGTGCTAGATATGGCGACACACTGACTGAAGTAGGGCGACGGTAGCTTCACAAGACCGGTTTGGGCTCGGCCGGGCATAGGTTGCCAGGCTTGCTTCTGATGTTGCATCTGTTAAGTTACCGCTGAGGGCGGTGGAGATTGTCCCCTCTCACGTGGCTGCTGACTCTGCCCCTCCTCTTTGATGGATTGTGATTGATCGACCGGGGTCATGGTTGGTTGGCAGTCATGAGAAATCTTTGTCGGCTTGCCTGACACCAACGCGGTGACGCCCGTCGGAGCCATCGTGCCATCCTTAAGGGCGTCGGGTATACCCCTTAACCCACGCCCCTTTGGATACCGGGGGAAACCTTGGGATGAGTCTGGACAACAGTGTCATCATCGTCGTGGTACTCCTTAAAGGTGATGCTTGCTATGCTACGTTCCGGAGTGCTAGGAGGGTGGTTGGAATTTTTCGGTTGGTGCAATAGTTGCCGGTCATCATCGTTTTCATTGATCCAACATGGTTGGCATTATTTTCTCTTTTGTTTCATTTGCGTGTGCTTGTGCTGAGACCCGGCGAAAGCCTATTTTGAGGATTCAGTTAGTTCCATGAGGTTGGAGCTTAGATTACACCGTCCGGGTGAGCGTACAAATATTAGATATATACCCGTTGGGTTTCTATTTGATTTGATTTCTTGGATTTCTTCTTTGACTTGCTTGGAGGTTAGATTAATTACATAGTCCAACTAGGAACGAGTCTCATTTTGTCGAAAAAAATGAACTACTCTCATCTCATATAGTTAAGACCGATGATTTGTTCATGCTGCCAACTGTTTGGTTGCTTGTCTCAACTTTTCCTTAACGTTGCCATGTTCAATTCTTTAACATGATGTCCATTGATAATTACTGCTTGCTTGGTCTATATTTGGTTCATAACCTAAGTATATATACCAAAATTGATCAAACAATTTACCCAACTTGCTGAAGTGATCCTATTGTCCTGCATCCAGGTCCAGGGGGTGGTCGGGAGACTATTGAGAATAAGAAGAAGAAATCTGGGCAAACATCTGGGAGGGGACAATGGGCACCATGGACTTCATCCTCGAATGCTCCTCAACTCCTTGTAGATGTGATACTTGATTTCCATCGTTAGAAGTCAGGTTTTGCATTTTGGGGCGATATCTGGTCCTCAACTCCTTGTAGATGTCATACTTGATTTCCATCGTTATGATTTAACATGGAGAGGGACCGATATTTCATTAGTAATAGGAAATCTTTCATAGAACTAAAAAATGTTCCCAACATTTTCAAAAAATGTATACATGTTTCAAGTATATTTTTGTGACAGTTTAATAAATGTTCGTACAATCTAAAATAAAGTTGTTCTCATAATTTCAATAAAAATATTGCATCTCATTGAAAGAATATTAGTGACATTTAAATGAAATATTTACATATTAAAAATATGATCATGAATTTTTAAATTGTTATAAAATTAAAAAATTGTATAATTTAAGAAAAAGTTTCATACCATTAACAAATTCATTCATTAATATGTGTGTGTCTTAGTTTATGTTTGTGCGTGTGCGCGTGAAAGTTGGCTCTATAGCACGTTGTACCAGCTTTGTGCTGATTAAGATGGGGCTCGCTCTCGGAGTTGTGGCCGGACCTGGCCATGACGGAGTGGGCAGAAGAGATTGGATAGGAAGGAGAGGGGATGGGAGGGGACCGGACAGGGCGAGAGGACTAAGGTTTTGACTAGGGTTTGTTAGACGTGGGTGGAGTTTTTTATGGGGAGTGGTGTCCAGTATATGCAATAGCAGGCCGATACGATGTGGCAACAGTGTCCAAGCCTTGCCATAGCCGCCAGACATACGTCGAGATATGGGGTTGCCGGACAGGCCAAACGCTTGGGCTGGTTGTGGGGCGGCTTTGAGGGTTCTAGTTGTAAATGCTCTTACTCCTTTTTATTGGCAAATGCTCTTACTCCTTATCTCTAATTTAAGGAGGTGGGGTCGGTTTAAGAAACATTAAAATATATTATCACGTGGTTTGATAGAAAAACCGATAGGAAAGAACATGTATGTACAAAATATCGAGACCAAGTAATAGTATTATGATGTATTGATCTGGCTCATATATATAGAATAATGCGGGGGAGAAAGATTTGGAGTAGAGGGCAAGTGGTAAAGGGTTTTAAACATATTATACTTTTATAACTCTTACTATGTGTAAATTAAGGGAAACAAATAAATCCACAATAAAGGGGATCTCTGCTTTGGTCGCCAGGGTTTAAAGTGATTTCCATCTAGCTGAGAAGGAAAGGAAAGTGACAGCTCCGCTCGACACTAGAAGCAAGAGCAGACAGAATCCTCCTTAGGGCGCCGCCAACGTGCGCCACCTGGCCTTGCTGAGTGGTGCCGGTGTCGGCGGCCACATCTCCCCCCTCCCGCCCGGCGATCCGGATCGTGTGGAGGCGGCTGGCAGCGGTGCCCCTTGGCCGTTGACGAAACCGACGACAGTGCCGCCTCGGGTGGCGTAGTGCCAGGTAGTGAGGTGGTGGTGGCGCGGCATCTTGGCTGTGCGGCGGCTGATAGCGGTGCCCTCCCAGCCCAGATCTTTAGCTAAAGTATGTTCATCCTTGGGAACATGTAAGAAGTCTGATTTTGTATTTTGAAGCACAAGCCATTTCAAAAGTAGTCTGGTTAGGTTGAACATTCCATGAAATGCCCAAGTAATTCCAGACACGTTGGCTAAAGTTGCATGCAAAGAAGAGATGAGCTCTATCTTCATGCAAACCTGAGAAGCAAATGGCACAAGTATCATCCTGGATAATCCAATGTCGTCTCTGCATCATATCCCTAGTGTTCAGACGGTCCATCAAAAGAAGCCAGCCAAACACCTTGAGCTTGAGAGTGCAAGCACATTTCCAGATCCACCGAAAAAGAGGGTCAGCCACAACTTCGGAGAAACAAGACAAATAGTAGATGCTAGATTGATAATCCCCAGATTTTGAAGGCCATTTCCAGACGTCACTGACCCCCTCATGCAAATTTATCAGAGGCAGTATAGCCTGAAGTTGATTGAATTCCTCAAAAGCTTCAACTGATAAAGGCAGATGAAAATTGTCGGTCGGGTCAGGCAGCTCCATCACATTCTTAATGGTAAGCGTGTCATCAATGACAAAAGAATGTAGCCTCGGGAAACGTTGTTGCATGATAACCACCTCACTATTAAGTTGCCACCTATCCAGCCAGAAAACTACCGAGTCCCCGGAGCGCACATGAGGGACGGCCAACTTACAAAATTTGTCATAGAGCTTCATCACATCACGCCACAAAAAAGAACCACAACTTTGAGTTACTTGGGGCGGAGCAGCAGCATAGTATGTGTCCCAGATTAGTGAAACCCAGGGCACATCCAACTTGTTATAAAATTTGAAGAGATGCTTGATCAACAAGGCATCATTTTGTTTTCCAAGGTCTAGCACCCCAAGTCCTCCCTGGTTCTTGGGCCGACATACTAACTCCCAAGCTGCCAATGATTGTCTTGGTGTGTCAGAGTTGCCTCGCCACAAACATTGCTGCATGATACGTTCTATCTGCTTCAAAATTCCTTGAGGTAATGAAATGGTGCACAAGAAGTATATTGGCATGGAGCATAAAACCGATTGCAAGAGCTACAGCCGGCTGCCCTGATTCAACAAACAGGATGAGGCAGACAATCTTCTCTCTATGCGGTCCACTAAGGGGAGCAAGTCATAAATTGTGGGCCGAGTAGTTCCCATTGGTAATCCCAGCTAAGTAAATGGCATGGAGCCAACATCACATCCAAGCAAAGCCGCCACACGTTGACCCTCCTCATCAGACATATTCATTGGAATCAATGATGATTTACTAAAATTAACCCGCAAACCAGTTGACTTAGCAAAGGTCTCAAGCATCTCCTTGAAAGCAATGAGCTGGTCATCCACCGCGGGAAGGACAATTAATGTGTCATCAGCGTATTGAACAATCGGATAATCCCGTGAAGAGGTTGGTATGGGCAGTGTGAGAATGTTCCTTGCACACATCTCATTAACCACAGACTGCAATAAATCCACCGCAATCACAAATAACAGAGGGGATAATGGGTCTCCTTGTCGCACACCCGAACGGCAAACAAAGTGGCTGCCAGGCACACCATTTAAGAGGACCGAAGAGGAACCAGATGACAAGATGCTATCGATCTAACCTGTCCACCGATCATCAAAACCCTTACATTTCAAGATTCTGAGAATCAGATCATGCTCGATTGTGTCAAACGCCTTCGTGAAATCCAACTTCAAAAGGATTATAGGTCTTTTGGATGCCTTGCACTGATGTATATATTCAAAACACCATGCAAGACAATATTGAATGGATCTACAGCGAAGAAACCCATATTGATTGCGATGAATACATTTTAGAATCACACTCTGTAGCCGATTTGCCAAAAGTTTAGTTAAAAACTTGAGAAAGAAAGAAAAACTTCACACATGAAGTATCGTTATGATTCAAATGGTGAGGGACAATTATTACGTACGTAATAGGACTTGTTTCATAATACTAAAAAATGTTCCCAACATTCTCATAAAATGGATACACATTTCAAGTATATGTTTGTGACACTTTAATAACTGTTCTCACAATCTAAAATATAGTTGTTCTCATAATTTCAATAAAAACGTTCCACCTCATTAAAGAAAATGTGTGTGACATTTAAATGAAAAATTTACACATTAAAAAAATATGTTCATGAAATTTTTAAAATTGCTGCATAATTTTTTTTAAAATTGTATAATTTAAGGAAAACTTCGGTGCCATGAACAAATTCATTCATTCATATGTGTGTTTCTTAGTTTGTGTGTGTGTACGCGTGCGTGAAAGTTGTCTCTCTAGCACATTGTACTAGCTTTGTGCTGATTAAAATGAGGCTCGCTGTTGGAGCTGTGGCGGGACCTGGCCATGCCGGAGTGGGCAAAACAGATTGGAGAAGAAGGAAAGGGGACGGGAGGGGCCCGGAGAGGGCGAGACGACTAAAAATTGACTAGGATTTGTTACACGCGGGTGGAGTTTTTTACGGGAGGTGGTGGATGGCATGGGCCGTAGCAGGCCGATATGACATGGCAACAGTGTCCAAGCCTCGCCATACCCGCCCCACATACGTCTAGATACCGGGTTGCCGGATAACCCAAATGGTTGGGCTAGTTGTGGGGCGGCTTTGAGGGTTGTAGTCATAAATGCTCTTACTCCTTATCTCTAACTTAAGTATGTGGGGTCGGTTTGAGAAACATTAAAAGATATTATCACGTGGTTTGAAAAGGAATCGATAGGAAGAACGAGTATATACAAAATATCAAAACTGTAATAATGTTATTATGTATTGATCTGACTTGTAGATATACAACAATGCGTGGGAGAAAGATTTGAAGTAGAGGGCAAGTGGTAAAGGGTTTTAAACGTATTATACTTTAGAACTCTTACTATCTGTAAATTAAGGGAAAGAAATAAATTCCCAAAAAAGGGAAACAAATAAATTTCCTTCATTTTAATTGTATAGTCTACAAATCAGAGACATGAGCTGCAAATAATGGGGATGTCTAATTTTGTGGCCAAGGTTTAAAGTGATTTCCATCCATCTCAAAAGGAAAGGAAAATGCAAGCTCCACTTAACACTAGAAGCAAGAGCAGAGTGAATCCTCGCGGTGTCTGGCATTAGACGCAGCGGCGGGCCTCCCGTTAATGGAGACCACCCCGGTGAGAGCCCCCGCACCCCGTCGTTGTCGTGGTTCAGAGATGTCTATGCTGCTTTGGGGATCCGTGCGGTGGCTGGGGCTAGGGGATGGGGGCGAATCAATTGTTGCATTTGGTGATTTATTTTTGCTCGATCCATACATCGGGGCAAGGACTGATGAGAAATGATTTGTGAATTATGCATGATTATTTGATTATTATTATTGTTATTAGGTTTTGGTTTGTTTGTTTTTAAGGGGATTCAGTTAGTTGAAAATAAAAATCTGGCCAGGATTTCGGATCTCCCTCCCCACTCGTCGGCTAACCGTATGATGGTTGGCTGCGATGGCCCTTGGCAGTTGACGGATCCGGAGATGTTCTGTCGTCTCGGGTGGTGTATTGCCAGGTGGTGAGGTGGCGGTGGCGCGGCTGCTAGGTTGCGGGTCGGCGCGGCGGTGCCCTCCCGGCCCATATCTAGGCCCTGTTGGGCCCCATCCAGGTCTAAGAAGGCATTATTGGGCTTGCCCGCGTCGTCTCCGGCGGAGGGAGGAGCGGCTCGCAGTAGTAGCGGTAGAGCCGGCGACATGTTGACTGCAGCGGGGCGACAAGAGTTCACGAGACCGTTTTGGGCTTGGACGGACCTAGGTTGCCTGGTTTGATTCGGATGTTGCATCTGGTCAGTTACCACAGAGGGCGGTGGAGATTGTCCCCTCCCGCGTGGCTGCTGACTCTGCCGCTCCTCCTTGATGGAGCGCGATGGATCACCCGGGGTCATTGTTGGTTGGCAATCGGGATAAATCTTTATCGGCTTGACTGACAGGGATGTGGTGATGCCCGTGGGCGCCGCCGTCCCTTCCTTAAGGGCGTCGTGCATACTGCTTAACCCATGCCCCTTCGTATACTGGGGAAAACCCTGGGACAAGTCCGGGCAGCAGCGTCATCGTCGTCATGTTCCTTCTTAAAGGTGTTGCTTGATATGTTGTATTCCAAAGTGCTAGGATAATGGCGCAACAGTTGCGGGTCATCATCGTTTTCATTGATCTCATGTGGTTGGCATTATGTTCTCTTTTGTATCATTTGGGCGTGCTTGTGGTGAGACCCCAACAATTGTATCGTGTGGTTGATACATTACTATATAGTAGGGTGAAAGCCTATTTTGAGGATTCAGTTAATTCCATGAGCTTGGAGCTTAGATTATATAGTCCGGGTGAGTGTACCAAGAATTGATATATACCCGTTGGGTTTCTATTTGATTTGATTTCTTGGATTTCTTTTTTGACTTGCTTGGAGGTTAGATTAATTACATAGTCCAACTATGAATGTGTCTCATCTTTATGGAAAAAACTGAACTAGTCTCATCTCATATAGTTAAGACCGATGATATATTCATGATGCCAACTGTTTGGTTGCTTGTCTCGCGTTTTCCTTAACGCTACAATGCTCAATTCTGTAACATGTTGTCCATTGTCAACTACTGCTTGCTTGGTCTATATTTGGGTCATACCTAAGTATATATACAAAAACTGATCAAACACTTCGCCCAACTTGCTTCAATTGTGATAAAATCATAACTGATTCTACTGTCCTGCATCCAGGTCCAACGGGTGGTTGGGAGACTATTGAGAATAAGAAGAAGAAATCAGGGCCAACATCTAGGAGGGGACAATGGGCACCACAGACTTCATCCTCGAATGCTCCACCCAATGCAGCATGACAAACTTGAATGGCAATGGATCTTCGACAGCCGACAGCCGACATACTAAGCTGACAAAGATTTCTCCCGACAGCCGACATACGTCTAGATACCAGGTTCCCGGATAACCCAAATGGTTGGGCTGGTTGTGGGGCGGCTTTGAGGGTTGTAGTCGTAAATGCTCTTACTCCTTACCTCTAACTTAAGTATGTGGGGTTGGTTTGAGAAACATTAAAAGATATTATCACGTGGTCTGAAAAGAAATCGATAGGAAAGAACATGTATATACAAAATATCAAAATCGTAATAATATTATTATGTAATGATCTGACTTGTAGATATAGAATAATGCATGGGAGAAAGACTTTAAGTACAGGGCAAGTGGTATAGGGTTTTAAACCTATTATATTTTTATAACTCTTACTATCTGTAAATAAAGGGAAACAAATAAATTCACTAAAAAGGGAAACAAATAAATGTCCTTCATTTTAATTGTATAGTCTACAAAGCAGAGACATGAGCTGCAAATAATGGAGATGTCTGATTTTGTCGCCAGGTTTTAAAGTGATTTTCATTCATCTCAAAAGGAAAGGAAAATGCAAGCTCCACTCGACACTAAAAGCAAGAGCAGAGTGAATCCTCGCGGTGTCTGGCAGTAGACGCAGCCGCGGGCCTCCCGTCAATGGCGACCACCCTGGTGAGAGCCCCTGCACCCCCTCGTTGTCATGGCTTAGAGATGTCTATGCTGCTTTGGAGATCCGTGCTGTGGCTGGGGCTGGGGGCCGGGGGCGAATCAATTGTTGCATTTGGTGATTTGTTTTTTCTCGATCCATCCATCGGGGCATGGATTGATGAGGAGTGATTTGTGAATTACGTGTGATTATTTGATTATTATTATTGTTATTAGGTTTTGGTTCGTTTGTTTTTATGGGGATACAGTTAGTTGAAAATTTACAAATCTGGGCGGGATTTCGGATCCCCCTCCCCACGCGTCGTCAAACCGAGCGATGGCTGGCTGCGGTGGCCCTTGGCCGTTGAAGTATCCGGCGACGTTGTGTCATCTCGGGTGGTGCATTGCCAGCTGGTGAGGTGGCAGTGGCACGACTACTAGGCTGCGGGGCGGTGCGACGGAGCCCTCCCGACCCAGATCAAGGCCCTTTTGGGCCCTATCTAGGTCTAAGAAGGCCTTTTTGGGCTTGCCTATGTCGTCTCCGGTGGAAGGAGGAGCGGCTTGCACTGGTGGTGCTAGAGACGGCGACACGTTGACTTTAGCGGGGTGACAGGAGGTTCACGAGACCATTTTGGGCTCGGGCAGACCAAGGTTGCCTAGTTTGCTTCGGGTGTTGCATCTGGTCAGTTACTGCCGAGGGCGGTGGAGATTGTCCCCTCCCGCATGGCTGCTGACTTTGCCACTCCTCCTTGATGGAGTGCGATGGATCGTCCAGGGACATGGTTGGTTGGCAGTCGGGATAAATCTTTGTCGGCTTGACCGACAGCGATGCGGTGATGCCCGTGGGCGCCGCCGTCCCTTCCTTAAGGGTGTCGGGTGTACTCCTTAATCCACGGCCCTTCGCGTACCAGGGAAAACCCTGGGACAAGTCCGGGCAGCAACGTCGTCGTCGTCATGTTCCTTCTTAAATGTGCTACTTGATATGCTGCATTCCAAAGTGCCAGGAGTGTTGTGGGAATTTTCCGGCTGGCGCAACAGTTGCGGGTCATCATCGTTTTCATTGATCTGACATGGTTGGCACTATTTTGTCTTTTGTTTCATTTGGGCGTGCTTGTGCTGAGACCCCAGCAATTGTATTGTGTGGTTGATATATTTCTATATAGTAGGGTGAAAGCCTATTTTGAGGATTCAGTTAGTTCCATTAGCTTGGAGCTTAGATTACATAGTCCGTGTGAGTGTACCAAGATTAGATATATACCCGTTGGGTTTCAATTTGATTTAATTTCTTGGATTTATTTTTTGATTTGCTTGGAGGTTAGATTAATTACATAGTCCAACTATGTCAGAGTCTCATCTTTGTGGAAAAAACTGAACTAGTCTCATCTCATATAGTTAAGGCCGATGATATCTTCATGCTAGCAACTGTTTTGTTGCTTGTCTCGGGTTTTCCTTTACGCTACAGTGCTTAATTCGGTAACATGTTGTCCATTGTCAACTACTGCTTGCTTGGTCTACATTTGCTTCATAACCTAAGTATATATACCAAAACTGATCAAACACTTTGCTCAACTTGCTTCAATTGTGTAAACTCATAACTTATCCTACTGTCCTACATCCAGGTCCAGGGGGTGGTTGGGAGAATATTGAGAATAAGAAGAAGAAATCAGGGCAAACATCTGGGAGAGGACAATGGGCACTATAGACTTCATCCTCGAATGCTCCACCCAATGCAGCATGCCAAGCTTGAAAGGCAATGGATCTTCGCGTCCTTGAGGAAACAATTCGGCTCCTCAACTTGAATGGCAATGTTCATCTTTGGGAAGACGTAAGAAGTCAGATTTTGCATTTTGAGGCGATATCTGCTGCTCAACTCCTTGTAGATGTGATACTTGATTTCCATCTTTTTTGGGATGTACCTATCTAGAAAGAAAGAAAAACTTCACACATGAAGTGTCGTTATGATTCAGATGGTGAGGGACATTATTTCTTATGTAATAGGAATTGTTTCATACTATTAAAAAATGTTCCCAACATACTCAAAAAATGTATACACGTTTCAAGTATATGTTTGTGACACTTTAATAATTGTTGGTACAATCTAAAATAAAGTTGTTCTCAAAATTTCAATAAAAATTTTCCATCTCATTCAAAATAAATGTGTGTGACATTTAAATGAAAAATTTACACATTAAAAAAAATATGTTCATGTAAGTTTTAAAATTGCTTCATGAAAACTTCCGTACCATGAACAAATTTATTCATTCATACGTGTGTTTCTTAGTTTGTGTGTGTGTACGCGTGCGTGAAAGTTGGCTCTCTAGCACATTGTACTAGCTTTGTGCTGATTAAGATGAGGCTCGGTGTCGGAGGTGTGGCCGGACCTGGCCATGACGGAGTCGGCAAAAGAGTTGGAGATGAAGGAATGGGGACGGGAGGGAACCGGAGAGGCGAGACAACTAAAAATTGACTAGGATTTGTTAAACGCGGGTGGAGTATTTTACGGGAGGTGGTGGATGGCGTGGGCCATAGCAGGCCGATACGAAGTGGCGACAGTGTGCAAGCCTCGCCATACCCACCCCACATACGTCTAGATACCGGGTTCCCGGATAACCCAAATGGTTGGGCTGGTTGTGGGGCGGCTTTGAGGGTTGTAGTCGTAAATGGTCTTACTCCTTATCTCTAACTTAAGTATGTGGGGTCGGTTTGGGAACCATTAAAATATATTATCACGTGGTTGGAAAAGAAATCGATAGAAAAGAACATGTATGTACAAAATATCAAAACCGTAATAATATTATTCTGTATTGATCTGACTTGTAGATATAGAATAATGCGTGGGAGAAAGATTTGAAGTAGAGGGTAAGTGGTAAAGGATTTTAAACCTATTTTATTTTTATAACTCTTACTATCTGTAAATAAAGGGAAACAAATAAATTCACAAAAAAGGGAAACAAATAAATTTCCTTCATTTTAATTGTATAGTCTACAAAGCAGAGACATGAGCTGCAAATAATGGGGATGTCTGATTTCATCGCGAGGGTTTAAAGTGATTTTCATTCATCTCAAAAGGAAAGGAAAATGCAAGCTCCACTTGACACTAAAAGCAAGAGCAGAGTGAATCCTCGCGGTGTTTGGCAGTAGACGCAGCCGCGGGCCTCCCCTCAATGGCGACCACCCCGGAGAGAGCCCCGGCACCCCCTCGTTGTCGTGGTTTAGAGATGTCTATGCTGCTTTGGAGATCCGTGCGGTGGCTGGGGCTGGGGGCCGGGGGCGAATCAATTGTTGCATTTGGAGATTTGTTTTTTCTCGATCCATCCATCGGGGCAAGGATTGATGAGGAGTGATTTGTGAATTAGGCATGATTATTTGATTATTATTATTGTTATTAGGTTTTGGTTTGTTTGTTTTTATGGGGATTTAGTTAGTTGAAAGTTTACAAATCTGGGCGAGATTTCGGATCTCCCTCCCCACGCGTCGTCTAACTGAGCAATGTCTGCCTGCGATGGCCCTTGGCCGTTCAAGTATCCGGCGACGTTGTGTCATCTTGGGTGGTGCATTTCCAGGTGGTGAGGTGGCGGTGGCGCGGCTGCTAGGCTGCGGGGCGGCGCGGCGGTGCCCTCCCGGCCCAGATCTAGGCCCTTTTGGGCCCTATATAGGTCTAAGAAGGCCTTGTTGGGCGTGCCTGTGTCGTGTTTGGCGGAAGCAGGAGCGGCTCGCACCGGTGGTGGTAGAGACGGCGACACATTGACTTTAGCAGTGTGACAGGAGCTTCACGAGACCGTTTTGGGCTCGGGCGGACCTAGGTTGCCTAGTTTGCTTCGGATGTTGCATCTGGTCAGTACCGCCGAGGGCGGTGGAGATTTTCCCCTCCCACGCGGCTGCTGACTTTGCTGCTCCTCTTTGATGGAGTGCGATGGATCGTCCGGGGACATGGTTGGTTGGCAGTCGGGATAAATCTTTGTCGGCTTGACCGATAGCGATGCGGTGATGCCCGTGGGCGCCGCCGTCCCTTCCTTAAGGGCGGCGGGTATACTCCTTCATCCACGTCCCTTCTCATACCAGGGAAAACCTTCGGACAAGTCCGGGCAGCAACGTCGACATCGTCATGTACCTTCTTAAAGGTGCTGCTTGATATGCTGCATTCCAAAGTCCTAGGAGCGTGGTGGGAATTTTCCGGCTGGCGCAACGGTTGCGGGTTATCATCGTTTTCATTGATCTGACGTGGTTGGCATTATTTTGTCTTTTGTTTCATTTGGGCGTGCTTGTGCTGAGACCCCAGCAATTATATCGTGTGGTTGATATATTTCTATATAGTAGGGTGAAAGCCTATTTTGAGGATTCACTTAGTTCAATGAGCTTGGAGCTTAGATTACATAGTCCGGGTGAGTGTACCAAGATTAGATATATACCCGTTGGGTTTCTATTTGATTTGATTTCTTGGCTTTCTTTTTTGACTTGCTTGGAGGTTAGATTAATTACATAGTCCAACTATGAATGAGTCTCGTCTTTGTGGAAAAAACTGAACTAGTCTCATCTCATATAATTAAGGCCGATGTTATATACATGCTAGCAACTATTTTGTTGCTTGTCTCGGGTTTTCCTTAACGCTACAATGCTTTATTCCGTAACATGATGTCCATTGTCAACTACTGCTTGCTTGGTCTACATTTGCTTCATAACCTAAGTATATATACCAAAACTGGTCAAACACTTTGCCCAACTTGCTTCATTTGTGATAAACTCATAACTGATCCTACTGTCCTGCATCCAGGTCGGGGGGGGGGGTTGGGAGACTATTGAGAATAAGAAGAAGAAATCAGGGCAAACATCTGGGAGGGTCAATGGGCACTACAGACTTCATCCTCGAATGCTCCACCCAATGCAGCATGCCAAGCTTGAATGGCAATGGATCTCCGCGTCCTTGAGGAAACAATTCGGCTCCTCAACTTGAATGGCAATGTTTATCTATGGGAAGACGTAAGAAGTCAGATTTTGCATTTTGAGGCGATATCTGCTCCTCAACTCCTTGTAGACGTGATACTTGATTTCCATCTTTTTTTGATGTACCTATCCGGAAAGAAAGAAAAACTTCACACATGAAGTGTCGTTATGATTCAGATGGTGAGGGACAATTATTTCTTGTGTAATAGGATTTGTTTCATACTATTAAAAAATGTCCCCAACATTCTCAAAAAATGTATACTCGTTTCAAGTACAAGTTTGTGACACTTTAATAACATTTGGTACAATCTAAAATAAAGTTTTTCTCATAATTTCAGTAAAAACGTTCCATCTCATTCAAAATAAATGTGTGTGACATTTAAATGAAAAATTTACACATTAAAAAATATGTTCATGTAATTTTTAAAATTGCTTCATAAATTTTTTTAAATTGTATAATTTAAGGAAAATTTCCGTACCATGAACAAATTTATTCATTCATACGTGTGTTTCTTAGTTTGTGTGTGTGTGCGCGTGCGTGAAAGTTGGCTCTCTAGCACATTGTACTAGCTTTGTGCTTATTAAGATGAGGCTCGCTGTCGGAGCTGTGGCCGGACCTGGCCATGTCGGAGTGGGCAAAAGAGATTGGAGAGGAAGGAAAGGGGACGGGAGGGCACCGGAGAGGCGAGACGACTAAAAATTGTCTAGGATTTGTTAGACGCGGGTGGAGTATTTTACGGGAGGTGGTGGATGGCGTGGGCCATAGCAGGCTGATACGACGTGGCGACAGTGTCCAAGCCTCGCCATACCCGCCCCACATACGTCTAGATACCGGGTTCCCGGATAACCCAAATGGTTGGCCTGGTTGTGGGGCGGCTTTGACTGTTGTAGTTGTAAATGCTCTTACTCCTTATCTCTAACTTAAGTATGTGGGGCCGGTTTGGGAAACATTAAAATATATTATCACATGGTTTGAAAAGAAATCGATAGGAAAGAACATGTATATACAAAATATCAAAACCGTAATAATATTATTCTGTATTGATCTAACTTGTAGATATAGAATAATGCGTGGGAGAAAGATTTGAAGTAGAGGGTAAGTGGTAAAGGATTTTAAACCTATTATATTTTTATAACTCTTACTATCTGTAAATAAAGGGAAACAAATAAATTCACAAAAAAGGGAAACAAATAAATTTCCTTCATTTTAATTGTATAGTCTACAATTCAGAGACATGAGCTGCAAATAATGGGGATGTCTGATTTTGTCGCCAGGGTTTAAAGTGATTTTCATTCATCTCAAAAGGAAAGGAAAATGCAAGCTCCACTCGACACTAAAAGGAAGAGCAGAGTGAATCCTCGCGGTGTCTGTCAGTAGACGCAGCCTCGGTCCTCCCGTCAATGGCAACCACCCCGGTGAGATCCCCCGCACCCCCTCGTTTTCGTGGTTTAGAGATGTCTATGCTGCTTTGGAGATCCGTGCGGTGGGTGGGGCTGGGGGCGGTGGCGAATCAGTTGTTGCATTTGGAGATTTGTTTTTTCTCGATCCATCCATCGGGGCAAGGATTGATGAGGAGTGATTTGTGAACTAGGCATGATTATTGGATTATTATTATTGCTATTATGTTTTGGTTTGTTTTTTTATGGGAATTGAGTTAGTTGAAAATTTACAAATCTGAGCGGGATTTCGGATCTCCCTCCCCACACGTCGTCTTACCGAGCGATGGCTAGTTGCGATGGCCCTTGGCCGTTGAAGTATCCGGCGACGTTGTGTCATCTTGGGTGGTGCATTGCCAGGTGGTGAGGTGGCGGTGGCGCGGCTGCTAGGCTGCGGGGCGGCGCAGCGGTGCCCTCCCGGCCCAGATCTAGGCCCTTTTGGGCCATATCTAGGTCTAAGAAGGCCTTGTTGGGCTTGCCTGTGTCGTCTCTGGCAGAAGGAGGAGCGGCTCGCACTGGTGGTGGTAGAGACGGCGACACGTTGACTTTAGCGGGGTGACAGGAGCTTCACGAGACCGTTTTGGGCTCGGGCGGACCTAGGTTGCCTAGTTTGCTTCAGATGTTGCATCTGGTCAGTTACCACCGAGGGCGGTGGAGATTGTCCCCTCCCACGTGGCTGCTGACTTTGCTGCTCCTCCTTGATTTAGTGCGATGGATCGTCCCGTGACATGGTTGGTTGGCAGTCGGGATAAATCTTTGTCGGCTTGACCGACAGCGCGGTGATGCCCGTGGGTGCCGCCGTCCCTTCCTTAAGGGCGTCGGGTATACTCCTTCATCCACGGCCCTTTGCATACCAGGGAAAACCCTGGGACAAGTCCGGGCAGCAACGTCGTCATCGTCATGTTCCTTCTTAAAGGTGCTGCTTGATATGCTGCATTCCAAAGTGCTAGGAGCGTGGTGGGAATTTTTCGGCTAGATCAATGGTTGCTGGTCATCATCGTTTTCATTGTTCTGACGTGGTTGGCACTATTTTGTCTTTTGTTTCATTTGGGCGTGCTTGTGCTGAGACCCCAGCAATTGTATCGTGTGGTTGATATATTTCTATATAGTAGGGTGAAAGCCTATTTTGAGGATTCAGTTAGTTCCATGAGCTTGGAGCTTAGATTACATAGTCCGGGTGAGTGTACCAAGATTAGATATATACCCGTTGGGTTTCTATTTGATTTGATTTCTTGGATTTCTTTTTTCACTTGCTTGGAGGTTAGATTAATTACATAGTCCAACTATGAACGAGTCTCATGTTTGTGGAAAAACTGAACTAGTCTCATCACATATAGTTAAGACCGATGATATATTCATGCTAGCAACTGTTTGGTTGCTTGTCTCAGGTTTTCCTTAATGCTACAATGCTTAATTCGGTAACATGCTGTCCATTGTAAACTACTGCTTGCTTGGTCTACATTTGCTTCATAACCTAAGTATATATATACCAAAACTGATCAAACACTTTGCCCAACTTGTTTCAATTGTGATAAACTCATAACTGATCCTACTGTCCTGCATCCAGGCCCAGGGGGTGGTTGGGAGACTATTGAGAATAAGAAGAAGAAATCAGGGCAACCATCTGGGAGGGGACAATGGGCACTACAGACTTCATCCTCGAATGCTCCACCCAATGCAGCATGCCAAGCTTGAATGGCAATGGATCTTCGCGTCCTTGAGGAAACAATTCGGCTCCTCAACTTGAATGGCAATGTTCATCTTTGGCAAGACGTAAGAAGTCAGATTTTGCATTTGGAGGTGATATCTGCTCCTCAACTCCTTGTAGATGTGATACTTGATTTCCATCTTTTTTGGGATGTACTTATCTGAAAGAAAGAAAAACTTCACACATGAAGTGTCGTTATGATTCAGATGGTGAGGGACAATTATTTCTTATGTAATAGGAATTGTTTCATCCTTTTAAAAAATGTTCCCAACATTCTCAAAAAATGTATACACGTTTCAAGTATATGTTTGTGACACTTTAATAACTGTGGGTACAATCTAAAATAAAGTTGTTCTCATAATTTCAGTAAAAACGTTCCATCTCATTCAAATTAAATGTGTGTGATATTTGAATAAAAAATTTACACATTAAAAATTAATGTTCATGTAATTTTGAAAATTGCTTCATAATTTTTTTAAAAAATTTGTATAATTTAAGGAAAATTTCCGTACCATGAACAAATTCATTCATTCATATGTGTGTTTCTTAGTTTGTGTGTGTACGCGCGCATGAAAGTTGGCTTTCTAGCACATTGTACTAGCTTTGTGCTGATTAAGATGAGGCTCACTGTCGGAGCTGTGGCCGGACCTGGCCACGACGGAGTTGGCAAAAGAGATTGGAGAAGAAGGAAAGGGGACAGGAGGGGACCTGCGAGGGCGAGACGACTAAAAATTGACTAGGATTTGTTAGACGCGGGTGGAGTATTTTACGGGAGGTGGTCGATGGCGTTGGAATAGCAGGCCGATACGGCGTGGCGACAGTGTCCAAGCCTCGCCATACCGCCCCACATACGTCTAGATACTGGGTTCCCGGATAACCCAAATGGTTGGGCTGGTTGTGGGGCGGCTTTGAGGGTTGTAGTCGTAAATGCTCTTACTCCTTATCTCTATCTTAAGTATGCGGGGTCGGTTTGGGAAACATTAAAATATATTATCACGTGGTTTGAAAAGAAATCGATAGGAAAGAACATGTTTATACAAAATATCAAAACCGTAATAATATTATTATGTATTGATTTGACTTGTAGATATAGAATAATGCGTGGGAGAAAGATTTGAAGTAGAGGGCAAGTGGTAAAGGGTTTTAAACCTATTATATTTTTATAACTCTTACTATCTGTAAATAAAGGGAAACAAATAAATTCACAAAAAAGGGAAACAAATAAATTGTATAGTCTACAAAGCAGAGACATGAGCTGCAAATAATGGGGATGTCTGATTTCGTCGCCAGGGTTTAAAGTGATTTTCATTCATCTCAAAAGGAAAGGAAAATGCAAGCTCCACTCGACAATAAAAGCAAGAGCAGAGTGAATCCTCGCGGTTTTTGGTAGTAGACGCAGCTGTGGGCCACCCGTCAATGGCGACCACCCCTGTGAGAGCCCCCGCACCCCCTCGTTGTCGTGGTTTAGAGATGTCTATACTACTTTGGAGATCCGTGCGGTGGCTGGGGCTGGGGGCCGGGGGCGAATCAATTGTTGCATTTGGAGATTTGTTTTTTCTCGAGCCATCCATCGGGGCAAGGATTGATGAGGAGTGATTTGTGAATTAGGCCTGATTATTTGATTATTATTATTGTTATTAGGTTTTGGATTGTTTGTTTTAAGGGGATTCAGTTAGTTCAAAATTTACAAATCTGGCCGGGATTTCGGATCTCCCTCCCCATGCGTCGTCTAACCGAGTGATGGCTGGATGCGATGGCCCTTGGCCATTGAAGTATCCGGGGATGTTGTGTCATCTCGGGTCGTGCATTGCCAGGTGGTGACGTGGCGGTGGCGCGGCTGCAAGGCTGCGGGGCGGCGCGGCGGTGCCCTCCCGGCCCAGATCTAGGCCCTTTTGGGCCCTATCTACGTCTAAGAAGGCTTGTTGGGCTTGCCTGTGTCGTGTTTGGCGGAAGCAGGAGCGGCTCGCACCGGCGGTGGTAGAGACGGCGACACGTTGACTTTAGCAGGGTGACAGGAGCTTCACGAGACCGTTTTGGGCTCGGGCGGACTTAGGTTGCCTAGTTTGCTTTGGATGTTGCATCTGGTCAGTTGTCGCCGATGGCGGTGGTGATTGTCCCCTCCCGCGCGGCTGCTGACTTAGCTGCTCCTCCTTGATGGAGTGCGATGGATCGTCCGGGAACATGGTTGGTTGGCAGTCGGGATAAATCTTTGTCGGCTTGACCGATAGCGATGCGGTGATGCCCGTGGGCGCCGCCGTCCCTTCCTTAAGGGCGTAGGGTATACTCCTTAATCCACGGACCTTCGCATACAAGGGAAAACCCTGGGACAAGTCCGGGCAGCAACGTCGTCGTCGTCATGTTCCTTCTCAAAGGTGCTGCTTCATATGCTGCATTCCAAAGTGCTAGGAGCGTGGTGGGAATTTTCCAGCTCGCGCAATGGTTGCGGGTCATCATCGTTTTCATTGATCTGACGTGGTTGGCATTATTTTGTCTTTTGTTTCATTTGGGCGTGCTTTTGCTGAGACCCCAGCAATTGTATCGTGTGGTTGATATATTTCTATATAGTAGGGTGAAAGCATATTTTGAGGATTCATTTAGTTCCATGAGCTTGGAGCATAGATTACATAGTCCAGGTGAGTGTACCAAGATTAGATATATACCCGTTGGGTTTCTATTTGATTTGATTTCTTAGATTTCTTTTTTGACTTGCTTGGAGGTTTGATTAATTACATAGTTCAACTATGAACGAGTCTCATCTTTGTGGAAAAAACTGAACTAGTCTCATCTCATATAGTTAAGACCGATGATATATTCATGCTAGCAACTGTTTGGTTGCTTGTCTCGGGTTTTCCTTAACGCTACAATGCTTAATTCGGTAACATGCTGTCCATTGTCAACTATTGCTTGCTTGGTCAACATTTGCTTCGTAACCTAAGTATATATACCAAAACTGATCAAACACTTTGCCCAACTTGCTTCAATTGTGATAAACTCATAACTGATCCTACTGTCCTGCATCCAGTTCTAGGGGTGGTTGGGAGACTATTGAGAATAAGAACAAGAAATCAGGGCAAACATCTGGGAGGGGACAATGGGCACTACAGACTTCATCCTCGAATGCTCCACCCAATGCAGCATGCCAAGCTTGAATGGCAATGGATCTTCGCGTCCTTGAGGAAACAATTCGGCTCCTCAACTTGAATGGCAGTGTTCATCTTTGGGAAGATCAAGAAGTCAGATTTTGCATTTTGAGGCGATATCTGCTCCTCAACTCCTTGTAGACGTGATACTTGATTTCAATCTTTTTTGGGATGTACCTATCTGGAAAGAAAGAAAAACTTCACACATGAAGTGTCGTTATGATTCAGATGGTGAGGGACAATTATTTCTTATGTAATAGGAATTGTTTCATACTATTAAAAAATGTTCCCAACATTCTCAAAAAATGTATACACGTTTCAATTATATGTTTGTGACACTTTAATAACTGTTGGTACTATCTAAAATAAAGTTGTTATCATAATTTCAGTAAAAACGTTCCGTCTCATTCAAAGTAAACTAGAGGATACCCCGCGCGTTGCTGCCGGAATTGGTTAATGAAAATTTGGATTGATAAATGAGAACCACAATTTAAAAATGTAAAATTAGTAAATTTGATTATGTATAGTTGTAACAATATTTATTGAAAGAAGTAGAATAATTAAGTGGAAAACAACATGGTTGAATATTGTGGTGGATCTTTTCACATGCATGATTGCATGTTAATGAGGTGACATGTTGAGATAAATAATTTATTGAGGATGACGATTATAACCTTTGTACTATATATAAAAGAGAGATGAGATGAATTGTACAAAGAATAATGTCCTTTGCACATATTAGGGGATACATCACCTGAGAGTGTGTTCTGCATCACCGGGGGATGAAATACTTTCCATTGGCCTTGATAGACACACACTGTGACACAGTAGGCATAACAAAGAAGGAACGCCAGAAGACTACAATCAGTATGAAAATAACAGAGAAGGGGACCAGCACAAAGCTGAAACGTGACATGGGTCATAGAGAAGATTTCTTTTGCTTAGGAAGAGTATGCCAGATATTTATGCGACATTTGAAAATTGAAATTGACCGGAGCGGCAAAGCACACCTGCGGTACATGAATCTAGCCACTGAGAAAAGCATGAGCACCCACGTGCTTTTGTTTGAATATGCGAACTTCCAAAGGCTTGATAAAAAATAGAAAGGCAACCATGGTTGTAGACAAAAAGATAGAAACAGAATAATTACTGGCATCGAAGCAATCTCTATAAGGTATAGTAAATGTAATCTGCACTGGTCAGGTTGTGTGACTGATCAAGAAAAGGGTTCAACATTGAAAGAGATACTACCTCCGCTCCGAAATATAAGATGTTTTGGATATTTCAAATGAACTACATACGGGGTGAAATGAATGAACAAAATGTCAGAATATCTTATAATTCGGAACAGAGGATGTAACTGATTAGAAGATAGAAAAACTCCTACTACAACATTAGTTTCTTGCGTACACTATCAGGACACACATCTTAATATCTCTTGTTTGCAACCTATACCCGATATATATGTCCTGCAAGTAGCAACGACACAACAGACTGCATATCCTAATGTCCTGAGAAGACTTTCCACTGCCTTGACATGAATCTACATACAGATAACAGGAGTAATATAATGCCGCACGACTAATTTTCAGTTGTGGCGTTTTATATGCCTGAATTTCCTTGAAGTGCCTCCAATCTGTGATGTCAGTGATCAGTCCTGTTTCTGCCATTCGTTTGTTGCTGGTAAGTCTGAGTGGTGTTTGTCTCGATTTATTTTTCTTGCAAACTTCGCTTCTTGGTGTCTACGTGAGAACCTGTCTGTTGTGTCGTTGCTGTGAATTTGAGTGAATTCAAAGATCGAACTGCCGAATCAGAAAACAACTATAAAAAAATCAGCATACTGAATATTGACATAACATAAAGAATCAACAGGTACACGATGACATGCATTAGGGGGAAATCTATAGTGACCTTATTTGGCGAGCCGTCGGTGCCGGCAAGGGCTCGAGATTAGTTCCATCCAGCCCACGGGTACCACCCGGCAATGAGCGTGGATGACACAGGCCAGAAAATCTGTCCCGTCGAGCGAAAACCTGCTAAATCAGAAACGGAAAGAAAGTCATCGAGATTTCGTAGAATGGGGAGGGGATTCAGAACGGAGCAGGGGCATTGCCTACCTGGATCCCAGCTATTGTGGAGGTGACAGGGATAACACAACTGAGGAGGGGTATGGCTCAGTGGTAGGGATTCAGGTCAGAGCGGATGCACTACCTCCCAGCTACGATGGAGATAGAGGGGAGCCGGGGACAACGCAGGTGCACAGCTTTAAGGGTAGAGAAGGTGTAGTTATTTTCCATCAATTACTGCAGTTTGAGGGAGACGAAGAGGAAACGAATTTACCCACAGATAGTGGAGGAGGCCAAGAGGAGGAATAATGGAGGAGATGAATAGATGGTGGTGCTTGGGATAGGAAGGGAAGACAACGCCGTCGGGGGAAGGTAATTAGAATTTCTCTGAGTTGCTCGACAGAACAAAAAATGAAAATTAAATCAGAAAGGCATAATGACGAAGCTTGGCTGCATGATGTGGACCAATCAAAAATTTGCTGATGTGTATAGCTTGCATGTGTAGAGAAATAGGTTAGTGGGGATCATCTATTTAGTTATTATAGACGTGTGTGACATTTAAATGAAAAATTTACACATTAAAAAAATATGTTCATGTAATTTTTAAATTGCTTCATATATTTTTTTTAAATTGTATAATTTAAGGAAAACTTCCGTACCATGAACAAATTCATTCATTCATATGTGTGTTTCTTAGTTTGTGTGTGTGTACGCGCGCGTGAAAGTTGGTTCTATAGCACATTGTACTAGCTTTGTGCTGATTAAGATGAGGCTCGCTGTCGGAGTTGTGACCGGACCTGACCATGACGGAGTGGGCAAAAGAGATTGGAGAGGAAGGAAAAGGGACGGGAGGGGACCGGAGAGGGCGAGACGACTAAAAATTGACTAGGATTTGTTAGACGCGGGTGGATTATTTTACGGGAGGTGGCTGATGGCGTGGCCATAGTAGGCCGATACGACGTGGCGACGGTGTCCAAGCCTCGCCATACCCGCCCCACATACGTCTAGATACCGGGTTCCCGGATAACCCAAATGGTTGGGCTGGATGTGGGGCGGCTTTGAGGGTTGTAGTCGTAAATGCTCTTACTCCTTATCTCTAATTTAAGTATGCGGGGTCGGTTTGGGAAACATTAAAATATATTATCACGTGGTTTGAAAAGAAATCGATAGGAAAGAACATGTATATAAAAAATATCAAAACCGTAATAATATTATTATGTATTGATCTGACTTGTAGATATAGAATAATGCGTGGGAGAAAGATTTGAAGTAGAGGGCAAGTGGTAAAGGGTTTTAAACCTATTATATTTTTATAACTCTTACTATCTGTAAATAAAGGAAAACAAATAAATTCACAAAAAAGGGAAACAAATAAATTTCCTTCATTTTAATTGTATAGTCTACAAAGCAGAGACATGAGCTGCAAATAATGGGGATGTCTGATTTCGTAGCCAGGGTTTAAATTGATTTTCATTCATCTCAAAAGGAAAGGAAAATGCAATCTCCACTCGACACTAAAAGCAAGAGCAGAGTGAATCCTCACGGTGTCTGTCAGTAGACGCAGCCGCGGGCCTCCCGTCAATGGCGACCACCCCGGTGAGATCCCCCGCACCCCCTCGTTTTCGTGGTTTAGAGATGTCTATGCTGCTTTGGAGATCCGTGCGGTGGGTGAGGCTGGGGGCCGGTGGCGAATCAATTGTTGCATTTGGAGATTTGTTTTTTCTCGATCCATCATTCGGGGCAAGGATTGATGAGGAGTGATTTGTGAATTAGGCATGATTATTTGATTATTATTATTGTTATTAGGTTTTGGTTTGTTTGTTTATAAGGGGATTCACTTAGTTGAAAATTTACAAATCTGGGCGGGATTTCGGATCTCCCTCCCGATGTGTCGTCTAACCGAGCGATGGCTGGCTACGATGGCCCTTGGCCATTGAAGTATCCGGCGGCGTTGTGTCATCTCGGGTGGTGCATTGCCATGTGGTGAGGTGGTGGTGGCACGGCTACTGGGCTGCAGGGCGGCGCGGCGGTGCCCTCCCGGCCCAGATCTAGGCCCTTTTGGGACCTATCTAGGTCTGAGAAGGCCTTGTTGGGCTTGCCTGTGTTGTCTTTGGCGGAAGGAGGAGCGGCTCGCACTGGTGGTGGTAGAGACGGCGACACGTTGACTTTAGCGGGGTGACAGGAGCTTCACGAGACCATTTTGGCTCGGGCGAACCTAGGTTGCCTAGTTTGCTTCGGATGTTGCATCTGGTCAGTTAACTCCGAGGGCGGCGGAGATTGTCCCCTCCCGCGTGGCTGCTGACTTTGCTGCTCCTACTTGATGGAGTGCGATGGATCGTCCGGGGACATGGTTGGTTGGCAGTCGGGATAAATCTTTGTCGGCTTGACCGACAGCGATGCGGTGATGGCCGTGGGCGCCGCCGTCCCTTCCATAAGGGCATCGGGTTAACTCCTTAATCCACGGCCCTTCGCATACCAGGGAAAACCCTGGGACAAGTCCGGGCAGCAACGTCGTCGTCATGTTCCTTCTTAAAGGTGCTGCTCAATATGCTGTATTCCAAAGTGCTAGGAGCGTGGTGGGAATTTTCCGGCTGGCGCAACGGTTGCGGGTCATCATCGTTTTCATTGATCTGACGTGGTTGGCATTATTTTTTCTTTTGTTTCATTTGGGCATGCTTGTGCTGAGACCCCAACAATTGTATCGTGTGGTTGATATATTTCTATATAGTAGGGTGAAAGCCTATTTTGAGGATTCAGTTAGTTCCATGAGCTTGGAGCTTAGATTACATAGTCCGGGTGAGTGTACCAAGATTAGATATATACCCGTTGGGTTTCTATTTGATTTGATTTCTTGGATTTCTTTTTTGACTTGCTTGGAGGTTAGATTAATTACATAGTGCAACTATGAACGAGTCTCATCTTTGTGGAAAAAACTGAACTAGTCTCATCTCATATAGTTAAGACAGATGATATATTCATGCTAGCAACTATTTGGTTGCTTGTCTCGGGTTTTCCTGAATGCTACAATGCTTAATTCGGTAACATGTTGTCCATTGTCAGCTACTGCTTGCTTGGTCTACATTTGCTTCATAACCTAAGTATATATACCAAAACTGATCAAACACTTTGCCCAACTTGCTTCAATTGTGATAAACTCATAACTGATCCTACTGTCCTGCATCCAGGTCCGGGGGGTGGTTGGGAGACTATTGAGAATAAGAAGAAGAATGCAGGGCGCACATCTGGGAGGGTACAATGCGCACTACAGACATCATCCTCGAATGCTCCACCCAATGCAGCATGCCAAGCTTGAATGGCAATGGATCTTCGCGTCCTTGAGGAAACAATTGGCTCCTCAACTTGAATGGCAGTTTTCATCTTTGGGAAGATGTAAGAAGTCAGATTTTTCATTTTGAGGCGATATCTGCTCCTCAACTCCTTGTAGACGTGATACTTGATTTCAATCTTTTTTGGGATGTACCTATCTGGAAAGAAAGAAAAACTTCACACATGAATTGTCGTTATGATTCAGATGGTGAGGGACAATTATTTCTTATGTAATAGGAATTGTTTCATACTATTAAAAAATGTTCCCAACATTCTCAAAAAATGTATACACGTTTCAAGTATATGTTTGTGACACTTTAATAACTGTTGGTACTATCTAAAATAAAGTTGTTATCATAATTTCAGTAAAAACGGTCCGTCTCATTCAAAGTAAATGTGTGTGACATTTAAATGAAAAATTTACACATTAAAAAAATATGTTCATGTAATTTTTAAATTGCTTCATATTTTTTTAAAATTGTATAATTTAAGGAAAACTTCCGTACCATGAACAAATTCATTCATTCATATGTGTGTTTCTTAGTTTGTGTGTGTGTGTACGCGCGCGTGAAAGTTGGTTCTATAGCACATTGTACTAGCTTTGTGCTGATTAAGATGAGGCTCGCTGTCGGAGTTGTGACCGGACCTGGCCATGACGGAGTGGGCAAAAGAGATTGGAGAGGAAGGAAAGGGGACGGGAGGGGACCGGCGAGGGCGAGACGACTAAAAATTGACTAGGATTTGTTAGACGCGGGTGGATTATTTTACGGGAGGTGGCTGATGGCGTGGGCCATAGCAGGCCCATACGACGTGGCGACGGTGTCCAAGCCTCGCCATACCCGCCCCACATACGTCTAGATACCGGGTTCCCGGATAACCCAAATGGTTGGGCTGGATGTGGGGCGGCTTTGAGGGTTGTAGTCGTAAATGCTCTTACTCCTTATCTCTAATTTAAGTATGCGGGGTCGGTTTGGGAAACATTAAAATATATTATCACGTGGTTTGAAAAGAAATCGATAGGAAAGAACATGTATATACAAAATATCAAAACCGTAATAATATTATTATGTATTGATCTGACTTGTAGATATAGAATAATGCGTGGGAGAAAGATTTGAAGTAGAGGGCAAGTGGTAAAGGGTTTTAAACCTATTATATTTTTATAACTCTTACTATCTGTAAATAAAGGGAAACAAATAAATTCACAAAAAAGGGAAACAAATAAATTTCCTTCATTTTAATTGTATAGTCTACAAAGCGGAGACATGAGCTGCAAATAATGGGGATGTCTGATTTCGTAGCCAGGGTTTAAAGTGATTTTCATTCATCTCAAAAGGAAAGGAAAATGCAAACTCGACTCGACACTAAAAGCAAGAGCAGAGTGAATCCTCGCGGTGTCTGTCAGTAGATGCAGCCGCGGGCCTCCCGTCAATGGCGACCACCCTGGTGAGATCCCCCGCACCCCCTCGTTTTTGTGGTTTAGAGATGTCTATGCTGCTTTGGAGATCCGTGCGGTGGGAGCGGCTGGGGGCCGGTGGCGAATCAATTGTTGCATTTGGAGATTTGTTTTTTCTCGATCCATCATTCGGGGCAAGGATTGATGAGGAGTGATTTGTGAATTAGGCATGATTATTTGATTATTATTATTGTTATTAGGTTTTGGTTTGTTTGTTTATAAGGGGATTCAGTTAGTTGAAAATTTACAAATCTGGGCGGGATTTCGGATCTCCCTCGCGATGCGTCGTCTAACCGAGCGATGGCTGGCTACGATGGCCCTTGGCCATTGAAGAATCCGGCGACGTTGTGTCATCTCGGGTGGTGCATTGCCATGTGGTGAGGTGGTGGTGGCGCGGCTGCTGCTAGCTGCTGGGGCGGCGGGCGGTGCCCTCCCGGCCCAGATCTAGGCCCTTTTGGAACCTATCTAGGTCTGAGAAGGCCTTGTTGGGCTTGCCTGTGTTGTCTTTGGCGGAAGGAGGAGCGGCTCGCACTGGTGGTGGTAGAGACGGTGACACGTTGACTTTAGCGGGGTGACAGGAGCTTCACGAGACCATTTTGGCTCGGGCGAACCTAGGTTGCCTAGTTTGCTTCGGATGTTGCATCTGGTCAGTTACCTCCGAGGGCGGTGGAGATTGTCCCCTCCCGCGTGGCTGCTGACTTTGCTGCTCCTACTTGATGGAGTGCGATGGATCGTCCGGGGACATGGGTTGTTGGCAGTCGGGATAAATCTTTGTCGGCTTGACCAACAGCGATGCGGTGATGGCCGTGGGCGCCGCCGTCCCTTCCATAAGGGCGTCGGGTTAACTCCTTAATCCATGGCCCTTCGCATACCAGGGAAAACCCTGGGACAAGTCCGGGCAGCAACGTCGTCGTCATGTTCCTTCTTAAAGGTGCTGCTCAATATGCTGCATTCCAAAGTGCTAGGAGCGTGGTGGGAATTTTCCGGCTGGCGCAACGGTTGCGGGTCATCATCGTTTTCATTGATCTGACGTGGTTGGCATTATTTTTTCTTTTGTTTCATTTGGGCATGCTTGTGCTGAGACCCCAGCAATTGTATCGTGTGGTTGATATATTTCTATATAGTAGGGTGAAAGCCTATTTTGAGGATTCAGTTAGTTCCATGAGCTTGGAGCTTAGATTACATAGTCCGGGTGAGTGTACCAAGATTAGATATATACCCGTTGGGTTTCTATTTGATTTGATTTCTTGGATTTCTTTTTTGACTTGCTTGGAGGTTAGATTAATTACATAGTGCAACTATGAACGAGTCTCATCTTTGTGGAAAAAACTGAACTAGTCTCATCTCATATAGTTAAGACCGATGATATATTCATGCTAGCAACTATTTGGTTGCTTGTCTCGGGTTTTCGTGAATGCTACAATGCTTAATTCGGTAACATGTTGTCCATTGTCAGCTACTGCTTGCTTGGTCTACATTTGCTTCATAACCTAAGTATATATACCAAAACTGATCAAACACTTTTCCCAACTTGCTTCAATTGTGATAAACTCATAACTGATCCTACTGTCCTGCATCCAGGTCCGGGGGGTGGTTGGGAGACTATTGAGAATAAGAAGAAGAATGCAGGGCGCACATCTGGGAGGGTACAATGGGCATTACAGACTTCATCCTCGAATGCTCCACCCAATGCAGCATGCCAAGCTTGAATGGCAATGGATCTTCGCGTCCTTGAGGAAACAATTCGACTCCTCAACTTGAATGTTAATGTTCATCTTTGGGAAGACGTAAGAAGTCAGGTTTTGCATTTTGAGGCGATATGTGCTCCTCAACTCCTTGTAGATGTGATACTTGATTTCCAACTTTTTTTGGGATGTACCTATTTGGAAAGAAAGAAAAACTTCACACATGAAGTGTCGTTATGATTCAGATGGTGAGGGACAATTATTTCTTATGTAATAGGAATTGTTTCATACTATTAAAAAATGTTCCCAACATTCTCAAAAAATGTATACAGGTTTCAAGTATATGTTTGTGACACTTTAATAACTGTTGGTACAATCTGAAATAAAGTTGTTCTCATAATTTTAGTAAAAACGTTCCATCTCATTCAAAATAAATGTGTGTGACATTTAAATGAAAAATTTACACATTAAAAAAATATGTTCATGTAATTTTTAAAAATGCTTCATAATTTTTTTAAAAAAATTGTATAATTTAATGAAAACTTTCGTACCATGAACAAATTCATTCATTCATATGTGTGTTTCTTAGTTGTGTGTGTGTGTAGGCGCGCGGGAAAATTGGCTCTCTAGCACATTGTACTAGCTTGGAGCTTAGATTACATAGTCCGGGTGAGTGTACCAAGATTAGACATATACCCGTTGGGTTTCTATTTGATTTGATTTCTTTAGTTTCTTTTTTGACTTGCTTGGAGGTTAGATTAATTACATAGTCCAACTATGAATGAGTCTCATCTTTGTGGAAAAAACTGAACTAGTCTCATCTCATATAGTAAAGAACGATGATATATTCATGCTGCCAACTGTTTGGTTGCTTGTCTCTGGTTTTCCTTAACGCTACAATGCTCAATTCTGTAATCAATTATCAACTACTGCTTGCTTGGTCTATATTTGGTTCATACCCAAGTATATATACCAAAACTGATCAAACACTTTGCCCAACTTGCTTCAATTGTGATAAACTCATAACTGATCCTACTGTCCTGCATCCAGGTCCGGGGGGTGGTTGGGAGACTATTGAGAATAAGAAGAAGAATGCAGGGCGCACATCTGGGAGGGTACAATGCGCACTACAGACATCATCCTCGAATGCTCCACCCAATGCAGCATGCCAAGCTTGAATGGCAATGGATCTTCGCGTCCTTGAGGAAACAATTCGGCTCCTCAACTTGAATGGCAGTTTTCATCTTTGGGAAGATGTAAGAAGTCAGATTTTTCATTTTGAGGCGATATCTGCTCCTCAACTCCTTGTAGACGTGATACTTGATTTCAATCTTTTTTGGGATGTACCTATCTGGAAAGAAAGAAAAACTTCACACATGAATTGTCGTTATGATTCAGATGGTGAGGGACAATTATTTCTTATGTAATAGGAATTGTTTCATACTATTAAAAAATGTTCCCAACATTCTCAAAAAATGTATACACATTTCAAGTATATGTTTGTGACACTTTAATAACTGTTGGTACTATCTAAAATAAAGTTGTTATCATAATTTCAGTAAAAACGGTCCGTCTCATTCAAAGTAAATGTGTGTGACATTTAAATGAAAAATTTACACATTAAAAAAATATGTTCATGTAATTTTTAAATTGCTTCATATTTTTTTAAAATTGTATAATTTAAGGAAAACTTCCGTACCATGAACAAATTCATTCATTCATATGTGTGTTTCTTAGTTTGTGTGTGTGTGTACGCGCGCGTGAAAGTTGGTTCTATAGCACATTGTACTAGCTTTGTGCTGATTAAGATGAGGCTCGCTGTCGGAGTTGTGACCGGACCTGGCCATGACGGAGTGGGCAAAAGAGATTGGAGAGGAAGGAAAGGGGACGGGAGGGGACCGGCGAGGGCGAGACGACTAAAAATTGACTAGGATTTGTTAGACGCGGGTGGATTATTTTACGGGAGGTGGCTGATGGCGTGGGCCATAGCAGGCCCATACGACGTGGCGACGGTGTCCAAGCCTCGCCATACCCGCCCCACATACGTCTAGATACCGGGTTCCCGGATAACCCAAATGGTGGGGCTGGATGTGGGGCGGCTTTGAGGGTTGTAGTCGTAAATGCTCTTACTCCTTATCTCTAATTTAAGTATGTGGGGTCGGTTTGGGAAACATTAAAATATATTATCACGTGGTTTGAAAAGAAATCGATAGGAAAGAACATGTATATACAAAATATCAAAACCGTAATAATATTATTATGTATTGATCTGACTTGTAGATATAGAATAATGCGTGGGAGAAAGATTTGAAGTAGAGGGCAAGTGGTAAAGGGTTTTAAACCTATTATATTTTTATAACTCTTACTATCTGTAAATAAAGGGAAACAAATAAATTCACAAAAAAGGGAAACAAATAAATTTCCTTCATTTTAATTCTATAGTCTACAAAGCGGAGACATGAGCTGCAAATAATGGGGATGTCTGATTTCGTAGCCAGGGTTTAAAGTGATTTTCATTCATCTCAAAAGGAAAGGAAAATGCAAACTCGACTCGACACTAAAAGCAAGAGCAGAGTGAATCCTCGCGGTGTCTGTCAGTAGATGCAGCCGCGGGCCTCCCGTCAATGGCGACCACCCCGGTGAGATCCCCCGCACCCCCTCGTTTTTGTGGTTTAGAGATGTCTATGCTGCTTTGGAGATCCGTGCGGTGGGAGCGGCTGGGGGCCGGTGGCGAATCAATTGTTGCATTTGGAGATTTGTTTTTTCTTGATCCATCATTCGGGGCAAGGATTGATGAGGAGTGATTTGTGAATTAGGCATGATTATTTGATTATTATTATTGTTATTAGGTTTTGGTTTGTTTGTTTATAAGGGGATTCAGTTAGTTGAAAATTTACAAATCTGGGCGGGATTTCGGATCTCCCTCGCGATGCGTCGTCTAACCGAGCGATGGCTGGCTACGATGGCCCTTGGCCATTGAAGAATCCGGCGACGTTGTGTCATCTCGGGTGGTGCATTGCCATGTGGTGAGGTGGTGGTGGCGCGGCTGCTAGGCTGCGGGGCGGCGCGGCGGTGCCCTCCCGGCCCAGATCTAGGCCCTTTTGGAACCTATCTAGGTCTGAGAAGGCCTTGTTGGGCTTGCCTGTGTTGTCTTTGGCGGAAGGAGGAGCGGCTCGCACTGGTGGTGGTAGAGACGGTGACACGTTGACTTTAGCGGGGTGACAGGAGCTTCACGAGACCATTTTGGCTCGGGCGAACCTAGGTTGCCTAGTTTGCTTCGGATGTTGCATCTGGTCAGTTACCTCCGAGGGCGGTGGAGATTGTCCCCTCCCGCGTGGCTGCTGACTTTGCTGCTCCTACTTGATGGAGTGCGATGGATCGTCCGGGGACATGGGTTGTTGGCAGTCGGGATAAATCTTTGTCGGCTTGACCAACAGCGATGCGGTGATGGCCGTGGGCGCCGCCGTCCCTTCCATAAGGGCGTCGGGTTAACTCCTTAATCCACGGCCCTTCGCATACCAGGGAAAACCCTGGGACAAGTCCGGGCAGCAACGTCGTCGTCATGTTCCTTCTTAAAGGTGCTGCTCAATATGCTGCATTCCAAAGTGCTAGGAGCGTGGTGGGAATTTTCCGGCTGGCGCAACGGTTGCGGGTCATCATCGTTTTCATTGATCTGACGTGGTTGGCATTATTTTTTCTTTTGTTTCATTTGGGCATGCTTGTGCTGAGACCCCAGCAATTGTATCGTGTGGTTGATATATTTCTATATAGTAGGGTGAAAGCCTATTTTGAGGATTCAGTTAGTTCCATGAGCTTGGAGCTTAGATTACATAGTCCGGTGAGTGTACCAAGATTAGATATATACCCGTTGGGTTTCTATTTGATTTGATTTCTTGGATTTCTTTTTGACTTGCTTGGAGTTTAGATTAATTACATAGTGCAACTATGAACGAGTCTCATCTTTGTGGAAAAACTGAACTAGTCTCATCTCATATAGTTAAGACCGATGATATATTCATGCTAGCAACTATTTGGTTGCTTGTCTCGGTTTTCGTGAATGCTACAATGCTTAATTCGGTAACATGTTGTCCATTGTCAGCTCTGCTTGCTTGGTCTACATTTGCTTCATAACCTAAGTATATATACCAAAACTGATCAAACACTTTTCCCAACTTGCTTCAATTGTGATAAACTCATAACTGATCCTACTGTCCTGCATCCAGGTCCGGGGGGTGGTTGGGAGACTATTGAGAATAAGAAGAAGAATGCAGGGCGCACATCTGGGAGGGTACAATGGGCATTACAGACTTCATCCTCGAATGCTCCACCCAATGCAGCATGCCAAGCTTGAATGGCAATGGATCTTGGCGTCCTTGAGGAAACAATTCGACTCCTCAACTTGAATGTTAATGTTCATCTTTGGGAAGACGTAAGAAGTCAGGTTTTGCATTTTGAGGCGATATGTGCTCCTCAACTCCTTGTAGATGTGATACTTGATTTCCAACTTTTTTTGGGATGTACCTATTTGGAAAGAAAGAAAAACTTCACACATGAAGTGTCGTTATGATTCAGATGGTGAGGGACAATTATTTCTTATGTAATAGGAATTGTTTCATACTATTAAAAAATGTTCCCAACATTCTCAAAAAATGTATACAGGTTTCAAGTATATGTTTGTGACACTTTAATAACTGTTGGTACAATCTGAAATAAAGTTGTTCTCATAATTTCAGTAAAAACGTTCCATCTCATTCAAAATAAATGTGTGTGACATTTAAATGAAAAATTTACACATTAAAAAAATATGTTCATGTAATTTTTAAAAATGCTTCATAATTTTTTTAAAAAAATTGTATAATTTAATGAAAACTTTCGTACCATGAACAAATTCATTCATTCATATGTGTGTTTCTTAGTTTGTGTGTGTGTACGCGCGCGGGAAAATTGGCTCTCTAGCACATTGTACTAGCTTGGAGCTTAGATTACATAGTCCGGGTGAGTGTACCAAGATTAGACATATACCTGTTGGGTTTCTATTTGATTTGATTTTTTCGTTTCTTTTTTGACTTGCTTGGAGGTTAGATTAATTACATAGTCCAACTATGAATGAGTCTCATCTTTGTGGAAAAAACTGAACTAGTCTCATCTCATATAGTAAAGAACGATGATATATTCATGCTGCCAACTGTTTGGTTGATTGTCTCTGGTTTTCCTTAACGCTACAATGCTCAATTCTGTAATCAATTATCAACTACTGCTTGCTTGGTCTATATTTGGTTCATACCCAAGTATATATACCAAAACTGATCAAACACTTTGCCCAACTTGCTTCAATTGTGATAAACTCATAACTGATCCTACTGTCCTGCATCCAGGTCCGGGGGGTGGTTGGGAGACTATTGAGAATAAGAAGAAGAATGCAGGGCGCACATCTGGGAGGGTACAATGTGCACTACAGACATCATCCTCGAATGCTCCACCCAATGCAGCATGCCAAGCTTGAATGGCAATTGATCTTCGCATTCTTGAGGAAACAATTCGGCTCCTCAACTTGAATGGCAATGTTCATCTTTGGGAAGACGTAAGAAGTCAGATTTTGCATTTTGAGGCGATATCTGCTCCCCAACTCCTTGTAGATGTGATACTTGATTTCCATCTTTTTTGGGATGTACCTATCTGGAAAGAAAGAAAAACTTCACACCTGAAGTGTCAATATGATTCAGATGGTGAGGGACAATTATTTCTTATGTAATAGGAATTGTTTCATACTATTAAAAAATATTCCCAACATTCTCAAAAAATGTAAACACGTTTCAAGTATATGTTTGTGACACTTTAATAACTGTTGGTAGAATCTAAAATAAAGTTGTTCTCATAATTTCAGTAAAAAACTTCCATCTCATTCAAAATAAATGTGTGTGACATTTAAATGAAAATTTTACACATTAAAAAATATGTTCATGTAATTTTTAAAATTGCTTCATAAATGTTTTTAAGGAAAATTTCCGTACCATGAAAGTGTTTCTTAGTTTGTGTGTGTGTACGCTCGCGTGAAAGTTAGCCCTCTAGCACATTGTACTAGCTTTGTGCTGATTAAGATGAGGCTTGCTGTCGGAGCTGTGGCCAGACCTGGCCATGACGGAGGGCAAAAGAGATTGGAGAGGAAGGAAAGGGGGCGGGAGGGGACCGGGGAGGGCGAGACGACTAAAAATTGACTAGGATTTGTTAGACGCGGGTGGACTTTTTTAAGGGAGGTGGTGGATGGCGTGGGCCATAGCAGGCCAATACGACGTGGCGACAGTGTCCAAGCCTCGCCACACCCTCCCCACATACATCTAGATACCGGGTTCCCAGATAACCCAAATGGTTGGGCAGGTTGTGTGGCGGCTTTGAGGGTTGTAGTCGTAAATGCTCTTACTCTTTGTCTCTAACTTAAGTATGTGGGGTCGGTTTGGGAAACATTAAAATATATTATCACGTGGTTTGAAAATAAATCGATAGGAAAGAACATGTATATACAGAATATCAAAACATTAATAATATTATTATGTATTGATCTGACTTGTAGATATAGAATAATGCGGGGGAGAAAGATTTGAAGTAGAGGGAAAGTGCTAAAGGGTTTTAAGCCTATTATACTTTTAGAACTCTTACTATCCATAAATTATGGGAAACAAATAAATTCAAAAAAGGGAAACAAATAAATTTCCTTCATTTTAATTGTATAGTCTACAAAGCAGAGACACGAGCTGCAAATAATGGGGATGTCTGATTTCATCGCCAGGGTTTAAAGTGATTTCCATCCATCTCAAAAGGAAGGGAAAATGCAAGCTCCACTTGACACTAGAAGCAAGAGCAAAGCGAATCCTCGCGGTGAAGACTGATGATATATTCATGCTGCCAACTGCTAGGTTGCTGGTCTCGGGTTTTCCTTAACGCTATAATGCTCAATTATGTAACATGCTGTCAATTGTCAACTACTGCTTGCTTGGTCTATATTTGGTTCATAATCTAAGTATATATACCAAAACTGATCAAACACTTTGCCCAACTTTTTTCAATTGTGATAAATTCATAACTGATCCTACTGTCCTGCATCCAGGTCTAGGGGGTGGTTGGGAGACTATTGAGAATAAGAAGAAGAAATCAGGGCAAACATCTGGGAGGGGACAATGGGCACCACAAACTTCATCCTCGAAGGCTCCACCCATTGCAGCATGCCAAGCTTGAATGATAATGGATCTTCTCGTCATTGAGGAAACAATTCGGCTCCTCAACTTGAATGTCAATGTTCATCTTTGGGAAGACGTTAGAAGTCAGATTTTACATTTTGAGGCGATATCTGCTCCTCAACTCCTTGTAGATGTGATACTTGATTCCCATCTTTTTTGGGATGTACCTATCTTGAAAGAAAGAAAAACATCACACATGAAGTATAGTTATGATTCAGATGGTGAGGGACAATTATTTCATATATCATAGGAATTGTTTCATACTATTAATGTTCCCAACATACTCAAAAAATGTATACACGTTCCAAGTATATGTTTGTGACACTTTAATAACTATTGTTACAATCTAAAACAAAGTTGTTCTCATAATTTCAATAAAAGCGTTCCATCTCATTCAAAATAAATGTGTGTGACATTTAAATGAAAAATTTACACATTAAAAAATATGTTCATGAAATTTTTTAAATTGCTTCATAATTTTTATTAAAAAATTGTATAATTTAAGGAAAACTTCCGTACCATGAACAAATGCATTCATTGATATGTGTGTTTCTTAGTTTGTGTGTGTGTGTGTGCATGCGTGTGAAAGTTGGCTCTCTAGCACGTTGTACTAGCTTTGTGCTGATTAAGATGAGGCTCGCTGTTTGAGCTGTGGCCGAACCTGGCCATGACGGAGTGGGCAGAAGAGATTGGAGAGGAAGGATAGGGGACGGGAGGGGACCGGAGAGGGTTGACGACTAAACATTGACTAGGATTTGTTAGACGTGGGTCGAGTTTTTTACGGGAGATGGTGGATGGCGTGGGCCATAGCAGGCCGATATGACGTGGCGACAGTGTCCAAGCCTCGCCATACCCGCCATACGTCTAGATATTGGCTTGCCGGATAACCCAAATAGTTGGGATGGTTGTGGGGCGGCTTTGAGGGCTGTAGTCGTAAAGGCTCTTACTCCTTATCTCTAACTTAAGTAGTGTCAAGTGAAGCTTTCGGGATCTGTGCGGTGGCTGTGGCTGGGGGTCGTGGGCGAATCAATTGTTGCATTTGGTGATTTGTTTTTGCTCGATCCATGCATTGGGGCAAGGAGTTACTTGTGAACTAGGCATGAATATTTGATTATTATTATTTTTATTAGGTTTTGGTTTGTTTGTTTTTAAGTGGATTTAGTTAGTTGAAAATTTACAGATCAGGCCAGGATTTCAGATCTCCCTCCCCAAGCGTCGTCTTTCCGGCGACGTTGTGTCCTCTCGAGTGGTGCTGTGCCGGTTGGTGAGGTGGCGGTGGCGCGGCTGCTTGGCTGCGGGCCGGCGCGGCGGTTGGTGGCAGTCCCCTCCCGGCCCAGATCTAGGTCATTTTGGTCCCCATCTGGGTCTGGGCAGGCCTTGTCGGGCTTGCCTGCGTCGTCTCCGGCAGAAGGAGGAGCGACTCGCACTGGTGGTGGTAGAGACGGTGACACGTTGATTGCAGCAGGGCGACAGGAGCTTCACGAGACCATTTCGGGCAAGGACGAGCCTAGGTTGCCTGGTTTGCTTCTGATGCCGCATCTGGTCAGTTACCGCTGAGGGAGGCGGAGATTGTCCCCTCCCGTGTGGCTGCTGACTCTGCCGCTCCTCGTTGATGGAGTGCGATGGAGCGTCCAGGGTCATGGTTGGTTGGCAGTCAGGAGAAATCTTTGTCGGCTTGACCGACAGCGATGCGGTGATGCCCGTGGGCGCCGCCGTGCCTTCCTTAAGGCCGTCAGGTAACCCCATAACCCACGCCCCTTCGCGTATCGGGGAAAACCGTGGGACAAGTCCGGGAAGCAGCGTCGTCGTCGTCGTGTTCCTTCTTAAACGTTATGCTTGGTATGCTGCATTCACAGTGCTAGGAGCGTGGTGGGAATTTTCTGGTTGGCACAACGGTTGTTGGTCATCATCATTTTCATTGTTCTGACGTGGTTGGCATTATTTTCTCTTTTTATTTCATTTGGGCATGCTTGTGCCGAGACCCAACAATTGTATCGTGTGGTTGATATATTAATATATAGTAAGGCGAAAGCCTCTTTTGAGATTCAGTTAGTTCCATGAGCTTGGATCTTCGATTACACAATCCGGGTGAGTCTACAAAGATTAGATATATACCCGTTGGGATTCTATTTGATTTGATTTCTGGGATTTCTTTTCTGACTTGCATGGTGGTTAGATTAATTACATAGTCCAACTACGAACGCGTCTCATCTTTGTAGAAAAAATTGAACTAGTCTCGTCTCATATAGCTAAGACCGATGATATATTAATGCTGCCAACTGTTTGGTTGCTTATATTAGGTTTTCCTTTATGTTACCGTGCTAAATTTTGTAACATCTTGTCCGTTGCCAATTACTGCTTGCTTGGTCTATATTTGGTTCGTAACCTAAGAATATATACAAAACCTAATCAAACAGTTTGCCCAACTTGCTGCAATTGTTATAAACTGATAACTGATCCTATGCTGCATCCAGGTCGAGGGGGTGGTTGGGATACTATTGAGAATAAGAAGAAGAAATCAGGACAAACATTTGGGAGGGGACAATGGGCACCATGGACTTCATCCTCGAATGCTCCACCCAATGCAGCATGCCAAGCTTGAATGGCAATGGATCTTCGCGTCCTTTAGGAAACAATTCGACTCCTCAACTTGAATGGCTATGTTCATCTTTGGTAACACGTAAGAAGTCAGCTTTTGCATTTTGAGGCGATATCTGCGCCTCAACTCCTTGTAGATCTGATACTTGATTTCCATCTTTTTCTTGATGTACCTATCTGGAACAATAGAAAAACTTCACACATGATGTATCGTTATGATTCAACATTGAGAGGGACCGATATTTCATATGTAATAGGAAATGTTTCATAGTATTATAAATGTTCCCAACATTTTCAAAAAATGTATAGACGTTTCAAGTATATTTTTGTGACACTTTATTAACTGTTCATACAATCTAAGATAATTTTTTTCTCATAATTTCAATAAAAATGTTTGATCTCATTCAAAAAAAATGTTTGTGACATTTTAATGAAATATTTACACTTAAAAAAATATTCATGAAATTTTATTAAATTGCTTTATAAAAATTTAAAAAAATTGTACAATTTAAGAAAAAGTTTTGTACCATTAACAAATTCATTAATGTGTCTGTCTTAGTTTGTGTGTCTGTGCGCGCGCGAAAGCTGGCTCTATAACACGTTGTACTAGCTTTGTGCTTATTAAGACGGGGCTCGCTGTCAGAGCTGTGGCCGGACCTGGCCATCACGGAGATGTCAGAAGAGATTGGAGAGGAAGGAGAGGGGACGGAAGGCGACCAGAGAGGGCGAGAGGACTAAGGTTATGACTACGGTTTGTTATACACCGGTGGAGTTTTTTAGGGCGAGCGGTGGGTGGAGTGGGCCATAGCAGGCCGATACGATGTGGTGACAGTGTCCAAGCATCGCCATACCCTCCCCACAGACGTCTAGATGTGGGGTTGCCACACATTCCAAACGGGTGGGCTGGTTGTGGCTTTGAGGGTTGTTGTTGTAAATGCTCTTACTCCTTTTTTATGGCTAAATGCTCTTACTCCTCATCTCTAACTTAAAGAGGTGGGTTCGGTTTAAGAAACATTAAAAGATATTATCACGTGGTTTGAAAAAAAAATCGATAGTAAAGAATATGTATATACAGAATATCGAAATCGTAATGATATTATTATGTATTGATCTGACTTGTATATATAGAATAATGCGGGGTAGAAAGAATTGAACTAGAGGACAAGTCGTAAAGGGTTTTAAACCTATTATACTTTTATAACTCTTACTATCTGTGAATTACTAAATCCGCAAAAAAGGGAAACAAATATATTTCCTTTTTTCTAATTTTATAATCTACAAAGCAGTGACATGAGCTTCAAATAATGGGGATGTCTGCTTTGGTCTCCAGCGTTTAAAGTGATTTCCATCCAGCTCAAAAGGAAAGTAAAGTGCCAACTCCGCTCAACACTAGAAGCAAGAGCAGAGCAAATCCTCAAGGTGTCTTGTAGTGGACGCAGCGGCGGACCTCTCGGCAACGGTGATAACCACGGTGAGAGCCCCCCTCCTTGCCTCGGTTCGGAGATGTCTACGCTGCTTTGGGGATCCGCACGGTGGCTGGGGCTGGGGGCGAATCAGTTGTTGCATCTAGTGATTTGTTTTTGCTCGACCCATCCATCAGGGCAAGGACTGATGAGGAGTGATTTGTGAACTGGGCATGATTATTATTATTGTTATTAGGTTTCAATATGTATGTTTTTAAGTGGATTAAGTTAATTGGAAATTTACAAATCTGGCCGGGATTTTGGATCTCGCTCCCCCCGCGTTGTCTGACCGAGGGAGGCTAATATGGGCTCCTCTCCCTCCTTCCAGTGCCACTCTTAACCCCCTCAACCATGTGGTGCCAGCGACGAAGCCCCGACTTCCACCCGTCTGCGCCCCTCCCCCCTCCTCACAGCGATCCGGCTCGGGTGGAGGCGGCTGGCGGCGGTGCCCCTTGGTCGTTGACAGATCCGGTGGCGGTGTGTCATCTCGGGTGGCCCAGTATCGGGTGGTGAGGTGGTAGTGGCGCGGCTGCTTGGCCAGGGCCGGCGCGGCGGCTTGTTGCGATGCCCTCCCGGACCAGATCTAGGCCCTTTTGGGCCCTTCTTGTTATGGGCAGGCCGTCAGGCTTGCCAGCGTCGTCTCCGTCGGAAGAAGGGGCGGCTCGCGCTGGTGGTGCTAGATATGGCGACACACTGACTGAAGTAGGGCGACGGTAGCTTCACAAGACCGGCTTGGGCTCGGCCGGGCATAGGTTGCCAGGCTTGCTTCTGATGTTGCATCTGGTAAGTTACCGCTGAGGGCGGTGGAGATTGTCCCCTCTCACGTGGCTGCTGACTCTGCCCCTCCTCGTTGATGGATTGTGATTGATCGACCGGGGTCATGGTTGGTTGTCAGTCATGAGAAATCTTTGTCGGCTTGCCTGACACCAACGCGGTGACGCCCGTCGGAGCCGTCGTGCCATCCTTAAGGGCGTCGGGTATACCCCTTAACCCACGCCACTTCGGATACCGGGGGAAACCTTGGGATGAGTCTGGGCAGCAGTGTCATCATCGTCGTGGTACTCCTTAAAGGTGATGCTTGCTGTGCTACGTTCCGGAGTGCTAGGAGGGTGGTTGGAATTTTTCGGTTGGTGCAATAGTTGCCGGTCATCATCGTTTTCATTGATCCAACGTGGTTGCCATTATTTTCTCTTTTGTTTCATTTGCGTGTGGTTGTGTTGAGACCCGGCGAAAGCCTATTTTGAGGATTCAGTTAGTTCCATGAGGTTGGAGCTTAGATTACACCATCCGGGTGAGCGTACAAATATTAGATATATACCCGTTGGGTTTCTATTTGATTTGATTTCTTGGATTTCTTCTTTGACTTCCTTGGAGGTTAGATTAATTACATAGTCCAACAAGGAACGAGTCTCATTTTGTCGAAAGAAATGAACTAGTCTCATCTCATATAGTTAAGACCGATGATTTGTTCATGCTGCCAACTGTTTGGTTGCTTGTCTCAACTTTTCCTTAACGTTGCCATGTTCAATTCTTTAACATGATGTCCATTGATAATTACTGCTTGCTTGGTCTATATTTGGTTCATAACCTAAGTATATATACCAAAATTGATCAAACAATTTACCCAACTTGGTGAAGTTGTTATAAACTGATAACTGATCCTATTGTCCTGCATCCAGGTCCAGGGGGTGGTCGGGAGACTATTGAGAATAAGAAGAAATCTGGGCAAACATCTGGGAGGGGACAATGGGCACCACGGACTTCATCCTCGAATACTCCACCCAATGCAGCTTGAATGGCAATGGATCTTCGTGTCCTTCAGGAAACAATTTGGCTCCTCAACTCCTTGTAGATGTGATACTTGATTTCCATCGTTAGAAGTCAGGTTTTGCATTTTGGGGCGATATCTGGTCCTCAACTCCTTGTAGATGTGATACTTGATTTCCATCGTTATGATTTAACATGGAGAGGGACCGATATTTCATTAGTAATAGGAAATCTTTCATAGAATTAAAAAATTGTTCCCAACATTTTCAAAAAATGTATACATGTTTCTTTTTATATGTTTGTGACAGTTTAATAAATGTTCGTACAATCTAAAATAAAGTTGTTCTCATAAATTCAATAAAAATATTGCATCTCATTAAAAGAATATTAGTGACATTTAAATGAAATATTTACATATTAAAAATATGAACATGAATTTTTAAATTGTTATAAAATTAAAAAATTGTATAATTTAAGAAAAGGTTTCATACCATTAACAAATTCATTCATTAATATGTGTGTGTCTTAGTTTATGTTTGTGTGTGTGCGCGTGAAAGTTGGCTCTATAGCACGTTGTACCAGCTTTGTGCTGATTAAGATGGGGCTCGCTCTCGGAGTTGTGGCCGGACCTGGCCATGACGGAGTGGGCAGAAGAGATTGGATAGGAAGGAGAGGGGATGGGAGGGGACCGGACAGGGCGAGAGGACTAAGGTTTTGACTAGGGTTTGTTAGACGTGGGTGGAGTTTTTTATGGGGAGTGGTGGCCAGTATATGCAATAGCAGGCCGATACGACCCTGCAACAGTGTCCAAGCCTTGCCATAGCCGCCACACATACGTCGAGATATGGGGTTGCCGGACAGGCCAAACGCTTGGGCTGGTTGTGGGGCGGCTTTGAGGGTTCTAGTTGTAAATGCTCTTACTCCTTTTTATTGGCAAATGCTCTTACTCCTTATCTCTAATTTAAGGAGGTGGGGTCAGTTTAAGAAACATTAAAATATACTATCACGTGGTTTGATAGAAAAATCGATAGGAAAGAACATGTATGTACAAAATATCGAGACCAAGTAATAATATTATGATGTACTGATCTGGCTCGTATATATAGAATAATGCGGGGGAGAAAGATTTGGAGTAGAGGGCAAGTGGTAAACCGTTTTAAACATATTATACTTTTATAACTCTTACTATGTGTAAATTAAGGGAAACAAATAAATCCACAATAAAGGGGATCTCTGCTTTGGTCGCCAGGGTTTAAAGTGATTTCCATCTAGCTGAGAAGGAAAGGAAAGTGACAGCTCCGCTCGACACTAGAAGCAAGAGCAGACAGAATCCTCCTTAGGGCGCCGCCAACGTGCGCCACCTGGCCTTGCCCGAGTGGTGCCGGTGTCGGCGGCCACATCTCCCCCCTCCCGCCCGGCGATCCGGCTCGTGTGGAGGCGGCTGGCGGCGGTGCCCCTTGGCCGTTGACGAAACCGACGACAGTGCCGCCTCGGGTGGCGTAGTGCCAGGTAGTGAGGTGGTGGTGGCGCGGCATCTTGGCTGTGCGGCGGCTGATAGCGGTGCCCTCCCAGCCCAGATCTTTAGCTAAAGTATGTTCATCTTTGGGAACATGTAAGAAGTCTGTTTTTTTATTTTGAAGCGATAGCTACTACTCAACTCCTTGTAGACGTGATATTTGATTTACATCTTTTTTGTTATGTACCTATCTGGAAAGAAAGAAAAACTTCACACATGAAGTATCGTTATGATTCAAATGGTGAGGGACAATTATTACGTACGTAATGGGACTTGTTTCATAATACTAAAAAATGTTCCCAACATTCTCATAAAATGCATACACATTTCAAGTATATGTTTGTGACACTTCAATAACTGTTCTCACAATCTAAAATATAGTTGTTCTCATAATTTCAATAAAAACGTTCCACCTCATTAAAAAAAATGTGTGTGACATTTAAATGAAAAATTTACACATTCAAAAAATATGTTCATGAAATTTTTAAAATTGCTGCATAAATTTTTTAAAAAATTGTATAATTTAAGGAAAACTTCCGTGCCATGAACAAATTCATTCATTCATATGTGTGTTTCTTAGTTTATGTGTGTGTACGCGCGCGTGAAAGTTGGCTCTATAGCACATTGTACTAGCTTTGTGTTGATTAAGATGAGGCTCGCTGTTGGAGCTGTGGCGGGACCTGGCCATGCCGGAGTGGGCAAAATAGATTGGAGAGGAAGGAAACGGGACGGGAGGGGCCCGGAGAGGGCGAGACGACTAAAAATTGACTAGGATTTGTTACACGCGGGTGGAGTTTTTTACGGGAGGTGGTGGATGGCGTGGGCCATAGCAGGCCGATATGACGTGGCAACAGTGTCCAAGCCTCGCCGTACCCGCCCCACATACGTCTAGATACCGGGTTGCCGGATAACCCAAATGGTTGGGCTAGTTGTGGGGCGGCTTTGAGGGTTGTAGTCATAAATGCTCTTACTCCTTATCTCTAACTTAAGTATGTGGGGTCGGTTTGAGAAACATTAAAAGATATTATCACGTGGTTTGAAAAGGAATCGATAGGAAGAACAAGTATATACAAAATATCAAAACTGTAATAATGTTATTATGTATTGATCTGACTTGTAGATATACAACAATGCGGGGGAGAAAGATTTGAAGTAGAGGGCAAGTGGTAAAGGGTTTTAAACGTATTATACTTTAGAACTCTTACTATCTGTAAATTAAGGGAAACAAATAAATTCACAAAAAAGGGAAACAAATAAATTTCCTTCATTTTAATTGTATAGTCTACAAATCAGAGACATGAGCTGCAAATAATGGGGATGTCTAATTTCGTGGCCAAGGTTTAAAGTGATTTCCATCCATCTCAAAAGGAAAGGAAAATGCAAGCTCTGCTTAACACTAGAAGCAAGAGCAGAGTGAATCCTCGCGGTGTCTGGCATTAGACGCAGCGGCGGGCCTCCCTTTAAAGGAGACCACCCCGGTGATAGCCCCGCACCCCGTCGTTGTCGTGGTTCAGAGATGTCTATGCTGCTTTGGGGATCCGTGCGGTGGCTGGGGCTGGGGATGCGGGCGAATCAATTGTTGCATTTGGTGATTTATTTTTGCTTGATCCATACATCGGGGCAAGGACTGATGAGGAGTGATTTGTGAATTATGCATGATTACTTGATTATTATTATTGTTATTAGGTTTTGGTTTGTTTGTTTTTAAGGGGATTCAGTTAGTTGAAAATACAAATCTGGCCAGGATTTCGGATCTCCCTCCCCACTCGTCGGCTAACCGTATGATGGTTGGCTGCGATGGCCCTTGGCCGTTGACGGATCCAGAGACGTTCTGTCGTCTCGGGTGGTGTATTGCCAGGTGGTGAGGTGACGGTGGCGCGGCTACTAGGTTGCGGGTCGGCGCGGCGGTGCCCTCCCGGCCCATATCTAGGCCCTGTTGGGCCCCATCTAGCTCTAAGAAGGCATTGTCGGGCTTGCCTGCGTCGTCTCCGGCGGAGGGAGGAGCGGCTCGCACTAGTGGCGGTAGAGCCGGCGACACGTTGACTGCAGCGGGGCGACAAGAGTTCACGAGACCGTTTTGGGCTCGGACGGACCTAGGTTGCCTGGTTTGATTCGGATGTTGCATCTGGTCAGTTACCACAGAGGGCGGTGGAGATTGTCCCCTCCCGCGTGGCTGCTGAATCTGCCGCTCCTCCTTGATGGAGCGCGATGGATCGCCCGGGGTCATTGTTGGTTGGCAATATGGGATAAATCTTTATCGGCTTGACTGACAGGGATGCGGTGATGCCCGTGGGCGCCGCCGTCCCTTCCTTAAGGGCGTCGCGCATACTGCTTAACCCACGCCCCTTTGTATACAGGGGAAAACCCTGGGACAAGTCCGGGCAGCAGCGTCATCGTCGTCATGTTCCTTCTTAAAGGTGTTGCTTGATATGTTGTATTCCAAAGTGCTAGGATAATGGCGCAACAGTTGCGGGTCATCATCGTTTTCATTGATCTCACGTGGTTGGCATTATGTTCTCTTTTGTATCATTTGGGCATGCTTGTGGTGAGACCCCAACAATTGTATCGTGTGGTTGATACATTACTATATACTAGGGTGAAAGCCTATTTTGAGGATTCAGTTAATTCCATGAGCTTGGAGCTTAGATTATATAGTCCGGGTGAGTGTACCAAGATTTGATATATACCCGTTGGGTTTCTATTTGATTTGATTTCTTGGATTTCTTTTTTGACTTGCTTGGAGGTTAGATTAATTACATAGTCCAACTATGAATGTGTCTCATCTTTGTGGAAAAAACTGAACTTGTCTCATCTCATATAGTTAAGACTGATGATATATTCATGTTGCCAACTGTTTGGTTGCTTGTCTCGCGTTTTCCTTAACGCTACAATGCTCAATTCTGTAACATGCTGTCCGTTGTCAACTACTGCTTGCTTGGTCTATATTTGGTTCATACCTAAGTATATATACAAAAACTGATCAAACACTTTGCCCAACTTGCTTCAATTGTGATAAAATCACTAGACCATGACGGCGCGCGTTGCTGCGCCCGTCTATTGTTCACTAAAATGGAGGGTTCTTTGTAAATACATAGACAAAAATTACTAAAGCTAAACTTAAATAAAATAACATGCATGTTCGATGGTATTTAAAAGCATGATGGCACGAGTTGCTGCACCCATTCATTTTTACAATAGAATGGCAGAAAATTCAGTAAATATGTAGAGACATGAAACATGTGAGTCATGTAAACAATTTATTTTTTTCTTTCGTGTCCACCACCGCATGTGAGAAAAAGCAAAACGAACAAAGCTGCATTTTTAGCATCACAATGGTTACAACTAATATATATACACACATATACGTTAGATTTCTATATCTGAGATTACTATATCTGAATATTCATCCATCCATTAACAAAATGGCCGAGTTAATGTCAAACTCTAAAAACACTTCGGTGCTTCTACAGAAAACACCAAATAAACTAAACTTTAGGGTGTCGGTGTAGTCAAAGGCAGGCGATGGTGAATTGGTGAGGAGTAGAAGACCATGGATGGCACGGGCTGGTGGTCAAAGAAGCCATCATTAGCCTTTCACCATCACCTCTCATCAGCTCATTCAGGAAAGTTGCCATCTGGGGTATGCCGCCGCTTACGGGAGTAGGAATCCTCATGGCTCCAAACATGCAAGCGGAAAAGGAATGGAAGACAAGAATAGTAGCACAAGTAAGCTCATGAATAAATAAGAAGGAATTCACAAAAATAAATAAATGAAAAGGAACCGACATGGTCGGACTTGCTCCAAGCTCCTGTCCATCTTGTGTTCCCTACAGCCAACATGAGATAGCGAGTGGGATATTTAGAGAACAAATTGGGTTAAAATACTCACAAATTGGAGATTGATGATAAACAAGTTATGTACAGACAACTACTAACATTGTGATGAGAATATACCAATACATGTATATTATGTTATGAAATCAACTATGAAGTGTAATTCTGGTGTATATCCTCTTTTTATATTATTGTAGCATATGAGAGAAAGATGGGTAACATGGTTCTTCAGATCCGTGTTGCTTGGCCCCTATGTCATGTCTTATTATCAAACAAAGCAAACATGGTATCATGAGAAGGATAAGTTTAATTGTGACCTGCGAGGATTAACATGGACTGGATATATTCATGAGGGATAACTTCATACTGCAGATAACCATCATTAGATTTTCATCAAACAACTTTATTGCCAACTCCAAAAAGGACATAGTTGTAGTTGTGTTGTGCCTGATTTATTATTGGACCGAGCGAGTATCAGCCCACGGTGTAGCGTGGAGATGATCATGGAGAATTGGGTATTGCTATCACTCACACCTATCAGAGTATGATGACGAGGAAGACAAGAGTGAGGAGACATTACTTGGAAGGATGGTGAGGCTCTGAAATGTATCAAGGCCGCGAGAGGCGCACCTATAGATGGCACCGCCGAGCAGCTTGGTCAGCTCAGCATCATTGCGCACGGCAAACTGGATGTGGCAGGGCATGATACGGGTCGTGTTGTTGTCCCTGGCAGTGTTGCCGGCAAGTTCCAGCACCTGCGCCAATGGGGAACAATGACAAGATTAGCACAAATATTCAGGCATTTATTAGCTACTAATCGATGGTACGGTCCAAAAAAGATCTAAGAATAGCCTGATTAATGGAAACCCGGGAACGGGTTGAGGAATAGAAGACCAAAGAACAAGTGCCAGGATGAGATCACGGAGAAACGCACCTCAACGGCGAGGTACTCGTGGACGGCGGCGAGATAGATAGGGGTGCCGGCGCCGGCGCGCTCGGTGTACTTGCCGGCCTAGGAATCTGGCAATCCTGCCGAGGAAAACCTATAGCCCAGCCTTGGAGCTCCTCGACATCGCCTTCTTGGCCGCGCTAGCATCGACTGCCTTCCCACGACCAACCATCTCAGCAACCGAGGTGGAGGAGAACGATGAGAGCCACAGACGGAACGCTGTTCGCCGTGACACACCATCTCGTCGCGCCTTGCAACCGAACGGAACCCGTGTTGTCGCCCGGCGAGGCGCTGTCCAAACCCGGCGAGGTCGCCACTCGCCATGGGAATCTGTCGCTCCGAAATCTGTCGCTGTCAGTCTCGATGGAAAGAGCCGCCGCCACGCGAACGGTGGGGAGGAGTGCGACCTAGCGGAGGAAAGGAAACGATCGATGGCAACGTGCAGGGAGGCTGCTAGAGACCCATAAGGGAGTCTGTTACAGCCCATGAGGCCCAATTTAACCCGAGACAGCAGAAAAAGCGACCAGAGCAGCGGCCCATAACGGTTCGCCTTTGTTAATAGCGAACGAAGGCTGTTCAGGTGTGATTCATAGCTCATCTGACGGTCAAAAATGGTTAAAATTGGCGATCAGACGGACGGGAGTGTTGATGCCTTGAGAGGGCTGGAAAAGTGCTCAGTTTTAATATATCTAAATAACTGATTCTACTGTCCTGCATCCAGGTCCAGCGGGTGGTTGGGAGACTATTGAGAATAAGAAGAAGAAATCAGGGCCAACATCTGGGAGGGGACAATGGGCACCACAGACTTCATCCTCGAATGCTCCACCCAATGCAGCAAGACAAACTTGAATGGCAATGGATCTTCGTGTCCTTGAGGAAAAAATTCGGCTCCTCAACTTGAATGGCAATGTTCATCTTTGGGAAGATGTAAGAAGTCAGATTTTGCATTCTGAGGCGATATCTGCTCCTCAACTCCTTGTAGATGTGATACTTTATTCCCATCTTTTTTCGGATGTACCTATCTGGAAAGAAAGAAAAACTTCACACATGAAGTGTCGTTATGATTCAGATGGTGAGGGACAATTATTTCTTATGTAATAGGAATTGTTTCATACTATTAAAAAATGTTCCCAACAAACTCAAAAACTGTATACACGTTTCAAGTCTATGTTTGTGACACTTTAATAACTGTTGGTCCAATCTACAATAAAGTTGTTCTCATAATTTCAGTAAATACGCTCCATCTCATCCAAAATAAATGTGTGTGACATTTAAATGAAAAATTTACACATTAAAAAATATGTTCATGTAATTTTCAAAATCGCTTCATATTTTTTTAAAAAAAATTGTATAATTTAAGGAAACTTCTGTACCATGAACAAATTCATTCATTCATTTGTGTGTTTCTTAGTTTGTGTGTGTGTGCGCGCTGTGGCCGCACCTGACCATGACGGAGTGGGCAAAAGAGATAGGAGAGGAAGGAAAGGGGACGGGAGGGGACCGGAGAGGGCGAGACGACTAAAAATTGACTAGGATTTGTTAGACGCGGGTGGACTATTTTACGGGAGGTGGTGCATGCCGTGGGCCATAGCAGGCCGATACGACGTGGCGACGGTGTCCAAGCCTCGCCATACCCGCCCCACATATGTCTAGATACTGGGTTCCCGGATAACCCAAATGGTTGGGTTAGTTGTGGGGCGGCTTTGAGGGTTGTAGTCGTAAATGCTCTTACTCCTTATCTCTAACTTAAGTATGTGGGGTCGGTTTGGGAAACATTAAAATATATTATCATGTGGTTTGAAAAGAAATCGATAGGAAAGAACATGTATATACAAAATATTAAAACCGTAATAATATTATTATGTATTGATCTGACTTGTAGATATAGAATAATGTGGGAAAGAAAGATTTGAAGTAGAGGGCAAGTGGTAAAGGGTATTAAACCTATTATACTTTTGGAACTCTTACTATCTGTAAATTAAGGGAAACAAATAAATTCACAAAAAAGGGGAACAAATAAATTTCCTTCTTTTAATTGTATAGTCTACAAATCAGAGACATGAGCTGCAAATAATGGGTATGTCTAATTTCGTCACCAGGGTTTAAAGTGATTTCCATCCATCTCAAAAGGAAAGGAAAATGCAAGCTCCACTTGACAATAGAAGCAAGAGCAGAGCGAATCCTCGCGGTGAAGACTGATGATATATTCATGCTGCCAACTGTTAGGTTGCTTGTCTCGGGTTTTCCTTAATGCTACAATGCTCAATTATGTAACATGCTGTCAATTGTCAACTACTACTTGCTTGGTCTATATTTGGTTCATAATCTAAGTATATATACCAAAACTGATCAAACACTTTGCCCAACTTTTTTCAATTGTGATAAACTCATAACAGATCCTACTATCCTGCATCCAGGTCTAGGGGGTGGTTGGGAGACTATTGTGAATAAGAAGAAGAAATGAGGGCAAAAATCTGCGGGGAGGGGGGGGGACAATGGGCACCACATACTTCATCCTCGAAGGCTCCTCAACGTGAATGGCAATGTTCATCTTTGGGAAGACGTAAGAAGTCAGATTTTGCATTTTGAGGCGATATCTTCTCCTCAACTCCTTGTAGCTGTGATACTTGATTCCCATCTTTTTTGGGATGTACCTATCTGGAAAGAAAGAAAAACATCACACATGAAGTATAGTTATGATTCAGATGGTGAGGGACAATTATTTCATATGTAATAGGAATTGTTTCATACTATTAATGCTCCCAATTTACTCAAAAAATGTATACACGTTTCAAGTATATGTTTGTGACACTTTAATAACTATTGTTACAATCTAAAATAAAGTTGTTCTCATAATTTCAATAAAAACGTTCCATCTCATTCAAAATAAATGTGTGTGACATTTAAATGAAAAATTTACAAATTAAAAAAATATGTTCATGACTTTTTTTAAATTGCTTCATAACTTTTTTAAAAAATTGTATAATTTAAGGAAAACTTCCGTACCATGAACAAATGCATTCATTGATATGTGTGTTTCTTAGTTTGTGTCTGTGTGCGTGCACGTGAAAGTTGGCTCTCTAGCACGTTGTACTAGCTTTGTGCTGATTAAGATGAGGCTCGCTGTTTGAGCTGTGGCCGGACCTGACCATGACGGAGTGGGCAGAAGAGATTGGAGAGGAAGGATAGGGGACGGGAGGGGACCGGAGAGGGTGAGACGACTAAAAATTGACTAGGATTTGTTAGACGCGGGTGGAGTTTTTTTACGGGAGGTGGTGGATGGCGTGGGCCATAGCAGGCCGATACGACGTGGCGACAGTGTCCAAGCCTTGCCATACCCGCCCCACATACATTTAGATATCGGCTTGCCGGATACCCCAAATATTTCGGATGGTTGTGGGGCGTCTTTGAGGGTTGTAGTCATAAAGGCTCTTACTCCTTATCTCTAACTTAAGTAGTGTCGAGTGAAGCTTTGGGGGTCTGTGTGGTGGCTGTGGCTGGGGGCCGGGGGCGAATCAATTGTTGCATTTGGTGATTTGTTTTTGCTCGATCCATGCATCGGGGCAAGGAGTGACTTGTGAATTAGGCATGAATATTTGATTATTATTATTTTTATTAGGTTTTGGTTTGTTTTTTTAAGTGGATTTAGTTAGTTGAAAATTTACAGATCAAGCCAGGATTTCTGACCTCCCTCCCCACGCGTCGTCTTTCCGGCGACGTTGTGTCCTCACGGGTGGTGCTGTGCTGATTGGTGAGGTGGCGGTGGCGCGGCTGCTTGGCTGCGGGGCGGCGCTGCGGTTGCTGGCGGTCCCCTCCCGGCCCAGATCTAGGCCCTTTTGGGCCCCATCTGGGTCTGGGCAGACCTTGTTGGGCTTGCCTGCGTCCTCTCTGGCAGAAGGAGGAGCGGCTCGCTCTGGTGGTGGTAGAGACGGTGACACGTTGACTGCAGCAGGGCGACAGGAGCTTCATGAGCCCATTTCGGGATAGGACGAGCCTAGGTTGCTTGGTTTGCTTCTGATGCCGCATCTGGTCAGTTACCGCTGAGGGAGGTAGAGATTGTCCCCTCTCGCGTGGCTGCTGACTCTGCCGCTCCTCGTTGATGGAGTGCGATGGAGCGTCCAGGGTCATGGTTGGTTGGCAGTCGGGAGAAATCATTGTCGGCTTGACCGACAGCGATGCGGTGACGCTCGTGGGCGCCGCCGTGCCTTCCATAAGGCCGTCAGATATACCCCTTAACCCACGCCCCTTCGCGTATCGGGGAAAACCCCGGGACAAGTCCGGGCAGCAGTGTCGTCGTCGTCGTGTTCCTTCTTAAACGTGATGCTTGGTATGCTGCATTCACAGTGCTAGGAGCGTGGTGTGAATTTTCCGGTTGGCGCAACGGTTGCTGGTCATCATCGTTTTCATTGTTCTGACGTGGTTGGCATTATTTTTTCTTTTGTTTCATTTGGGTGTGCTTCTGCCGAGACCCAACAATTGTATCGTGTGGTTGATATATTAATATACAGTAGGACGAAAGCCTCTTTTGAGATTCAGTTAGTTCCATGAGCTTGGATCTTAGATTACACAGTCCGGGTGAGTCTACAAAGACTAGATATATACCCGTTGGGTTTCCATTTGATTTGATTTCATGGATTGCTTTTCTGACTTGCATGGAGGTTAGATTAATTACGTAGTCCAGCTACGAACGCGTCTCATCTTTGTCGAAAAAATTGAACTAGTCTCAACTCATATAGCTAAGACCGATGATATATTAATGTTGCCAACTGTTTGGTTGCTTATCTCAGGTTTTCCTTAATGTTACCATGCTAAATTTTGTAACATCTTGTCCGTTGCCAATTACTGCTTGCTTGGTCTATATTTGGTTCATAACCTAAGAATATATACAAAACCTAATCAAACAGTTTGCCCAACTTGCTGCAATTGTTATAAACTGATTACTGATCCTAGTATCCTGCATCCAGGTCGAGGGGGTGGTTGGGATACTATTGAGAATAAGAAGAAGAAATCAGGACAAACATTTTGGAGGGGACAATGGGCACAATGGACTTCATCCTCGAATGCTCCACCCAATGCCGCATGCCAAGCTTGAATGGCAATGGATCTTCGCGTCCTTTAGGAAACAATTCGTCTCCTCAACTTGAATGGCAATGTTCATATTTGTTAACACGTAAGAAGTCAGATTTTGCATTTTGAGGGAATATCTGCGCCTCAACTCCTTGTAGATCTGATACTTGGTTTCCATCTTTTTTTTGGATGTACCTATCTGGAACAAAAGAAAAACTTCACACATGATGCATCGTCATGATTCAACATTGAGAGGGACCAATATTTCATATGTAATAGGAAATGTTTCATAGTATTATAAAAAAGTTCCCAACATTTTCAAAAAATGTATAGACGTTTCAAGTATATGTTTGTGACACTTTATTAATTGTTCATACAATCTGAGATAATTTTTTTCTAATAATTTCAATAAAAATGTTTCATCTCATTCAAAAAAAATGTTTGTGACATTTTAATGAAATATTTACACATTAAAAAATGTGTTCATGAAATTTTATTAAATTGCTTTATAAAAATTTATAAAAATTGTACAATTTAAGAAAAAGTTTTGTACCATTAACAAATTCATTCATGTGTGTGTCTTAGTTTGTGTTTGTGTGTGTGCGCACGAAAGCTGGCTCTCTAACACGTTGTACTAGCTTTGTGCTTATTAAGACGGCGCTCGCTATCAGAGCTGTGGCCGGACCTGGCCATCACGGAGAGGGCAGAAGATATTGGAGAGGAAGGAAAGGGGACGGAAGGGGACCAGAGAGGGCGAGAGGACTAAGGTTTTGACTAGGGTTTGTTAGATGCCGGTGGAGTTTTTTAGGGCGAGCGGTGGGTGGAGTGGGACATAGCAAGCCGATACGACGTGGCGACAGTGTCCAAGCCTCGCCATACCCTCCCCACAGACATCTAGATGTGGGGTTGCCAGACAGTCCAAACGGGTGGACTGCTTGTGGCTTTGAGGGTTGTTGTTGTAAATGTTCTTACTCCTTTTTTACAGCTAAATGCTCTTACTCCTCATCTCTAACTTAAAGAGGTGGGTTCGGTTTAAGAAACAATATATTATCACGTGGTTTGAAAAAAATCGATAGTAAAGAATATGTATATACAAAATATCGAAATCGTAATGATATTATTATGTATTGATCTGACTTGTATATATAGAATAATGCGGGGGAGAAAGAATTGAACTAGAGGACAAGTCGTAAAGTGTTTTAAACCTACTATTATACTTTTATAACTCTTACTATCTGTGAATTACTAAATCCACAAAAAAAGGGAAACAAATATATTTCCTTCTTTCTAATTGTATAATCTACAAAGCAGTGACATGAGCTTCAAATAATGGGGACGTCTGCTTTGGCAGCCGGCGTTTAAAGTGATTTCCATCCAGCTCAAAAGGAAAGTAAAGTGCTAGCTCTGCTCAACACTAGAAGCAAGAACAGAGCGAATCCTCGCGGTGTCTTGTTGTGGACGCAGCGGCGGGCCTCTCGGCAACAGTGATAACCGCGGTGGGAGCCCCCCTCCTTGCCGCGGTTTGGAGATGTCTACGCTGCTTTGGGGATCCGCCCGGTGGCTGGGGCTGGGGGCGAATCAATTGTTGCATCTAGTGATTTGTTTTTGCTCGACCCATCCATCGGGGCAAGGACTGATGAGGAGTGATTTGTGAACTGGGCATGATTATTTGATTATTATTATTGTTATTAGGTTTTGATTTGTATGTTTTTAAGTGGATTCAGTTAATTGAAAATTTACAAATCTGGCCGGGATTTCGGATCTCGCTCCCCCCGCGTTGTCCGATCGAGCGAGGCTACTATGGGCTCCTCTCCCTCCTTCCAGAGCCACTCTTAACCCTCTCAACCCTTGTGGTGCCAGCGACGAAGCCCCAACTCCCCCCTCTACACCCCTTCCCCCTCCCCACAGCGATCCGGCTCGGGTGGAGGCAGCTGGCGGCTGTGCCCCTTCGTCGTTGACAGATCCGACGGTGGTGTGTCATCTCGGGTGGCCCAGTGCCAGGTGGTGAGGTGGTAGTGGCGCGGCTGCTTGGCCAGGGGCGGCTGGCTGCGATGCCCTCCCGGCCCATATCTAGGCCCTTTTGGGCCCCTCTTGCTATGGGCAGGCCATGTCAGGCTTGCCAGCGTCGTCTACGTTGGAAGAAGTTGCGGCTCGCACTGGTGGCGGTAGAGATGGTGACACACTGACTGAAGTAGGGCGACGGTAGCTTCACAAGACCGGTTTGGGCTCGGCCGGGCATAGGTTGCCAGGCTTGCTTCTGATGTTGCATCTGGTAAGTTACCGCTGAGGGCGGTGGAGATTGTCCCCTCTCACGTGGCTGTTGACTCTGTCGCTCCTCGTTGATGGAGTACGATTGATCGACCGGGGTCATGGTTGGTTGGCAGTCAGGAGAAATCTTTGTGGCTTGCCTGACACCAACGCGGTGATGCCCGTCGGAGCCGTCGTGCCATCCTTAAGGGCGTCGGGTATACCCCTTAACCCACGCCCCTTCGGATACCGGGGGAAACCTTGGGATAAGTCTGGGCAGCAGTGTCGTCATCGTCGTGGTACTCCTTGAAGGTGCTGCTTGCTATGCTACGTTCCGGAGTGCTAGGAGGGTGATGGGAATTTTCCGGTTGGTGCAACGGTTGCCGGTCATCATAGTTTTCATTGATCCAACGTGGTTGGCATTATTTTCTCTTTTGTTTCATTTGCGTGTGCTTTTTCTAAGACCCGACGAAAGCCTAGTTTGAGGATTCAGTTAGTTCCATGAGGTTGGAGCTTAGATTACACAGTCCGGGTGAATTACACAGTCCGGGTGAGCGTACAAATATTAGATATATACCCGTTGGGTTTCTATTTGATTTGATTTCTTGGATTTCTTCTTTGACTTGCTTGGAGGTTAGATTAATTACATAGTCCAACTATGAACGAGTCTTATTTTGTCAAAAAAATGAACTAGTTTCATCTCATATAGTTAAGACCGATGATTTGTTCATGCTGCCAACTGTTTGGTTGCTTGTCTCAACTTTTCCTTAACGTTGACATGTTCAATTCTTTAACATGATGTCCATTGATAATTACTGCTTGCTTGGTCTATATTTGGTTCATAACCTAAGTATATATACCAAAATTGATCAAACAATTTACCCAACTTGCTGAAGTTGTTATAAACTGATAACTGATCCTATTGTCCTGCATCCAGGTCCAGGGGGTGGTCGGGAGACTATTGAGAATAAGAAGAAGAAATCTGGGCAAACATCTTGGAGGGGACAATGGGCACCACGGACTTCATCCTCGAGTGCTCCACCAAATGCAGCATGCCAAGCTTGAATGGCAATGGATTGGCTCCTCAATTTGAATGGCAATGTTCATCTTTGGGAACACGTAAGAAGTCAGGTTTTGCATTTTGAGGCGATATCTGGTCCTCAACTCCTTGTAGATGTGATACTTGATTTCCATCGTTATGATTTAACATGGAGAGGGACCAATATTTCATTAGTAATAGCAAATCTTTCATAGAATTAGCAAAATGTTCCCAACATTTGCAAAAAATGTATACATGTTTCAAGTATATGTTTGTGACAGTTTAATAAATGTTCGTACAATCTAAAATAAAGTTGTTCTCAGAATTTCAATAAAAATGTTGCATCTCATTAAAAAAATATTAGTGACATTTAAATGAAATATTTACATATTAAAAATATGTTCATGAATTTTTAAATTGTTATAAAATTAAAAAACCGTATAACTTAAGAAAAAGTTTCGCACCATTAAAAAATCATTCATTAATATGTGTGTGTCTTAGTTTATGTTTGTGTGCGTGCGCGTGAAAGTTGGCTCTATAGCACGTTGTACCAGCTTTGTGCTGATTAAGATGGGGCTCGCTGTCGGAGCTGTGGCCGGACATGGCCATGACGGAGTGGGCAGAAGAGATTGGATCGGAAGGAGAGGGGATGGGAGGGGACCGGACAGGGCGAGAGGACTAAGGTTTTGACTAGGGTTTGTTAGACGCGGGTGGAGTTTTTTATGGGGAGTGGTGGCCATGCCAGTAGGTGCCATAGCAGGCCGATACGACGTGGCGACAGTGTCCAAGCCTTGCCATAGCCGCCCAAGATACGTCGAGATATGAGGTTGCCGGACAGGCCAAACGGGCTGGTTGTGGGGCGGCTTTGAGGGTTCTAGTTGTAAATGCTCTTACTCCTTTTTATTGATAAATGTTCTTACTCCTTATCTCTAACTTAAGGAGGTGGGGTCGGTTTAAGAAACATTAAAATATATTATCACGTGGTTTGATAGAAAAGTCGATTGGAAAGAACATGTATGTACAAAATATCGAGACCAAGTAATAATATTATGATGTACTGATCTGGCTCGTATATATAGAATAATGCGGGGGAGAAAGATTTGGAGTAGAGGGCAAGTGGTAAAGGGTTTTAAACCTATTATACTTTTATAACTCTTACTATGTGTAAATTAAGGGAAACAAATAAATCCACAATAAAGGGGATGTCCGCTTTGGTCGCCAGGGTTTAAAGTGATTTCCATCTAGCTCAAAAGGAACGGAAAGTGCCAGCTCCGCTCGACAATAGAAGCAAGAGCAGAGAGAATCCTGCTTAGGGCGCCGCCAACATGCGCCACCTGGCCTTGCCCGAGTGGTGCCGGTGTCGGCGGCCACATCTCCCCCATCCCGCCCGGCGATCCGGCTCGTGTGGAGGCGGCTGGCGGCGGTGCCCCTTGGCCGTTGATGAAACCGATGACAGTGCCGCCTCGGGTGGCGTAGTGCCGGGTAGTGAGGTGGTGGTGGCGCGGCTTCTTGGATGTGCGGCGGCTGACAGCGGTGCCCTCCCAGCCCAGATCTTTAGCTAAAGTATGTTGATCTTTGGGAACATGTAAGAAGTCTGATTTTGTATTTTGAGGCGATATCTACTCCTCAACTCCTTGTAGACTTGATATTTGATTTCCATCTTTTTTGTGATGTACCTATCTGGAAAGAAAGAAAAACTTCACACATGAAGTAATGTTATGATTCAAATGGTGAGGGACAATTATTACGTATGTAATAGGACTTGTTTCATAATACTAAAAAATGTTCCCAACATTCTCAGAAAATGTATACACATTTCAAGTATATGTTTGTGACTCTTTAATAACTGTTCTCACAATCTAAAATATAGTTGTTCTCATAATTTCATTAAAAAGTTCCACCTCATTCAAAAAAATGTGTGTGACATTTAAATGAAAATTTACACAGTTAAAAAATATGTTCATGAAATTTTTAAAATTGCTGCATAAATTTTTAAAAAAATTGTATAATTTAAGGAAAACTTCTGTACCATGAACGAATTCATTCATTCATATGTGTGTTTCTTACTTTGTGTGTGTGTACGCGCGCATGAAAGTTGGCTCTCTAGCACATTGTACTAGCTTTGTGCTGATTAAAATGAGGCTCGCTGTTGGAGCTGTGGCCGGACCTGGCCATGCCGGAGTGGGCAAAACAGATTGGAGAGGAAGGAAAGGGGACGAGTGGGGACCGGAGAGGGCGAGACGACTAAAAGTTGACCAGGATTTGTTACACGCGGGTGGAGTTTTTTACGGGAGGTGGTGGATGGCGTGGGCCATAGCAGGCCGATATGACGTGGCGACAGTGTCCAAGCCTCGCCATACCCGCCCCACATACGTCTAGATACCTGGTTGCCGGATAACCCAAATGGTTGGGCTAGTTGTGGGGCGGCTTTGAGGGTTGTAGTCATAAATGCTCTTACTCCTTATCTCTAACTTAAGTATGTGGGGTCGGTTTGAGAAACATTAAAAGATATTATCACGTGGTTTGAAAAGGAATCGATAGGAAAGAACATGTATATACAAAATATCAAAACCGTAATAATGTTACTATGTATTGATCTGACTTGCAGAGATACAATAATGCGGGGGAGAAAGATTTGAAGTAGAGGTCAAGTGGTAAAGGGTTATAAACCTATTATACTTTTAGAACTCTTACTATCTGTAAATTAAGGGAAACAAATAAATTCAAAAAAAAGGGAAACAAATAAATTTTCTTCATTTTAATTGTATAGTCTACAAATCAGAGACATGAGCTGCAAATAATGGGGATGTCTAATTTCGTGGCCAAGGTTTAAAGTGATTTCCATCCATCTCAAAAGGAAAGGAAAATGCAAGCTCCACTTAACACTAGAAGCAAGAGCAGAGCGAATCCTCGCGGTGTCTGGCATTAGAAGCAGCGGCGGGCCTCCCGTCAATGGAGACCACCCCGGTGAGAGCCCCCGCACCCCGTCGTTGTCGTGGTTCATAGATGTCTATGCCGCTTTGAGGATCCGTGCGGTGGCTGGGTCTGGGGGACGGGGGCGAATCAATTGTTGCATTTGGTGATTTGTTTTTGCTCGATCCATACATCAGGGCAAGGACCGATGAGGAGTGATTTGTGAATTATGCATGATTATTTGATTATTATTATTGTTATTAGGTTTTGGTTTGTTTGTTTTTAAGGGGATTCAGTTAGTTGAAAATACAAATCTGGAAAGGATTTCGGATCTCCCTCCCCACTCGTCGGCTAACCGTACGATGGTTGGCTGCGATGGCCCTTGGCCGTTGACGGATCCGGAGACGTTTTGTCGTCTCGGGTGGTGCATTGCCAGGTGGTGAGGTGGCGGCGGCGCGGCTGCTAGGTTGCGGGTCAGCGCGGCGGTGCCCTCCCGGCCCATATCTAGGCCCTGTAGGACCCCATCCAGGTCTAAGAAGGCGTTGTCGGGCTTGCCTGCGTCGTCTCCGGCGGAGGGAGGAGCGGCTCTCACTGGTGGCGGTAGAGACGGCGACACGTTGACTGCAGCGGGGCGACAAGAGTTCACGAGACCGTTTTGGGCTCGGACGGACCTAGGTTGCCTGGTTTGCTTCGGATGTTGCATCTGGTCAGTTACAACAGAGGGCGGTGGAGATTGTCCCCTCCCGCGTGGCTGCTGACTCTGCCGCTCCTCCTTGACGGAGCGCGATGATCGCCCGGGGTCATTGTTGGTTGGCAATCGGGATAAATCTTTATCGGCTTGACCGACAGCGATGCGGTGACGCCCATGGGCGCCGCCGTCCCTTCCTTAAGGGCGTCGCGCATACTGCTTAACCCACGCCCCTTCGCATACCGGGGAAAACCCTAGGACAAGTCCGGGCAGCAGAGTCATCGTCGTCATGTTCCTTCTTAAAGGTGTTGCTTGATATGCTGTATTCCAAAGTGCTAGGATAATGGCGCAACAGTTGCGGGTCATCATTGTTTTCATTGATCTCACGTGGTTGGCATTACATTCTCTTTTGTATCATTTGGGCGTGCTTGTGCTAAGACCCCAACAATTGTATCGTGTGGTTGATACATTACTATATAGTAGGGTGAAAGCCTATTTTGAGGATTCAGTTAATTCCATGAGCTAGGAGCTTAGATTACATAGTCCGGGTGAGTATACCAAGATTTGATATATGCCCTTTGGGTTTCTATTTGATTTGATTTCTTGGATTACTTTTTTGACTTGCTTGGAGGTTAGATTAATTACATAGTCCAACTATGAATGAGTCTCATCTTTGTGGAAAAAACTGAACTAGTCTCATCTCATATAGTCAAGACCGATGATATATTCATGCTGCCAACTGTTTGGTTGCTTGTCTCGGGTTTTCCTTAAAGCTACAATGCTCAATTCTGTAACATGCTATCCATTGTCAACTACTGCTTGCTTGGTCTATATTTGGTTCATACCTAAGTATATATATACCAAAACTGATTGAACACTTTGCTCAACTTGCTTCAATTGTGGTAAAATCATAACTGATTCTACTGTCCTGCATCCAGGTCTAGGGGGTGGTTGGGAGACTATTGAGAATAAGAAGAAGAAATCAGGGCCAACATCTGGGAGGGGACAATGGGCACCACAGACTTCATCCTCGAATGGTCCACCCAATGCAGCATGACAAGCTTGAATGGCAATGGATCTTCGCGTACTTGAGGAAAAAATTCGGCTCCTCAACTTAAATGGCAATGTTCATCTTTGGGAAGATGTAAGAAGTCAGATTTTGCATTCTGAGGCGATATCTGCTCCTCAACTCCTTGTAGATGTGATACGTGATTCCCATCTTTTTTGGAATGTACCTATCTGGAAAGAAAGAAAAACTTCACACATGAAGTGTCCATATGATTCAGATGGTGAGGGACAATTATTTCTTATGTAATAGGAATTGTTTCATACTATTAAAAAATGTTCCCAACAAACTCAAAAACTGTATACACGTTTCAAGTATATGTTTGTGAGACTTTAATAACTGTTGGTACAATCTAAAATAATGTTGTTCTCATAATTTCCGTAAAAACGCTCCATCTCATTCAAAATAAATGTGTGTGACATTTAAATGAAAATTTTACACATTAAAAATTATGTTCATGTAATTTTTAAAATTGCTTCATAATTTTTTAAAAAAAATTGTATAATTTAAGGAAAACTTCCGTACCATGAACAAATTCATTCATTCATATGTGTGTTTCTTAGTTTGTGTGTGTGCGCGCGCGCGCGGAAGTTGGCTCTCTAGCACATTGTACTAGGATGTGTTGAGTAAGAAGAGGCTTGCTGTCGGAGCTGTGGCCGCACCTGGCCATGACGGAGTGGGCAAAAGAGATTGGAGAGGAAGGAAAGGGGACGGGAGGGGACCGGAGTGGGCGAGACGACTAAAAATTGACTAGGATTTGTTAGACGCGGGTGGAGTATTTTACGGGAGGTGGTGCATGGCGTGGGCCATAGCAGGCCTATACGACGTGGCAACAGTGTCCAAGCCTCTCCATAGCCGCCCCACATACGTCTAGATACCGGGTTCCCGGATAACCCAAATGGTTGGGCTGGTTGTGGGGCGGCTTTGAGGGTTGTAGTCGTAAATGCTCTTACTCCTTATGTCAACTTAAGTATGTGGGGTCAGTTTGGGAAACATTAAAATATATTATCACGTGGTTTGAAAAGAAATCGATAGGAAAGAACATGTATATACAAAATATTAAAACCGTAATAATATTATTATGTATTGATCTGACTTGTAGATATACAATAATGTCGGAAAGAAAGATTTGAAGTAGAGGGCAAGTGGTAAAGGGTTTTAAACCTATTATACTTTTAGAAATCTTACTATCTGTAAATTAAGGGAAACAAATAAATTCACCAAAAGGGAAACAAATAAATTTCCTTCATTTTAATTGTATAGTCTACAAATCAGAGACATGAGCTGCAAATAATGGGGATGTCTAATTTCGTCACCAGGGTTTAAAGTGATTTCCAACCATGCCAAAAGGAAAGGAAAATGCAAGCTCCACTTAACACTAGAAGCAAGAGCAAAGCGAATCCTCGCAGTGTCTGGCATTAGACGCAGCGGCGGGCCTCCCGTCAATGGAGACCACCCCGGTGAGAGCCCCCGTACCCCCTCGTTGTCATGGTTCAGAGATGTCTATGCTGCTTTGGGGATCCGTGCGGTGGCTGAGGCTGGGGCCCGGGGGCGATTCAATTGTTGCATCTGGTGATTTACTTTTGCTCGATCCATCCATCGGGGCAAGTACTGATGAGGAGTGATTTGTGAATTAGGCATGATTATTTATTGTTATTAGGTTTGGGTTTGTTTGTTTTTAAGGGGATTCAGTTAGTTGAAAATTTACAAATTTGGCCGGGATTTCGGATCTCCCTCCCCACACGTCGTCTAACCGAGCGATGGTTGGCTGTGACGGCCCTTGGCCGTTGACGGATCGGGAGACGTTGTGTCGTCTCGGGTGGTGCATTGCCAGGTGGTGAGGTGGCGGTGGCGCGGCTGTAGATCTAGGTCTAGGCCATTTTGGGCCCCATCTAGGCCATTTTGGGCCCCATCTAGGTCTAAGCAGGCCTTGTCGGGCTTGCCTGTGTCGTCTCCGGCGGAAGGAGGAGCGGCTCGCACTGGTGGCGATAGAGACGGCGACACGTTCACTGCAGGGGGGCGACAGGATCTTCACGAGATAGTTTTGGGCTCGGACGTACCTAGGTTGCTTGGTTTGCTTCGGATGTTACATCTGGTCAGTTACCGCTGAGGGCGGTGGAGATTTTCCCATCCCGCGTGGCTGCTGACTCTGCCCCTCCTCCTTGATGGAGCGCGATGGATCGTGCGGGGTCATTGTTGGTTGGCAATCAGGATAAATCTTTGTCGGCTTGACCGACAGCGATGCGGTGATGCCCGTGGGCGCCGCCGTCCCTTCCTTAAGGGCGTCGGGTATACTGCATAACCCACGCCCCTTCGCGTACCGGGGAAAACCCTGGGACAAGTTCGGGCAGCAGCGTCGTCGTCGTCATGTTCCTTCTTAAAGGTGCTGCTTGATATGTTGTATTCCAAAGTGCTATGATCATGGTGGGAATTTTCCGGTTGGCGCAACGGTTGCGGGTCATCATCGTTTTCATTGATCTCACGTGGTTGGCATTATGTTCTCTTTTGTTTCATTTGGGCGCGCTTGTCCTGAGATCCCAACAATTGTATTGTGTGGTTGATACATTACTATATAGTAGGGTGAAAGCCTATTTTGAGGATTTAGTTAGGTCCATGAGCTTGGAGCTTAGATTACATAGTCCGGTGAGTGTACCAAGATTAGATATATACCCGTTGGGTTTCTATTTGATTTGATTTCTTGGATTTCTTTTTTGACTTGCTTGGAGGTTAGATTAATTACATAGTCCAACTATGAATGAGTCTCATCTTTGTGGAAAAAACTGAACTAGTCTCATCTCATATAGTAAAGACCGATGATATATTCATGCTGCCAACTGTTTGGTTGCTTGTCTCGGGTTTTCCGTAACGCTACAATGCTCAATTCAGTAACATGTTGTCCATTGTCAACTACTGCTTGCTTGGTCTATATTTGGTTCATACCTAAGTATATATACCAAAACTGATCAAACACTTTGCCCAACTTGCTGCAATTGTTATAAACTCATAACTGATTCTACTGTCCTGCATCAAGGTCCAGGGGGTGGTTGGGAGACTATTGAGAATAAGAAGAAGAAATCAGGGCCAACATCTCGGAGGGGACAATGGGCACCATAGACTTCATCCTCGAATGCTTCACCCAATGCAGCATGCCAAGCTTGAATGGCAATGGATCTTTGCGTCCTTGAGGAAACAATTCGGCTCCTCAACTTGAATGGCAATGTCGATATTTGGGAAGACGTAAGAAGTCAGATTTTGCATTTTCAGGCGATATCTGCTCCTCAACTCCTTGTAGATGTGATACTTGATTTCCATCTTTTTTGGGATGTACCTGCTATCTGGAAAGAAAGAAAAACTTCACACATGAAGTGTCGTTATGATTCAGATGGTGAGGGACAATTATTTCTTATGTAATAGGAATTGTTTCATACTATCAAAAAATGTTCCCAACATTCTCAAAAAATGTATACACGTTTCAAGTATAAGTTTGTGACACTTTAATAACTGCTGGTACAATCTAAAATAAAGTTGTTCTCATAATTTCAGTAAAAACGTTCCATCTCATTCAAAATAAATATGTGTGACATTTAAATGAAAATTTTACGCATTAGAAAAATATGTTCATGTAATTTTTAAAATTGCTTCATAATATTTTTTTAAAATTGTATAATTTAAGGAAAGCTTCCGTACCATGAACAAATTCATTCATTCATATGTGTGTTTCTTAGTTTGTGTGTGTACGCTCGCGTGAAAGTGGCTCTCTAGAACATTGTACTACCTTTGTGCTGATTAAGATGAGGTTCGCTGTCGGAGATGTGGCCGGACCTGGCCATGAAGGAGTGGGCAAAAGAGATTGGAGAGGAAGGAAAGGGGACGGGAGGGGACCGGAGAGGGCGAGACGACTAAAAATTGACTAGGATTTGTTGGACGCGGGTGGAGTTTTTTACAGGAGGTTGTGGATGGCGTGGGTCATAGCAGGCCGATACGACGTGGCGACAGTGTCCAAGCCTCGCCATACCCGCCCCACATACGTCTAGATACCGAGTTCCTGGATAACCCAAATGGTTGGGCTGGTTGTGGGGCGGCTTTGAGGGTTGTAGTCGTAAATGCTCTTACTCCTTATCTCTAACTTATGTATGTGGGGTCGGTTTGGGAAACATTAAAATATATTATCATGTGGTTTGAAAAGAAATCCATAGGAAATAACATGTATATACAAAATATCAAAACTGTAATAATATTATTATGTATTGATCTGACTTGTAGATATAGAATAATGCGGGGGAGAAAGATTTGAAGTAGACGGCAAGTGCTAAAGGGTTTTAAACCTATTATACTTTTAGAACTCTTACTATCTGTAAATTAAGGGAAACAAATAAATTCACAAAAAAGGGAAACAAATAAATTTCCTTCATTTTAATTGTATAGTCTACAAAGCAAAGACATGAGCTGCAAATAATGGAGATGCTGATTTTGTCGCCAGGGTTTAAAGTGATTTCCATCCGTCTCAAAAGGAAAGCAAAATGCAAGCTCTACTCGACACTAGAAGCAAGAGCAGAGAGAATCCTCGCAGTGTCTGGCAGTAGACACAGCGGAGGGCCTCCCGTCAATGGAGACCACCCCGATGAGAGCCGCCGCACCCCCTCGTTGTCGTGGTTCAGAGATGTCCATGCTGCTTTGGGGATCCGTGCGGTGGCTGGGGCTGGGGCTGGGGGTGAATCAATTGTTGCATTTGGTGATTTGTTTTTGCTCGATCCATACATCGGGGCAAGGACTGATGAGGAGTGATTTGTGAATTATGCATGATTATTTGATTATTATTATTGTTATTAGGTTTTGGTTTGTTTGTTTTTAAGGGGATTCAGTTAGTTGAAAATTTACGAATCTGGCCGGGATTTCGGATCTCCCTCCCCAAGCGTCGTCTAACCGAGCGATGGCTGGCTGCGATAGCCCTTGGCCGTTGACGGATCCGGCGACGTTGTGTCGTCTCGGGTGGTGCATTGCCAGGTGGTGAGGTGGCGGTGGCACGGCTGCTAGGCTACGGGGCGGCGCGGCGGTGCTCTCCCAGCCCAGATCTAGGACCTTTTGGGCCCCATCTAGGTCAAAGAAGGCATTGTCGGGCTTCCCTGTGTCGTCTCCGACGGAAGGAGGAGCGGCTCGCATTGTTGGTGGTTGAGACGGCGACACGTTGACTGCAGCGGGGCGACAGGAGCTTCACAAGACCGTTTTGGGCTCGGACAGACCTAGGTTGCCTGGTTTGCTACGGATGTTGCATCTGGTCAGTTACCGCCAAGGGAAGTGGAGATTGTCCCCTCCCGCGTGGCTGCTGACTCTGCCGCTCCTCCTTCATGGAGTGCGATGGATCGTCCGGGGTTATGGTTGGTTGGCAGGCGGGATAAATCTTTGCTGGCTTGACCGACAGCGATGCGGTGATGCCCGTGGCCGCCGCCGTCCATTCCTAAAGGGCATCGGATATACTCCTTAACCCACGCCCCTTCACGTACCGGGGAAAACCGTGGGACAAGTCCGGCAACTGTGTCGTCGTCATGTTCCTTCTTAAAGGTGTTGCTTGATATGCTGCATTCCAAAGTGCTAGGAGCGTGGTGGGAATTTTCCGTTTGGTGCAATGGTTGCGGGTCATTATCGTTTTTATTGATCTGACATGGTTGTCATTATTTTCTCTTTTGTTTCACTTGGGCGTGCTTGTGCTGAGACCCCAGCAATTGTATCTGTGGTCGATATATTACTATATATTAGGGTGAAAGCCTATTTTGAGGATTCAGTTAGTTCCATGAGCTTGGAGCTTTGATTAAATAGTCCGGGTGAGTGTACAAAGAATAGATATATACCCGTTGGGTTTCTATTTGATTTGATTTCTTGGATTTCTTTTTTGACTTGCTTGGAGATTAGATTAATTACATAGTCCAACTATGAACGAGTCTCATCTTTGTGGAAAAAACTGAACTATTCTCATCTCATATAGTTAAGACTGTTGATATGTTCATGCTACCAGCTATTACGTTGCTTGTCTCGGGTTTTCCTTAACGCTACAATGCTCAATTCTGTAACATGCTCTCAATTGTCAACTACTGCTTGCTTGGTCTATATTTGGTTCAAAAGCTAAGTATATATACCAAAACTGATCAAACACTTTGCCCAACATTTCTCAATTGTGATAAACTCATAACTGATCCTACTGTCTTGCATCCAGGTCAAGGGGGTGGTTGGGAGACTATTAAGAATAAGAAGAAGAAATCAGGGCAAACATCTGGGAGGGGACAATGGGAACCATAGACTTCATCCTCGAAGGCTCCACCCAATGCAGCATGCCAAGCTTGAATGGCAATGGATCTTCGCGTCCTTGAGGAAACAATTCGGCTCCTCAACTTGAATGGCAATGTTCGTCTTTGGGAAGACGCAGAAGTCAGATTTTTGCATTTTGAGGCGATATCTGCTCCTCAACTCCTTGTAGATGTGATACTTGATTCCCATCTTTTTGGGGATGTACCTATCTGGAAAGAAAGAAAAACTTCACACATGAAGTATCGTTATGATTCAGATGGTGAGGGACAATTCTTTAATATGTAATAGGAATTGTTTCATACTATTAATGTTCCCAACATACTCAAAAAATGTATACATGTTTCAAGTATATGTTTGTGACACTTTAATAACTATTGGAACAATCTAAAATAAAGTTGTTCTCATAACTTCAATAAAAACGTTCCATCTCATTCAAAATAAATGTGTGTGACATTTAAATGTGAAAACTTACATATTAAATTTTTTATAATTTAAGGAAAACTTCCGTACCATGAACAAATTCATTCATTGATATCTATGTTTCTTAGTTTGTGTGTGTGTGCGCGCGCGTGTGAAAGTTGGCTCTCTAGCACATTGTACTAGCTTTGTGCTGATTAAGATGAGGCTCGCTGTTATTGCTGTGGCCGGACCTGGCCATATGGAGTGGGAAGAAGAGATTGGGGAGGAAGGAGATGGGACGGGAGGGGACCGAAGATGGGACGGGAGGGGACCGGAGGGGACTAAAAATTGACTAGGATTTGTTAGACGTGGGTGGAGTTTTTTACAGGAGGTGGTGGATGGCGTGGGCCATAGCTGGCTGATATGATGTGGCGACAGTGTCCAAGCCTCACCATACCCGCCCCACATACGTCTACATAGCTTGGGCTGGTTGTCGGGCGGCTTTGAGGGTGGTAGTCGTAGAGGCTCTTGATCCTTATCTCTAACTTAAGCATGTGGGGTCGGTTTAAAAAACATTAAATGATATTATCACGTGGTTTGGAAAGAAATCGATAGGAAAGAACATGTATATATGAAATATCATAACCGTAATAATATTATTATGTATTGATTTGACTTGAAGATATAGAATAATGCGGGGGAGAAAGATTTGAAGTAGAGGGCAAGTGGTAAAGGGTTTCAAACCTATTATACTTTTATAACTCTTACTATCTGTAAATCAAGGGAAACAAATAACTTCACATTAAGGGAAACAAATAAATATCCTTCATTTTAATTCTATTGTCTACAAACAAGATACATGAGCTGCAAATAATGGGGTTGTCTGATTTCGTCAACAGGGTTTACAGTGATTTCCATCCATCTCAAAAGGAAAGGGAAGTGCAAGCTTCACTCGACACTAGAAGCAAGAGCAGAGCGAATCCTCGCGGTGTCTAGCAGTAGACGCAGCGGCGGGCCTCCCGGCAATGGCAACCACATAGGTGGGAGACCCCGCACCCCTCTCCTTGCCGGGGTTCTGAGATGTGTATGCTGCTTTGGGGATCTGTGCGGTGGTTGTGGCTGGGGGGCGGGCGCGAATCAATTGTTGCATTTGGTGGTTTGTTTTTCCTCGATCCATGCATCGGGGCAAGGAGTGACTTGTGAATTAGGCTTGAATATTTGATTATGATTATTTTTATTAGGTTTTGGTTTGTTTGTTTTTAAGTGGATTTAGTTAGTTGAAAATTTACAAATCAGGCCAAGATTTCGGATCTCCCTCCCCACGCGTCGTCTATCCGATGACGTTGTGTCGTCTTGGGTGGTGCTGTGCCGGTTGGTGAGGTGGCGGTGGCACGGCTGCTTGGCTGCGGGGCGGCGCAGAGGCGCAGCGGTTGGTGGCGGTCCCCTCCCGGCCCATACCTAGGCCCTTTTCGGCCCCATATGGGTCTGGGCAGGCCTTGTCGGGCTTGCCTGCGTCGTCTCTGGCGGAAGGAGGAGCGGCTGGCACTGGTGGTGGTAGAGACGGTGACACGTTGACTGCAGCGGGGCGACAGGAGCTTCACGAGACCGTTTTGGGCTTGGACGGGCCTAGGTTGCCTGGTTTGATTCTGAAGCTGCATGAAAGATCGTGGATGTCGCCTAGAGGGGGGGTGAATAGGCGTTTTAAAATAATTACGGTAGAGGCTCGAACAAATGCGGAATAAACCTAGCGGTTAATTTGTCAAGCACAAAACCTACAACAACTAGGCTCACCTATGTGCACCAACAACTTATGCTAAGCAAGATAAGCAACAAAGTGATAGCAAGATATATGAGAAAGAACAATGTGGCTATCACAAAGTAAAGTGCATAAGTAAAGGGCTCGGGTAAGAGATAACCGAGGCACGAGGAGACGATGATGTATCCCGAAGTTCACACCCTTGCGGATGCTAATCTCCGCTTGGAGCGGTGTGGAGGCACAATGCTCCCAAGAAGCCACTAGGGCCACAGAATCTCCTCACGCCTCGACAATGCAAGATGCCGTGATTCCACCAAGGGACCCTTGAGGGCGGTCACCGAACCCGCATAAATGGCGACCCTTGGGGCGGTCACCAACCCGTACACTTTGGCAACCCTTGGGGCGGTCACTGTACCATCAAAATGCTCAGCGATCTCCACAACCTAATTGGAGACCCGACGCTTGCCGGAGCTTTACACCACAATGATTGAGCTCCAACACCACTAACCGACTAGGGCGCCTAAGCACCCAAGATGAACAAGCTCAAGGGCACCAAGCACCCAAGAGTAATAAGCTTCTCAACTTGTAACTTCCACGTATCACGTGGAGAACTCAAACGGATGCACCAAATGCAATGGCAAGGGCACACGGAGTGCCCAAGTCCTTCTCTCTCAAATACCACCGAAGCAACTAATGCTAGGGAGGAAAATGAGAGGAAGAGCAAGAAGGAGAACACCAAGAACTCCAAGAACTAGATCCAAGGGGTTCCCCTCACATAGAGGAGAAAGTGATTGGTGGAAATGTGGATCTAGATCTCCTCTCTCTTTTCCCTCAAAAACTAGCAAGAATCCATGGAGAGATTGAGAGTTAGCAAGCTCGAAGAAGGTCAACAATGGGGGAAGAACATGAGCTTAAAGGATAAAGTCCCAATGGGGAAGAAGACCCCCTTTTATAGGAGGGAAGAAAATCCAACCGTTATCCCCTCACTCAGCCCGCACGACGCGGTACTACCGCAGGGAGCTGCGGTACTACCGCGGTTGGCCGCGGTACTACCGCTGCAGGGCGCGGTACTACCGCATGTGCAGCTCTGGCCAGATGAAGGCCTGTTGCACAGGGCAACGAGCGATAGAACCGCCGGAGCGGTACTACCGCGCGCCCTTACGGTACTACCGTAAGGCAGGCAACACTTAGGCGCAGAGAAGGCACGGTCGTAAAAAATTACTTCCGTACCTACTTCCGCCGAGGGAGGACCTACGCAAAACTCCGGCACGGTACTACCGCACACGAAGAGCGGTACTACCGCGTAGGGCGCGGATGTAAAAAATTACATCCGCCCCTACTTCCGCTCATGCTGCTAAGCCTGGCCAGAGCCCACGGTACTACCGCGCTCGTGGCGCGGTACTACCGCGTAGGGCGCGGATGTAAAAAATTACATCCGCCCCTACTACCGCTCGAGCAGCTGCGCCTGGCCTGAGGCCACGGTACTACCGCTCCCACAGAGCGGTACTACCGCGAGGGCCTGCGGTACTACCGCTCCGGAGAGCAGTACTACCGCATGCCCCAAATCAGCAACACTAGGAGTCCTTCATTTTGCAGAGAAGACAACAGAGGGAAACACTAAAACCAGAACTGCCATAACTTCTGCAAATGAGCTCCGAATTGAGCAAACTCAAGCTTGTTGGTTATAGTAAGAAGAGGCAGGGGAGGTATGCCTAACAAGAGAGGATAGAAACCTCCAACAGAGAAGAACCGGCAGAGCCTCCAACATCGAAAACATCATAGAAGATGCATGTAGACTCCGTTTTCGATGAACTCGAGCTTGTCATGAAAATGACCAAAAGCTCCAAATCTCACAAGGAGAAGAACCAAACAAGAACCAATAAAGATGATGCAAGGATGCAATGATTTGAGCTCTCTACGAACGATACGATCAAGCAACTCATCGAGAGCCCCCCTTGATAGTACGGCAATCGATCCTATAACCCGGTCTCCCACAACTACCATGAGACCGGTAAAATAGACAACCTATCAAGGGCAAACCTTTGCCTTGCACAAAGTCAACTTGAGCTAGATGATGACGATCTACTCCTCCTCAAGATGGACCACCTTTCTTGATTGTGTTGGCTCGATGAAGACTAGTTGATTGCTCCCCCATACTCCACTATGGGCGAGACATTCTTCCGCTCATCTTCACAAGTCCATTGTCACCACAATGGACGGCAAGCTTCAAGCACTTGATCTCTTCGTGATGCATCACTTGAACTTGCACACCGCAACTAACCCCACAAAGAACTCTCACGAAGACCATGGGTTAGCACACAAAGCGTAATGGACAATGCTTACCATACCATGGGATCACTTGATCCCTCGATACATCTTGTGCGCTTTGTGTTTTGAATCTTTCCAACTCTCTTCATTCGAATGATGTCTTGAAGGTAGACATGAATGATCACACAATCTTTTTCTTCAAGACATGCTTGCAATAAGCTCAACACTGACATGACCAATCTTTGGATAATTCCTTAATAGCACCGTGGTCATCACAAACTCTCCTTGAAACCAACAAATGGACTCCAAGAAAAGCCTATGGACAAACCCTTCAAATATAACTCAAGGCAACCATTAGTCCATAGAGATTGTCATCAATTACCAAAACCAAACATGGGGGCACCGCATGTTCTTTCACCGCATTTGGTCAGTTACCTCTGAGGGAGGCGGAGATTGTTCCCTCCCGCGTGGCTGCTGACTCTGCCGCTCCTCATTGATGGAGTGCATGGAGCGTCCAGGGTCATGGTTTGTTGGTAGTCGGGAGAAATCTTTGTCGGCTTGACCGACAGCGATGCAGTGACGCCCGTGGGCACCGCCATGCCTTCCTTAAGGCCGTCAGGTATACCCCTTAACCCACGCCCCTTTGCGTATCGGGGAAAACCCTGGGACAAGTCCGGGCAGCAGTGTCGACGTCGTCGTGTTCCTTCTTAAACGTGCTGCTTGGTATGCTACATTCACAGTGCTAGGAGCGTGGTGGGATTTTCTGGTTGGCACAACGGTTGCTGGACATCATCGTTTTCATTGATCTGATGTGGTTGGCTATATTTTCTCTTTTATTTCATTTGGGTGTGCTTGTGCCGAGACCCAACAATTGTATCGTGTGGTTGCTATATTAATATATAGTAGGGCGAATGCCTCTTTTGAGATTCAGTTAGTTCCATGAGCTTGGATCTTAGATTACACAGTCCGGATGAGTGTACAACTATTAGATATATACCTGTTGGGTTTCTATTTGATTTGATTTCTTGGATTTCTTTTCTGACTTGCATGGAGGTTAGATTAATTACATAGTCCAACTATGAACGAGTCTCATCTTTGTCTAACAAAATTGAACTAGTCTCATCTCATATAGCTAAGACCGATGATATATTAATGCCGCCAACTATTTGGTTGCTATCTCAGGTTTTCCTTAGTGTTACCATGCTAAATTTTGTAACATCCTGTCCGTTGTCGATTACTGCTTGATTGGTCTATATTTGGTTCATATCCTAAGAATATATACAAAACCTGATCAAATAGTTTGCCCAACTTGCTGCAATTGTTATAAACTGATAGCTGATCCTAGTATCCTGCATCCAGGTCCAGGGTGTGGTTGGGAGACTATTAAGAATAAGAAGAAGTAATCAGGACAAACATCTGGGAGGGGACAATGGGCACCATGGACTTCATCCTCGAATGCTCCGCCTAATACAACATGCCAAGCTTGAATGGCAATGGATCTTTGTGCCCTTTAGGAAACAATTCGGCTCCTCAACTTGAATGGCAATGTTCATCTTTGGTAACACGTAAGAAGTCAGATTTTGCATTTTGAGGCAATATCTGCACCTCAACTCCTTGTAGATCCGATACTTGATTTCCATCCTTTTTGGATGTGCCCATCTGGAACAAAAGAAAATCTTCACACATGAAGTATCGTTGTGATTCAACTTGGAGAGGGACCGATATTTCATATGTAATAGGAAATGTTTCATATTATTATAAAAATGTTCCCAACATATTCAAAAAATGTATACACGTTTCAAGTATATTTTGTGACACTTTAATAACTGTTCATACAATCTAAAATAAATTTGTTCTCATAATTTCAATAAAAATGTTTCATCTCATTCAAAAAAATGTTTGTGACATTTTAATGAAATATTTACACAAAAAATATGTTCATGAAATTTTTTAAATTGCTATATAAAAATTTTAAAAAAATTGTACAATTTAAGAAAAAGTTTTGTACCATTAACAAATTCATTCATGTGTGTGTCTTAGTTTGTGTGTGTGTGTGCGCTCGTGAAAGTTGGTACTCTAACATGTTGTACTAGCTTTCTGCTGATTAAGACGAGGCTTGCTGTCAGAGCTGTGGCCGGACCTGGCCATGACGGAGAGGGAAGAAGAGATTGGAGAGGAAGGAGAGGGGACGGGAGGGGACCGGAGAGGGCGAGAGGACTAAGGTTTTGACTAGGGTTTGTTAGACGCGGGTGGAGTTTTTTAGGGCGAGTGATGGGTGGCATGGGCCATAGCAGGCCGATATGATGTGGCGACAGTGTCCAAGCCTCGCCATTCCCTTGCCACAGGCGTCTAGATGTGGGGTTGCCAGACAGCCCAAACGGGTGGCCTGGTTGTGTCTTTGAGGGTTGAAGTTGTAAATGCTCTTACTCCTTTTTTTACAGCTAAATGCTCTTACTCCTCATCTCTATCTTAAAGAGGTGGGGTCGTTTTAAGAAACATTAAAATATATTATCACGTGGTTTAAAAAAATTGATAGTAAACAACATGTATATAAAAAAATATCAAAATCATAATAATATTTATATATTGATCTGACTCGTATATATAGAATAACGCGGGGGAGAAAGAATTGAACTACAGGGCAAGTGGTAAAGGGTTTTAAACCTATTATGCTTTTATAACTCTTACTATCTATAAATTAATAAATCCGCAAAAAAGGGAAACAAATATATTTCCTTCTTTCTCATTGTATAATCTACAAAGCAGAGACATGAGTTTGAAATAATGGGGGCTTTGGTCGCCAGGGTTTAAAGTGATTTCCATCCAGCTCGAAAGGAAAGGAAAGTGCCAGCTCAGCTCGACACTAGAAGCAAGAGCAGAGCGAATCCTCACGATGTCTTGTAGTGGACACAGTGGTGGGCCTCCAGGCAACGGAGACAACCCCGGTGAGATCCCGCCTGCTTGCTGTAGTTCGAAGATGTCCATGCTGCTTTGGGGATCCGCACGGTGGCTGGGGCTGAGGGCGAATCAGTTGTTGTATTTGGTGATTTGTTTTTGCTCAGTCCATCCATCGGGGCAAGCACCGATGAGGAGTGATTTATGAATTGGGTATGATTATTTGATTATTATTATTGTTATTACGTTTTGGTTTGTTCATTTTTAAGTGGATCCTGTCAATTGAAAATTTACAAATCTGGACGGGATTTTGGATCTCCCTCCCCACGCATTGTCTAACCGAGCGAGGCGACTAGGGCCTCCTCTCCCTCCTTCAAGCGCCACCCTTAACCCCCTCAACCCGTGTGGTGCCGGCGATGAAGGCCCCAACTCCCCCCTCTGCCCACCCCCTCCCCCCCCCCCCCGCCGCGCGCAAAGCGATCCGGCTCGGGTGGAGGCGGCTGGCAGCGGTACCCCTTGGCTGTTGACAGATCCGGTGGCGGTGTGTTGTCTCGGGTGGCCCAGTGCCGGGTGGTGAGGTGGCGGTGGCGCGGCTGCTTCGCCGGGGCGTGTCGGTGGCTTGCGGCGATGCCCTCCCGGCCCAGATCTAGGCCCTTTTGGGGCCCATCTAGGTATGGGCAGGCCATGTCAGGCTTGCCAGTGGTGTCTCCATCGGAAGAAGGTGCGGCTCGCGCTGGTGGTGGTAGAGACGGCGACATGCTGACTACAGTGGGGCGACGGGAGCTTCACAAGACCGTTTTGAGCTCGGATGAGCCTAGGTTGCCTGGCTTGCTTCTGATGTTGCATCTTGTCAGTTACCACTGAGGGTGGTGGAGATTGTCCCCTCTCGCATGGCTGCTGACTCTGTCGCTCCTTGTTGATGGAGTGTGATGGATCGACCGGGTTCATGGTTGGTTGGCAGTCAGGAGAAATCTTTGTCGGCTTGACCGACACCAACGCGGTGACGCCCGTTGGAGCTGTTGTGCCTTCCTTAAGGGTGTCGGTATACCCATTAACCCATGCCCCTTCGCGTATCGGGGGAAACCTTGGAAGCCGTCGTGCCTTCCTTAAGGGCCTCTAGGCAGCAGCATCGTCATCGTCGTGGTCCTTCTTGAAGGTGTTGCTCGCTATGGTACGTTCCGGAGTACCATGAGAGTGGTGGGAATTTTCCGGTTGGTGCAACGGTTGCAGGTCATCATCGACTGTTGTGCCTCAACGTATTTCGCAGAGAACCAGCTAGGTCTGGGTTCGAGTATCTTCATTGATCCAACATGGTTGGCGTTATTTTATCTTTTGTTCATTTGGGCGTGCTTGTGCTGAGATCCCAGCAATTGTATCATGTGGTTGATATATTAATATATAGCGGGCGAAAGCCTATTTTGAGGATGCAGTTAGTTCCATGAGGTTGGAGCTTAGATTAAACAGTCCGGGTGAGTGTACAAATATTAGATATATACCCGTTGGGTTTCTATTTCATTTGATTTCTTGTATTTCTTCTTTGACTTGGTTGGAGGTTAGATTAATTACATAGTCCAACTATGAACGAGTCTCATTTTATGAAAGAAAATGAACTAGTCTCATCTCATATAGTTAAGACTGATGATATGTTCATGCTGCCAAATGTTTGGTTGCTTGTCTCAGGTTTTCCTTAACGTTGACATGGTCAATTCTGTAACATGCTGTCCACTGCTAATTACTGGTTGCTTGGTCTGTATTTGGTTCATAACCTAAGTATATATACCAAAACTGATCAAACAATTTACCCAACTTGCTGCAGTTGTCATAAACTGATAACTGGTCCTACTGTCCTACATCCAGGTCTAGGGGGTGGTTGGGAGACTATTGAGAATAAGAAGAAGAAATCAGGGCAAACATTTGGGAGGGGACAATGGGCACCACGGACTTCATCCTCGAATGCTCCACCCAATGCAGCATGCCAAGCTTGAATGGCAATGGATCTTCGCATACTTCAGGAAACAATTTGGCTCCTCAACTTGAATGGCAATGCTCATCTTTGGGAACACGTAAGAAGTCAGATTTTGCATTTCGAGGTGATATCTGGTACTCAACTCCTTGTAGATGTGATACTTGATTTCCATAGTTATGATTCAACATGGAGAGGGACCCATATTTCATTTGTAATAGGAAATGTTTCATAGTATTTAAAAAATGTTCCCAACATTTTCAAAAAAATGTATACATGTTTCAAGTATATGTTTCTAACAGTTTAATTTCAATAAAGTTGTTCTCATAATTTCAATAAAAATGTTTCATCTCATTAAAAAATATTTGTGAAGGCTAAATGAAATATTTACACATTAAAAAATATGTTCATGAATTTTTAAATTGTTGTAAAAATTTAAAAAGTTGTATAATTTAAGAAAAAGTTTCGTACCATTAACAAATTCATTCATTAATATGTGTGTGTCTTAGTTTATGTTTGTGCGCGTGCGTGAAAGTTGGCTCTCTAGCACGTTGTACCAGCTTTGTGCTAATTAACATGAGGCTCACTGTCGGAGCTGTGGCCGGACCTGGCAATGACGGAGTGGGCAGAAGAGATTGGATAGGAAGGAGAGGCGATGGGAGGGGACCGGAGAGGGCAAGAGGCCTAAGGTTTTGACTAGAGTTTGGTAGACGCAGGGTGGAGTTTTTTAGGGGGGTGGTGGCTGGCGTTGGCCATAGTAGGCCGATACGACATGACGACACTGTCCAAGCCTCGCCATACCCGCCCCACATACGTCAAGATATGGGGTTGCCGGAGAGTCCAAACGGTTGGGCTGGTTGTGGGGCGGCTTTGAGGGTTCTAGTTGTAAATGCTCTTACTCCTTTTTTTATGGGCAAATGCTCTTACTCCTTATCTCTAACTTAAGGATGTGGGGTCGGTTTAAGAAACATTAAAATATATTATCATGTGGTTCGAAAAAAATTGATAGGAAAGAATGTGTATATACAATATATCAAGACCAAGTGATAGTATTATGATGTATTGATCTGGCTCGTATATATAGAATAATGCGAGGGAGAAAGATTTGGAGTAGAGGGCAAGTGGTAAAGGGTTTCAAACATATTATACTTTTATAACTCTTTCTATCTATAAATTAAGGGAAACAGATAAATCCACAATAAAGGGAATGTCTGCTTTGGTCGCCAGGGTTTAAAGTGGTTTCCATCCTGCTCAAAAGGAAAGGAAAGTGCCAGCTCCTCTCGACACTAGAAGAAAGAGCAGAGCGAATCCTCGCGATGTCTGGCAGTAGACGTCGCGGAAAGCCTCCCGGCAACTGCGACAACCCAGGTGAGGGCCCCCCCTCCTTGCCGCGGTTCCGAGATGTCTGTGTGCTCTGGGGCGTGCGGTGGCTGGACCTGGGGGCTGGGGGCAAATCAATTGTGCATCTGGTGATTTGTTTTTGCTCGATCCATCCATCAGGGCAAGGACCGATGAGGAGTGATCTGTGAATTAGGCATTATTATTTGATTAGTATTATTCTTATTAGGTTTTGGTTTCTTTCTTTTTAAGGGGATTCAGTTAATTGAAAATTTACAAATCTGGCCGGGATTTGGGATCTCCCTCCCCCTGTGTCGTCTAACCGAGCGAAGCGACTAGGGCCTCCCTTATCCCCCTCAGGCCGCCGCCTACGTGCGCCACCAGGCCTTGCCTGAGTGGTGCCGGTGGTGGCGGCCCCATCTTCCCCCTCCCGCTCGGCGATCCGGCTCATGTGGAGGCGGCTGGCGGCGGTGCCCCTTGGCCTTTGACGAAACCAACGATAGTTCCGCCTCGGGTGGCGTAGTGCCGAGTGGTGAGGTGGCGGTGGTGCGGCTGCTTAGCTAAAGTATGTTCATCTTTGGGAACACGTAAGAAGTCAGATTTTGTATTTTGAGGCGATATCTGCTCCTCAACTCCTTGTAGACGTGATACTTGATTTCCTTCTTTCTTGGGATGTACCTATCTGGAAAGAAAGAACAACTTATCATATGAAGTATCATTATGATTCAACATGGAGAGGGACCGATATTTCATATGTAATAGGAAATGTTTCATAGTATTACAAAAATGTTTCCAACATTTAAAAAAAATGTTTACACATTTCAACTATATGTTTGTGACAGTATAACTGTTCGAAGAATCTAAAACAAAATTGTTCTCATAATTTCAATAAAAATGTTTTGTCTCATTAAAAAATATTTTGACATTTAAATGAAATATATACACATTACTAATATATGTTCATGTAACTTTTTAAACTGCTTTATAAAAAATATAAAATATTTACAATTTCAGAATAAGTTTCAAACCATTAGTAAAAAGGGTGTGACACTAATAAAAATATATATTCTAACACTTAAATATGTTTGCATGTTTGAAAAAAAATGTTTTTAGCATTTTTCGGAAAAATGGTAAATGTGTGTTAAAAATGTTCACCAGGCGTATAAAAATGTTCAGTGTGCATTTGACAAATGTTTAGCTTGTATTTAGAAAAAAAATCAACGTGTATTTAAAAAATGTCAACAGGTATGTGAAATTTTTCCAACCTATATAAATGATATGTACAACAAGTTATTTAAACAATTCAACATATGTACGAAAAATCAAATAAAAATGAGAACCAATAAAAAATAAAAAAGAAAACCAATAAAATAAAAAAAAGAAGAAAACCAACAGAAAAGAGGAATAAAAATCATGAGAGCATCCACACTAGTACTAAGTATGTACCCTTAAGGTTATCGAGTTGAGTGAAAATGTTTGCTTACTAGAAACGTCTGCTCGGGGAACGATCCGTGCACCAACACTTGTGGTGCTACCGGTGCACCGGATGCTGTACAACATTTTGAAAATCTGAAAAAAATTTGAGCACATTGACACAATATCAATGTATGTCGTCACAAAATTTCATATCAAAATTTAAAATATTTTTTGAGTTACAAAAATTACAAAATTGACATCAGTGTGATAATGGGCCAAATCTAAAGCCCAACTTATGTTACGTACTATCAGTGTTGAATTTGTCATTTTTGTTTTAGGAGTTGTGTTTCGAATTTTCACTTGAGATTTTGTGACAATCTACATTAATGTTGTGTCAATGTGCTACATTTTTTCTAGAATTTTTCTAGTATTTAAAATGTGCGACTTGAGTTCGGTGCACCGGTAGCACCACAAGCACCGGTGCACCGGATATTCTCCCGGGGGAGGGGGGCAACAACTTCCTAGCCGAGAGACCTTCCACAACAGTACTAAAAATGACAAAGGCACAAACTTAGGGGCATGCAAAGGACACAGCATACAAAAACAAGTTGACATTCGTACGATATCATAGGGCCAAATAAGGTTTTTGAGGTTGCCTTTTCATGATAGGTAAAAGCAACAATATATGATGGGCATGTTCCATAACCTATACCATATAATAAATATATTAAATGGTTTTATTTATGTTATAATTTTATATGTTGTGTCTCCTATAATCTTATTTTTAGACAACCTTGGAAAATGTAGTATGACTTATATGTTCAGATGGAGGGAGTATATTACATTTTTGTCTTCGTAGAGAAAACAACATAATTGTTTCTATCGTATGCAAGGTACAATCGTATAAATATTCTGTATTGGCGAAATAATGTATATAATAAGCCCTAGGAAAAATAAGTCATGACTAACTATACAATGGTTCTGGCAATTCATTATAACGTACAATAATTGAATATCTATCTATCTATATCTATATCTATCTATCTATCCATCTATCTATCTATACATCTATACATCTATACATATAATAATTAGCCACTTCCTAAAAATTCTCACGTTAATTAGAAAATACGAGCCGTTAATCTGTGTGGGGGCCTTATTCTTACGGTTTAGATTAGCCGATGAAATCTCCGAAGAAAAAAAAACACTCGAAAGGCTTGAAATCCTTTCTTAGAAAAAAAAAACTCATATTTTAATACACTCCACGACCACTTTTTCACAGTTGAAAATATAGAAACGCTTATCTCAATCTATCCACAGAATAAAAAGAACTTTTCCTCATGCACCCGAGATCCCATCTGTTCCTCCATCTAAAAAAAAGAACACCCATGGAGGTAACGTTAATTTATCGCAGATTTGTAGCCGTCTCAAAAAAAGGATGCAAAGAACTCCATCTGTCCCTTTCCGAATGTCTCACTATACCACTTCTTTGGCCAAAAAGAAAATCGCCTAAAATAGGTGCAGCATCAGCATGTAGGTTCCTTTCCTTCACATCGATCTGAAAAAAAAATCTCTCAAAATCGCTCTTGGTTCCTCTTCTTCCCGTCAATCTGAAAGATACATCGCCGTAGTCATGAGTGAGTGCCGTGTTCCCTATCTCTTATTCTTGCATGCCCTGCCAGCTGTCGCGTGCATCGGCCGCTCCAGCTCCCTGATCCTCGCGTACACGATCTCGAAGGCCGCCGTCGTCGCGATGTGTGCTGCTCGCAGGCCCGCTGGTTCACGATTAGGAAGATTAAAATCGCGGGCGAACGGAACTAGCCGACGGAAAGTTTGCCGCGATGGCTTACGAAGAAACGGCGCGATCTCCGGCGATTGCGGCGTGATCTCCTGCGATTCCGGGAAGGAAGTAAATCGCCGGTGCAGATTTCACCCGGAGATAGCGCCGCGATAGCGGTCTTTTCGCCCGGGATTTTAAACTAAACACCATCATCACATCGCTGCAGTAGGTGAGGATGCCCCAAGACCAGCAATGATGCACTTAGGCGAGTAGTAGGGAGGGACTGGAGCGGCCGAGCTAGCTCGATGACCTGTTGCTGCAGGTGCAGGACCCAGGACGTGGCCAGGGCGGGGCTGTACCTGGAGTTGGACGAGGCCAGTTATGAGACCGACATATATGCGGGGTCTGTTTTGGCGGAATTTTCCGCGCCGACCCGCATTTTGGCGGTTATTTTGCGGGTCGGGGCCTTTTACGGGGTCTGCTAGAGTTGCTCTTAAAGGGCTTGACATTTTGGTGCACCCAGAACGATCTACACGCCATCATGATATCGAAATAGTTGGTTCTCTGGCATGTTGTGCTAGCTCTGCACCGATTATGATTCTGTTGATGCAAAATAACAAAATGACCTTGTTCTAATGTGCAGAGATATATATACTTAGCTAAAAAAATGTTTAATTTTGATCCTAAAAAATGTTTAGTTTTGGGAAAATGTTTGAAATGAGATTTTGCATTTTGAGGCAATAGTTACTCTTCAGCTCCCTTGTATATGTGACACTTGCTAGTCATCTTGCTCGGGATGTATGTACAAGGAAAGAAAGAAAAGCTTTCCAAATGAAATATCCTTATGATTCAACATGGAGAGAGACTGGTATGTCATGTAAAAAAATGTTCCTAACATTTTTTAAAAATGCTCACGCATTTCAGAACTATGATTGTGACACTATTATGATTGTTTGTACCACGTAATAAAAGTTCTTCTCATAGTCTCAAAAAAAATTCTGATCATTCAAAAAATGTTTGCGACATTTAATAAACTGTTACATGTTTCAACAAAAAAGTTATCATATTTCTAAATTTTGTTTTAAATGTAACAAAATTTTGATGTAATTTAAGATAAAGTTCATACCATTCAAGAAAAAAACTTCCATAAAAAATGTTCTACGATAATTCACTGGCGTGGACGAGCTCGCCTGATCTCGTTATCTTGAGTCGTCGACTCGTTCCGGGATATGGTGTGGACGTGATGTGTCAGAGAGCGTACGGCGGATTATTTAATGCGCATGCTGGATGGAAAGAGCCCACGTTTGTACAGCGCGAGTAGACGGACGTCTACGACCCAGCGACGGCGTTTCGAAACTGCACCAACGTGAGCGGGCCGGAAGGATGCAACCTGCTTGTTAAGTACACGCCCTTGGAGAGCTTCGAGCCTCGAATTTTTTTTTTTTTGAAAATTAACTTCGAGCCTCGAATTTGTCATGTGCGTATATATTAATTAATCATGGCAAAAACGAAAATATAAAGGTGAACATGGTTACACGCGCACCCACGTGAATAGAAAATGCAACAAAAAAACACTAGAAAAACATAAAAAAAATCTGAAATTGTGGTGTATCATACCTAGTCCACTATTCAACTCATGTGGGAAGTTTGGTAAAGTATTGAATCCCATGTATTCCGAGTGAAGAAAATACAATTGGATCATACTATTCATCAACAATGTTTTTTAATATAGCTTTCATTTTTTTATTTTTTTCCTAGATTATACTACCGCAGTTGTGATTTCTTTGTGAAACTTTATACATGAGTGTACCGGTTGACTATGTATATTAAAAAAGCAGACTTTTTGGTTTTTTCTAGTATTTTTTCAAATTAAATATTCATAAGGGGTGCGCGTGGTGTGGAACCATGTTCAGAAAATCTGTGTCCTGTCAAAAATCCATCTATAAAACATATGTGATGTATCCATGATTTTTTTTATTTTGAAAATATCCAAACTAATAAAAAGTTGCCATGGAAATATTAATTTTTTGAAACATATGCTTCTACTCCCTCCGTCACGGTTTAGAAGGCGCACTTGAAAATTCTCCGGAACCTAGGTGGTTATCTATTGGCTGTGAGATGGGCTAAAAAATAGCATTCACACTATGCATGCATATAGGAATAGTATATAGGAGTACTACTTAGCTACTAGAAATAAATGCAATGCGCCCTAAACCTTGTCTATTGTGAAAACGCATGCAAATTTAATCGTGCCTTCTAAATTGTGACGGAGGAAGTAACAAAAGTTGCCATGGAAATATTCGTTTCAAGACATAACATGTTGTAACATATAGTTGCAGTGTGACGAAAGTTCGCATGGCAATAATCATTTTCAAAAGCCTATGTGATGTAATAACAAAAAATGTTCAGACCATTCAATTGGAACATTTGCGAGAGATTTGATGATCCGCGATGAAGTTGCCCTAATAATAGAAAATTGGTATTCTTGGCTTACCCAAGGCAAGTAAGTGGGCATGTCATATTTGTGCCTAACAAATTGTGAGCCTCTTTTCCGTAGGGACGGATCAGCGCGCTGCTCCTCGCAGATGTCGATCTTAACCATATTCAGGGAAACAACATTTAATTAGTTGGCATGCAAACGAATTAGGCATAGGGAGACCGAAGCTACTCACTCTGAACTGCTGCATGCTGCTCCTAGCTAGCTATCCCATCACGTTAGCGGTCTGCCAAATCACACACCATCCATGCGGCCGTCACGGCGACAGCCAGCTCCGTCACGACGTCCCTCCAGGCCCACACCAGTATCCCACCCTTTCTGCCTCCTACAAGAAGCCGTATTTCTGTCCGTCCATAATTGCATCCTCCACGTGACCTTGTACCGTTGGTCCACAAACCAGGAGCATGCGAGCTCGTCGGCCGTATCGCTGCTCTCGAGGGGAAATGCCATTTCTTCTTTCTGAACCATTGTTACTGGTTTAGTTTTCATTTAAATTTCATTGAGAAGGTGATAGGCCATGGGTTACAGATGGTTTTACTGGAGCACATTTTTAGGAACATTGTCCATTATCCCGATTACTGGAGTAATAGATGAGTAATAGAGGAGTAATAGAGGAGAGCAGCGAAACAAGTCTGGTGCACAAAGATTGTGAATGGGGTTTCACTCATTGAACGCGATATGTTTAAATTCTTCTGACAAGTGGCGCTCACTCATTGAATGGGAAAAAGTTCAATGGCAGTGACCGCTCGATTGTCTGCACTCAGCAATGAAAAGCTCTAGACCTGAACTTTTCGTAATGCTTAGGCTCACCGCTATTGCATTGCATGCCAATAAATTCACCCTCGTCTGTTCGACATCCTTGAGATGCAAGAGAAGAATCGGCCACACGGCCCACACCCCACACCCCAACCTTGCCATAAGAGATTTAGAGAGGCTGACCTCAAAACGCAAGAGAAGCATTTTTAACATACCGGCCCTACCAATAGGGATTCAGTGGAGAAGATTTAGAGAAGGTTGGTTGCGTGGGAAATCAGGATACACGCAAAGCTTGCAAACAACATAGGCAACTTTATTTGGGGGCAATTTGTCAGGCGATTAATTTGCAGTAGAGAGGCCTCCGTAGCTATTCATACGATTTTAGACTTCCTTGCAACTACGAGTTGGGTCCTTCTATTTCATAGCATTAAACCATTAAGATATCCTTGAGGGTTTCTCCTCAAGAGTGGTTCACTGAACTATTGTACTTCTACGGTATTACCAACCATAATTGGTTAATTAATCCAGACTATTATTCTCTCCGTTGGGCATAACAACCATTATAAAAGCAATGACTCTCGCGTCAAGTGGCGCCCATTGCCCGCGGAGGACGTAGCTCCCCTTCATGCAGTGGTGATTCCAGCTAGCGACCCACTCCTCGTCTTCGGATCCTACCCCGGTGGCTTTGGGATTGTTCAGACATAGGCCGGGCCGAAATCCCTGCTTGGCTTGCTGATGCTAGCAGCAGAGATACCTGCGGGTGTCGTCCCCTTCTTGGAGGCGCTACCATGGCCTTTCTTCGTCCCCTCTTTGAGCACCAAAGGAAACCCTAGGTGCGGTTCCTCTGATCAAATGTGGCGGCGCCACAGTGTCGTTCCCCTTCATGAAGGCGTCATCTTGCTTGCTCATGGCGTCCATGGTGATAGCTTTCGAGATTTTGGGCGTCGTTTGGTTTAATGTTTCCCTTGGCCAGGATAGTTTAGCGTTGTAGTGTAGCTTCTACTTTGGCTGAGCATCCCACGTCTCTCTACTTTGGGCACCATGTCTACGTTATCTTGTGGTTGTGCCTTCTGATATACCCCTCCTTGTTCTCATTCTAACTTCTTCTATGAATGAAAAGATACACAAGTTTTACGTATTCGTGAAAAAAAAAAGCAATGAAATGACTGATCGAGAAAATATAAGAAAACACGTATACACAAAAGATTGATAACAATATGTAATAGTACAATGTACTTCCACATGAGTTGTTTGGGCTGTTCTGAACGAGATTGAACAAACTATATGTATAGTACTCGCACAGGTGGTTGAACCATCGATGATCCATAACAATAATAAATTCTGCAAACGACTAAATCTTTAGTCCATCGGCCGGCTACTTTTTGTACGGAAGTAATAGCTTTATCCACCGGCCGGCTACGTTACTATGTTAATTAGTGCATTATTCAGTACGACCTAAGGCTGGTCGTAATGGTAGTATCATAGGTAGTATCATGCATGCCAACTAGGCAATTTTGATGATGTGTCATAGCATTAAATGAAGAAAGAGAGGGTGTAGTATCATATCATGATACCGTATCATATTAAATGCTAAGCTGCCTTGTGTCATGCATGGCAATAAATAGAGTACTACATGATACTAATATATGATACTATGCATTAGGGAGGTAGTATCATATACTAGTATCATATGCATGATACTAGTATATGATACTCCCCATTACAACCAGCCTAATCAAAATGGAACCCGGCCCAATAGATGAGGTGGAATCTCTTATTGGTAAAATAGAAAATCTTTAATTGGCCACTCATCCGGAAGACGGTCCACAACCTCAGCCGGCCGGCTCCTTAATACAGTACTTTTCGGTCTTTTTTATTCGGCCTATTAGATTTGTGGCCAGTCAAACATTATAAAGTTTGACCAAATTTATTTTAATAAATATCAATGTATACAATATCAAATGTATATACTATAAAACTATATTTCGTAATCAGTCCAACAATATTGATTTAGCATTGTGAATATTGATATTTTCTTCTATAAATTTCGTCAAAGTGGATACTTTAACTTTAGACAAAATTTATATGCAGACTAAAAAGACCGGAGGGAGTGCATATAAAACACTAAGTAGAAAAGTTGACATCGAATATGCTGCTATTGCTACGTTCGCTCTTCTACTTAACTACGGTTGCTAACATCGTCCGTGAGTGCTTACCTGCTTGGTGGTCAACAATGTCTTTCATGGGACTGGTTATCCTCCATGCGCTGCTATTGCCATTACCTACATGGAGAGCCACCGCCTCTAACCCCTTGGTGAAGCCAGGCTGCCAGGCGCGATGCGGCGACGTCGGCATCCCCTACCCTTTCGGCGTCGGCGCCGGCTGTTTCCGCCCCGGCTTCGAGATCTACTGCCACAACATGACAGCGTTTTTGCCGCCGGATGCCACAGTCCAGCTGGGTGAGGAACCTAAGATGTCCGTACGGGTGCGGAACATCACCTTGGCGCCTCGCGCGCACGTCCAGGTGTCCCTGCAGGTGGCGCACCAGTGCTTCGACGCCGCCGGCAAGGAGACCAGCCGCTACGACGGCAGGATGGAAGTCAACCCACTGGGCGTGTACAGCATCTCGAGCACCGCCAACGAGCTCTTCGTCCTCGGCTGCAGCACCTTCGGCTACTACACCGCCGGCAGAGGGCAGAACTCCGGCGGGTGCGTGGCCTACTGCGACACACTTCAGAGCACGCGGGACGACCGGTGCGCGGGCGTCGGCTGCTGCCGCGTCGACATCCCGCCGGGCCTCACAAACACCAGCATGAGATTCGGTGACTGGCCACGCAGTAACCTCACCCCCTGCAACTACGCCTTCATCGTGGAGAAAACCCACTACGTCTTCCGGACGGATCGCCTGAGGACGATGCCTGACCCACACAAACGCTGGCACCTGCCGCTGCGGCTCGACTGGGCCATCCGGCACGGCAATAAGTCCATGTCATGTGTCCAGCTGACCAAGTCGCCAGGATACAGCTGCCTCAGCAAGCACAGCGAGTGCGCGGAGGCACATGGTGGTCCGGGCCCGGGCTATACCTGCAAGTGCGCCAATGGCTACCAAGGCAACCCCTACCTAGACAACGGATGCACAGGCAAGAGCTAAATAAATTTCGAACTCCCTACGCTTTCATATTATTTCATAAAAAAAGAGTTAAAGAGGAGTTATTTAATCCTCATGCATTTATCTTACGATTTATTTTTGTTGAAACTTTTTATTCTATTCATCATCTGTAATGATAGTAGAGTACAAGGAACATAAATAAAAAAAATAAAAATTACATCTATCATTACTAGAATCTGGTTTTGTCCCGAGTTTCAAAACTTCACCGAGTTCATTCTGTCGGAAACTCGGCAAACTTCTGTCTGCTGAGTTTAACCCAAAATTCGACACGGCAGTGATAAGCAACTCGGCAGAGATCTGGCTTTGATAGGTTCAGATGAAAAAGGACTCTGGGAACAAAAAAAAACCCTGCAGAATACCAAGTTCGCCGAGTTCCTGACGGAAGGAACTCGGCACAGTCTGACATGCGGGCCACGCCTGGCAGCAGGCGACGGACCGATGACGGCGGCCTCTGTTTGCCGAGTTTCGTTTAACGGAAACTACGTAAACATTTTCAGTATTTCATATTCCAAAAATTAGAATTCCAGTGTGTCCATCTTTGCCGAGTTCCTGATAGAATGAACTCGGCGAAGTTATGACCGTCAACTTGTGTTTTGTCCCACCTCGCCTGCACGAGACGCGTGCCGACCAGCTTTAATAGCCGTGTCGGCTGACAGTTGTAAGCCTATCTGTTGTTGCATTACGTTCATCAATTTTCGCTGTGTGAACCAGACAGCTTAACACTAGATTGCATTTCCTCAATCGATGATCTTTCATCAAGTGTCAAGTTCATCTCATTCATGTACGTTGATAGCCCAATGAAAGAGATTTTTAATTTAAATATTTTTTTCATTTTTCCATTGTTCTTCAGTTTTGTCGTCGTTATATGTTTTTCTTTTTCTAAGAACGTCTTCAATGTAAAAAATGATCTTGTTCTTGTGTATGTTTGCTGAGCTTCGGCTAAGGGAAACTAAACACATGCATAGTGGTTTAGTCCCACCTCACCGCACGAGGAGCGACCCGGCCTGCTTAAACTGATGTGTCGTGCAAATGCGGCAAGCTTGAATCATAATTGCACCATTTGTGGAAGATATGATTGTTACTATGAATCTTCTCTGCTTATATGTAGGGAAGATTTATAGTCACGAATTGTATCCCTCACAAAGGGAGCATTGATGGCTACTCAACTCTTTTTTAAATAATTTCATCTCAAACTCCGTCAGTCCATACTGCCTGTCAGGGTAGCCTTTTTTTACCGGGCCAACCGCTCGATGGTTTGAGAGGGGTTTGCGACGCCCACTAGGACCTCAACTGCATGCAACGCGCATATCAACACTTAGCTCACGGCTAGGATATCGGCTTCGTACATACGAAACCCAGCGAAGAAAGCCGCATCTGGCTAGTCTGTGGATAATGATAATGACAAAAGCTACCTAGCGCTGATGTAAGCTCCTGTACATATTATTCTCCCTCTATAAAGCTATGGTACACCGTTGGTGTACCCTCGAAAAAAAAGATAGTAACAAAAGCTCGCCGCAGACGATGGACTTCATAGATGCAATTCTTCTAGCTAAGGACGAGGAGGTAGTTAAGGATGGTCAAGAGGACGGAAGAGTTGGAGAGAAGCAGCTGAATGCAACATGCATCACTTGAATGCATTGAGCTTCACTTACCCCAATTCCAGCTGACCAGAGGCGGAGGGGGTACATGTTTTGTCCATAGATTTTTGCTTTTAAAAAAACGCATGTATATGCCAAGTGTCATGCAGGAGAAACTCGGTAAAGACCTAACAGGCGGTCCAGCGATTGTTCATCCACACAGCCACAAAACGGTTAAGGTCATCGGCCAACGGACGCCACCCCGTGGCATTACTTCTACGTCAGCGATGGTTTCGTTGTGGAATGATCGCTATTGGGAACCCGTATGCAGATGGATTCTCGTATACAATAAAATTATCCAAAAGTAAAAGAACAAAGGAAGTGTAATTAAGTGGGAAAATGATTTGACTTAAAAGCTCTCTCAATGTGAGTACATCCATCAATCCTCACTTTTGTGAAGGTGTTGAACTATCATGTTACACAACAAATGCTTGTTCATCTGCTTCACAAAGAGACCATTGCTGGTTGAGAAACAAGATTAGTGCTTTTGGAGTACGCGACTATTTAAGCCGGTCGTGTGGCTGCTCGCGTGGCGAGCTGGGACTAAACACCCAACCCCGTCTAGTTATGGCCATACATTTTTTTTAAACGCACGTATATGCCAAGTTGTATGTGGAAGAAACTCGGTAAAGATAGGTGGGACCAGTGATGACATGGTTGGCTGAAATTTCAGGGGTCACAGCTTTGCTAAGTTTTATATGTGCTCTGCCGAATTTCTTTGAAACATGGCACAATTGGCGATTCTAGTAGTGTATGTCCATAGAGCACCTAGCGACAACTACAAGCTCTCAAGCAAATCGAAGGCATACCGTCGTCATCACCCTCGCTCATTGGAGCCAAACACAACTTGTTGTGTAGTAGACAGTCGAAAAGTCATTATGTAAGACCCCATATGACCAACGACCCAATACCGTAACCTTGACCGATGAAAAGAAGTGTAGATCGGAACGATCTAACCTGTAGACACACGAACAAAAAATAAATGAAGACTGGATCCACGGAGTTACATCAAAGATTAATACCGACTGAATCCCATGAGATATGTCAGAGACACACATCCAGACGCCCTCTGATGACTATACGCATTGCGGTCGGCATGAGGGCTAGGCATAGAGGACCTTATTCCATCTTTAGGGAGCCGCCACCGCCACTCCTTACTTCACAGAACACAAACGTAATTGACCAAAAACACCTAAAACGGAGTTGGAACCACACCCCCTCCAAGGGAGGGGGCCCACCGCGCCTCCATAGCCTAAGGCCATGGGAGACAACGTGGACAAGCGACAACACCGGTGGGAGGTCAAAAAACCTTAATGGCCTGTGCATTAGCTCACTACTTCTCAATTTTAATATATGAACAAAATGTAGAAAAAAACGTTGTTGAGGAATTCATTAACTAGTACGTAGTTGCTCGGTTGGCTGACAAGTAGGGTATAATAGGCTAATCGGTAAGTTAATCAGCCAATTAATCAACTAATCGGCTGATTAATTAGTTTATCGGCTACTCAGAGACCCTGTGAGTTGGTTTTAATTGGTCATTTAACTGGTTAATTGGGCTACCTCTTGAACAACGGAACAGCACTACGATGCTTTTTTTAGGAGTTAGCTATAGTATCAACTTTGCTAATGCTCCCGTTATCCCATGATGTTGAATCGGTTTCAGTTATTCTTTTCCTTTTTGATGGACGTAAGATTTCTGTTTTTATTTCTCCATCATTCGCTCAACTGGTATATGGGTAACACAGAGATCATTAATGTGACCATGGCACGCCTTCCCCGGGTCTCAACTACCCTGATGTACTCTCTCCATCTGGTGAAAAATGTACATATAGAAATTTTAAGACAAATTATAGAGTGGAGTAAAAAATGCATTGAAAAGGTGCAAGCCATCATCCCTCTTCTCTTTAATTTCCCAACCCCCAATAAGCTAAGTGCATAGAAATTAAGGAGACCATGTGTAGAATGTATTCATGATTACCGTGTGATGAGAGAGAAATATTTTTTTTCTACTGTAAAGTGCATTGGGAAGATAGAAGTACATTGCTTTGTGATAAATTTTAAAGCTAAATGTACACTCTTAACTGGATGAAGGGAGTACTGCACAATGTTGGTGGATCGCTCACATTTAGGAATGTTGGCTTTTCATCCAGCCAAAATTATAGTAGGTTTGGAGATGGTTGAGTGGGCATAATGGTTCCTTTCTGTATGTAGATATCGACGAGTGCAAGCAAACACAAACATATCCATGCTTTGGCAAGTGTACCAATATGAAGGGATCTTTTGAGTGCAGTTGCCCACGAGGATCCCGAGGCATCGCCACTCTACCTAATGGTTGTGTCAAATCCATAAACATAGGTGAGTATGAAACCTAGATTTTTACCTTCCTTGAGATTACATTCTATATAAAATGTCTTACTGTTAGTGCATGCTTTTTTATGTAGGCTAAAAGATACTTTTCTACTCTCTTCCGAAATCATTTTTATGATCATAATATTGGCTTCTTAATTGCAACTTCCTCACATGGCTTAGATTTGTCAGGTTTAACTTATGGTCCATGCAAAATCGAGTATACTATGTGGATAGAAGCTAATATAATTAGCTATAACTGTTACGTAGATAAATTTAGATTTTTTTTAGTGAAATTTTGATTGAATATTTCATTTCTAGTGTAGAAAATCCGTAAACAACATAGTTGTAGCACAAAAATAAATAAGCATCTAATGCCACCATCACTTATAGAAAAAAAATAAAAGAATAATCTATAGTTAAGAAGCAAACATTCAGATACCTGGAATAAATAAATAAGGCCATCTACAACGTATATATGATTAAATATGTCATGATTGGATAAATACAATTCAGATTTTTGAAGCATAAGTCAATGCTCTCCTGTAGACAACGACCCAAGTGGGTTTTGGTAACATGCTGTTTGTTTGACTTACTGGGTATACTGGATCCTCTTGTAACTTGGGTAATATGTTGATAATAAGACTTCAAACCCTAGATCAAACAATTATTGTATTCCCTCATATATTTGCGTTTGGTTATCCCAATCCTTAATTCCTTTCCCACTGATCTATTTTTTGCAGCTCTAATTATTGGTTTATCAGTTTCGAGTGGCCCGACTATTCTACTTCTGTTTGTTTGCACAAAATTAGTACTCCACAAGCTTCAACATCAAAAGGCCGAAGACCTGAGAAAAAGGTTCTTCAATCAGAATCGTGGACAACTGTTGCAACAGTTGGTGTCTCATAGGTCAGACATTGCAGAGAGAATGATAATTCCATTAAAGGAGCTAGAAAGGGCTACAAACAACTTTCATCAAACCCGTAAGGTTGGAGGAGGAGGGCATGGTACTGTATACAAAGGAATTTTGTCTGACTTGCATGTTGTTGCCATCAAAAAGTCAAATATTGTGGTCAAGAGAGAAATTAGTGAGTTTATAAATGAAGTTGCCATACTCTCACAGGTCAACCATATGAATGTTGTAAAGCTTTTTGGATGTTGTCTTGAGACAGAGGTCCCTTTGTTGGTCTATGAATTCATTTCCAACGGTACCCTATGTGATCATCTTCACAAGGAACCACTGGGATCAATAACTTGGAAAAATAGATTAAGAATCGCAACAGAAATTAGCAAAGCCCTTGTTTACCTTCACTCAGCCATTTCAGTCCCAGTAATACACAGAGATATCAAGTCAGCCAATATACTTCTTGATGACGCATTCACAACAAAGGTGTCTGACTTTGGAGCTTCAAGGTACATTCCTCGTGATCAATCAGCTATAACGACAGTGGTTCAAGGAACATTTGGATATTTAGATCCTACATACTATTACACTGGTCGACTAACAGAGAAAAGTGATGTTTATAGCTTCGGAGTAATTCTCATTGAGTTGCTTACTAGGAAAATGCCAACTACATATAGGTCATCTCAAGGAGATGGGCTTGTTGCACAATTTGTTGAACTATTTGCAGAAGGTAAATTGGATGAAATACTGGATCCTCAAGTCATGAAGGAGGGAGGTAGCCAGCTTGAGGAAGTAGCTGCTCTAGCCATGTCATGCATAAAACTAATAGCAGAGGAGCGACCAACCATGAGATCGTTGGAAATGACATTCGAACGCCTCCAAGGACACAAGGAGCCTGCCTTGGAAGATTTTCCATCAAAGACAAATGAGTTGAATTATTTGAGAGCCAGATATGCATCAGCAATTAAAAGGACAAGCTTGGAGAAAGTTAGTAGGCAATATACTCAGGAAGAAGAGTTTGTGTTGTCTGCCAGCTACCCTCGATAATTTTGTTTACACATGAAAGAGTTGTGGCAGGTTGTTGTCTGTAGTTTGCTCAACTTTTGTGTTGTCTGATCTTCCTGCCAGCTCCCTTGACCAATTGTGTTCTAGTTTTGTCAGCTGGTATGACTGCCTTATAGGCTGCATTAGACTAGCCACAATGGTGAGTAACTTACACTAGTAACATATATATATCCCTAGACTATGTTACTACCTTCATATTGGGTAGTAACATAAGTGTGGTAACATGCAAAGCTTCATTTATTAGGTTATAGACTCATATTGCATTGGGACTTGTGATGTTACAGTAACTAGCTAAGTTACTGTAACTACCTCTCTCCTCATTAACTCACTGCCACATAAGCAAATTTGCTGAGTTGGACTTGATGTTACTGCTGAAGTTAGTCCCACTGTGGCTAGTCTTAATCGCACTTGTGTCCTCTGATGAATATCAAAAGAGAAAAGGGCTGCATTAATCGCACCCTCGGCTTGCCTACTACGTACGCAACTGCATGAAGCGTATATAATACACCATGCACCCCAATGCACATCAAACAACTGAACGTCAATGGCCAAACCCAGCAAGTCCTATTTAACCTCTCCATCTTCTCCCACATTCATCTGAACTAAGTTTGCTTGCTACACATCAGTTACAAACTCATTGTGGACATATACCTGCTAGCTAGCTACACACATCCTCCTCACATACTGCAATAATGACTTCTCTCACAAGTCCATGGCTAGTGCTTTTCGTGGCCATGGGCTGCACGCTCCTCGTGGCAGCCCGCGGTGGTAGCGGGAACCCTACCGCCGGGTTCGAGAAAATGGTGCTCGTTGACGGCGACTTTCAGGTGCAGAGCCCATACAACGTGCCGGAGAGCCAGCGGTTCCAGTACCGCAATGGCGTGCGGACGTTTTGGGTGCACCGAAACGACAAGCCCTTCAACACTGCCACCCACACCAACCCCCGCTCCGAAGTCAGGCTCCGGATAAGTACACTGTCCGTCACCATATATACCAGCGCTACCTCCGAACCAGCCATGCATGGCCTCACACACATAGATGTAAATGAATTGTTCTTGATCTTTTAGGGCCACGACTACTCGTCGGGGGTGTGGCAGTTCGAGGGCTACCGCTACGTGCCGGAGGGGACCTCCGGCGCGTTGATGATGCAGATCCACAACTAGGAGGGTGCCGCGCACTCGACGGTGCTGATGTTGCAAGTCTACGACGGTGTCATGCGCTTCTACAACGGGACGACGGTGGAGCCTGACATCTACAACCGGTGGTTCCGCCTCAACGTGGTGCATCGACGGTGAGCACAAGTTCGGCACCAGCGTGACCCCCAGCGAGTCCTATTACTTCAAGTTCGGGGTGTACATGCAACACCACGACCAGTCTAGCTGCATTGAGTCGCGTTGGACCAACGTCACGCTCTACACTAAGCACTGAAGACATGTGTAGCATGCGTATTGGTATTGCGTTCTAGGTAGCATGCATGTATGTTTACACCACGTACGGGCCCTATGTATATTATTTTACACGAGTTGAATAAAATTTGTGGCTTTGAGTGTCCGTAATGTGAGCCATACTTGGAGGTCTAGCTGTGACAATGCCCTTATCTATACTACTATATAGTGTACCAATTTTGAAGTTTTGAATCTCAATCCTAGGAATGAACGTGAACCGTTGATATAGTCCATCGAATGGTCCAAAATGCTGGGATTCGCATCTACAGTATTAGCTGCCACAAATGTCCAGGTGGGGCAAAACTGGTTCGATCTTTCTGATCCCCCCTGCTCATAACTGTTGGCACGCGTGAGCCTCTGGTTCCCGCGCAAGACTCCGTTTCTCGCCTAAAGCCTCTGCCACCGCCTAAGGCGTCCAGATTTGCCTAAGGTGGGCAGATTGGCGCATAGGCAACCGACTTGAATGCCTAATGACCTAAGGCGGAAGCCTGAAGCATGTGTCTAAGGCATGGCCGATGCGTTGTCGTGTGACCTGATGCCCAAGCGTCGCCTAGGCGACGCCATAAAAACAATGGACATGGCACCAGCCACACAACGTCTCTATGTTTCTAAACTTTCAAATAGGTGGTTAGTATAACAATATGTTTCTAAACTTTCGAATAAGCCTTTTTATAACTGTTTGTACATATAAAAACTATGTTCTCAAAATTTGAAAAGAAATGTATCGTCTCATTCAAAAAAAGTTTGTGCTATTTACATAAAATGTTAACACCGTTGCAAAAATGTTAATGACGTTTAAAAATATCATGTAATTTAAGAATAAGTATGCTACCATTTGAAAAAGTTAGTTAATGACTTTCACAGAAAATGTTCTAACTCTTAACTGTGTTTGCAAGTTCGAAAATATGTTGATTGAATTTATGAAAAAGTTAAATGTCTGTCAAAATTTGTTCACCGCGCGTATAAAAAGTGTTTCGTGCCATTAAGAAATTGTTCCTGACTTTTCTGCAGACTGTTCATGCCTTTCACAATATATTCATGACTCATTTATATATTTTTTACAATGTAAAAAAATTCACATATTTTCAAAAAAGCTCTCACTCATTCAAAAAAAATTAGTGACATTTTAATAAAAACATTCATGTTTCAAAAATATGCTTATGACATTCATAAAACTGTTTTAAAATGTAAACAAATGTTTGTGTAATTTAAGAAAAAACGAAACCAATAAAAATAGGTAAGTGACTTTCATAACAAAAAATCTAACACTTAACTATGTTTGCATGTTTGAAAAGTTGTTGATGGCATTTATGAATAATGTTAAATGCGTTCTAAAAAATGTTTACCGTGTGCATAAAAAATGTTTGTGCCATTTAAATAAAATGTATAACCCTTTCAAAAATGTGCATAACATTTAAAAATAGTGTAATTTAAGAAAAATTATGGTACATTCAGAAATAAAAGTTAGTGACTTTCATTGGAAATGTTCTATCTCTTAACTATGTTTGCATGTTTGAAAATATGTTTATTATATTTATGAAAATTGTTAAAAGTCTGTTAAGAAATGTTCACCACACATATAGAAAATGTTTCGTGCCACTAAGAAAATGTTACAAACATTTTTGCAAAATGTTCTTGCCTTTCGAAATATGTTTATGACACTTTCATAATTTCTTGTACAATGTAAAGAAAATACTTCTCAATATAAAAAATCTATCGAATCATTCAAAAAAATGTTAGTGACATTTAAATAAAAATTGATGAGTTTAGAAAATATGTTCATGACTTTCAGAAAATTGTTTTAAACTGTAAAAAAAATGTACGTGTAATTTAAGAGAAAAATCGTACCATTTGAAAAAAGGTTAGTGACTTTCATAACAGAAATTATAACACCTACCTATGTTTTCACGTTTGAAAAAAGTTGACGGCATTTATGAATACTGTTAAATACGTTTAAAAAACTGTTCATCATGCAAATAAAAAATGATCAATGTGCATTTGACAAATGTTCAAGATGTATTAAGTCATGCCTAAATATAACACTGGAGTATCGATATAACTTAGGAGCCTCGTTGCAACAAGGCGATCGACATGGGAATCATCCATGACAAGAACTTGGGGAGTTTCGATGCCCATGACCAATGGTTTAAGGAAGTAAGGCGAGGCAAGGCGCCAGGGGGAGCCTCACCGCCTAAGCACTAAGTTATAAGGCAATGCGAGCTCTTAGAGGGTTCCGAGAATAGCGTAAAATTTGGTAGGTGGAGGAGGTAAAACAAATACTATAATGAAAAAGGAACCGAGAAGGATCTGCAAGAGAAGGGCAGAAGCATCAGGAGAGGAGGGGGAGAGGATCTGCGGGAGAGAAGGGGGAGGATCTCGATGAGAGGAGGGGGAGAAGCTGCGAGAGGATGTGCGCTTGGATTAGATCTGCAGCTCCAGCCGCCACCAAAGGTCCAGGTGGGGCAAAACCGGTTCGATCTCTCTGACCCCCCAGCTTATAATTGTTGGCGTGCGTGAGCCTCTGGTTCCTGCCCAAGACTCTGTTTCTCGCCTGAAGCCTCTGCCCCCTCCTGAGGTGTCCAGATTTGCCTAAGGCGGGCAGATTGGCGCCTAGGCAACTGACTTGAATGCCTAATGACCTATGGCGGAAGCCTGAAGGTTGTGTCTAAGGCAAGGCCAATGCATTGTGAACTGGGTGTGACCTGACTCCTAAGTCTCGCCTAGGCGACGCCATAAAACAATGGACATGACACCAGCCACACAACGTCTCTATGTTTCTAAACTTTCAAATAGGGTGGTTTGCATAACAATATGTTTCTAAACTTTCAAATAAGCCTTTTCATGACTATTTCTACAATATAAAAACTTCGTTCTCATAATTTCAAAAAAATGTATCATCTCGTTCAAAAAATGTTTGTGCCATTTAAATAAAATGTTTACACGTTTCAAAAAATGTTAATGACATTTAAAAAACATGTAATTTAAGAATAAGTATGCTACTATTTGAAAAAGATAGTTAATGAGTTCCATAGAAAATGTTCTAACTCTTAAATGTGTTTGCATGTTCGAAAATATGTTGATTGAATTTATGAAAAGTGTTAAATGTGTGTCAAAATTTGTTCACCACGCTTATAAAATATGTTTCATGCCATTAAGAAAATGTTCCTGACATTTCTGCAGAATGTTCATGCCTCTCACAATATGTTTATGAAACTTCTATAACTCTTTGCACAATGTAAAAAAATTCTCATAATTTAAAAAAAAAAACATTTCGACTCATTCAAAAAAAATGTTTGTGACATTTTAATAATAACATTCACGTTTTGAGAATATGCTCATGACATTCATGAAATTGTTTTCAAATGTAAAAAACGTTCGTGTAATTTAAGAAAGAAATCAAACCATTAATAAAATGTTAGTGACTTTCATAACAAAACAAAAAAAATCTAACATTTAACTATGTTTGCATGTTTGAAAATTGGTTGATGGCACTTATTAATAATGTTAAATGTGTTCTAGAAAATGTTTACCATGCATATAAAAAAGATCAATGTCCATTTGACAAATGTTCAGCATGTATTAGGACATGCCTAACTATGCAATAGTTCTGGAACTCGTAATAACCACAATACTCGAATATTGACATAGTTTAGGACCCTTACTTCAACAAGGTGATCAACATGGGAATTATCCATGACATGAGCATGGGGAGTTTCAATGGCCATTAACAATGTTTTAAAGCGGTAAGGCGAGGAAAGGCACTGAGGGGGGTGGCTCACCGCTTAAGCACTAAGGCATAAGTCAAGGCGACGCCTTAGAGGGTTCTAAGTAGCAGAATAGAGTTGAATTTGGTAGGGGGGGGGGAGGTACAACCAATGGTGTCATGGAGAGGAGGAGTTGAGGAGGATGTGCTCGAGAGGAGGGGAGAAGCTTCATGAGTGGAGGGGGAGAGGACCAGCTTCAGAGGAGGGGAAAAGCTACGAGAGAGGAGGTGAGGGCGGATTGGATCTGCAGCTCCAGCCGCCACCAAATGTCCAGGTGTAGGAAAGCTGGTTTATTCTCTCTAATCCCCCAACTCATAACTATTGGAGCACACGAGCCTCTGGTTCCCACCAAGTCTGCCACCTGAAGCCCCTACCCCGCCATGACGCATCCAAATGTGCCTAAGGCGGGCATATTGGCGCCTAGGTGGACGATTTAAACGCCCGATGACCTAAGGCGGACGCCTTAAGCATGTTTCTAAGGCAAGGCTAATGCCTTGTGATCTGGGTGTGCCCTGACGCCTAAGTGTCGCCTAGGCGACGCCTTAAGGACGCCATAAAAATAATGGCCGTGACACACGCCACACAACTTCTCTATGTTTCTAAACTTTCAAGTAAGATGGTTTGTATAACAATGTGTAGGATGACTAAATGTTGAATAGACTTCTTTATATATTCATTTCTGGCTAACTAATGATATCCATATGATAGAGACCAAAATCATGTACTTGAGGTAAAACAAACATTCCCAAGTATTATACTGACTTCACAGGCATAAATAATGTCTTATCCTGGTTACAATGGATTTGATACAATTGATGACAAGAGAAATGTACCATACATGGTAATAACTTATCATCTTTAATAGAGAATAGATATACCCAATCAATATTGTTGATGAGTGGGCGTGCTACACTGAATTCCATGCATATTTGTTTTTCCCTCTAGGTCATTGAATATAGCTCAATATATGAGGCACATCAGAAATCCACATAGGCTTAATGATACGTTCCTAAGCTCCCCCATGCACATACATACAAATAATAGATTTGAATTTGAATGCGTATATAATGAATATTAAACTAATGCAATATTTGGTTTTGTGTTTACTCACTCCATAATTTTTCGGTGATGACATCAATGCAAGTAATCACTATTGGAATGTGCGTCAGCCTCTCAGGTTCCTGAGTCCAAAAATGCATTGTTTATTATTGCTTACAACACGAAAAGCGCAAATATATCAGCGACCAGTAGTGAACTCTTGATGTCATAAAGCTAATAGATCTTGCATATTAGCACCTATCAAATCCGGTCGTTAAATTCCCCTCTCTATGGGCTAGGCCCATGGTATGAGCAATGGCCCACAACAACTCAAACAAAATAGACATGTTATATATATAGTAAGTTTTGGGTGTCTTATGGTTTTCTTAAGATGACGAACTGATAAACACTAGTCAAATCTGACCAATGTATCTCACATAAGAAGAAATGTTCATATCTTAATAAGGGCATTATCACAGCTAGATTTCCACATGTAACTCACATTACAGACACTAAAATGAAGAATTTTAATTCAACTACTAGTAATTAATATACATAGGGCCTCACGTCTAAAAATGCACGCTACTCCAGGATGCAATACCAATACACATGTTGCCGATCTTCTCAGTGCCTAGTGCAGAGTATGTCGTTGGTCCACTACGATTCCATTCAGCTGGACTAGTTGTGGTGCTGCATGCACACCCCATACTTGAAATAGTAGGACTCGCTGGTGCTTAGACTACTGCTAAACTTGTGCTCGATGTCGTGTTCACGGCCACCGTGGACTCTCGGATGTTGTATACGACACGGCGAGGAGGAATCACTGGCTGTAGATGCCAGGCTCAACAGTTGTGCCGCTATAGAAGAGCATGACACCGTCACAGATGTGCAACATCAGCATCAACGTTTGCGTGTGTCTAGCGCCTTCTTGGTTGTGGATCTGCGTTAGCAAAACCCAAAGGTCCCACACGGCACATAGTCATAGCTCTCGAACTTCCACGCCCCGGAAGAATAGCCATGGTCTGAAAGAATGGATGATCCATTAATTCTCTCTATCTCTGTGTGTGTGTGATGTCATAGATGGCTAATTTCGAGGGAGCGGTCGTATGTGATAGACAGTGTACATGATTTTTCATAGCTTACTTGGAGCCTCACTTTACAATGGTGGTTGATGTGGGAGCCGATGTTAAAGGGCTGCCATTTCGGTGCACCCAAAACATCTACACGTCATCGTGGTACTGAGATAACTGGCTCTCCAACACGTTGTGCAAGCTCGGCAAAGATTAATTAAGATGGTAATGATGTAAAATAAAATAAATGACCATGTACCGTAGTTCTTTAGCTAAACAATGTTCATCTTCGGGAACATGTTAGATCAGAGATTTTGCAATTTGAGGCATTATCTGCTTTTCAAATCTCTTGTATATGTGATACTTGGTTTTCTTCTTGTTTGGGGTGTATCTACCTGGAAAGAAAGAAAGAAAAGCATCCCAAATGAAGTATCGCACTGAGTCAACATGGAGAGTGACAAAAACATGTTTCATGCCATTAAGAAAATATTGCTGATACTTTTGAAACATGTTCACGCATTTCGAAAAAATTGAGACTCTTTTTATAACTATTTGTACAATATAAAAATTTTGTTCTCGTAATTTCAAAAAAATGTATCGTCTCATTCAAAAATGTTTGTTCCATTTAAATGAAAAGTTTACACCTTTAAGAAAATGTTTATGGCATTTTTAAAAAATTCATGTAATTTAAGAATAAGTATGGTACCATTCAAGAAAAGATAGTTAATGACTTTCTTAGAAAATGTTCTAACTCTTTATTGTGTTTGCATGTTTGAACATATGTTGATTGAGTTTATGAAAAATGTTAAATGTGTCTTAAAAGATGTTCACCACGCTTATAAAAACGTTTTGTGCCAATAAGAAAATGTTCCCGTCATTTTTAAAGAATGTTCATGCCTTTCAAAATATGACTGTGGCACTTTTATAATTTTTTGTACAATGTAGAAAAAATTATCATAATTTAGAAAAAGATCTTTCGACTGATTCTAAAAAAAATGTTTGTGATATTTTTCATAAAAAATTGCTGTTTTGAAAATATGTTCATGACATTAATAAATTCGAGTTAAAATGTAAAAAAAATATTCGTGTAATTTTAGAAAAAATCACAGCATTAAAAAATGTTAGTGACTTTCATAACAAAAATTCTAACACGTAACTGTTTGTATGTTTGAAAAAATGTTGATGGCATGAGTTCTAAAAAATGTTCACCGTGCGTATAAAAAATGATCAATGTGCACTAACAAATGTGCAACATGTATTTAGTCATGCCTAACTATGCAATAGTTCTTGAAATTCATAATAACCGCAACACTCGAATATTGATGTAGTTTAGGACCCTCATTGCAATAAGGCGATCAACATAAGAATCATCCATGACAAGAACATGGGGAGTTTCAATGGCCATGATCAATGTTTTAAGGTGCTAAGGCGAGGCAAGGCACCGAGGGGGCGCCTCCGCGCCTAAGCACTAAGGCATAAGTCCAGGCAATGCCTTAGAGGGTTCTAAGCAGTAGAATAGAGTAGAATTTGGTAGGGTGAGGAGGTAAAAACCAATGTTGTCCTGGAGAGGAGGAGCTGAGGAGGATCTGCTCGAGAGGTAGGGAGATGCTTCAGGAGAGGGGGGGGGGGTGAGGATCTGCTGGAGCGGAGGGGAAGAAACTGCGAGAGAGTATAGGTGCGGGCTGATTGGATCTGTAGCACCAGCCGCCACCAAAGATCCAGGTGGGGGGAACTTGTTCTTGTTCGATCTCTCTGATCCCCCTGCTCATAACTGTTGGCGTGCGAGAGCCTCTGGTTCCTGCCTAGGACTCTGTTTCCCGCCTGAAGCCCCTACGCCCGCCTGAGGCGTCTAGATTTTTCTAAGGCGGGCAGATTGGTGCCTAGGCGAACGAGTTGAACCCCCAATGACCTAAGGCGGATGCCTTAAGCATTTATCTAAGGCAAGGCCGACGCCTTGTGACCTGTTTGTGTCATTTAAATAAAATGTATAAGCCTTTCAAAAAATGTTCATAACATTTTAAAAATAGCGTAATTTAAGAAAAAGTATGGTATCATTGAGAAATAAAAGTTAATGACTTTCATAGAAAATGTTCTAAGTCCTAATTATGTTTGCATGTTTTAAAATATGTTTATTACATTTATGAAAATGTGTGTTCAAAAATGTTCACCGCGCGTATCAAAAATGTTTTGTGCCATTACGAAAATGTTACCAACATTTTTGTAAAATGTTCATGCCTTCCAAAATATGTTTATGACACTTCTATAATTTCTTGTATAATGTAAAGAAAATATTTCTCATTATAAAAAACTAACGACTCATTAAAAAAATGTTAGTGACATTTAAATAAAAATTTACGAGTTTCAAAAACATGTTCATGACATAACAAAAAATGTTTTAAACTGTAAAAAAATGTACGTGTAATAAGAGAATAACCGTACCATTTGAAAAAAAGGTTAGTGACTTTCATAACAGAAATTCTAACACCTACCCATGTTTTCACGTTTGAAAAGAAAAAATGTTGATGGCATTTATGAATACTGTTAAATGTGTTTAAAAAACTGTTCATTGTGCGAATAAAAAATGATCAATGTGCATTTGACAAATGTTCAGCATGTATTATGTCATGCCTAAATATAATACTGGTGTATCAATATAACGTAAGACCCTCAGTGCAACAAGGCAATGGACATGGGAATCATCCATGCGAAGAACATGGGGAGTTTCAATACCCATGACCAATATAATGTTTTAAGGTAGTAAGGCGAGGCAAGGCGTCAGGGGGAGACTCAGCACCTAAGCGCTAAGTTATAAGGCAAGGCGGGCGCTTAGAGGGTTCTAAGAATAGAGTAAAATTTGGTAGGCGAAGGAGGTAAAACAAATACTATAATGGAGAAGGAACAGAGAAGGATCTGCAAGAGAAGGGCAGAAGCTTCAGGAGAGGAGGGGGAAGAGGATCTGTTGGAGAGGAGGGGGGAGAGGATCTGCTGGAGAGGAGGCGGAGGATCCGGCTGAGAGGAGGGGGAGAAGCTGCGAGAGAGGATGTGCGCGTGGATTGGATCTGCAGCTCCAGCCGCCACAAAGGTCCAGCTTGGGCAAAATTGATTCTATCTCTCTGACCCCCATCACTAGTAGAAAACGGAGCTTTAGCGCCGGTTCGTAAGGGCCTTTAGTGCCGGTTACATATCCGGCACTAATTTGTCGACACTAAAGCCCCCCCCCCCTTTAGTACCGGTTCGGCACGAACCGGCGCTAAAGTGCCACCACGTGGCGTGAGCTCGCGCCCCGGTATGGGGGACCTTTAGTACCGGTTCGTGTTACGAACCGACACTAAAGGTTTTTTTTTTGAATTTTTTTTTTTGAAAATTTTGGAAAAAAATTTGAATTTTTTTTCGATTTTTAATTTTTCTGAATTATTTGATGATTTAGTCTCTAATCACTTCTCTTAATTGCTCAAGTGTGGATCACTCATTCCAAATCATCTAACTTCCCGACCGGTCACCCATCCCTCTCACTACTCTAGTCCGAGGACGCTTAACTTTCGGGTTCTATTCTCCTTCGTTTCCGAGTCTGCACTTGTTGTTTTCCTGACAATAGTAAGATGTTAATTCTATTAACCCTCAGGAGTTTAGCTTGAGCATGAAGTCACACATTTCACCGTTTGAGTTTGAAACTATTATTCTAAAAAAACAGTAATTATTTAGTAACGCTAATATTTCTTGAATAAGTTTGACCATAGCTTGACCACAGTTTGACCATAGTTTGACCAGATTTGACCAAAATTCAAAAAATTGAAATAGTAACACTAATATTCTTGAATAATTATGTAGTAACATTAATACTTCTTGAATAAGTAGTTTGACCAGATTTAACCAAAATTTAAAAAAAAACAGAAATTATTTAATCATATCTTTTTTCCTTTTGGAATTTGAGGATTCTAAATAATTCCAAATCGGCCGTAGGCTGTCTCCATCGGATGCGGATTTTCGTGCTGAATTTTTTGATATATTATACATTTTTTTCCGACATCGTATGCAAAAGTTATAGCCGTTTTACATTTTCCCATCGGATGCGAAAATTGCCCTATAGTGCCGGTTTGTGGCACGAACCGCACTATAGGTCGACCCTTTAGTACCGGTTCGTGGCACGAACCGGTACTAAGGTGATCGTGGGGCCCCGGCCTGACGCCAGCCTGCCACCACCCCTTTAGTACCGGTTCGTGCCACGAACCGATACTAAAGGTTCAACACGAACCGGCATTAATGCAAATCCGTTCGAACCGGCACTAATGTATACATTAGTGCCGGCTCTAATACAAACCGGCACTAATGTGCTGCACGTTTGACCCTTTTTCTACTAGTGCATGCTCATAACTGTTGGCACGCGTGAGCCTCTGGTTCCCGCCCAGAACTCTTTTTCTCGCCTGAAGCCTCTGCCACCGCTTAAGGCATCTAGATTTGCCTAAGGCGGGCAGATTGGCACCTAGGCAACCGAATTAAACGCATAAAGACCTAAGGTGGAAGCCTGAAGCATGTGTCTAAGGCATGGCCGATGCGTTGTGGTGTGACCTGACGCCTAAGCGTCGCCTAGGCGACGCCATAAAAACAATGGACATGACACCAGCCACACAATGTCTCTATGTTTCTAAACTTTCAAATAGGGTGGTTAGTATAAAAATATGTTTCTAAACTTTCGAATAAGCCTTTTTTATAACTGTTTGTACAATACAAAAATTGTGTTCTCATAATTTAAAAGAAATGTATCGTCTCATTCAGAAAATGTTCATGCTATTTAAATAAAATGTTTACACTGTTCAAAAAAATGTCAATGATGTTTAAAAATATCACAAAAAATGTTCTAACTCTTAACTGTGTTTGCATGTTCAAAATATGTTGATTGGATTTATGAAAAGTTAAATGTGTGTCAAAATTTGTTGACCGCGCGTATAAAAAGTGTTTCGTGCCATTAAGAAAATGTTTCTGAGATTTCTGCAGAATGTTCATGCCTTCCACAATATATTCATGACATATTTATATTTTTTTGTACAATGTAAAAAAATTCTCATGTTTTCCAAAAAATCTATCACTCATTCCAAAAAACATGTTTGTGACATTTTAATAAAAACATTCATGTTTCAAAAATATGCTTATGGCATTCATAAAATTATTTCAAAATGTAAACAAATGTTTGTGTAATTTAAGAAAAAAAGCAAACCATTAAAAAAGGTTAGTGACTTTCATAACAAAAACTCCAACACTTAACTATGTTTGCATGTTTGAAAAATGGTTGATGGCATTTATGAATAATGTTAAATGTGTTCTAAAAATGTTTACCGTGTGCAGAGAAAATGATCATTGTGCATTTCACAAATGTTCAACATTTATTAAGTCATTCCTCACCATGCAATAGTTCTGAAATTCCTTATAACCACAATACTCAAATATTGATATAGTTTAGAACTCTCACTTCAACAAGGTGGTCAACATAGGAATTATCCATGACATGAGCATGTGGAGTGGCCATGAACAATCTTTCAAGGCGGTAAGGAGAGCCAAGGCACTGAGGGGGCGCCTCACTGCCTAAGCACTAAGGCATAAATCAAGGCGATGCCTTAGAGGGTTCTAAGTAGCAGAATAGAGTAGAACTTCGTAGGAGGAGGAGGTACAACCAATGGTGTCTTGAAGAGGAGGAGTCGGCGAGGATCGGATGTGTTCGAGAGGAGGGGAGAAGTTTCATGAGAGGAGGGGGGAGGCTCTGCTGGAGAGGAGGGGAGGATTGGCCGCAGAGGAGGGGGAGAAGCTGCGAGAGAGGATGTGAGCGTGGATTCGATTTGCAGCTCCAACCGCCACCAAAGGTCCAGGTGTGGGAAAGATGGTTTATTCTCCCTGATTGTTCCTGCTCGTAACTGTTGGCCCATGAGAGCCTCTGGTTCCCGCCAAGGACTCTGTTTCCCGCCTGAAGCCCCAACCCCCACATGAGACGTCCATGTGCCTAAGGCGGGCAGATTGGTGCCTAGGTGCATGACTTGAACGCGCAATGACCTAAGGCGGACGCCTTAAGCATGTGTCTAAGGTAGTGCCGACGCCTTGTGATCTGGGTGTGCCCTGACTCCTAAGCATCGCCAAGGCGACGCCTTAGGGGCGTCATAAATACAATGGCCGTAACACCAGCCACACAACTTCTCTACGTTTCTAACTTTCAAGTAGGATTATTTGTATAACAATGTTTACGTGGACTCAATGTTGAATGGAATTCTTTATATGCTTATTCTTGGATAACTAATGATATCTATATGATAGAGAACCAAATCATGTAATTTAACTCCCAATTTTAGGCCTGTGGTATGAGCAATGGCCCACAACAACTCAAACCAAAATAGACATGTTATATGGGTGTCTTATGGTTTGTATAACAATGTTTACGTGGACTAAATGTTGAATGGAATTCTTTATATGCTTATTCTTGGATAACTAATGATATCCATATGATAGAGAACCAAATCATGTAATTTAACTCCCAATTTCAGGCCTATGGTATGAGCAATGGCCCACAACAACTCAAACCAAAATAGACATGTTATATGAGAGAGAGAGAGAGAGAGAGAGAGAGTAAGTTTTGCTGCATGCACACCCCGTACTTGAAATAGTAGGACTTGCTGGTGCTCACACTGTTGCTAAACTTGTGCTCGATGTTGTGTTCACAGTCATAAATATTTCCAAGAATTATTGTGACTTCAAGGGCATAAGTACTGTGTTATACTGGTTACAATGGATCTGATACAACTTATGACAAGAAAAACGTACAATTTAGATACATTAAAACTAAGCACTCTAGGAGCCGACCCGGGCACTAGTGCAGAACCGGGCATTAGCACCGGTTCGTAAGGCCCTATAGTGCCGGTTACATAACCGGCATTAATTTATGGTCACTAAAGGCCCCCCCCCCCTTTAGTACCGGTTCAGCACGAACCGGTGCTAAAGTGCAACCACGTGTACGAGCCAGCTCCGGGGCTCGAGTTTTTAGTACCGGTTGGTAAGACCAACCGGTACTATAAGGTTGGGGGTTTTAGTTTTATGATTTCTTTTCATTTAATTTTGTGTTTCCATTTTAATTCTTTTTCGCTTTGCTGGTATTTTACGATACTACACATTGTACACGTTATATATATATATATATATATATATATATATATATATATATATATATATATATATATATATATATATATATATATATATATATATATATATATATATTTCTAGTAGAACCAATCATGCATATATATATGTCACATCAATATCTCACAAATTAAACCACCATATTAATTAATTCACACATACACACATGTATAGCTATATACAATTTCTCCTACATATGAATATTGCCTTCGGAGCCTGTGGCATTAGCCTAATTGGTGCCTTCGGAGCACGATGACAATTGAAAGTGGTTTTCATGGGGGCGGTAGCGGGTAATAGAATTCTCCATTCGGATTTATGACCTGGTCGAGCAAAAATCCCGCTATTTCCTCTTGAAGTGCTTCTACGCGCTCCCTTTCTATGAGCTTCTCCCGCACCTCTTTGAACTGTTAAGAAGGAGATCAATATGCATGTGTATTAGTTGTGTGACTATATATCGATAATGGTGTAAAAATTGTGAATAGTGTTCTGATAAGTGTACCCATTGCTGTCTTTGAGATCTGCTCCTTTCGGACGGCATCATGCGAATGTTCTCGCAAACGCAGAATGCACACAGATCAGTCCCCTGCGCCTGCTTCAGGGCCTTTACAAGAATGGAATTTGATTAGATAAAAATTAATCAAGCATGATAATTAAAGAGATGGCAGCTAGCTAGCTAGCTAGTACTACTTAATTACTTACCTTGGGTCGAAACCATTGAAGCTTTTGTTTCCATTCACCTTCCGTGACGCTGATGAATCTTGCCCAAGCCCTGCCCGCCGACAAAGAAAATGAATAAAGGGGTTATTAAATAGTTCATATCATGAAATGACGAACTAAATAGGCCGAGATATATAGTTAATAATGATTGAAATTACCTGTTGACTATCCCATACAAGATGTTAAAGTCAGTTTTTTTTAGATTAGTGAGTCCAAGATTCAACTGTTCGGCGTCCAACTTTAATGATACACAAGACCCAGTGAAATCTGCATGCACACACGCTACGTGTCTTAATTAAGCGGGCATATGTAAGCAAAAACATGTAGCTAGCTAGTAGGCAAAAACAGAGAATTTGTAGTACAAGACAGTGTGACTCACTGGAAGTGGTAAGGAAGTAGTATATCTTCATTATATTTGAGGCGCTTCAAGAACTCTAGCATGCTGTCCTCTACTTCCTTTGCAAGACGTTCATTTATCTTCCATGTGTATTCATTAACGGTGTTTGGGTCAATGAACCCAATGCCAAAGCGTCCACCTTTTCTCATTTCATATATCTTCATCCTGCATAATACCACAGAAAAGAATATAGAGTGAGGATAATTACAGGTAATGATTGATCTCAAAAGGATCACTACAGCTAGCTTGAGACTTAAATTATAGAAAGAAATCACTTACAGACAATAGCAACTGACGATAGATTTGTCGAGTGCGTCTTGATTGTATAACTGAAACAGTTCTGAATACTCAACGGACCCAGCTTTCTCATGGTAGTAATGGTCCTGCTTGACATTCACCATGAGGGACAATCGATCTGAAATCTTGGTAATGTTCATGTACCATTGATGCAATTCATACATTCTCGTTGGGAGGTTCTTGACCTTGTCTGGCGCGACCAAAGGTTGGCCCCGGACATATTTCCGTTTTACTTCATCCTCTCTAAGCAAAGGCATGGGCTCGATCTCGAGGAGTTGTCCAACAGTGATGTTGAGAACTTCAGCCTGCATTATATGCTCCTCCGTTATTACCACATTGCCCACCTCGGGAACATGCACTATTTGCCCACAATAATATTGGGCACGGATCGTCACCTGTTGTTGGCACAACAAGCGAGGGATCGATTATACCGCTGTTCTCCCAGTGGGAATGGTTTTCCGCATTTTTGGCAGCTGCTTCTTGTTTGCTCGATCCCGATGTAGACGTGCTCGCCTCCCTTTGTAGACGTGCTCGATTTAACTTCCTGATATGGCGCTCATAGTCTGTGTCAACAGGCTTGGGAGCTGGTGGTTGAGCCATACGAATGAAGTGGTCAATCGCTTCTCGTGCACTTCCTCCCTTGGCGGCGGTGGCGGTTTCCGTGCAAAATGGGCTTCCACCTCGGCCTTCGATATGGCTATGATTTCCTCCTCGGACCTGTCATAAGACCTCTGCGGAAGAGGCTTGAGGCTTGGACCATATTTATATCGCTTGCCTCCGCCTGTACTTCCTGTACTACCTCGACTCGTACCGCTACGCACCATAGCTGCGGGGTGTCTCTTCTGCGATTGCTGAGGCGGCGGAGACGGCTGACGGGACTGAGTTGGACGAGGAGGAGTGGCCTGAGGTTGTGCCGGACTTGGAGGAGGAGTGGATGTATGGCGCTGTGGCGGACTTGGAGGAGGAGGATTGTCCTGACACTTTGCCGGACTTGGAGGAGGAGGAGTGGCCTGACACTTTGCCAGACTTGGTGGACTTGCGGGAGCAGGAGTCTGCTGACTCGGTGGCGGACTTCGACGAGGACTTGGCTGACGCGGTGTCGGTGGCCTTGGAAAGATGATGCAATCCTTTTTTCATAGGATGATATGATGTTTGGCCTCTCCGAGAAAGCGCTCGCCGTCACCTCCAGCAATGTCAAGCTGTAGCCCCGAATATGGTGGGTCCACCACCTCATCAACCAAGACACGAGCATAGCCCGCTGGAATCGGGTTGCAATGGAAGGTTGCCTCGGGGGGATTTGTGAAAGCACAGCCGTCCGCCACCTTCATGGATATGTTCTTCATTTTGATGTGTAGCTCGCAGTTAGTGTTCTTCGTGATGTCATCCATGGGGTATCTACCCAGCATTGCGTCGTCCGGGACGGAACCCACGCTGCTTCTCGACATGGATGGGCCGGTGCTATCCAATGCTGGATCATCCGCTAGCTGCTGCAGCTGCTGAGACCCCCTTTGATGGGTAAGTGAGTCGATCTGCTCCTGCTGCCGCTGGAATTTGACTGCCAATTCCGCTTGACTTGCTTCTAGGCCTTGAAGGCGTTCATAGTCCCGCTTCCTCTGCTCCTCCTCCATCTTCCTCTTCTTCTCCTCCGCAATCTTCTTTCTCGCACGGGTTCTGTAGTCGTTGTTCCATCAAAACCCTCATACCACGGCATAGCGCCTTGCCTCGTGTTCTTCCCGGTGTTCAGGATTTCCCGAGGCACGCGTAAGCTCGCTGTTCTCTCGTTGAGCTGGAATACCCCGTTCGTGCCTCTTCTATTGCAACAAGTATCGCATCATCGGCTCCTTCAGACTTGTCCTCGTCGAAACATTGCCTGCTCCCCACCAACTCCCCCATGCGCATAGAACCAAGTCCCGACTGGGGCCAGCTCTTAGTAGCCGTAGTGACACCTGCATCCTCCATCTCTTTCTCAGACTTATCCCACTTAGGCATTGCCACCGCATAGCCACCTGGCCCCAGCTTATGGAACTTATCCTTTTTTTCGGCATTCTTCTTGTTTATTCTCGACCGTTCCTTAGCTAATTCCGAATCCTTGAATTTCACGAAATCGTCCCAATGATCACGTTGGTTCTCCAGTGTTCCCTTGAATACTGGAGTCTTCCTTCCTCCCTTGACGTACTTGTTCCATTCACGATTCTTGTAGTTCTTGAATGCAATCGCCATCATCCTAAGAGCAGCCTCTTTGACTTTCTGCACATCTGCTTCTGTGAAATGATCTGGTAGGGTGAAATGTTCCATGAGAGTATCCCAAAGCAGATCTTTTTGATTCTTGTCGACAAAAGTAACATCTGGACGTGGCTTTGCCGGGCGCTCTCCATTCTTGAAGTTTGATCGAGTTGGTCCTTCACAAGAACTCCGACCGACGAACGAACTTGTCTGCAATCTGCTTAGGCGCTAATGGTTTGCCAGTAGGGCCGCATGCCTCGATATTGTACTTTACGCCCGGCTTCAACTTTTTGTTCGGGCCTCGTTTCGTCATTTTGCCTGAAGATTTGCTCGATCCGGATGGCTGAAAGAACAAAGATCGATTCATTAATATATCTTCAAGTCATTTAAAACATGTGATGATCACCAGATGCCTGCTTATATAAATATATATACCTCGCCGGTGTCTGTTGTTTCAGGATCAACATGTTCTTCGTCATCGTCATAGTTCATGACTTCATCAATTTCGTCGTCGCGATCGAATATCATATCACCCTCTCCGGTGTTGTTTAGAAATTCGGAGCCGTCATAATCTTCTTCATTCTGATTATCATCTGGCCCGCATATCATATCGAACATGGTCTGTTCTCCCTCTCTGTCGGTATTGCCTGCCATAGCTTTTGTTTAACTAATCCAAAAGAAATATAAAACAATTTAGTATTCAAATAACATCGTCTCGAATAATAGATATAATCTCGAATACATCGTCCAGAATAATAGATATAATCTCGAATACATCGTCTCGAATAATATATAATATTGAATAGTACATCACTGGCTATTAGCTAATAAAGATCGAATACTACAGAAGAATCTAGGACACTCGCGGTTCCTCCGGCGCGGGCGGTGGACACCCAAAGAGAAGGAACCCTCACAGGATCATAGCTGAAGTGAGATCCCCGAAGATACTGCCACGTATTGGAGAACCTGCCGCCCTCTAACGCAACCATGTAGCGATGGACGTGCTCGTCCTCCTCCCTGACACGGCGACGTACCACCTCCGGCGGGGCCGGGTCCCTCCGCACCGAAACTGGCCCATGCGAACGCCACCAAACGAGATCAGGGTCGACGACGGGACCCGCGGCCGGGTTCCTCATCAAGCGGCGCACCCCTCCAAGCAGCACCTCCCAGTGCCAGCCCGGCGGAGCCCAGTCCCGGACATGGGTCGGCTGGACGTCGTCGCGGACGGGTCGACGGCGAGGATGCGGGCCGGGCATCGTCGAGAACAAATACTAGCTATATGCCCGCAAAAAGTAACATTTTTTTAATGATTGGATTTTGATAACTAAAATTTCTAACATTTCTATATAACATTAATTAAGCTAATCTAAATAATCTAAATAACACTAAAATTTCTAACATTTCTAACATTTCTATACAACACTAATTTCTAACATTTCTATATAACACTAATTTCTAACTGATTAAGCACTAATTATATCCATCTAACATGCATTCATACATATATAATAGTGAAAAAATAATAATCTAAATAATCTAAACTAATTAAACACTAATTATCTAAACTAATTAAACATACAAAATAATAATCTAAATAATATAAACTAATTAAAGACTAATTATCTAAACTAATTAAAGACTAATTATCTAAACTAATTATCTAATCTAATGCTTGTGTGTGTGTACGGGCTCGGGGTTGGAGGACTCACAATGGCGGCGGCAGGCAGCGAGCAACGGCAACGACGAGGCAACGATTTAGGCGAGGCGATGGCGATGGCGGCGAAGGCGACAAATGAGCGGCGACGGTAGGGACGGCACGACGGAGACGAGGGCGGCGACGGGACGGGGCGGCGACGGGACGGGGCGGCGACGGGACGAGGGCGGCGACGGGGACGGGGGCGGCGACGGAGACGAGCGGCGACGTCGGAGACGATCGAGGGCGGCGGGGACGGCGACGAAGACGACGGAACAGAGGCGAAAACAAAGGGAAACTGAAATTTTCGTAGCAGTTGCATATATAGAAGGCACCTTTAGTACCGGTTGGAGCCACCAACCGGTACTAAAGGTCTGTTCAACCGAACCAAGCGGCGAAGCGACCCCTTTAGTACCGGTAGTGGCACAAACCGGTACTAAAGGCCCCTTTAGTACCGGTTTGTGCCACGACCGGTACTAAAGGGGGTGCCAGCAGCAGCAGTGCGATCTTGAAGTTTAGTCCCACCTCGCTAGTCGAGGGCTACCAGACCGGTTTATAAGCCCCAGTCGGTAGCTCTCTCGACCTCCTCTCCCAATCAGGCCCACTGGGCCTACCTGTCCTCCTCGCTTTGTGGGCCTCTGGGCCTTGGCCTGCATCCTGCCCAACGAAAGGTTGTGTCGCTAGTCGTGTCTGCAGCCCCTTTGGCCCAGCTAGCGGGCTTTTTTTTCTTAATTTTTTTGCTTTATTTTTTTGTTTTCTTTATTTTTGAGTTGTTTTTGCTGTATTTAGAGTTTCTTTGTGAATATTTTTGCTTTTGGTACAAAAATTACAAACTTTCTGTTAGTGCGGTAGATTTCAAATTTGAATAGTTTAAATTTTGAATTATTTGAAATTTGTGTGAATCACTAGTTTGTGAATAACTTAACTTTGAAAAAGTTTTTCAGTGATTCTTTTTTTATGTTCAATATTAGTGTGTTTTATCATTATATTCAATTTAGTAATGCTTAGGTTATTTAAAAATGAAATGCCTTTGTAACAGTTCAATTTTCGTGGAAACCCCGATACTTGAAAGTGATTGTCCATTTTGTACACGGTGCATCCAGTTTTGCCGTAACCCTCTCTACTTTCTTGCACATGCTATTTGTATGAAATTATGATACCATGCCAACTTTCAACCTTTTCTGAGTTCATTTGAATTGCTTTTCAATTTCAGGGTCATTTAGCTGGAAAAAAATCAGTAAATGCATGAAAAGAATTTGTTTGCACATAAAATTTCTTCGCTTTCAAATGCCAAAACATATAACTACCCTAACTATTACAGACATTCCCTCCTGGGTGTGAAACACAGAAGAAAGTGATGATAGTGAAGCCGATCACATCCCAGATCTTTGGGTGTGAAACTTTTTTTTTCGCGTGTGTCCCTTTGCGCCGTAACCATGGAAAATCTTCATCATTTAACGGGATGCTCGGGTCAATATTCACTGTGAATGGAGCAATTTCATCAAACTTTTCATAATCTTCTGACTTGTCTGTCTTGTCATCCACTCCCACGATGTTTCTCTTCCCAGAAAGAACTATGTGCCGCTTTGGCTCATCGTACGATGCATTCGCTTCCTTATCTTTTCTTTTTCTTGGCTTGGTAGACATGTCCTTCACATAGAAAACCTGTGCCACATCATTGGCTAGGACGAATGGTTCGTCTGCATACACAAGATTGTTGAGATCCACTGTTGTCATTCCGTACTGCGGGTCTTCCGTTACCCCGCCTCGTGTCATATTGACCCATTTGCACCGAAACAAAGGGACCTTTAAACCACGTCGATAGTCAAGTTCCCATATGTCCTGTATATAACCATAATATGTTTCCTTTCCCGTCTTGGTTTCTGCATCAAAGCAGACAACACTATTTTGGTTGGTGCTCTTCTTATCTTGGGCGATCGTGTAAAATGTATTACCATTTATCTCGTACCCTTTGAAAGTCATTATATTCGAAGATGGTAACTGGGACAGAAAGTACAGGTCATCTTCAATAGAGGTGTCATGCATGGTACGTGTCTGCAACCAGTTGGCGAAACTCCTGGTTTGTTCACGTGTAATCCGGTCATCAGACCGCTCCGGGTGTTTGGAGCGTAGCAAATTCTTGTGTTCATCCATATACGGAGCCACCAAGGCGGAATTTTGTAGAACCGTGTAGTGTGCTTCAGTGAGAAAATGTCCGTCCATACATATTATTTGTTCCCCTCCTAGCGTGCCTTTTCCATCCAGTCTGCCCTTATGCCGCGATTCAGGAACACCAATCGGCTTAAGGTCAGAATAAAGTCAATACAAAACTCAATGACCTCCTCATTTTGATGGCCCTTGGAGATGCTTCCTTCTGGCCTAGCACGGTTATGAACATATTTCTTTAAGACTCCCATGAACCTCTCAAAGGGGAACATATTGTGTAGAAATACAGGACCCAAAACGTTAATCTCTTCGCATAGGTGAACTAGGATGTGCGTCATGATGTTGAAGAAGGATGGTGGGAACACCAACTCGAAATCGACAAGACATTGCACCAAATCATTCTCAGAACCTTGGTATGATTTCGGATCAATTACCTTCGAGAGATTGCATTGAGAAATGCACATAGCTTCACAATGGCTAATCGAACGTTTTCGGAGAAGCCCCCTCAATGCAACCGGAAGCAGTTGCGTCATAATCACGTGGCAGTCATGAGACTTTAGGTTCTGGAAATTTTTCTCTGCCATGTTTATTATTCCTTTATATTCGACGAAAGCCGACGGTACCTTAATACTGAGCAGGCATTCAAAGAAGATTTCCTTCTCTTCTTTGGTAAGAGCGTAGCTTGCATGACCCTGATGTATGCCGTCTTCTCCATGCATACGTTGCTGGTCCTCCCGTGCCTCAGGTGTATCTTTTGTCTTCCAAGAAGCCAAGCAGGGTCACGCAAAGATTCTTCGTCAGGTGCATCACGTCGATTGCGGAGCAGACCTCTAGGTCTTTCCAATATGGCAGGTCCCAAAATATAGATTTCTTCTTCCACATGGGTGCGCGTCCGTCCGCGTCCTTCAGAACAGGTTGTCCGCCAGGACCCTTTCCAAATATCACCTTCAAATCCTTGACCATATCATGTACATCAGCACCAGTACGGTGGCGAGGCTTCGTCCGGTGATCCGCCTCACCTTTGAAATGCTTGCCTTTCTTTCTTACGGGATGCCTGCTCGGAAGAAATCGACGATGTCCCAGGTACACATTCTTCTTACAACTATTCAAATATATACTGTCGGTATCATCCAAACAGTGCGTGCATCCGCGGTATCCCTTGTTTGTCTGTCCTGAAAGGTTACTGAGAGCAGGCTAATCATTGATGGTCACGAACAGCAACGCCTTTAGGTCAAATTCTTCCCCCATGTGCTCATCCCACGCACGTACACCTGTTCCATTCCACAGTTGTAAGAGTTCTTCAACTAATGGCCTTAGGTACACATCAATGTCGTTGCGGGTTGCTTAGGGCCTTGGATGAGCACGGCATCATAATGAACTTCCGCTTCATGCACAACCAAGGAGGAAGGTTATACAAACATAGAGTCACAGGCCAGGTGCTATGGTTGCTGCTCTGCTCCCCAAAAGGATTAATGCCATCTGCACTTAGACCAAACCATACGCTCATTGCGTCATCTGCAAACTCCTTCCGTACTTTCTTTCGATTTTTCTCCACCGCGACCCGTCGCGGTACTCTCAACTTTCCGTCTTTCTTACGGTCTTCTCGTGCCATCGCATCGCCTTGGCATGCTCTTTGTTTTGGAACAAACGTTTCAACCGTGGTATTATAGGAGAATACCACATCACCTTGGCAGGAATTTTCTTCCTGAGGCGCTCGCCCTCGACATCACCAGGCTCATCGTGGCTGATCTTATAGCGCAATGCACCACATACCGGGCAAGCGTTCAAATCCTCGTACTCACCACGGTAGAGGATGCAATCATTAGGGCATGCATGTATCTTCTGCACCTCTAACCCTAGAGGGCAGATAGCCTTCTTTGCTTCGTACGTACTCTCGGGCAATTCGTTGTCCTTTGGAAGCATATCCTTTATCATTACCAGCAACTTTCCAAATCCCTTGTCAGATACACCATTCTCTGCCTTCCATTGCAGCAATTCGAGTGTGGTGCCCAGCTTTTTCTTGTCACCTACGCAATTCGGGTACAACAATTTTTTGTGATCCTCTAACATGCGCTGCAACTTCTTCTTCTCCAAATCACTTGCGCAGTTTCTCTTTGCATCGGCAATGGCCCGACCTAGATCATCAACGGGCTCATCTAATGCCTCTTCTTCAGCTTCTTCCCGCATTGCCGGCTCAGCTTCTTCCCGCATTACCGGCTCAGCTTCTTCCCCCATTGTTGCATCATCGTATTCAGGGAACCCATGGCCAGGATAGCTGTCGTCGTCCTCTTCTTCTTCATTGTCTTCCATCATAACCCCTCTTTCTCCGTGCTTGGTCCAAACATTATGGTGGGGCATGAAACCGGACTCAAACAGGTGGACATGAATGGTTCTTGACGTAGAGTAATTGCGACCATTCTTACAGCCAGCACATGAACAAGGCATAAAACCATCCGCCCGCTTGTTTGCCTCAGCCGCAAGCAGAAAAGTATGCACGCCCCCAACGAACTGGGGAGAGCATCGGTCATCGTACATCCATTGCCGGCTCATCTTCATTACACAACACCGAATAGACCAAATTAATACAAGTTCATACATAAAGTTCATACAACACTTAAATGCAACAAACAAATAACTCTCTAGCTAAAGCATTTAAATGCAACAACAAATGCGATCAAGATCGCAACTAAGGTAACAATTGATCCAACAGCATAATGATACCAAGCCTCACTATCGATGGCATATTTTCTAATCTTTCTATTCTTCAAGCGCATTTTCTCCATCTTGATCTTGTGATCATCGACGACATCGGCAACATGCAACTCCAATTCCATCTTCTCCCCCTCAATTCTTTTCAATTTTTCTTTCAAGTACTCATTTTCTCTTTCAACTAAATTTAACCTCTGGACAATAGGGTCGGTTGGAATTTCCGGTTCACATACCTCCTAGATAAAAATATCTATGTCAACTTGATGGGCATAATTTGTCATAAACACGAAATGCAACAAATAGTTTTAAAAGAGAATATACCACATCCGAATCATAACAAGGACGAGGGCCGACGGGGACGGATATCAAAACCATGGCACTATGTATAACAAACAACGTACGGGTAAGATAATTATTACATGATTAACTATATATCCAAATCACACAAACATCAATTTTTTATATAAAATTTCATGAACAAGAGGCTCACCACAAGGTGGTGCCGGTGACGGGACGGTGCGGGCGATCGACGGTGGTTACGACGGAGATTTAGAAGGCACTACGTAAACCACACCTACATATGCAAACTAAGTGTTATTTTTGACCTCAAATTGCATATAAATCAAATACTAGCACATATATATATTTCCTCCCAAATTACTAAACTCACAAATTAGTAACTATACAAAGCATGGGAAGAGCTAATCTAGCAATGAGAGATGAAAGGACAAAGTTGCTAACCTTTGTGATCACTTGAATGGATGGGGGCCTTCAAATCTTGACAAATTTTGGGCAAAATGTGTGATGAGCTCGAGGGGAGAAGAGGAAGAACAGAGAGGAGAGGAGAGGAGAAAGGGGGAAGAACAGAGCGAGCTGGACGAAGGGTTTATATGCAGGAGGACCTATAGTACCGGTTCGTGACACGAACCGGTACTAAAGGTGCTGGAGGGGGCCCAGACTGACAACATCCTGCCACCACCCTCATTAGTACCGGTTCCTGGCACGAACCGGTGCTAAAGGTTAGCCACGAACCGGTACTAATGAGAGCGGCCCGACTAGCTGTTGGAACCGGCACTAATGTATACATTAGTGCCGGCTCTAATACAAACCGGCACTAATGTGCTGCACGTTTGACCCTTTTTCTACTAGTGGGGCTAGCACTGGGTGTCTCCACCTGGTGGCCACCAGAACCACCTTGAAGGGGCCCGAGTGGCAGTGTCCGTGCATGTGACGCTGCTTGTCGCCGGTAGCACAGAGCACGGCCCCTTTGTGGACGACATACTCGTTGTCGATGAAATCCGGAGGAATTATCACGCCGCGGAGGACGCCGGTGATAGGGGTGAACAGAAGGAGCATGGCCAGATCCCGGTTGATGATGAGGATACGATCGTGGTGGCACCTGAGCAAGGTCCACCGAACGAGCATGTGCCCGAAGCGTAGGGAGAAGCGCTCGTGAGGGATCCAGTCGGGGGCGTCGAGGAGGGGGGTGAACACCAGCTCTCCACTACGCATCTGGAAGACGCCGAGGATGGGGGCCTCCGGTGGTGGGTGCGGAAGCGATGGAGGAAGGCGTGGTCCGTGGTGAGGCGCCCCCGGTTCCCGGAGACGACAGAGGCGTGGACGAGCGAGGAGGGCAGCGAGGGAAGGTGGACGAGGATCTCGCTGATGAGGTCCTCATCTTCCAGCGGCTCCACCGTCTGCAGATGGCCGGTGCGGAGAGCCATCTCACTGCCTCCGCTGCCCTCGTGATCATGTGGGGAAAAAACAGAAATGAGTACAGCGAAGGCTGTGCATTACTGGAGGATACGTAAGAAGGATGGAATGCACAGGTTGGGCCTATAGAGAAATGCTCACTCGCTGATTCTGCTACCGCTGTAGAGGTAAACACGCATTCTACCATGTCTGCCGTGTTCAGCAGCTGTGAATAGAGAGAGTTATGTGCTTATTGCTTTGTTTTGAACACCTTGCAAACTACTGGGGACTTTCCCATTAATGGAAGGTAATGAATCTGCCCTTTTATATATACTAGTCGTCAACCTATGCGGCCTCACAGATTAGCTATATTAAAAGGAGCATTGATATTTGTTCAAGTAATAAACTTTCAAAAAGAAATAAAGGTTAGAAATATCATTGCTGCGGCCTTTCATTATTCTTGAAAACATTAGAAGTTTCTTAAATGCTGGTTGTGTCAAAGGGAAATATGTTCCATTGATGGATTCCTGTATCATTTTTTTATGTACACATGATTTTCCAATAGTGGCATAATTGTAGATAGTTGTAAAGCCATGTCAAGTACGGTAATAACATTAATCAAATGAATATTTATTCTCTCACTAAAAACTGAATGTTAATTATTGATCTAATCCAGGCAAAGAAAATTAAAATGAAAAGATACGTCCATGGCATCAAATCCTCATGACAAAGTTAGTCATACAAAAGAAAGTAAATCAGAATACAGTGTCATATCTCTATTGCAAAGAAAGCATGCAACTCCAAAGTATTCATTGTGCCCTGCTATAGCCTCGCACTAACAACTGCACCAACAGAGCAAGAACAGTACCATGCAGAGAAGGGCTAACTGCAGTTGAACAAATTTAGTGAAATAAGAAGTTCCATGCAAATACAACCGGAGAAATTGAGTGAAATAGGCGAGTAATCTAACCCTCAAGATCTAGAATACTACAATTAGTGCTAGTTCCTAAATCGGGTATATCAATCATAACAAAATGAATCCCTCATACAGGGATTGTGATTAGTTCCCAAAAACAACCTATCTAATTACCTTGATCAAAATCAAAAGGATACAGTACCACCCCCTGTGCCGCAGAAATATATGTAAGAAAGTAAAGTTAGAATACAACAGATGAACTTATTCTAATATACCCCCACATGCATGGCTGCGAGCGAGAAAAAGAACTAACTATAAACATGTTGTGTGGCTCAATTTTGTGTGGACAAATGATTCTCCAACTTAATGTGTACAACAATCAGGAGTATCAATAACATGAATAAAATGTTTGTTTTTCGTGTAAATGAACATTAAAACTAAAAATTGAAAGCGTATTTTTGATTTATTTCAACCAGATGAAGTGAAAAGATATCCATCCATTGGCAAATCATACAGTGTGAGCAGAATAAAAACTATTGGAAATCAAATATTTATAAGTAAATCAGTCGTACAATTGCAAATACACCACAATACAGTATTGCATCTGTATTGCAAAGAATGGATGCAACCCCAAAATACTCATGCTGCCCTACTATACCCCTTCATCAAGAGAGAAAGAACAACAACAAATAGGGGGGAAGTTGCAGTTGAATAAATTTACTGAGATAAGTTCTAAGAAAAGGCATCCGGAAAAGATGTGTTAGTCAAGCAAGCTATCTCGCCCTCAAGATATAGAATAGTACCACTTAGAACTAGTAGAAAAAACCGATCCAGGAATTAATCAATGGAACATATTTGCTATAAAAAATGTTCGTGTAATATGAGAAAAAAAGTACAATCCAAAAAAAAGTTCATGACTTTCATAATACATATTCTAACACTTAACTATGTTTGCTTGTTTTAAAAAATGGTAATGACATTTATGAAAAATGTTAAAGGTGTGTTAGAACTTGTTTACTCTGCATATACAAAATGTTCTACATGTATTAGAAAATAAATTCAATGTGTATTTAAAAACTATTCAACGTGTATGTGAAAAATGTAAAACATGTTTTTTTAAACTATTGAACATGTATCTGAAAAATTAACCAAAAACAAAAAGGAAAATAAATGAGAGCTTCTACGTTAAGGTCATCGCACTGAGTGAAAAATTCAGCTTACTACAAACCTTAGCTATTGGGGCCCAACAACTTCCTAGTCGAGAGGCTGCACATGAATGTTCAACATGTATGTGAAAAATGTAGATCCTACATAAGTGAAATGTAAAACATGTTTTTTTAAACAATTTAACATGTATTTGAAAAGTTAACAAAAAAGAAAAAGGACAAAAATGAAAACCACAAAAACACAAGAAACCCAATAGAAAATCAGAAGGAAACACATGAGAGCTTCTACGTTAAGGTCATCGCATTGAGTGAAAAAATCTGCTTACTACAAACCTCAACTATTGGGGCCCAACAACTTCCTAGTCAAGAGGCTGCACATGAGAGCTTCCACACTAGTTCCAAAAAGACAAAGGCACCTACTTAGGGGGATGTAAAGAAGGACGGGGCATAAAAAAATAATTTGACATTCATATGATATTATCTCTTCTACCCCCTCCATCCAAATATATAGGGCCTAATACGTTTTTCAGTTTGCCTTTTCACCGCCGATAAAAGCAATAATGTATGATGTGCATGGCACACCTTAAAATACGTATGTTAAATGAATATTTTTATGATATAATTTCGAAATGTTGTGTCTCCTATATTAATAGTTTAATCAGTGGGTAAAGGTAACCTTGAAAAATGTAGTATGCCTTATAAATTTGGATGTGGGGGAGTATATAAAATTGTTGAATAAGATGTTAATATTTCTTATGTACCGCATAGTTCAAGGTGCTCTTGGTAGAAAAATGAACATAATTTTTTCCTATCATATGCAAGGTACAATTGCATAAATATTCTATATTGGCAAAAAATGTATATAATGAACCCAATGAGCAATAAGTTATGACTAACTATACAATGGTTCTGGAAATTAATTACACCCAAAATACTCAAATATTGGTATAGTTTCAGACCATCATTGCAACAAGGCGATTAACACAGGAATCATCCATGAAAGGAACATGGGGAGTTTCGATGGACATGACAGCTGCCACACAACTTCTCTATGTTTCTAAACCATGAAATAGGCATAAAAAGTGTCTTATACAGCTTATAATGGATCCAATAAAATTGGTGACATAGAAAAATAGGCCATACATGGTCATAACTTATCATGTTTTATAGAGAACAGATAACCGCAACCAAAATTGTTGATGGATGGGGGTGCTGCATTGAATTCCATTTTGATTAGTTTTTTCCTCTAGATCATTGAATATATCTCAATATACAAGGCACATCAGCAAACCTCACCAGCTTAATGTTGTGATCGTAAGCTCCCACATGCAAGCTACTAAGTACTAAAAAAGGAATTCAAGTTCAATGCGTATATAGCAAATATTAAATTAATGCAATACTCGAGCATTTTGTGTTTATTAACTCCATAATTTTCTAGGGATGGCATCAATGGATGTAATCACTACCAGAATGTGTTTCAGCCTTTGAGATTCTTGACTTCAAAAAAGCAAAGTTGGTTATTACTTTGTAATGTATCATAGTACTTAGAGGGACCTGAATAAATATATAACAAGAAAAATAATAGTATGGTGTGATGAAGATTATAAATGACCCCAAAAGGATATAGGGTCACTTCTTTAAGCAAATCATAGCCAGTAAAGTGTGCCAAGCGGTAGTCAATGAAAAGCAAGTGCACGACATGTTCCTAATCCAATGTTAATGATATGGAATATATCAAATATAATAGGATACCAAAGTAACTTAAAGAAGTGTCTATATTCTAGTACATAATATGACTATATAGCTTCCACGAATTCCAAGCCCTGCAGGGGACCTTGCACAAAAGTTGCTAAAGATGAAAATGCATCAACCCAATCAGGCACATGTAAATAAGTTTGGAGAATGGGTAAATAACATATATAACTTCATATTATATTATGTATTTTATACTTAGCTATTTAATAATAAAAAATCAATTACTTCATAACTCAACGTGCTCCAAATGAACATAAGAATATAAGTGTTGCTATCATATTTAAGTTGCAACTGAATATGTCATAATAAATTGCGCAATGATTCTCAGAATTCATAATAACCTCAATACCTCGATAGTTGAAATATTTTCGGACTCTCATTGTAAGAAGGAATGGAATGCGGGAATCTTCCATTATGAGAACATGGGGACAATTAATACCCAAGGTGTTAACCATATAAGTTCTTTATCTTACTAACCTTCGATATGGGTGGTTTCCATCCAAATGTATTGAATGACTGGAAGCTATGGAATTTTCTAATTTTTAACTTGTGGTTATCTAATGACATCCCTAAGATAGAGAGCTGATAGTACTCCTAAGATATAGAATAAGTAAATAGTACATGGATAGTGCACATGAGAGCTTCCACACTAGTACTAAAAAAACAAAGGCACATACTTAAGGGAATGTAAAGAAGGACGGGGCATAAAAAAATAATTTAACATTCCTATGATATTATCTCTTCTAATCCCTCGATCGAAATATATATGGCCTAATACATTTTTCAGTTAGCCTTTTCACCGCCGATAGAAGCAACAATGCATGATGTGCATGCCACACCATAAAATACGTATGTTAAATGAATATTTTTATGATATAAATTTGAAATGTTGTGTCTCCTATATTAATAGTTTAATCAGTGAGTAAAGGTAACCTCAAAAATTGTAGTATGCCTTATATATTTGGATGGAGGGAGTATATAAATTTTTTGAGTAAGATGTTAATATTTCCCAACCTTTGGTTGGGGACTGTGGTATCCCCAGCCCACCAGGGTTCAAATCCCGGTGCTCGCATTTGTTCCCGGATTTATTTCAGGATTTTTGGCGATGTTAATATTTCCTATGTACCGTGTAGTGCAAGGTGCTCTTGGGTAGAAAAAACAACATAATTTTTTTATCATATGCAAGGTACAGTCGCATAAATATTATATATTGGCAAAAAATATGTATATAATGAACCCAATGAGCAATAAGTCATGACTAACTATACAATGGTTCTGGAAATTAATTATACCCAAAATACTCATACATTGGTATAGTTTAAGACCCTCATTGCAACAAGGCGACTAACACGGGAATCAACCTTGAAAAGAACATGGGGGGTTTCAATGGACATTACACCAGCCACGCAGCTTCTCTATGATTCTAAACCATGAAATAGGCATAAAAGTATCTTATACAACTTAAAATGGATCCAATAAAATTGGTGACATAGAAAAATAGGCCATAGATGGTCATAACTTGTCATGTTTTATAGAGAACAGATAACCGCAACCAAAATTGTTGCAGGATGGATGGTGCTACATTGAATTCCATTTTGATTAGTTTTTTCCTCTAGAACATTGAATACATCTCAATATACAAGGCACATCAGCAAACCTCACCAACTTAATGTTGTAACTGTAGGGTAACACATCAGAAAACAAAAAATTTCTGACTTACGCACCAGCCTAGGACCACTATGGAGACTGCATACAAGGTTTGATATTTTCGTTACCAACTCGTAGCACAACGGAAGTAGAGTCGATGACGAACGGCAGGGCAGATCCCCGCATCTAGGATTTACAACCTCCCAACCACGAGGATGTATACCCTCTTCTACCCCTCGGACAGCACTCCGGGAGGCGGTCGGATAGTCCCCCGGACAATGTCGTGGATAGCCCTTCGGGAGGACCTTCAAAACTCGGACGGTCACACGGACAGCCCTTCGTGAGGCACTCTGTAACTAAGACCGAAACTACAATCTCTCTACATCGTTGCACGCATATGGTGTCATCTATCCCGTAGGACTTTGCCGTCCAGAACTAGTTCCCACCGGAACCCAGACAACCTTTCGGCTATACGAGACTATTTCGCAGGGAGGGAGAGAGAAGCCAGATCATTGCAATGGAACTTGTATGTGAGAAAGAGTCAGTGTGGAGAGTGCATCTCCACCTCTATTTATAGGAAACCCAAGGGGAAGGGTGGGACATGGAAAACCCAAAATACCCATGTTTTATGTCACACATAAAGGGCATTATGGGGAAGCAAGTGGGGCTCCATGGAGCAACCCCTTTTGTACGTCCAAAAAACTTGTGAGACCCCAAAAAGGGTTCCCATCCTTCCATGTCATCCCTAGATCTTTTGGGGCAAAGCCCAAAAAGGTGGCTTTCCATAAAGTAACCACAAAGCTGATTTCACTATTCATGACGACATTTTTCAGCGTCCGCTAAATCCAAAAATATTTCTGTGGGTCTTAGAATAATTCCAGTACCCACTAAATTGATTTTGGATTTGTTCCGAAACAGTTTCAGATTTGTGAATTTCATCTGCGAAAAGCAACCAAACCGGTCCCGGTAGCTCCGGAACACTTCTGGTTTTTATTTCAAAAAATTCCCACAAGTTTCCATAATGATTCTAGCACCCTCTAGGAGTTATCAGGCATGTGCCAAAACCTATTTCACATAATGGTATCCCCTGAAACAACTTTTTAGTTTTACCGGAACTATTCCGGTGTCCTCTCCGGAACGTATCCGTTGCGTCCGAAACTTTTACGGTGGTTTTCTCTTAGACTCCCTATCTAGTATTCAGCAGATAGATGACCCTTAATCGTGTGACCCTATAGGTTCGGTGAAGTATAGACATGACCCTAACTCTTTCCGATTAATGATCAACATCAAAGCCGTGGACACCCATATTGACCCCTATACCCACACAAATAAATATCCGAGTGAACCTCTAGTTGCCGTGTGCTATTCATGTTGCTCATGATATATTACAAACACCCGAGGTGAGATTTACTTGCATCCCCGTGGATCAACAACTTGTCCATTATGCTAGTTACCACGTTACTGGTTTTGTTCTCTTTTCTCGTTTCCATGTTCCGGCATCCCTGTGATCAAATCACACTGTGTCTGGCGAGACGATGATGGATACCGTAATACCGAGAGGGGCGAGAGATATCTCTCCATCGCCAAAGGAGCAAATCCCAATCTTGAGCTATCAAGTTACTTGACATACTTTCCCATGAACCCGTAAGCCGACATAATAGCCATCCAGTTACTGATGACATTTAACAAACCCCAAAGTTCATGAATCAAGCATGAAGAAACTTGATAATCTCTTGGTCCGAGGAATCATGCAAACGTTAACCATCTCGGTGTTATTAACCATTAACTTGTGCAAATGTATCTCATAGCATAACATCAAAACAAGTCGATTCAACACAAATGTTCTTCTAGCATTGTGCCCTCAAAGTTGCTGGCATAGTCATTGATGTCTGCTAGAACTACATTGGCATTTTCCCAAAGAGGAAGGGATGATGTAGCACAACAACGGTAGGTATTTCCCTAAGTGATGAGACCAAGGTTATCGAACCAGTAGGAGAACCATGCAACACAACGTAAACAGCTCCTGCACACATATAACAAATACTCGCAACCCGACGTGTTAAAGGGGTTGTCAATCCCTTTAGCATAACGGCGCCAGAAATTGGCAAGTGGACGGGAGAAAGTTGTAGTAGATTGGATAAATAGATCGCAAATAAAATAAAGTGTAGCAAAGTATTTTTGTATTTTTGTTTTAATAGATCTGAGAATAAAAGCAAATGAAACTAGATCGTGAAGGCAAATATATTAAAGAAGAGACCCGGGGGCCGTAGGTTTCACTAGTGGCTTCTCTCAAGAAAATAGCAAACGATGGAAAAGCAAATTAGTATTGGGAAATTGATAGAACTTCAAATACTCATGACGATATCCAGGCAATGATCATTATATAGGTGGCTGTCTACATAGATGGCGAGCACAAGTTCGGCACCAGCGTGACTCCCAGCGATTCCTACTACTTCAAGTTTGGGGTTTACATGCAGCACCATGACCAGTCCAGCTGCATGGAGTCACGGTGGACCAACGTCACGCTCTACACCAAGCACTGAGTAGATGCATGGGTAGCATGCGTATTGGTATTGCGGTCTAGAGTAGCATGCATGTATGTTTACACCACGTACGGGCCCTATGTATATTAGTTTCCACGAGTTGAATAAGTTTTGTTGATTTGAGTGTCCGTAATGTGAGCCATAATTGGAGGTCTAACTGTGACAATGCCCTTAATTATTAAGATATGATTTGTTGTGATGTGAGATACAACAGATATATTTGGCTAGTGTTAAACGGTTCCCTATCTTAAGGAAACCATTAGACAACCACAAGTTACTATATAGTGGACCATATAAATATCTCTACTTTGGTCTGAGTGTGTAGCGGGCTTTGTCCATACCATGGGCCGAAAATTGAGAGTTGATATGCTGCCTAGCTCATAGAGAGGGGAATTTAAGGGTCATTTTTTGTAGGTGCAAATATACAACATATATTTGATGTATGACGATATCAGTAACTCACTACTGATCGTGGGTATATTTGTGTGACGTGTTGTAAGACATGACATCCAAATCCAAATTTTTTTTGTTCTTAGTTCTCTACCATGGGCCATGATATGTCTGTTGCTATGCCACACTGGCAACACATAGGTGAATTATATGGTCAAATTAAAGAGGTGCTGGTATGGATATATATTCGCTTGTCACATGCAAGATATTTTTGCTTAACGCATGCAATAATTGGCATTAAGATCTAACTACTACACATTGATATAATTTCTTGTCGTCATGTAAGATATGAAAGCCATATCCATATATTGTTTCCTGTTCCTCTGTCTTATGAATACTACTTAGCTCTCTATCTTAGGGATGTCGTTAGCTAGATGCAAATTGCTATATAAACAAGACAGTTCTGTAGCTTTCACTCATCCAATACATTGTCATACAAATCAGCCTATATCTTTGTTTAAGAGGACAAACCACCCTATATCGAAGTTTAGTAACATATAGAACTTTTATGTTTAGCATGATGGCATTGAAAGTCCCCATGTTCTCGTCGTGGATGATTCCCATGTTCATGGCCTTGTTGCATCCAGAGTTCAAAGCTATTTCTCATTCAAGGTATTGTGGTTGTTATGAATTGTAAGAATCATTGTGCAACATCCTATGATTTATTTTCCTAAAGTTTAATATACACAATTTTCTTGCCAATAGAAAATGTTGATACAGCTATACCTTGGATATGATAGAAACACTTGCTCCCTCCGTCCCATAATATAAGAACGTTTTTCAAGCCAAAACAGTTTGAAAAATGTTCTTATATTATGGGACAAAGGGAGTATATTATTATTTTTATCAGGAACGTCTTGAGCTATACAATAATAAGAACATGATATTAAATAGCTATATATAGAATACAAAATATCATATGAAGCTATGTTATTTTCCTCTTCTCCAAACTTCTTTACATGCGCCTAATTATTTTCGTCTCTAGTGACTTCTCTGGAAGGTCCCATGCAAGCCTTGGAATTCTTGGATGCAATATTTTGATATTGTTTACTATAGAACATATGCGCTTCTTGAAGTTACTTTTGTTGCTTACTATACTTGACATAGTCCACATCATGAACTTTGGATATAGAAACATGACGTAGACTTGTTTTTCACTGAATGCTGCATGCCATATATGACTGCGCTATGATCTTCTTAGAAAAGTGAAGGTTTATACTTTTTGGGACATTTATAATCCTCATCATAGCATAATTGTGGTTTTGTTGCTCTATATTTACTCAAGTGCATGTAAATATTGTGATTCATTACAAAGTAATAACCAACTCTGTATTTATGAACTTGGGAATCTCATAAGCTGAAGCACATTCCAGTAGTGATTAGTGATTAAATGCACTGATGTCATCCTTGAAAGAATTATGGAGTGGGTAAACACAAAACTATCAAGTATTGCATTAGTTAACTATTTGCTATATAGGTATACAAACTAAAATCAATTTTTCTATTTAGGTGCTTGCATGGGGGAGCTGAGGACTACATCATGTACCTTGCATTTTAAGCTACATTCAATGATCTAGAAGGATAAAATAGATAAAGATGGAATTCCGTGCAACACCCCAACCCATCAACAGTCCTGCTTGGTGTTATATGATCTCTATTAAACATGATTAGTTGTGATCATGTATGGTCTTGTTATGTCATTAGTTGTATTAGATCAATTGTAACCAGTATAAGACAATTTTTGAGCCTGTGAGGGAACAATATTGCTTGGGCTTTTTGTTTCGCTTGAAATATATGACTTTCTTCCTTGAGTGTGTCTCACATCGAAAGGTATTTCATCGTGAAACCTTACAGCCGAATAGTATGCATCCATATGTATTTTTGAAATTCTTCATATTTTAATAGAAAATAGATTTATGAAGTTTTCACAATCATTGCTCCATGGAACCAAGGAGACAAAAGCAATTTCTGTGTGATAATGTCATTAAGAAGACATGCATGTTTGTTGTGATGTGGGATACAAAAATCAGATTTGAGTAGTTTTTACGGATTTTCTACCTTAAGGAAATCATAGGCAACCACAAGTTATAATGAAAACTTGCCTATTTTGGCCTGAGTCCCTCATAGGTCACGATTTGTGAGTATGTATGCCGCAACTACCAAAGAGGGGGCAATTTAAGAGCCATATATGATAGGTGCCAATATGCAAGATATATACGCAAGCTATGACATGAAGATCTCACTACTCCCTGATGTATTTGCTTGTCGTGTCATGAGATGTATTTACACCACGGGCGATGTGTATATTAATTACCACTAATTGAATAAAATTGTTTCTTCGAGTGTCCATAATGTGAGTAACAGTTGGAGGTCTAGCTAAGATAATGCCCTTTTTAAGATATGAACATGTCTTGTGATGTGGAATACCATAGCCATATTTGACTAGTGTTTATTGGTCTCTATCTTAACAAACCATTAGGCAACCAAAAGATACTATATAAACACATGAAGATACTAGTCGCTTACTCTATTGATACGCATCACATACCCCTCCTAGCGCTTCTTCGTTAGTGGATCAACCCATGTAGTGGTCCTACTTTTTTTTTCTCTATCTATGGTTTCTACTTTTTTACTTGTTGGTTTTTCATTTTCCATTTTCCGTCCATTTTTAAAACTTTCCCAAGAATCATGAATTTTTTCAATTTTGTGAACATTTTCTCAAATCCACAATCATTTATTTAAATTCTTGACCTTTTTTATATTCATGATTTTTTAATTCGCCGATATATTTAAAATTTATGATTTTTTCGAATTCGTGAAATTTCAAAAATCTGCAAATATTTTTTCAAATTCAATATGTTTTTTAAATCCACAACCAATTTTGTGATAAATGATTTTTTAATTTATAAAAAATGGTGTCGTTTTTTTCTTGAACCAGTAGCAAAGGAGTGAGTGAATAAACAATCAGACAAGCTAGTGAGACGAGTGAGCGAAAAAAGTGAGACGAGTGAGCGCAAAAAGTGAGACGAGTGGCTAATAGCTTCATGGGCCGTGGCCTGGGGGCTCTTACAACTATATTAGGAGCTCCCATAAATATGTCTATTTTGGCCTGAGTTCGTCGTTGACAGTTCTTATCGTGCGAGCACTGTTACAATAAAAAATAATTTAGAAATGATTATAGGATTTGTTTCATGTATTCTTTTCAAACGGTCATATTTGGTGATATTTGGTCTAGTTCGAAATATGTCATTACATACTAACAACCAATGACCTAAACAATCTAGAGCTTCTTGATTTGATTGTTTCAAATGGAGAGGGCTCGCCGTGGGTGGCGGCGTGCCATGTTAAAGCATTTTAAAGAAGTTGTTGTGAGGAAGGCATGAAATGAAAAAGATGTCACGTGTTGTCTACAGGCTTCATCCTCTTAGAGTTGGTACATAGAGAGCAAGAGGTTTGGGAATCCCAGTGAGAAGAGATTGAATAAGGTAAGAATTCCTATGGGCTGGCAGCTGGGAAATATACCTAAAAAGCACCAAACTATCGGCTAGGCCATCTTGTGTGATTCACGTAGCAAGAATTCACATGCTCAATAAAATAAAAGAATAAGAAAGCCATGGGAGGAGATTCCTACGGCCAAAGGGGACGTTCTCAAGATTATAGCTTATTACTAAAATATGTAAGCATAACTAAACATGCATGTCTTAGTTGCGGTAGTAGATAGATCATCAACATTTGTCGTCAATGTGAGTGAGGCATGCAGGTGGTGACATATATTATCACATGTGGCTATTCGATTAAAGCTAAAATAAAAAATTCACTATCACACGTGTTTTTTATTTCCTAAAACTTCATGAAAATCAGTGGAACATCCTCACGTCATTAGCAATAGTATGTATACTTGATTCGCCTATCTTGTCAAACAAAAATGGCAAATGCTCATGGTTCAAATTTTTATTATCTCAGCGGGGAGACATGCAATTCTTTCGTTATAACAATTTGTTGAAATGTTCCCGTGATGCAAATATGCACACCCCGGTCAGGTCTGAGGTCTACCTCCGAACCATGTGTCCAGTGTCGTGACTGGATTTCATGCTGATGATGGGTACTCGCTTCTCCGCCGGTGGCCTTTGTGGGTGGCGTCGTCGAGTCCATGCATTGTGGGAATACTCGGGGCGTTACTCGATCACCATCATCACATCTAAACCTAGCCATCGGTGGCCCGGGATGAAACCCAAGGCAAATAAAATATACAGGTGAACAACTAAACTAATACCTAAAAACTGTCTTAAATGGTATCAATGGATATATTTTTAATAAACCATTTAAGAAATAAAAAATTAGGAAAAGAAAAACTATATTACCATGTTTGGCATGTGTCACGTCCATACAACATCACCAAACTTCGTATTTTCTTTTAGGTATGTCGGTTTTCTTTTTTTGCGCTGACATTTTATGTAGTTAAGTTTGACGCTGCATCCCACTTGGGTTTTACATCTCGGTGATCGAATGGTTACGCGGTGGTGAACAATTGAGTGCTTGTGTGCTAAGTTTCAGATTAGTCAGCACACCATGAAAACCTTTTCTTGGTCGGATGTCGACTAAGTACACAATAGTCGGAGTAGTGGATGATGGGGCCATCTGCATCAAAACCGGGGCATGTGCATCGTCTCGTCATGGACAAGCTCCGACCAAGGCGGTGAAAGATTTGGACTCCATTTCGTGCACATATATCCGACGAGAAAGCACGAACATCGTGCATGCAACACCATTGACCTAAAAATGCATGCTTACGCCACCATTATACGAACATCTATTATATTTCAGAAAAAATAATTTTAGATTCTTTATAAAATGAGCTTTCTAACCATATAATGATTTTGGAATATTATAAACTAGCAATGCAACCCACGCTATAGCATCGCTAATAGCACACTATAGCATATTGAGAATTGCCTTGCTAAATATATCTGTGTACAACGTCTCGCTAATAGCCCGCTATAGCGTGATATAGCACGCCAATAGCGTATTTTAAGGTCGGCGCTATTTTGTTGTAGCGCACTATTTTTTTTCCTTGGTTTATACGTGCGTATTATACAAATGCATAAATTCTTTGTAAATTATGTGCAACTTTTGTCACTATTTGTTTCTTCATTTTATTTCTTCTTAAAAGGGAAGACCAAGGCACTAATTCATTCTTTCTTAAAAGGAGTATAATCTTTTGTTTAATTTTCTTTCTTATTAAAGGTAATACAAATGACACAAATTCATCTTTTTAGAAAACTTCATTATTTTGATTTTGTTTTGGTTTATATCATTTTCTTTGTTCTTTAGGGTTTCAACGAGGTTTTCAGCGAGACAACGTGCACCAACGTGGTGCCTGCATGTTCCAGGGTGGGACCTCATGGTAATAAGGGCAAGAAAAAAGTGACCGATCCAAAATTAGTTTTCAACACCTAATCATTAGTTGGTCCCACACTTACTTCATAAAGTTAGTAGCCAAGTCCAGTCTCCAGTCACATGCTGCACGTAGGTGCATCTACTACTTCCTCTGCCTCCTATCACGCCCTAACCATAGTCACTTCACTCCACTCCACTCCACTACTCCGATTTATCTGCAGAAAATCACTACATTGTGGGATAGATTAGCACGAAACACGGGTTTATAGATTTGAGACAAAAACCACTAATTCTCAGCCAAATCTTTTGCAAAAAACACTCACTGGCAGGTTAGGCAATTTTGATGATGATTATGACATGTAGGTCCCATTAGACAGGGTGATGTGGCAAAAGTTTATGTGCCACATAGGTGCAATGACTAGTCTCCAGGCAGGCGAGCATCCCAGTGGGAGATACAGGCGCCACCGGGACACCTTCCAGGCTGAGGTTACAGCCTTTCAGCAGCCGCATGTCCGACGACGCCAGGAGGCCTAACCTTGCCAGCTCCTCTGCCTCCCAGACGGTTAGGTCATGAAGCGGCATAGCGGCGCTGGTGGAGGTGGAGATGGCTAGGTTATTTGAAGGGAAGCGTCGGGCGGCTGCGAAGATGGATGGCGGGGAAGGTGTGTGCGACAATAGGAGAGAGGGGGAAGACGGGGGTGAAGGTGAGGGTGGGTTGGGTGATTTAATGGGCGAGAAGGGCTGGAGAGTCGTTTTGGTCGCTGGTGGCCCATGTTATGCCGCCAATCCGCATGGCTGCGTGGGGCGACGAGGTGTGTACGAATGATGGTGTTGCATGTGAACAACCACCTGCCATCTGTGGTCAAAGGCCGGCCACCTTAACTATGTCGTGTGTGTCATTAACGGCACACGACTTATACACGTGACGCATGGCTTACAGGCAGTGGCGTAGCCAGGCCCTGGCTATTAGGGCCATGTCTGCGGCGTGGCTCTATAACACTTTGTATAATGTAGCTATTTTTAGCACTGTCACGGTGCCATCAAGCGTGAGGAGCATAGCCATGTGTCACACCTTTTGTCGTGAGAGCCATAGAAGTTGAGGGCCCTTTCATTGCGGTGTGCCTTTGCATCGACACTTGGCTTAAGTAGATATAAGCCGTGCGGACGATAAAAAACTCACTGGCTTAAAAAAACACAAGACCAAATATGTTTTCCTGTAGCGAACACACCCAAACCATCCACGTACTGCTATTGAGTACAGTACTTTGCTATGCTGGTGGGCTCGTGGCCGTGGATCACGCACGCTCATGCAGCATGCAGCCAAAGCTGCTGGCTTGACGTTGGCGCCATGCGAGTCTCCGAATCCGGAATCCCGCGCCCTTTTACCAACGTGACGAAAATCCCGTTTTGCGACACACGGGAGCGGACGAACAAGGTGTAGCCAGCCAGTGCAGTTGAGCATACACAGAAGATGAAGCTCATTGCCAAAATGTGAAAAAAAAATGAAGCGATGTCACATAAGTCAGTGTGGTAGTACCTCCATGAATGTAACAAGCAGGAGTGAACATGAACATACGGGGTGGCAAAAGCCGGTCGAGCGGATATACATTGCCAATGTGACGAGTAAAACGAAATGCTTACAGAATCTCTACCCATTCTTTTAGGGAGAAGAATCTTTCCTTTATGTCATCTTCATGTCAAGTCACCTGCAATACGTGGCCTGCCACTATTACCATCTCACTGGACTACCCACGCCCATAGACTTGACATTGCGAAAGAAGGCAATACTTTCTGCATAAATTTAGTACACGAATCCAGTCTTCAGTCACATGCCGCACAGAGGAGCATCTGCTACTTCCTCTTCCTCTGCCATCCCACTCTCCCAACTCCACTCCCCTCCACTCCACTCCTCTTCTCTGAGCTGAAATCACAAGAGCGGTTGTATCGAGCAAGCTGCATCGGGAGAGAGCCATGTCGTCCAGCGCGTCCGCCTCCGCCATCGTCGCCGACAAGGTAAGCGGCCACCACGTACTCAAGATCGATGGCTTTTTAGGCATGATGGTCCTACCCAGCGGGGAGAGCGTCACGTCCTGCCCGTTCACCGTCGGAGATCATCTCTGGCGAATCAGTTGCTACCCCAAGGGGAAAGATTTGTGGCACCGGGAGTTCATATCCCTAGAACTAGTCCTCGCCGAGGAAGTAGAGACTGAAGTGAGCGCGCTGGCCCAGTTTGCTCTCATGGGCGAAGAGCAGGCGAGCTTCTTCCGCAGGAAGAATAAGCCACCAAAGGTCGCATCACGTATAGAGAAGTTTGCCAGCAAAGGTGATTCTTGGCAATGTATAGCGTTCATCAAGAGGACAGCGTTGGTGAAATCCAAGTATCTCAAGGACGACTCCTTCACAATCAGGTGCGACATCGTCGTCTTCAAGAAGTCCCGCGCCCAAGAGGGGGTGGCAGAGCCCGCCCCACCAAGGTCCGTCTCCGTGCCGCCGTCCGACCTGAACGGCCACCTCGGCGGCCTCCTCGACACCGGGAAGGGCGCCGACGTGGTGTTCGAGGTCGCCGGCCACAAGTTCCCCGCGCACCGCTGGCTGCTCGCGGCCCGGTCGCCGGTCTTCAATGCCGAGTTCTTTGGCGCAATGAAGGAGAGCGACGTCGCCGCCGGCGTGGTCCGCATTGGCGACATGGAGGCGGGGGTGTTCAAGGCTTTCCTCGGCTTTATGTACACCGACTCGCTGCCGGAGATGGCAAAGAAGGAGGAAGACGCCATGTACCAGCATCTCCTTGTGGCCGCGGACAGGTATAACATGGAGAGGCTCAAGTTGATTTGCGAAGACAAGCTGTGCAAGAGAATTGATGGGAGCACTGTGGCCAACGTGTTGGCGTTGGCTGAGCTTCACCACTGCCGTGAGCTCAAGGACGCGTGCTTCGAATTTCTCAGCATTCCTGCAAATCTCAGGGAGGCCATGGCCAGTGACGGCTTCGAGCATCTGAGCACAAGCTGCCCTTCTATTGTCAAGGAGCTGATTGCCTTGTGCTCCGCACCTTAGTCCAGTGAAATACTGATCGATCAGCTCATGTGTCTGAACTTTGGAGGGGATGCCAGAAGACACCTCTGATATATACTCCCTCCGTTCGAAATTACTTGTCTCGTAAATGGATGTATCTAGAACTAAAATACGTCTAGATACATCCATTTCCGAGGCAACTAATTCCGAACGGAGGGAGTAGTTGCCAAGTGCTGGATGCCGGATGTTGTTATTCGATCCTCTATGTAACATCTAGTGACAATGTTGTCGGTTAAACTTTGTCTGGCATTCGCCCAGTAGTGTAATATCTAGTGACAATGTTTTTATTTCATCTAGCTTGTGTTGCTTACCACATGTGCCACATGTCATCTAGTGACAATGTTGTTGTTTAAACTCTAGTATTATTGGGTTTTCGTAGGTAGTGTTTGTGCCGATGCGGGAAAAAGTATATTTATGAGCTACACTCAAATGATGTTTACAATGTTTGTACGAGGGTGTGGGAACACAGGCGTGTTGAAAGAAATTGGGTATTTCACACATATTATCTTAAGAGCCTTCAGTAGTGCTACTATGTATCACTAAAGTGATGACTATAATAGTATGGTTTTTTACTAATTCCCGAAAAACATTTCAAACAAAAAAGATATCAAACAAATAATGATAGACAAATAGAAATTCATATAAAATACTGAAACTATAAAAAAAATATGATAGCGCTCGGCACACCATGGATCACAACATTGCAACAATCACGAATAGCTGGTAGGTTGGCAGTGTGAGTTTGTACATGATAGGAAAAAGATGGGTATGGGCACACTTGAGAAATTGAGCAAGCCATGAAATGCACAAAAAAAAATTACAGTGAAGTACAATAAACATATCAGAACTACATACTCTGACGTACTTACAATATTTCACCTCAGCTCCTCCCGCTCTTCCTATTCATGGCCATCCGATGCATACTACAAGAAATCACTTCATGGACTGAAGTTACATTCACTTTGACATTACCCCTCCTTTGACTATCAGACGACCTGTCAAATAGTGGCCCATGACACGAAAGTCAACCATGCCAGCCAAACGTAAAAAACAATTAATACCAAGGGTGAAAATGTAATGAAGCCCCATGTTCTTTGTTTCAAAATCTTGTCGCGATGTTTGTCTAAGGACTTGGACTGATGCTTGACCCTCACGCCACTACGCCATAATATCTCCTCTACTTTTGCCTGGTAGTGCTCAGTGTTTGGGGGCAGCTTTCTTTTTGAGGGGTTTTCAGCCACAATTTTTCCATGTATATTTTGGGGTTTCTCTCGGAAGCAGTTTTTTGCTTGGTTTTCAGTGTTTTTTTGTTGAGTTATTTTCCTTTTTCTTTTTAAATTCCTTTTTAGGTTCCTTTTCCATTTTATTATTTTTTTACTAGTGAATTTTCTCAAATGTCAACAACATCTTTTTATAAAAATTTTGAACAAGTTCTAAAATATTTCTAACATTTTTATGTTCATGAATACTTTTAAATTATCTGTACATATTTTATAAAAGTGTAAAAAATTTAGTTACATTAACGTTCTCTAGAAAATGCATGAACATTTTTATATAAATGTGTGGACACTTATAAAATTTAATGAAGATATTTTAAACTTGTGAACAGTTTTTAAAATTAGTAATATTTTTAAAATATGTTAAGACTTTTTAACTTACATGGAAAGTTGTATAAGTATGTGAACACATTTTTTAAAGAAACAAAGAGTTTTAAATTATTCATGAACATTTGATTCAAATGATTCAAAACATTTAAAATTACTTGAACATTTTCCTGAAATGCATGACACTTCTGAAATTACGTAAACTTTTCATTTATAATTTTTTTAACCCCGGTTGCATTAAATATATAAAATAAGTTTTTTTCCGAAATATACATATGTGTAGAATATTTCAAAATAATTATAAAGATGGGAAAATGAAAAGGAACTATGCTGAAAGGCCAGAACCGTGTGAGCTCTCTATGGGCGATATGTCGAAGTGCAGTGCCCTACTCTACCTCGAGCTCCTATTTAGTACTCACTGCGAAGGATAGTACACAAAGCGTATAAATGGTGCACTCCTGCGCTATCGCCGATACGACTCATTAGCGTTCCATTTTGTGTTTCTATACTAGTTTTCTTTCCTTTTCCCTTTCTTCGATTTTGTTCATTTTTTATTTTATTTTATTCGTTTCACTTTTTATCATTTTATAACATAATTAAAGGGGATCGAACGTCGTGATGGTTCGACCTCCTTCGATCCCCCGCTTCAGAACCATCGCTCGAGCAGGCCAAAATCCAATGCAACTCAGCCCATGTACAACGCCAACTCAGCCCACATACGGGGTCCACAGCCAAAAAACACAGCGGCTCAACCCACGAACGAGGTCACCCAACAAAAAAACGGTTCGGCAACCCACGACGAGGTCCATCGACCAAAAAACAAACCACCTACGAGCTCCATCGACCCGCGAACGCACGTCGCCAGGGAGAAACCCGATTATTCGTCACAGATGAGCTCCATCGACTCGCGAACGCACGACGCCGAGGAGATCAAACGCCAGCGCACGGGAGCTCCATCGACTCGCGAATGCACGCCGCCACGAACTCGCCGTCCGGCCATGTCCTACGACGCCAAGGAGGCACGGGACTGTTAAACTGTACATGTACACTTGTATGTTTTCTGTTATAAGTGGCTGCGTCCACTCCTACTTTGTAGGATCGGCAGCGCTCATGGCCTGCGTGCCTCAATTCTAGGAGCGCTAGCCTTTCATATATGTTGTACATTGTAACTGAATCAATCAAAGACAGAAACACTCAGTCCAACTTGGTATCAGACTCCAGGTTCCACCAAGACCGCCCCTGACTCCTCCGCCGCCTCGAGCTCCGCCACCTCGCCGGGCTCCCTCTCCTCCTCCACGGCGCCTGATGCGGTCACCCACCCCTCCTCCTCCGCTGCCCCCTCCCCACCGTTCGGCACCACACCCTCCCTTCTGAGTGGATCTTCCGTCGCCGCGGGCACCCAGTTTGCCCCCCTCTTCAACTCCGGCGCCTCCGCCCCTGTCCCTGCGCCGCGTCTGCCGATCTACGGCGACCACATCACCAATCACATCAAATTCCTCCTCAACCCCGCCGATCACAATTACCACAAATGGAAGACCTTCTTCCTCATGGTCCTCATTCGATACGGCGTCTCCTACCTCATCGAGCACCCACCCCCGCCCAACACCACCTCCGCCTATCTCGAGCTGGACGCCCACGTCGTCCTCTGGATCTACGCCACCCTCTCCAACACGATGTGTGACCATGTCGTCAGCGCCACCACCACCTTCGCTCTCTGGCACAAGATCAAGGATTTCTTCCTAGCCAATTGCGCCGCCCGCTACATGATCCTCAATCACCAGCATCGTAACCTCAAGCAGGGTGATCTATCAGTTTCCGAGTACGCGCGCCGCATGAAGCTCCTCACCGATGGCTTGGCCGACATCGATCACGCCGTCACTGAGGTGGATCTCACCACCCAGTTTCTCCATGGCCTCGACAAGCGGCTCGACACCATCCGCGTCGTCCTCGGCGATCAGGGCCTCCCCTTTGACACCGTCCTCTCCAGGGTCATCCTCGCCGAAGAGTCCCAAGTGCAGCGCGCGGCCGAGGAGAGCGCCTCGGCCTTCGCCTTGACAGGCGGTGGATCCACTAGTAGCAGCTCCAGCACGGGCACCCGCGCCGCCACCGATCGGGGTGACCGCCTCTCCGACCGCTCCAACGACCGTGACGGTGGTGACCCTGGTGGCCGCGGTGCGCCTCATCCGCCCACTCCGTCTGTTGGTCGTGGCCGTGGTGGCTGTGGCCGTGGCCGTGGCCGCGGTCGTGGCGACAACTCCGGGCGCACCCCGCCCCCTCCTGCAGCGCACTTCACCAGCTACTTCGCACCTTACGGCATGGCGTTGCCATCCCCGCGCTCTGGCTGGGTTCCCCCAAACGCTGTTGGCGTGCTCGGGCCGCGCCCTGGATCCCACGCACAGGCGTACCCCGTGTACCAGCACGGGCCCGTGGCTTCATCACCCTACTACTCCACCCAGCAGCCATCTTGGGAGCATGCTGCGATGCTCAATGCCGCATACAGCAATGGTGGCTTCCCCTCCAACCCCGCGCCCGAGTGGTAGCTTGACAGTGGCGCCTCCTCCCACGTGACAGGAAATCCAGGTACCATTACCAAGTATGGTTCATTAAAGCATGTTCCTTCTTCCATTCTTGTCGGCAATGGGCATCATATCCCCGTCACAGCCACCGGATCCACCACCCTTCCACCCTCTAATTTTCGCCTTACTGATGTGCTTGTCTCTCCCAACGTTGTTACTAGCCTTATTTCTATTCGTCGTTTCACTAAAGACAACTCTTGTTCCATTGAATTTTACCCTTGTGGTTTTCTTGTGAAGGATCTTCGAACACGGAAGGTGCTCCTGATCTCCGTTAGCGACGGCGATCTATACCCGTTTCTTGGCAATAACAGCGCTCCACCAGCAGCCCTCACCATATCCACGCCGGACTTGTGGCATCGCCGACTTGGACACCCCGGCGCGCACTCTCTGTCCACCTTAGCCAAGGATTTTCTTAGTTCTTGTAATAATGCACCCCACTCTCCATGTAATGCTTGTCAATTAGGACGACAACCACGCCTCCCCTTTCCCTCTTCCTTTAGCAAAACATTTGCACCGTTCGACTTGATTCATTGTGACTTGTGGACGTCACCCGTTGTAAGCTTTTCCGGATTCCAATACTATTTAGTTGTGCTTGATGATTTCACCCACTACTCTTGGACCTTTCCCATGCGCCACAAATCCGACACCTCTGTCATTCTACAACGCTTCTTTACATTTGTCCACACACAATACAATGTGATCATTAAGGCTATGCAATGCGATAATGGTGGCGAATTCATAAACTCTTCTCTTCGATCCTTCTTCTCCTCAAATGGCGTCGTCTATCGCTTCTCTTGCCCACACACTTCTCCCCAAAATGGCAAGGCCGAATGCCTTATACGCACCACTAATGACATCATCCGCACCCTACTCCAAGCCAATCTCACTCCTCCATTTTGGGTAGAAGCACTACACACGGCCACCTATCTCCTAAACCGACGCCCTTCTCGAGCCATTGCGGACAACACACCCTTTTATCTTCTCCACGACACTCACCCTACCTATGATCATCTTCGCGTATTTGGCTGTTTATGTTTTCCTAACACATCCACCACCATGCCACACAAACTATCCCCCTGCTCCTCCCGCTGCATTTTCCTTGGTTATCCTCTCGAGCATAAGGGCTACAGATGTTTTGATCTGAACACACGACGCGTCATCGTCTCTCGCCATGTCATTTTCGACGAATCATCATTCCCCTACATACCACCCTCCTGCATGGCCACACAGCATTCCAGCCACACCCGATCCCGTGCGCCCCTCCAACCCAACCGAATCCTCCTCGGATCCGCTGCCCACCTCGGACTGGCCCCGCCAGCCCCCTGCTCCCGCACGAGCCGCTCCTGCCCCCGCAACCAACCACTCCCCGCCCGGTCCCACCACCCCACCCGACACGGTCTCGCCCACCCTCTCGCACGGATCCCGCGCCGAATCCTCCTCGTTACCCGCACCTGCCTCCCCTGCCTCTCCTGCGCGATCCACCTTGCCTTCCGCGTCGGTCGGCTCTGCAGGCCCTGCTACCACGGAGTCCGCGCCCGCTCCCTCTGCACCTTCCGCTGTGGGCCCAACAGAATCTGCCTCAGACCCCGAGGCATGCACATCCAGTACCCCCTCGCCACGTCTCCCTCGCCATGCATGACCAACTGCGCCCCCACGTAATTCCCACAAGATGGTCACCCGAGCCAAACGTGGCTACTGTATGCCCAAAAAGTTGTTCCTCGCAGACTCCTCCACAACAGCCATTTCTCCCATTCCTCCCACATACAAATCTGCTCTCCGTGATCCCAATTGGCGCCAAGCTATGCAAGAGGAATTTAATGCTTTAATCAACAATTTTACTTGGTCTTTGGTGCCTAAGCCTGCAGGTGTGAATATTGTCACGGGGAAGTGGATCTACAGGCACAAGTTTCATCCGGATGGCTCCTTGGCACGACACAAGGCTCGTTGGGTTGTTCGCGGCTTCACTCAGCGCGAGGGCATTGACTATGATGAAACCTTTAGCCCGGTGGTCAAGCCATCCCCCATTCACGTTGTGCTCTCTCTTGCCACATCCAGCTCTTGGCCCATTCACCAATTGGATGTCAAAAACGCTTTTCTCCACGGCGATCTCCAGGAGACGATGTACTGCTCCCAACCGGCTGGATTTGTTGATCCCAACCATCCCAACCACGTATGTCTCCTGCGTAAGTCTCTCTATGGCTTAAAACAAGCCCCCCGCACGTGGTTTCTTCGTTTCAAGGCTTTTCTGTTGTCTCTAGGCTTCTATGCCGCCAAGAGTGACTCCTCCTTGTTCATCTTGCATCGGGGCTCGTCCATTGCTTATTTGCTTGTGTACGTTGACGATATCATTCTTACTGCCAGCAACACGCACACCTTAACCACCATCATCGATGCTCTCAAATGGGAGTTCTCCATGTCGGATCTTGGTCCGCTCCATCACTTCCTAGGCATCAATGTCACGCCCAACTCCTCCAGTCTCTTTCTCCACCAACAACAATACACCCTCGAAATTCTTGACCGGGCTAACATGTTAAATTGCAAGCGAGTGTCCACTCCTATCTACACCACTTCAAAACTATCTGCTCATGCCGGTTGCCTACTCTCTAACCCCACATACTACCGCAGCTTAGCCGGAGCCCTCCAATACCTCACCCTCACTCGCCCCGATATTGATTATGTGGTGCAACAAGTTTGCTTGTTCATGCATGAACCCCGTGACACACATATGCAGCTCATCAAATGGATTCTCCGGTATCTCCAGGGTACTTCGCACTATGGCATTCAGTTCTTCAAGTCCTCCTCCACGGACCTACTCGCATATACTGATGCTGATTGGGCAGGCTGCCCCGATACTCGCAAGTCCACCTTGGGGTTTTGTGTTTTCCTTGGTGCCAACATCATCTCTTGGTCCTCCAAGCGACAACCGACTGTGTCACGCTCGAGTGCGGAGGCCGAATACCGCGGTGTTGCGAACTGCGTGGCTGAATCTTGCTGGCTCTGTCAACTTCTTCATGAGCTCAAGCGTCCGCCTACGCGTGCCACTGTCATCTATTGTGACAACGTCAACGCCTCCTACCTTGCCTGCAATCCGGTGCAGCATCAGCGAACTAAGCACGTCGAGATTGATCTACACTTTGTTCGGGATCGTGTTGCATTGGGAGAAGCTCGCGTGCTCCATGTCCCCTCCAGCTCTCAGTTCGCGGATCTCTTCACCAAGGGGCTACCTTCACTGGTTTTTCACGAGTTTCGTGCCAGCCTGAACATCCTTCCCAATGGCGTTCCGGCTGGGGGGGGGGGTGTTAAACTGTACATGTACACTTGTATGTTTCCTGTTATAAGTGGCTGCGTCCACTCCTACTTTGTAGGATCGGCAGCGCTCATGGCCTGCGTGCCTCAATTCTAGGAGCGCTAGCCCTTCATATATGCTGTACATTGTAACTGAATCAATCAAGGACAGAAACATTCAGTCCAACTGGGACCTCCATCGACCCGCCCGCGCACGCCACCAGAAAGTCGCTGTTCGGCCACGTCGTACGCACGCGAGCTGTGCAAGCTGCAGCCTCTGCTGCTGCCACCGCCGGGAAGTCGCCTCTGCTGTTGCCATCAACCTCTGATCGTCCTCATCATCCAAAATCCAAGAGCCTACCGTCCCAAGGTAACCCAGTCGCACAGCCCACCTTCGGAAGCCAACTCACGCATACCCATCTGCCCCACCACCATACTTCTTCCCAATCACAGCCGCCGATCTAGGCAGACCAAGCTTCTTGACTTGGTTCAGTTTTTTTGGGCCAATTTGGTTTACTTGCATGGACGAAACCCCTTCCTCTCTTTACTTAACTCACTCATGATCCAACCCTTGTATAAAATAGGGTACAAGACATAGGTAAAGATTGTTGAAGGTAGAATACATAGGTACACATCGTATGGTGCTGAATATTCTGTACTTTTTCCTATAAATACAAAAACGATGTACATGATGTGCATATATAAGAAGGTCTTCTTAGATGTACTTATATGGCAATGAGTCTTGCATGTGATTGTGATAGGATGCTGGGTTTGTGAAGTGTGAGCAGTGGCCAACACATATATTCCTCATGTGATTTTGATAGCTTGGTGAGGAGCACCATGTGGGAGGGCGACCTGCAGGAGCGTCGCGTCGGTGGCAGCGACAGACGACGACGACCCAGGTAATCTCCCTTACACTTGCACCCCATCTTCTTCCTATATCATGCACTCCCGCACCGGACCAAAGGAAAAGTGTAACATAAACTAGAGAGTTGGAGGGTTCTCAGATTATCAGAGATTCAAAAGCCCCAAGGATAAATTTGGAGCTGCAAATGTGACATATATTTCTTGAAATATTCACATCATTTATTGTGACTGATTTTTCTTTTTGATGGAACCAGGGACTAATTACAATTGTATGTAATCTTGATATATAGGTACGCCAACAGAGGTTGTTGGATATCAACTGCTAATCACAACATCTTTGTATTTATTACAAACTCTATTTTTCTTCAATTTACTAGCATTTTGATGGAAAAGACAATACAGTATTTGGTTTCCAATGGTATCAATTTGTATCTCTCTTGTTGTATTCCATCTTGACTAGAGATTATGCTAGAATGAGTGAACTGCTACCATCCGACAATGTGAAGGTGAGACTTGTTTCTTTCCATTTTAGGTGTTATGTACAAATTATTATGACATGCAAAATCGGAAACTGGACAGTCTTTTATTCGTGCAACTGAAATATGTGTGTATGGTGCCTTTTTGAATTGCCATGAAACTTGTACTAAGCGTCTATAAAAAAATGCCTTTTCTGCTGAGTAGTATCAACCAAATCCAAAAATAGTCATTGGAAATTATAAGTACTTCACGAATTCTCAACTGTGGAATAAACTGTATCAAGTAGGAAGTCGATGCTTGATTTGCAAAATTATCAAGTTTGTTCCATAAATGTAGATTGTGTTGAAGGTTTCTTGTTTGTGGCTTAGATTTTTGAATTTTTCACAAGTTCAGTAGCAAACATGTGTGTACAAAAGTGTTTAGATGGCTGTTTGGATCAGTGCACATGACCATGTAGATGTATCACTTAGCTTTGTGGTTTTAAATGCACATGCGGAATGATTTTTATAGATATGAAGACCAATTTTAATTAACATGTTTATTTAGAAGTTCTCCTGTAATTTGAGAAATCTTCAGAAGAATTGGTTTGACTATGTAATTAGAGACGCCATAATGAGCCAATGTTACACACAAGATATTGAGGTAGTAGGCATGGAAATTTTATTGTTACTAAGCACTGATGTGTTACAAAATGCTATTTTTCCAGATTGTTATGCATTATTTCTCAATAACTGTACCAAGCATACTTAGTGGTTGAGAAAGTAGTTGTGTTTTGGATTATCTACATTTTTTTCTCTGAAAGTGTGGAAATATATTACTATTTGATAAGAAAAAACAGGGCATAGTTTAATAGGCTAAACTCATCTTGCTGATTGCAGTTATCAAGCATATTGTGCAAGATTTCAAGTAAACAAACTTGGGCCATTGGACATAGGAGGGGTTAATTCTTATTGATCTGTGTTAAATGTCGTGTGAGCAGATTTGACTTTGTGATCACTATGTCAACTTATGCCTGCCACAATTCCTCATGTTATAAATCTAATTTATGCTTCTTGAGTATGCTGGGGTCAGATCTAAAGCGGATAACAACTACTTTATTGGTTGTCTCTCGCTTCAATGTTGGTTCCTCTGCTCAGACTAGCATGGCTGGTGTTGTACCCGTTGAGATGCACAACGCTCCATCGCAGCTACACAAGTGACCGCACATTTTGTTTTCCTTGATGCTGATATAACGAAGGGAAAGGTTGCTAGAATTAACAAAGAATGAAACAGACAAACCAGGCCTCCGGTCAGATTGAGGGAAGGTGTTGCAGGTTTCAAAACACATTGAGAAGTGTAGAGGAGATAAAGAGAATTAGGCTCGTGGAGAAAGCCGAAGGAAGGGTAGAGGCGATGGGTACAACGGGACTAATGGAGGAATGAGTTGGATGACGAGTACAACAAAGAGGAATGGAGCTGAAGGTGGCATGACGACCAGATTGCGAAGGAGAGCAACATGATATTGGTGTTTGCTGAGTCAATAATGTGTACATAACTATCCCGTAGTATTACTATTTTGTTAAATTTGTAAGTGAGACTGAAATTTCAATTTGGCCCTCGGGCACCTATGCTCTTGCTTCCAATTTTCAAAATTCCCATTCGTAAAAAAGCGCTAGAAAATTCACACTATAGCAATCTACATGTTTGTTGAGCCTATAAATCTTCATAAAATAATTGAAATTAATGTAGTTTGTGCAAAAATAAAGGGTTGGTCGTATTTCTACATATTTCTATTTGCATTCCGTTCACTGGTGCTTGTTATTTTTGCACATTATGCATATCTCATTGTTATTATTTTTAACCTTTTGATTCTCCGGATGAGTATTTGTGGCCTGCACCGGGAGTGCCCTAAGAGCAAAAAGGTTGGGTTTGTACAAGATAATATTTGTTTGAACACTCATAACCCGTGTGCGACATACATGATGTAACTTATAGTGATGATTCGACAAATATCTCTTTGTCTAAGTTTGTTACATATCCCGTGGCAACGCACGGGCATTCGACTAGTAATATTAAAATGATAATAATATGGTTATCATTTTAACATAATAATATGATTATTGATGATTTTCTTAGGGAAGTGAAGGTGTATCACTTTGGGGACAATACTTAATTTGTCCTTGCACAATTATTATTTAATATTTATTGTCACACCGCTAAGTACTTTGAAACATTAATATTAATAATCTATGCCCCGTTTATTTTTATTTTCATGCATTCAAAGAATTACTGAATGTAGAGGCACAAAGATATAAAACATGTCCACATTGATTTCCACCTTAAGAAACCATTAGGCAACCACAAATTATATAATATAAACATGTCTACATACCATGGGCCACAATTTGCGAGTTGTTATGTTGCACTGGCCAACCAAGAGGAGATTCTTAAAATTAGATATAATACATGAAAAAATGATAGATATGTTCGCTTGTCCATGCAAGATATGACCTGAAGATTTGGATAGTAATCGGTGATATATTTTTCTTGTCGTGTTGTAATATATGATAGCCATATCCACCTACAGTTTAATGGCTCTTTATCTTACGGACACCATCAGTTCCCTATCTTTACGATAAGGTTAGTTGGCCAGAAATTGCTATATAAACAAGTCATTTCCGCCTTCAGTCATCCAATACACTATCACACAAGCCGCCCTATACACAAAGAACTTGTGTGGGTGGGTTCATGGACATAAAAAATCCCCATGTTCTCATCGTGGATGATTCCCATATTGATCGACTTATTGCAGCGACGGTCCTAATCTATTTCAACATTTGACGTTTTGTGATTATTATGAAATTTCCGAATCATTGCACAATTAGCCATACATTTACGTTCATATAGTTTAATATACATATTTATTGCCAATAGAGAATGTTGATACAACATTACCTTCGATAGGAAAGCATCAATTTTGTTTCCATGTCTATTAGGAGCAGCTTGAACTATGAAGTAGATAGGAAAATTTACATAGAACGGCCGGGGTATGTTTTAATAACCTTTTTTTCCCGGGTCAAAGTTACTGCTACCACTACTGGAATCAGCTACTTTGCCATCTGCCAGATCTTTGTCGTCCGCTAGGAAGCTCTTTGCCATCAGCTAACAAAAAGCCGACGGTAAAGAAACGGCAGACGGCAAAGAACCTCTTTGCCATGCGCCATTTCGTTGCCGTCCGCCAGCTAACGGCAAAGAATCTTTGCCGTCAGCCAGCTGGCGGCAAAGTGGGAGGTGGCCCCACCCACCCGCCCGTTTAAAAAAATTAACACCCCACCTCTTTGTCGTCTGCTAGCAGACGGCAAAGAGAGATAACGGCGGACGGCAAAGAGTGGCGGACGGCAAAGAGCCGATTAACTAACGGACGCCACCCCCCCCCCCGCATGTTACTCTCCTTCTCTTCCTCTCTCCTCCCGACGGCCCTCCTAGCTAGATCCACCGCCGCCCCGCCGCCCGCCGCCTCGCCCTCCCGCCCAGCGCCGCCCTCGCCCCTGCCGCCCGCCCCCACCCCGCACCCTTGGCTGTCGCGCCACCACCCTCCGCCCCACCCCACCCGCCGATGCCCGTCGCCCCACCATCTCTCCGCCACCGCTGCCGCGCCGCCCGCCCTCCGCCGCCCCGCCCCCCCCACCACCGACCCCCGTCGCCCGCCGCCAGCACGCACTTTGCCGCCGGTGCCGCCCCCGCCGACCGTCCCATTGCTCCGGTGAGGGACTACTACTTTTTTTCTTCTGTTTTTTCATTTTTTTTGCTGTTTAATTGTTAGTGCTAGATTGTGTTAGTGTTAGTGTTAGAAAAGAAGTAGAAGAAGTAGAAGAAGTAGAAGTAGTAGAAAGATGAAAAAAGAAGAAGAAGAAAAGAAGTAGAAGAAGTAGAAGAAGAAGAAAAGAAGAAACGAAAAGAAGTAAAAAAGTAGAAAAAAGATGGAAGAAGAAGAAGAAGAAAGGAAAGAAGAAGAAGAAGAGAAAGAAAGAAGAAGAAGGATAGAAGGAAACACCTCGACCCCCTGACCCCCGACACCCCGACCCCCTGACCCCGACACCCTGACCCCGACACCACACCCCGACCCCGACACGACACCTAGACACCCCGACACCCGACCCCCCGAGGCCGACAGGGTCTTATATTTGTGAATTATTAGTTAGGTCATATATTTTTCAATTTTGTTATGAAAAACATCATATATAATTGTGTTGATCGGGTTGATTTAAATGTGCAGTTGTTTCACCGCTGCAAGGTTTGGTGTTCGACGACCTCGCCGTGCGTTTGACGAGCTCTGCCCCTTCGTTCGTGGGTGAGCACAAATGACATGTCCTCCTTCCCCATTAATTATTTGCTCTGTTCCGGTGTTCGTGCCGATGAAACTTGATAGCTAGCTATATATGTGCTTGAATCATCAGTATGCATAACCAATATGTGTCTCCCATTCGAAAGCGTCATAGTTATAAATATGCATGCATTTGCATATTTATAACCTTTATTCTTTCGAATTGTCCAATCATACCAAGACTTCAACGTCTTTTCATGGTCGAAGAGACGGCTAGACAGATGACATGGCACAAAACAGACAAAAGAACCGAACTAGATGCAGATGGGAATCTGATGATGGTACACACATCGGATGGTGTTGCGTGGAAAAAGTTTGATGAATTACATGCTGACAAAGCGGCAGATCCGAGGCATCCTCGAGTCGGCATCAGCACCGATGGGTTTAGTGTGTTTGGTATGACGGCAGCCCAATACAGTTGTTGGCCCGTATTTGTCTTTCCACTCAATCCCCCCCCCGACAGATTATGCAAAGAAAGAACATTTTCTTGACGTTGATAATTCCACGGCCCAACTATCCGGGGAAAAATATGAATGTGTACATGCAGCAGCTTAAGGACGAATTGCAAGAAGCCTGGGATAATGGGTTCAAGACATACGACGCCTATAGCAAACGAAACTTCATAATGTGTGTCTGGTACATATTCTCGACGCGTGACTTGCCGGCGTATGCGCTATTCGTTGGCTGGTGTGTGCATGGAAGGTTCCCGTGCCCCACATGCAAGGGAGCACTTGAGTTTCGTTGGCTTCAGGCCGGTCGCAAGTTTTCTTGCTTCAACATGCATAGACAGTTCCTGGATCCTCGCCATAAGTTCAGGAAAGACAAGAAGAACTTCATCAGAGATAGAGTTATAAAAAACTCAGCACCACCGGCGTTGACAGGCCAACAGACCCTGGATCAGTTAAACGCTCTCGAGCCAGATCCAGAGCGTCCAGGGTATTTCAAGGGGTATAATTCTGAGCACGCCTGGACTCACAAAACATGCTTATGGGATCTGCCTTACTTCAAAGACCTCCTTTGCCCACACAACATCGACGTGATGCACACTGAGAAGAATATCGCCGAGGCACTTTTTGGTACATTGTTCGGCATAGATAGGAAGTCAAAGGATAATACTAAGGCTAGAGTCGATCTGGAGGCGCTATGTGATAGGCCGTTACAAAACATGAAAGAACCAAAAGGAAAGCAGAACTGGACGAAGCCAAAGGCATGGTTCAATCTTGGAAGGCCAGCTATGAGGGAAATTATCTTGCGCGTGAAAATGCAGTTGATGTTCCCCGGTGGGTATGCAGCGAATCTAAAGAGGGGAGCGAGTCTTGATAAATTGAAGATATTTGGTCTCAAGAGTCATGATTGGCACATATGGATTGAGCGGATAATGTCGGTGATGTTGCGTGGCTTCATCCCTGAGGATGAATGGCTAGTACTGGCAGAACTCAGTTATTTTTTCCGTGTTCTTTGTGCGAAAGAACCATCGCCTGGCGTGCTAGAAGAAATGGAAGAGTTGCCGCCAGAGTTGATCTGCAAGTTAGAGAAGATCTTTCCACCGGGCTTCTTTAATCCAATGCAGCATTTGATTTTGCATCTCCCGACCGAGGCAAGATTGGGGGGGCCCGTGCAAAATCGTTGGTGCTACCCAACTGAGAGGATGCAGAAGACGCTTCGAGAAAAATGTAAAAATAAACGTAGAATTGAAGCGTCTATGGCTGAGGCATTCATCACTGAGGAGGCGGCAAACTTCGTGACAGCACACTACGAAACCAAAAATCGTCATTTGCATAATCTGAAGCCTCGGTACAATGCTGACGAGCCTAAAAAGGATGGATCCAACCTCAGCCTATTCAAAGGGAATCTCGCACCAGCCAGTGTTTCAAATCCAGTATCTTTGGATAACGAAGAATGGCGGACCATTTCGTTGTATATCTTCAACAACCTGATAGAAGTGCGGCCGTACATCGAGTAAGTTCTCGGTACATTGTTTCGCAACTTCTATTTCCTTTGAACTGCTCTTATTCCTGGATATTTCATACAGTCGATACGTCGCCCTATTCTCGTATGGAGCGGTGATCCAAAAGGATTCCGTCGAAGAGTATGAGCTTCTCGCAAAGCAAGGAGGCGGCTATCCCGGTTTCATCTCTTGGTTCAAACAAACGGTAAATTCTATTAGACAATTTCATTTCATTCGCTAATTTGTGCGTAATGCAACAATCCTTTCATATTAAACTTGTAGGCTAATTCAGAGTCTATGGACGCCGAATTGAGACAAGTCGCTAATGGTTTTGACTATAAGGTCCGTTCATTTGACAAATACGACATCAACGGGTATCGTTTTCGTACCTATGGCAAAGAGCTATCTATGGCCGACCGAAAGTCTACAAATTGTTGTGTATCTGCTATCGGCGAAGGAGGTACCGAGTATTATGGGAGAGTTGAAGCAATTTATGAACTTCTATTCTATGGTGAAAACCCACCGAATATCGTAGTCTTCAAATGTTATTGGTTTCAGCCGAAGGAGACTAGAAGGACTCATGAACATATAGGGCTAGTTGAAATCAACCAAAGCACCCATTTAGATGTTCCTGATGTCTATATTATGGCTCAACAGGCGACCCAAGTATTCTATCTACCCTGGGCCTGCCAAACTAATCCAAATCTAAAAGGTTGGGATATCATTTATGAAGTGCACACAAATAAATTACCGACGTAATTTTACGTTTTGTGAGAGACCAATTTATTACATCACATACTAGCTCTGATGATGTAATCTTAAGTTCTCTCTTTCGGTGGTTTGCAACAGTGGACCGTAGGGCTGGGCATGGTTTTCTTACATTTGCCTCAGTTTCTTACCTTCTGCCCAGGTTTCTTACGACCGTGGACTGGGGTGAAGGATAAGCATTCTTCACTGTAGTATCTAATCTAAGATGCAGAAAACTCCAAAAATAAAAATCCTGTAAAAATACAGGGATGAAGTACAAGCACGCAATGGCAGTAAATTGGGTACAAACTGGGCCCAGCATGTGAGTAACTCACAACAATATGTCAGCAACAAAAACGACAAAAAATGTTTCTACTTTGTAGCTGAATTGTTCTGATGATCACCAGCTGTTGTGACTTGTGCCAACCAACGTCCTGCCTAACTTGCTAGCTCATCTTCCGCGAAGCTCCAATTATGCACATTGCTTCCTTTTCTGGGCCTGCAGGGTCGAACAAGGCATTTATAAGTTTCATCGATTCGACACATTGTCCAATGCACATCGCAAAATTATTATGTGTATCACAACACATATGCAAACTACATATTAAAAGAAACTAGATAAAATTCCAAAACGGATTTCTTTGTTGCAACAAAAAGTTGTGTTTGAATCTTCATTTCAGTACCTCTTGAAGTTTCCGGAACACCGATGCTTCCATATCGCTGAATCCAGTTCCATCAATGTTGCTTGCCCTCGGTTCAGATGTTGGAACTGCGAATGCTGGTGACTCAACCGATTCTTCGACGGGAGCAACCATTAATGAGACTGGGAAGACGTTGTACACAAAATGGTTGTTCAGTGCGGTTTGCTGTTAAAACATCAACAAGGACCGGTTAGGTTAGCTGCAGAACTAAAATATATGATCAAATTTGACAAATAATACAGCTTGATAAAGTTCCACAACATGGACAAGAAATTACATCAGTACTGAAGCACAAATAGAGCAGGCAAGCAACATGTCATCTGCGATTAATTATTGAACATAGGCATGCAGACTTAGTGAAAAATTCTTAAGAACTCCTAACTTCCTGCAGATTAAAGAGCTCATTATCCTGTGCCAGTTCGAGATCTACCATTTTGAGTACAAAATTCTTATGGGCTCTTATCTTGCTGTGGATTAAAACAAACCCATAATCCTGTGCTAGTTCAACATCTATAATTTTGAGCAGAAATTTCATATGGACACCTATCTTTCCGTGGGTTAAAACGAAATCATTTTCCTGTGCCAGTTCAAGATCTATAGTTTTGTTCCCCGGGACTTTTAGTTAAGGTGGAAAAAAAATCTCCAAGACAGAAAAGAAGAGATAAATGGGACTTACTGCCGCCTCTTTGGAAGCCATCACAACAATTGCTGAACCCTTGCTCTTTGATTTTCTGGTCTTGATCACAATGTCTTCAACCTCGCCGAATTGCCTAAAGATCTCATCCAACTTTGCAGCAGTATAGTAATCTGCACGCCCTGCCCATGAAACCTTCAAGACCTTCCCCTTGTCAGTTTTTGTTCCATTATCTGGGGTTCCACCCTTGTTATCTCCCTGTGCCTACATGGAAATTTACCAAGTTGTGGTCAGGACCAACACAAATAATATAAATCGACAAATCTCTTGCAACATACAAATAGGCACATATCCTGCGTAATCCCAAACTTTACTTTGACGGTAGGGCAGAGAAATCTGCCAAATGCGCCTTTTCTTCAACATTAAACAAAGCTATGATGTGTGGAAGCAAGATGTTTGATGCTGAACAATCTAGACATGGTCACATGAGTACTCTGGATGATGAAATCCGTTTACTGTTCCTGTTTTGTATGTTAGATCCACAAATTCAGAAGTATATATATATACTCAACTCCACAGGCAGCCAGTTGTATACTGTTCCATATATCTATCTAAGACTACAATTACAATTGCAGAAAGTATCCCCTTTGATTGGCGGTCACTCTTAAGCAATAGTGCAGGGCTACTCTAGTTTAAAGGTGCTTAATATGATCTTTCACATCTTCAGGTTACAGAAATTCAAAAAAAAAAAAAAAGCATCATGCCATAATTTTTTGGGGGTTACATGTGAAGATGTTTAATGCTGAATAATGTAGACACAATCACATAGCTACTTTGGATGGTGAAAATACTTTTGCTGATCATGTTTTGTATGTTAACCCACAATTTGTTTGTTCTATACTGTTCCATCTTAGTCTGTAAGGCTATCGTAAGCAAAACCTATCCCTGTCTGATCAAATTTCACTCTTGAGAAATTGTTCAGGAGTAAGCCAGTTAAGGTGCATCATCTTGTCTTTTAGGTCTAGAGGCTACACAAAATCCCCAACATTCATCATCCCATAAGGCAACAAATTGTAAGTTGCAGCAAAAATAGAATGCTATCAATCCAACAACAAGGAAAAGAAAACGAATTGACTAGATTCAAGGGGGAAAGGACAGTGAGACATTACCGAAGTGGAAGCAGAGCCTGAGGCAATGGACTTCCTGAAGAACTCCTCCAGTTCGCGCTTAACGTCCGCAGCCTTGCGCTTATCCTCCCGCCTGGCCAGCTCCGCGGGGTCGAGGGCCGGACCCGCACGGGCCGCGAAGGCGCGCTCGCGCTCCTCCAGGTCCGACACGGCCCTGCGCCGCTTGACCCCGGTGGCGGCGGCGCGGGCGGCGGCGGCGCGGCGGGCGCGGAGGCGGGCGTCGAACTGGCGGCGGAGGGACTCGTCGCGGAGGAGCCTGTAGGAGGTGACGAGGCCCTGGAAGTCGGCGGTGGCGCCGGGGTCGTCGGGGCGCTTGTCCGGGTGCCGCAGCCGCGACTGCGCCCGGTAGGCCTTGTCGATCTGCTCGACGCTCAGCGCCTCGCCCGCCTCACCCGACGGCAGCCGGAGCACCTCGTAGTGGTCGACGTCCGCCACCGCCGCCATGAGGGGAAGGGCGGAGGAGGGACCGGTGCGAGGGCTCTCCGACGGGAAGGTAAGATGGCGCCGGCGAGATCTGGGAAGCGCCAACCCTAGAAAAGCGTGCGAGCCGGTTTGGGTTTGGGTGTGGTCGAACCCAAAACTACGGAGGGGAAGACGGTGGACACAAACTATACCTGGCCACCAAAGCCCGATGAAAAAAAAAGGCCCAAGCCTGGCCCGGCCCGGCCGTTGGGCCTAAAAATTGGGCCTGACCCTGGCCCATCATGCTAAAAGCCCACTGGGCCTTGGGCCGGGCCTCTTCGTTAATGCGTGAATACGACGGGCTTGGGCTCAGCCCGACCCGGCTGTCGGGCTTGAAATCTAGGCCCGAGCCCGGCCCGTGGACAAGGTCGGACCAGGCTGGGTCGGGCCGGGCTGTCCATGTCCAGGTCTAACGCAAACCGACCGCAACGGGCGATCGTTAGCAAATTTGAGGGTTAGACCAACTCCAACGCGTCACGCATTTCATCGGTTTGGTTTTGTTTGGGTCGATAAAAAAAGACCAAACACACCTACGCAAACGGACAAATGTTTGTTCTTTTTGTCATGCCTCATTTTCTGCCCAAATTCGGGTTAGGTTTGTGTCTGCATGGTCACAGCGTGGATGCCCCACGTTGCTATCCCTTGTCCTCCCCCTGGCCCGCGTGTGTGTCACATATCCGATTTCCCCACACTCTCTCTCTCCCAAAAACCCTCATGTCCTCCCGCCATGGCCATCGCCCCTAATCCCGCCGTCGCCTCCCTCTTGGATGTGGCCACTCGCAGCGTAAGCCAAAAGAAGCAGAGGACGAAGAAGCAACTCACCGACAAAGGAGAGGGCCAAAGAGAGGGGGGAGGAGTGCCCGGAGGAAGAAGGAGGCGGAGAAAAAAATTGGCCCGCGCCGTCCCCGAAGTAGCCGATGCCGCTGAGATGGACGTCGCCTCCGCGCAAAACGAGGCCTCCTCACCAAGGCCATGCAGCAGACCCTTTTCATGCTAGGGTACCGCGGCGAGCAGGACCTTTTCGTCGTCGCCGCCGCCAGCACGGGCTCATCAGCGGCCCGCCCGCCGCTTCTGGGGTCCCCACGCATGTCAACGACTCCGTTGGCGTACGAGTACCTTCCCGGGCATGACGCAGCCACGCCTTGCTTCTTCATGCCATCACCTCATGCTGCCTCGCCGAAATTGGGTGAAAACATGTCAATCTTCCCCCGTGGTGCCCCCGATTGACCTCAACGCCACACCGGTGGCCGGCCAATCCACCGAGACGTGAAAGAAGCAGCCACAGGTGGTGTCCCCGGACAACTTGGCGGGTGCCCAAAACCTGTTCAATGAAACGCAAACCCCGACACTGGTCGGTCCGAGGTCTCACGAGAAAGTCTTGGCAGAGATGATTAATGAGAGTGGTTATGATGACGACGAGACTTACGGCCAACGCGCCGACAGCCAAGAAACCCAAGGCCAAGATGAGCATGACCAATACAATGATGGCCAAGACTCCAAAGGCGAGGGTCTTGTCATTGACCAAGAGCCATTGGAGTTTGTGGAAGAGGTAGAGAAGCAAGGTTGGGAACAAAAGAAGAGGAAGAGCGTTAGAATGGGAGCATACACGGAGGCGGAGGACAAGTTGATTTGCGAACCTTGGATGGCAATTGAACAAGACCTCAAAACCGACACCAAGCAAAAATGAACTACATTTGGAAGAGGATTGGCGATTACTTCATGAACGTAGGAAGTTTGATCCCTACAAGTTTGAGAGTGACCGGACTGATGTGTCAATTCAAAAAAGGTGAGGATTTATCCAACAAGAGTGTAACAAGTTTTGTGGTGCTCATGAAACTATCGAAGGCCGGCCCATGAGTGGCCTTGGCATCAGGGACATGGTATACATTTCATTCCCTTGTTCATAATGAGAGCATATATCATCCTCCTATGCATATCAATGTATCTCGTTGCATTTCATCTTTATTTTTTAGGCATTTCAAGCCTTAGATATCTTCGAGGTCCAAAATGCAAGCAAGCCATTCACCTTGAGCCATCATTGGTGGATGCTCAAGGATTGTCTATTTGACACGAAATAGGAGAGACGGCGCTCGTACAAAAAGATAAGAGTGTTTCGTATAAGCGTCTCCCTTGAGCCGGGGTACAAAGAGTTGCGGGCATGCCAGTGTACGAAGTACACAAATACAAGAAGCAGAAAGAAAAGTGGGGCCTGCTAGCGCGACCGAAGTGATCAAGCAATCGTGGTCTTCTGGTTCCCGGGGGCCTCGGAAAGCCCCCGGTTAATTACTCCCGCGGATAGTACCGCGGGACACCTCCGATTAAGCTGCGCAGTCGTCGTCTTCGGTCTTCGCTTCGCGTTCCTCATGCATGGTGGTGGTGTGTGTGTGTGGCGACAGCAGAGTCCGTGTATGAAGTGGTACACGCGTCGTTGAAAACGTGGCCTTTGCTCCGGCCACGCCCGCCTATGCCGTCTTGCCTCGTCGGCCTTGAGCGGCGTCGATGTGGTTGTTGAAGTAGCATGCATGGTTGGTCTTGGCTTGGACGTCGTCGATGACTTTGTAGATTCGCCGGATGTGCGAGGGTATGCCCCGCGGGAGTAGATGTCGAATAGAGAAGAAGGACTGAATGGACGTGCGACACATGGTGTACACACATCCGTCGATGACTGCATACACCACCGCCAATGGTGGAGGAAGCCGCCACCTTGCACTGCCCGGCACGTGTGACACGTGTTCGTGCCGACGAAGGGGGAGGCTACGAGATACGCCTAAGCGTGTATAGACCGCAGCCGGATGTTGTCTCCGCCGCCATAGCTACGACGAGTCATCGTGACTCGTCGATGCCGCGCCGGCGCCTCCATGGTTACGATGAGGAGAGGTGACTCGTCGAGCGTTGCACCACCGCCGACGCGTCGAAGGGACCATGTCGCCGAGTCCCGGCCAGCCCATGGCGCCTCCATGGACCGACAAGACAACGGCGACGGATACTTCACGATGCGGCGGAGTCTTGCCCAGGCGAGGCCGATGGTGTAGGTAGAAGGGGGTGCGCCGAGGATGGCGCCGAGTCGAACGATGCGTGCCGACGAGTCCCGACCAACCCATGGCGCCTCCATGGACCTGTGAGACGGGGCGAGTATGACCTCGCGATGCAGCGGTGCCTCGCCTTGGCGCCGCCGATGGTGTAAGTAGAAGGGGGTGCGCCGAGTCGAACGATGCGTGCCGCCGAGTCCCGGCCCAATGAGGTTGCCGGCAGACCCGACGGCGGAGGGTGCGCTAGGGACCGTGCACAGGTACGTCGTCGTCTTGCAAGGAGAGTTCACCGGGGTCGCGCATGGGCGGCAGCCCCGGCACATCATCGTATGCGCGGAGAGTGCGCCAAGGGTTGCGCATGCGCGGCAACCCGGCATGTCGTCGCGGGAATCATAGCCGGTGAGTAGTGCATCGGGGTCTACCCATGAGCGGCAACCCCGACACGGCGTCGTTGCCTTCAACGACCCAAAACGGAGGCGACGGCCAGCTTCGTCTCCGGCCGTCCGGTCGATGCGATCGCCTCGTCGCTGGTGCACGCGCTACTTGTGTACGTCGCCGGCTGGACTGCCTGATGGATGGGTGTATTATGCGTGATGGCTGGAGGTGCGTGGATGGATGGAAGTGATGTTGCGTGATGGCTGGAGGTGCGCCTTGGTCGCCTTCCCCCTTTTCCTGCTGCGCACCTGCGTGAGTATAAATAGGCAGAGAGATGGAGCGCGACGGCCAGGGACGGCTACCGGCTTCTGTTAGGCCGTTGCTAATTTTCTGTTCTGTTGGAGACGTCTCCATCAAGTCTTCTCTTTTAAATTGATCTTATATCAACGTGTGCGCGTAACCTGGCATTCGGTACGTACGCGTGCTTGCCGGCCGGTACGCTGGCATTCGTGTACGTATTTGTACGTACTGGGTACCAAGTCTCCAGGCTCCAGCACGGAGGCCTCGTGTACGTGCATGGCCGAGCCAGGGGCGGAGCTGGGCCCGGGCACCCAGGGCCCAGGCTCGGGGCGTGGAAAAATTAATAGGCTATAGTTATATAGATTTTTTTGCAGGACCGGGGCGCAGCCCAGTGAAAAAGAAGAAGACCCAAAGGCTTGGTGGATTTCCTTGCCAGAAACGCACGCAACAACACACCCCACGATCGATCACGCACGAGGCACAGAGACGAAACAATCGCGCGGCCGCCGCCGCCCGCCGAGTCGCACGCACGAGGGCGGCACAATCAATCTCTAGCGCCCGCGCCGCCGTTCGCCGTTGCTACCTCCCCGGAACACGCCGCACACCCAATTTCTGCTCCCGGGGTGTAGGTCGCCCCTGGGGCGGAGCTGGGCCCCGGGCACCCAGGGCCCAGGCCCGGGGCGTGGAAAAATTAATAGGCTATAATTATATAGATTTTTTTGCAGGCCCGGGGCGCAGCCCAGTGAAAAAGAAGAAGGCCCAAAGGCTTGGTGGATTGCCTTGCCAGAAACGCACGCGACAACACACCCCACGATCGATCACGCACGAGGCACAGAGACGAAACGATCGCGCTGCCGCCGTCGCCCGCCGAGTCGCACGCACGAGGGCGGCACAATCAATCTCTAGCGCCCGCGCCGCCGTTCGCCGTGGCTCCCTCCCCGGAACACGCCGCACATCCAATTTCTGCTCCCGGGCTGTAGGTCGCCCCAGAGGCAGAGCTGGGCCCCGGGCACCCAGGGCCCAGGCCCGGGGCGTGGAAAAATTAATAGGCTATAATTACATAAAAAATTTAGCAGGACCGGGGCGTAGCCCAGTGAAAAAGAAAAAGGCCCAAAGGCTTGGTGGATTGCCTTGCCAGAAACGCACGCGACAACACACCCCACGATCGATCACGCACGAGGCACAGAGGCGAAACGATCGCGCGGCCGCTGCCGCCCGCCGAGTCGCAAGCACGAGGGCGGCACAATCGATCTCTAGCGCCCGCGCCGCCGTTCACCGTGGCTCCCTCCCCGGAACACGCCGCACACCCAATTTCTTCTCCCGGGCTGTAGGTCGCCCCAGGGGCGGAGCTGGGCCCCGGGCACCCAGGGCCTAGGCCCGGGGCGTGGAAAAATTAATAGGCTATAGTTATATAGATTTTTAGCAGGCCGGGCGCAGCCCAAAGAAAAGAAGAAGGCCCAAAGGCTTGGTGGATTGCCTAGCCGAAACGCATGCAACAACATACCCCACGATCGATCACGCCGCGAGGCACGGAGGCGAACGATCGCGCGGCCGCCGCCGCCGCCGAAGTCGCCGCACGAGGCGGCACAATCGATCTCTAAGCGCCCGCGCCGCCGTTCGCCGTGGCTCCCCCGCACACGGCGCCGCCACCCAATTCTGCTCTCGGGCTGTAGGTCGCCCAGGGGAGCTGGGCCCGGGCACCTGGGGCCCAGGCCCGGGGCGTGGAAAAATTAATAGGCTATAGTTATATAGATTTTTTTGCAGGCCCGGGGCGCAGCCCAGTGAAAAAGAAGAATGCCGAAAGGCTTGGTGGATTGCCTTGCCAGAAACGCACGCAACAAAACACACCACGATCGATCACGCACGAGGCACAGAGACGAAACAATCGCGCGGCCGCCGCCGCCCGCCGAGTCGCACGCACAAGGGCGGCACAATCAATCTCTAGCGCCCGCGCCGCCGTTCGCCGTTGCTCCCTCCCCGGAACACGCCGCACACCCAATTTCTGCTCCCGGGCTGTAGGTCGCCCCTGGGGCGGAGCTGGGCCCCGGGCACCCAGGGCCCAGGCCCGGGGCGTGGAAAAATTAATAGGCTATAATTATATAGATTTTTTTGCAGGCCCGGGGCGCAGCCCAGTGAAAAAGAAGAAGGCCCAAAGGCTTGGTGGATTGCCTTGCCGAAGCGCCGCGACAACACACCCCACGATCGATCACGCCGACGAGCACGAGAGGCAAGCGATCGCGCTGCCGCCGTCGCCCGCCGAGTCGCACGCACGAGGGCGGCACAATCAATCTCTAGCGCCCGCGCCGCCGTTCGCCGTGGCTCCCTCCCCGGAACACGCCGCACACCCAATTTCTGCTCCCGGGCTATAGGTCGCCCCAGGGGCGGAGCTGGGCCCCGGGCACCAAGGGCCCAGGCCCGGGGCGTGGAAAAATTAATAGGCTATAATTATATAAATTTTTTTGCAGGCCCGGGGTGTAGCCCAGTGAAAAAGAAGAAGGCCCAAAGGCTTGGTGGATTGCCTTGCCAGAAACGCACGCGACAACACACCCCACGATCGATCACGCACGAGGCACAGAGGCGAAACGATCGCGCGGCCGCCGTCGCCCGCCGAGTCGCAAGCACGAGGGCGGCACAATCGATCTCTAGCGCCCGCGCCGCCGTTCGCCGTGGCTCCCTCCCCGGAACACGCCGCACACCCAATTTCTGCTCCCGGGCTGTAGGTCGCCCCAGGGGCGGAGCTGGGCCCCGGGCACCCAGGGCCCAGGCCCGGGGCGTGGAAAAATTAATAGGCTATAGTTATATAGATTTTTTTGCAGGCCCGGGGCGCAGCCCAATGACAAAGAAGAAGGCCCAAAGGCTTGGTGGATTGCCTAGCCAGAAACGCATGCAACAACACACCCCACGATCGATCACGCACGAGGCACGGAGACGAAACGATCGCGCGGCCGCCGCCGCCCGCCGAGTCGCACGCACGAGGGCGGCACAATCGATCTCTAGCGCCCACGCCGCCGTTCGCCGTGGCTCCCTCCCCGGCACACGCCGCACACCCAATTTCTGCTCCCGGGCTGTAGGTCGCCCCAGGGGCGGAGCTGGGCCCCGGGCACCCAGGGCCCAGGCCCGGGGCGTGGAAAAATTAATAGGCTATAGTTATATAGATTTTTTTGCAGGCCCGGGGCGCAGCCCAGTGAAAAAGAAGAATGCCGAAAGGCTTGGTGGATTGCCTTGCCAGAAACGCACGCAACAACACACCCCACGATCGATCACGCACGAGGCACAGAGACGAAACAATCGCGCGCGCCGCCGCCGCCGAAGTCGCCGCACGAGGGCGGCACAATCAATCTCTAGCGCCAAGCGCCGCCGCCGCCGTTGCTCCTCCCGGAACACGCCGCACACCCAATTTCTGCTCCCGGGCTGTAGGTCGCCCCTGGGGCGGAGCTGGGCCCCGGGCACCCAGGGCCCAGCCCGGGGCGTGGAAAAATTAATAGGCTATAATTATATAGATTTTTTTGCAGGCCCGGGGCGCAACCCAGTGAAAAAGAAGAAGGCCCAAAGGCTTGGTGGATTGCCTTGCCAGAAACGCACGCGACAACACACCCCACGATCGATCACGCACGAGGCACAGAGACGAAACGATCGCGCCGCCGCCGTCGCCCGCCGAGTCGCACGCACGAGGGCGGCACAATCAATCTCTAGCGCCCGCGCCGCCGTTCGCCGTGGCTCCCTCCCCGGAACACGCCGCACACCCAATTTCTGCTCCCGGGCTGTAGGTCGCCCAGGGGCGGAGCTGGGCCCCGGGCACCCAGGGTCCAGGCCCGGGGCGTGGAAAAATTAATAGGCTATAATTAAATAAATTTTTTTGCAGGCCCGGGGCGTAGCCCAGTGAAAAAGAAGAAGGCCCAAAGGCTTGGTGGATTGCCTTGCCAGAAACGCACGCGACAACACACCCCACGATCGATCACGCACGAGGCACAGAGGCGAAACGATCGCGCGGCCGCTGCCGCCCGCCGAGTCGCAAGCACGAGGGCGGCACAATCGATCTCTAGCGCCCGCGCCGCCATTCGCCGTGGCTCCCTCCCCGGAACACGCCGCACACCCAATTTCTGCTCCCGGGCTGTAGGTCGCCCGTCGGCCGTCGCAGCTTTCCTGTTCGTCGTTCTCCTGAGTGGCAATTGCCGGCTGCGGTAGCTTCTAATTTTCTTTGATGCTTTCCTTGTTTCCCCCTTGATTCTTTCTACTTGTACCATGTGTTGTCTGCATGAGTTGTATCAGTGTACAAGGCTGCAAGCTGCTCTAAACTGAAATTTATGCCATGTTCTTTTGTATCCAGCCATATATGTATTATATTGTTGAACCCAAATTGATGTAATTGTCAGTTTTATTTCATATATTGTAGAAAAAGAAGATGAAGAGATTTTTTCACCGGTGTCCACAACGGGGTTGTCTACACCTATCATTTCAGATGGAGGGAATCAAGTGGCTGAGGAAACTGAATCAACACCAGAAACAGAAACAACTGTAGAAATGGGACCACCGCATTCGACTTCAAGCAACCCACCTGCAATGAAAACTCGAGAGAGAAACAATCGTGGTATTCCTGCTAATGCCCTTGGTCAATTCCGTAAAGGTGATATTGAAGCTGATCCTGGTCTTAGAAAACCAATTGAAAGTTTAGATCCAGACATTAGGGATGCTGCTAGAAGGATTTATATAAATATGGGTCAATGCCAACCAAATGATCATAAATATAAAAAAACACCCCATGGAAAATCTTCAAAAACAAGAAGCTTTCATGCTAGTTGGTTCAAGAACCATGGCGATTGGTTGGAATATAGTGTTCATAAAGAAGCAGCCTTTTGTTTTTATTGCTTTCTTTTTAAGCAGCCAAGGGCGGAAAATTATGGTATTGAGGCATTCACAAGAGTAGGATTTAGAAATTGGAAGGATAGACCTAGTGTTCTTGATACACATGTTGGTAAACATAACAGTGCTCACAATAAAGCTAGACAACATTATGAGGCTTTCAAAAATCAAAGGCAATGTGTGGCACATGTGATGGATCGTGGTACCAAAAAGAGTGAAGAAGACTACAAAGCTCGTCTTATCATTATTTTGGGTATTATCAGATTTCTTCTATTACAAGGTCATGCTTTTCGTGGTTATGATGAGAGTTCGAGTTCAAATAATAGGGGGAACTTTTTGGAGATGATGAGTTGGTATAGGAAGAAGGATCCTATTGCTAGGACTTTGCTTGATAGTGCGGGTGGGAACCATTTGATGACTTCACATGAGATACAATTTCAATTGTGCCAAGCTTGCGCAGAAGAGACCACCAAATCCATTATTGCTGATATCGGAGATAGGAATTTTTCTTTACTTGTTGATGAGTCCAGAGATGCATCCATAAAAGAACAAATGGCTATGGTTTTAAGGTGAGTAACTTTGTATTTGTTATATTAATTATTGTTTTGTTCATCACTAATAGTAACACCTAATTGTTTGTTTGCCTATTTGTCTCATGTAGGTATGTTAACAGTCATGGGTATACGATTGAGAGATTTATTGAGATCAAGCATGTTGCTGACACAAGGGCAGCTTCTCTAAAGGCGGCTTTGGATGGTATGTTTCTTGAGCATGGTTTGTCTATGTCTAAATTGAGAGGGCAAGGGTATGATGGAGCTTCTAACATGAGAGGGCAATTTCGTGGGTTGCAAAAGTTAATACAAGATGAAAATCCTTATGCATTTTATATCCATTGCTTTGCCCATCAGTTGTACTTAGTGGTTGTTGCTGTGGCCAAGTGTTGTTCCTCTGTAACGGATTTCTTTAACCACATAACTTTGATTGTCAACACCGTCAATGCTTCTTGTAAGAGACATGATGAACTAGCCCAACAACAACATGAAAATATTGTAAGCCAATTGGAGTCAGGGGAGATTTTTTTAGGAAGAGGAAAAAATCAAGCGACCAATCTTGTTCGACCCGGGGATACACGGTGGGGCACACATCATAAAACTTTGTGTCAATTTCTAACTATGTGGAAGTCAGTTTTGCAAGTGTTAGAGAACATTCATGATGATGCAGAGAATTTAACACAAAGAAGCACAACAGGTGGCTTGATTTCTCAGATGGAAAGCTTTGAATTTGTTTTCATGTTGCATCTTATGATCAATCTATTGGGCAAAACTAATGAGTTGTCACAATGTTTGCAAAGGAAAGATCAAAACATTGTTCTTGCAGTGAGTTTGATTGGTGTCACATTGCAGAAACTTCAAGATATAACGGAAAATGGTTGGGATCAACTCTTGGAAGAGACGAATGACTTTTGTGTTAAACATAACATTATATTGCCTAACATGGATGATACAATTCCTGCTCTAGGTCGTTCAAGGGGGCGTGGTGGTCAAATGTAACTTACTATCATCGCTTCAGATATGAATTGTTCAATGTTGTGCATGACCAAGTATGCAATGCCCTAGCATGCGAGTAGTTTTGCATCCACAATCTAAGCCAATTAAGATCAATTAGGCCATGGTAGGAGCATGGCTTATAGTATGCACGCACAATCCATGGGCACTTGAAACTGCTCCATGCGCGTGCATCCTGCACTTAAGACAGATGATTTCTTTCTTTTTTTTCTTTTTTCTTTTGGTTACAAAATCGCGTCGAACATTTCCAAAAGCTCAAGGACCAATATGCCACCCAAAAAAAAGGTCGGGGTCTTCATGAAACTATCGAAGGCCGACCCAAGTGATGTTGAGAAAAGGCCGAGGGGGAAAGGCCAATTCCAAGGTGGGTGCAAAAGCGTGATGCTTGCACCATCGCCTTGCAAGAAGCTTCGAAATGTTTCATGACCCAAAAGGGAGAGAGGGAACAAAGAAACGCCTAGAGAAAGGGGAGCAAATGAAGACCTACTTCGACATACAAAAAAAAGAAACTCGAGATCGAAGAAGACAATGCCTCTGGCTGTCGTCAGGCGCGCACCACCTCCTCCCTACCTCCCGCCTCGATGCATCCATGGCCGGAGAGCCAAGCTCGCGACGCTCGGCCTCCATGCCCACGGTGATGAGCACCTCAGGCGGCTCCCCCTACTGCGGACTCCCCACATTTCTCCGCCGCCACGGCTCTTCTCTGCCCACCTCCTACATCTGTCGCCGCCCTCCGTCCCCGGTACTCGAGGTCAAGCCACTGCTTCTCCTTCCTCTCATATGTGTGCTTTAGGGCTCCTTACTTAGTGCTGCAGTATATGTCTTCCACATATCTCAACTTGCAAGTTACTTCTGGCATCAATCTTACACAGTGACCCGTGTTCTGTTTACAGGTGCATCTGCTTAGATAGCGGTTTGCATTCTGTTAAATGACATAGATTGACAAAATGAACTCATTAAATGTTCTGTGTGGGGAAAGGTCGTACTGTGAAACATTGGGATGCTGATAATTCAGAGTTGTTGTTAACTCTTTAACGACAGCATGCTGAAGTTTGGTGCCTTGCAATTAAATTTGCTAAGTACATGAATCGACGGAACCTATGTATATACGTCATTTCGATGTTGCCCAGCAGCACAACGTCTGGACTCTGGACAGGTGGAGTCTGTGCCCGACTCGAGAATGAAGATAGTGGCCATGCACTTTAGTTGCTGAGGACTAGCCTGATGGTGCAGCTAGTAGGGATTTACGCCATCATTGTCACGAACCACATGGCTGCATCTCGTTTCAGATCATGCAATTTTAGATTGCCAAGAACACTATCTGTTCACTTGGAGCCAAAACTATCTGACTTGAGAAATTAGTTTATGCATCAGAGGACATTTTCCCTTAATTGATTGCTGAGCCTACCCATATGCATACTGAAATCTGAACCTAAATGAAATTAGGAGTTAGTAAGCTGCCTTTATACATGCACAACTGATCATTCTTTACTGTTTGGGAATATTGTACTCCCTCCGTTCCGAAATAATTGTCTTTCTAGCCATCTCAAATGGACTACAACATACGGATGTATGTAGACATGTTTTAGAGTGTAGATTCACTCATTTTGCTCCGTATGTAGTCACTTGTTGAAATCTCTAGAAAGACAATTATTTCGGAACGGAGGGAGTACTAGAGTACATCTTATACTTCTCATCACCTTCATCTATCCTGTTCTCTTGCAACATTAACTTGATGCCATCTGAACTGAATTGCAGGAATGATGAAACTCGCCAGCCTCTGTCTGGAAAAGTCCCCGTTCCGTCATTCAGAAGAAGGGCCAGTTTCGAAAGTGGTTTCCTAATTCCGATCAACCGTGAGATCTATCTTGATAGACTGGCTTTAAGGTGATCTTCTTATCAGTTCTTTTGTGCGTAGTGCAAGTAGAGACTTTGCTTATTTATTATTTGCGACGCTGTTACTATTTCATTAATGCTAACAGGTATGACCGAGAAGGTGAACGGAACCATCTCAGTTTGCTGCTGTTGACATTTTTCGTTTGTATTATTGATCCCATAAAGGTGACACCTATTGTCCATTCTTGCTGTCTGTTTCTATGTCTGTGATTATGGATCTGCCATGCTGACTTTTGACGTCAGGTATGCAAAGCAGCTCAAGCATAATAAATATTTCAATCCACAATAGTAGTTTGTTGATTTTTTATCTTCTGAAATGTTAAAATTCTTTGTTGATTCAACGTTGTTATCCTTTTTGTGCAACCACGACAATAAAATAAAGTTAAACATCCAATACACAGATTGTTCAACTGTAATTCAAAAATGAATGCACAAAGAGATATATTGTAATTGACAAATTCCTAAGCCGAAACTCCAGACTGTTCTAATGCTTTGATGCAGTAACTGAAAATATTATTGGCAAACCATAATTGCCTATTATTAGACAAACCAAACAAGGTTTACTCTTACACCAACCTAGAAAGAGAAAAAAATTCTTCCCTCACAGAAGCAAAGCAGGCTGTTTTTGGTCCGATGCCAGCCTCAGTTCAGTGGAACAGGTTGGTCTGCCTGATAGCAGACTCAAGTGCAGCAGCTTTTATTTTTGTTCATGAAGTAAAGAAGTACTTTGCAGCCAAATTAATCAGTAATATTTAACCTGTTCAATATGAACCCAGGAAAAAGTTTACATCATTTATTGTAACTATGGTACCCTTATGATCTAGCTAAACATATTTGTGTCATATCTCATTCTTGGTCCTGCATTTGTCTTCAACAGGTTGATGATGAGAGGGATGGCCAGCTTATTGACCGTCCCCTTGTGAAGGATGTCCTTGATATCTATATTGAGAGTGGACACAGTAATTTGGGTCTTTACAAGCTTGATTTTGAACAAGATTTTGGCAAGGGTACTGCAGATTACTATTCTAAGAAGCCACAGACCTGGATGCTGGAGGACTGTTGTCTTGATCTTGAATACAGGTTAAAGGTTTCCATAGGTGACTTAATGATATAAAATTGCAATCAAGTGTAATGACCCCTTCTGGTTGTTCTTTGTTGCATAGGATGAGGAATGCTTACAAAAAGAACGAGCGGCCCATGTAGGTTATTATAGGTTTATATCAGTTATTATCTCTTCTGTTGTTGCTTTATTGTATGTTTGTTTTGTAAATATATGTTCCCATGTAGTAGTCTTTACCGAGAAAAAAGGCGCAACTGAAGTACTCCCTCCGTCCGGAAATACTTGTCGGAGGAATGGATATATCTAGACGTATTTTAGGTCTAGATACATCCATTTTTATGCATTTATTCGACAAGTATTTCCGGACGGAGGGAGTATATCCTTTAACCCTATTGGTTACATGATACTGTGCCAAAAAAGTTATGAATAACGAGAACCCTGGATGCAGGGTGTTGCTTTTTGATGGAAAGTAATTTATGCTTAAAACGTATAATAGATTTACTAAAGTTTGCTGCCCATCTTCAGGGCCTGCCCTGGGTAGGGGCAAGAAGGGCGACGCCCTAGGGCCCAATGGGGGGCCCGACCTTGTGCATATATACACTAGGTATATATACTATAAGCCCAGAACCACACCCTTACTAGGTTAAGTATGAGAATCCAGAGGAGGCAGCCAGCTTCTCTAAGATCCAGCCGCTGCCGTTGTTTCTTCACACGTGCCACCACATCACCCCGCATGTATGAGGGCCCGGTGCGACGCTCCGGTGGCATTGCTACCCTCGGGCCCCGTTCCCGCCTAACCCTAGAGCGGTTGACCACGAGATCTAACCCTTTGACTTCCCACAGACGGGCTTTGACCAGTGGACCTCTCCACCCGGTTGTGTTAGGTCAGCCCAGAGGGACACCTGGGAGCAACATCCGGACCAAATCCACAGCTACATCACCTCCGTGTAGACCCGACGCGTCCGTTTCCCCCCTCCAGGTGCCGGCAGCGGCGCCGTCCGTAGGGGGGCACACCCCGGAGACGCGTGCCACCTCTTCAGACATGCCACCACACCATCCCGCATGTATGAGGGCCGGTCTGAGCTCGATGGCATTGCTACCCCCGCCCTAGGGCCCCGTCCCGCGAACCACAGGCGATTGACCACGAGATCTAGCCCTTTGACTTCCCACGGACGGGCTTTGACCAGTGGACCTCTCCACCCGGTTGTGTTAGGTCAGCCCAGAGGGACACCTGGGAGCAACATCCGGGCCAAACCCACAGCTACATCACCTCTGTGTAGACCCGCCGTGTCCGTTTCCCCCTCCAGGTGCGGTGGCGGCGCCCTCCGTGAGGGGGCCACACCCAGGAGACGCGTGCCGCCTCTTCACACATGCCACCACACCACCCCGCATGTATGAGGGCCCGGTGCGACGCTCCGGTGGCATTGCTACCCCCCAGGGCCCCTGTCCCGCCTAACCCTGGAGCGTTTGACCACGAGATCTAGCCCTTTGACTTCCCATGGACGGGCTTTGACCAGTGGACCTCTCCACCCGGTTGTGTTAGGTCAGCCCAAACGGACACCTGGGAGCAACATCCGGGCCAAACCCACAGCTACATCACCTCCGTGTAGACCCGACGCGTCCGTTTCCCCCCTCCAGGTGCCGGCGGCGGCGCCATCCATGAGGGGGGGGCACACCCCGGAGACGCGTGCCACCTCTTCAGACATGCCACCACACCACCCGGCATGTATGAGGGACCTGTGCGACGCTCCGGTGGCATTGCTACCCCCAGGGCCCCCGTCCCGCCTAACCATAGAGCGGTTGACCACGAGATCTAGCCCTTTGACTCTCCACAGACGAGCTTTGACCAGTGGACCTCTCCACCTAGTTGTGTTAGGTCAGCCCAAAGGGACACCTGGGAGCAACATCCGGGCCAAACCCACAGCTACATCACCTCCGTGTAGACCTGACGCGTCCGTTTCCCCCCTCTAGGTGTCGGCGGCGGCGCCGTCCGTGAGGGGGGGGGGGTGAGGGAGTCCTGGACTAGGGGGTGTCCGGACAGCCGGACTATCAATATCCGCCGGACTCCCAGACTACGAAGATAGAAGATTGAAGACTCCGGCTCGTGTCCGGAAGGTACTTTCCTTGGCGTGGAAGGCAAGCTCGGCAATACGGATATGTAGATCTCCTACCATTGTAACCGACTCTGTGTAACCCTAGCCTCTCCGGTGTCTATATAAACCGGAGGGCTTTAGTCCGTAGGACACAACATTACATCTCAACAATCATACCATAGGCTAGCTTCTAGGGTTTAGCCTCCTTGATCTCGTGGTAGATCTACTCTTGTACTACCCATATCATCAATATTAATCAAGCGGGGCGTGAGGGTATTACCTCCATCGAGAGGGCCTGAACACAGGTAAAAACATTGTGTCCCTCGTCTCCTGTTACCATCCGCCTAGACGCACAGTCCGGGACCCCCTACCGAGATCCGCGGTTTGACACCGACATTGGTGCTTTCATTGAGAGTTCCTCGTGTCGTCGCCGATGGAGCGGATGCCTTCACCCGTCTTCAAAGACGGTGTTTTCGCCGGAGAAGCCTTGGCTGCCGGTCAAACTATCCGGCTTGGTGGCTTCCTTATGGCCGCCTCTCCGGCCGTCGCTTTGGCAATGACTTCTCAAGTCGTCGAAAGCAATCTTCGCGTCAGCCCTAAAGCTGCCGAACAGTTAGATCCGATCGAGCTCTCGTCTGTCAACGAGCTCTTGGATCGCATTGCCGCCCTGGGAGTCGCAACAGACTACAATCAGATTGGGCTTAAAACCGATCTAAGAGAGATTAACTCTCCCCAGGTTACCCACCACATCGAAGTGGTAGAAGAACAACTCGGCAATTCGTTGCCATTGTTGAAAACAATATGTGTCCGGATTCCCGAACCCTCCATGCCGGACTCCTGCGGAGGGACGGACTCTGATCGAGCATCGAACCTAAAATCGTGCGTCGCTCCGGACTCGCTGGGCTATTTCCAGCAAATCAAGCTTCCGAATTCGGAAGTCCCTCGGCCATTGAGCCCAAAGATGGGCAGGGATCCGGATTTTATTACACCCTCCCGCCCAGACATATGCGACCTATCTCTAATTCGGCAAGAGCCCTCAGAAACAGTACATCATTACTGGGCCAAATTCCTCCTGGTTATGGACAGGATAAAGGACTGCCGAGAGGAGAACGCAATCTCAATATTCTGCAATAACTGCACGGACAAGGGAATCTTGAACGCCATTGATCGTCGCAAAATTGCGCATTTCACCGATCTGGCGTCCATAGTACGAAAGTACTGCGCAATGGAAAGTTCCCGGAAAACCGAAAATCAATTTTGGGATAATCCGACCCCAATCCAAGTCTGCGGTAAAAGGGCGCCTCTCAAACAGGCCCCAGATGCAAAAACCAAAAAGCAAAAACCCAGCAAGGGAAACGGAACCGTACTGGAGGGATGGCTCAATGGACCCTGTAAAATTCATAATACGGGGGGAGCTGTCCCAACACATAGCCTTCGAGCATGTTGGATACTACGGCAGGTGGCCAAAAGTGGCGAAGAGCTTCTAGCTCCGGGAAACCACTCCAACAATACCAGCACGGTGTCAACAGTCTTTGAGACTTTCGCGATCGAATAATATCAAAACGAACAATCCGCGAACTTCGCGAAGTCTACCAAGTAGCAACAAAAATCCATGGGCGACACAGCTATCACCTTCAGCGCTAGCAGCGAGCCCACATCTCGAACTACGAGCCCCAGCCGCCGGTACTTAGTCCCATAGTGGGCGGCTTTCGGTGACAAAAGTCCTCATGGACGGCGGCAGCGGACTAAACCTCATTCTGAGAAACCCTGCGGAAAATGGAAATCGATTGGAGCCGTATTGAGCGAAGCAACACAACATTCAGAGGAATAATCCCTAGCCGGAAGCGCGCTGCACGGAAAAATCACACTCGATGTGGTGTTCGGCTCTCCGGACAATTCTGAGATCCGAAGAAGTCACGTTCGAGTAGCCCCGTTCAGCAGCGGCTATCACGCCATATTAGGGCGAGAGGCATTCACAATTTTCAAGCAATACCTCATTACGGGTACATGAAGCTCAAAATGCAGGCCCAGCGGAATAATCACTCTCGTCGGTGATCCGGACACAGCACTCCGCCGAAAACAAGACAGCCGCACTAGCCCTCGAGGCACTATCCAAAGCCTTAGCGGCGAGAGGAACTTACGCGCTTCGCTCTCGGTAAACAGGGACGACGTGATACTTGATAAAAGATCCAAGTCCACCTCCTTCAAACCAGCGAGATGAGATAGTTAAATTTCAGGTCCACCGCGGACCCAACAAAGACGGCCTCCATCGGGCACAGTTGAACCCGAAGTCGGCGCCGCTTTCGCGAATTCGCCGGGAAAATTGGGACATCTTCGCTTTGGCACCCTTCGACATGCCGGAATCCCTCGCAGGTTGGCAGAACACAGCCTAAACATCCTAAAAGGATTCAAACCAGTCAAACAGGCTCTCCGACGATTTTCCGAGCCCAAAAGACAGGCAATGGGAGAAGAGCTAGCCAAGTTATTAGAAGCCGGATTCATCAGAGATATCAAACATCCGGACTGGCTAGCAAATTTGGTGATGGTACCAAAGAAGGACAAATCCTGGCGCCTCTGCGTCGACTTCAAAGACCTCAATAAGGCTTGCCCAAAGGATCCTTTCCCCCTCCCCCGCATCGATCAAATTATCGATGCCACAGCAGGACACGATCCGTTGTGCTTCCTGGATGCATACTCCGGCTATCATCAAATCAAGATGGCGGAAGCGAATCAAGCATAGCGGCATTCATCACTCCATACGGACCATTCTGCTTCAACACGATGCCCTTCGGACTTAAAAACGCCGGCGCAACATATCAGCGCATGATTCAAACATGTCTGGCTACCCAGATTGGCAAAACAGTCGAGGCATACGTAGACGACGTAGTCGTCAAAACAAAACACGTCGAAACTTTAGTAGAGGATTTGAGGCTCACATTCGACAACCTCAGAGCATATGACATTAAGTTGAATCCGGAAAAATGTGTTTTCGGCGTACCAGCTGGGAAGCTGCTGGGCTTCATCGTATCCGGTAGAGGGATCGAAGCAAATCCGGCCAAAATCCGGGCTCTGTCACAGTTGGATATCCCAAAGGACCTCAAGCAAATACAAAAATTAACAGGATGTGTGGCAGCCTTAAGCCGTTTTATCTCCCGTTTAGGAGAGAAGGCGTTGCCCCTTCATCGCCTCCTAAGGCGCACGAACACCAGTGGGCGGATGCCGCCACTTGCGGACTCGAAGAAATAAAGGCCATATTGGCGACAAATCCGGTCCTGGCTGCGCCTACTCAGGGCAAACCGATGTTGTTATACATCGCGGCAACACATCAAGTTGTGAGCGATGTCCTCGTCGTCGAACGAGCAAATGAAGGGCATAAATTCCCTCTTCAAAACCAGTGTATTATGTATCCTTGTGCTAACCCCTGCAAATCCGTTACCGCACTATCAAAAATAGCATATCACGGTGTTCATGGCGTCTCGGAAGCTTGGCACTACTTTCAAGAGTGTTCGATAACGGTGGCTTCGAAGTACCACTCAATGATATTATAAATAACCGCGGCGCAGCGGGCAGGATTGCAAAATGGGCCATTGAGCTCTTGCCATTCGACATAACTTACAAACCTCGGCGAGCCATAAAGTCACAAGTTACGGCTGACTTCGTGCCGAATGGATGAAGCGAACTACCTAAAAGTGCGGCGCATACTCCAATTGGACTATGCGCCAGCGGCTCCAAAATGTTGGCGGATGGGGGCTGGCGTCGTCTTGGCGTCCCCACGAAGATCTGATCCATATGTACTTCAAATAATGTACACGGACTCCAACAATGCAGCGAATCTGAGGCCTTGTTACACGGTCTCCGGATGGCGATCTCCATGGGCATTCAACGCCTAGAGGTGCGCGAGGATTCAAACCTTGCAATATCCCAAATAAATGGAGACTTTGGCGCCAAGGATCCGAAAATGGCAGCATATCGTAATGCTGTCACGAAAATGTCAGCTCGGTTTGAAGGACTCGAATTCCATCACATAGCCCAAGATAACAACCAAGCGGCCGACATTACGCGCGCGCGGTGCGCAACGTGATGTTGTCCCTCAAATATCTTCTGGAGCGGCTCTTCAAGCCATCCGTCTTTGTGGGAAGAGGAGTTCGGTAGCGACAAACCGGAGAAAGCCGCACCAACTGGTGATTCAGCGGAACAACGTAACACAATCCGCCGCTATAATGGCGATAATCGCGGCGTGGGCAGAACCTTTCTGGCCTACTTACTTAGGCAGGAACTTCCCAAAGACCAAAATGAGGCCCGCTGCATAGTGCGGCGATCTAAGGCCTACAAGGTTCACGAGGAGAACTTTATAAGAAAAGTACTACGAGTCCTTCAAAGGTGTATCTCCGAAGAAGAAGCGAAACCTCTGGCTGAAATCCATGCGGACTAGGTGGACACCACGCAGCAGCCGGGCCCCTGTAGGAAAGGCGTTCCATACCAGGATTTTATTGGCCAACAACTCGGGCGGATCACGCGAGACTTGGTCCAGCGATCGTCGGTTGTCGACTCTTCGCTAATCGAGTCATATGCCACCCACCGCCTCAAAACCATACCCATTACCTGGCGTTCGCGGTGCAGGGGCTTGACATGGTGGGACCCCTTAAAGGGAACCCACAAGAAAAAATACCTGTTGGTCATGGTGGATAAATTTACCAAATGGATAGAGGCCAAACCGGTCAAAATGGCGAGTCCGGACCAGTGATAGACTTTATATCGAGGTGGTACACGTTCTGAGTCCCCACAAAGCATCATCACCGATAACGGCACGAACTTCACAGCCGATGAAGTCAAGGCATGGTGCAAAAATATGGGCATTAAGCTCGACTATCGTCGATCTATCACCCTCAAACCAGCGGTCAAGTGGAAAGAACAAACAGTCTAATAATGGCGGCATTAAACCCGGACTAGTGAGGTCACTCACTAAATCAGACACCAATGGGTCGAGGAGCTCGACTCCGTACTCACGGGGATGCGGACAACGCCTAACCGTACTACGGATTCACACCATTTTTATGGTATCTGGCGCAGAGGCGGTTCGCCTGCGACATTATTCATGACTCACCTCGAGTGCGCATGTATGAGGAAAGAAAGCTGAGCTCGATCGGCGGGACAGCTTGGACACATTGGAGGAAGAACGTGGCGTCGCGAAGGCTTGTTCCGCATTTTACCAGCAGCATGCTCGAAGATATCAAAGCAGAAATGCGGGCCAAGACCTATAACGTTGGTGAACTAGTTCTCGCTGCGGACAAGAAAAGGACAAGCTCAAACCCGGATGGGAAGGCCCTTCATTATTGATCAAGTCTTGACCGCGGAGCGTACCGTCTGAAATCGTCGGACAACCGACTCGAGCCGAACCCATGGAACGCAGCCCGACTCCGGCGATTCTATGCCTAGCGCCGGACTAAGAGTTCGTACCCTTCCCCCGTCCAACCTTTTATATTTCAGCTGTCTTCCATTTCTCTTTTGTATCCTTTTAAATTAACAAAGCCCCTCGGGGCCTATTTTCGCATTCTTTGCATACACACGATGTGCCACCCGCACTCGTTATTCCTGGGGGCTTCTTTTACAGAAGCTCAACTATACGGGTTTTATACCCAACACATGTGTCATGCTTCCACATGTACCTTTTACTCGCCATTATATGCATCGATATGACTTAAGTTTTGGCCAAGCTGGGTTGCTGGCTCTGTGCTTACCCCTCGTTCCCGATTGTTCGGCTAGGAGGTAAAGGAGCACCTCTGCGATTATTCTTGCCGGTCAGCGGATGTGTACCTCGGTGGGTGAAGCCGAAAGCTAAGCGTTCTTAAGGGAATATTCGATCGGTGATTTAAAAGATGACTTTTACCTATTTTTCCATCTACCCCGGATGTTTCTTCGCTTCATTGGCAGTCCGGACATACACTTTAGGGCATGCCACCCCAGCGAAAGGAACCCTTAACGGAACTATTCTCCCTGGAAGATGTTTCTTACTAACCATGTAATATAACATAACTAGTTGGGCACTTGCCTGATAAAGCACTAATGACCCCTACGCCTAGTCTCCATGCATACCATGGTTATCTATTAACCAAAAAGGTATTCGGACACACTCCGGACCCTAGGGTCCCGAGGTCGAAGCGAAAAGGTCGGCAACGGCAAACGATCTACAATCCGGCTAGAAGGCATTTCACATGTCATTTTTAAAGGATATCATACATTGTCAAGTTTATTGATTGTATTCCTCCTCAATCCCGTCTAATAGGCTGTCTAGCTTACAGTCCCGTTGGGAAAATTTAGCGGCCAGTTCTACCTGGCTGTACACTAAACTCACAGGGATCTCCTTCCCGTCGGGTCCCACCGGTCCAACTTCGGCCATATGGTTGGGATCCGCCTTCTCGTACCACGTCTTCACCATGGCCCAAGCCTCCCTGGCACCTTGACGGCAGGCCGAAACCTTCCACAAACGGAAGCGCTGCCGCACTCCCTGTAGCTTTTCTGCAAGCTCCCCGAGGCCCTCGGGCGGGGCAAGGGATGGCCATAAAGCCTGTACGGCGCCACTCATTGCCTGTTGAACTCGTTCGAACAGCTGCAACAGTTCGGGAAGTTGATCACCCATCGATACGGGCATCTCCTCCGCAGGATGGCCCGTGAGTATACCTACAAGACATGTTATGTCAAATCACTTCCTCGCCGAACTCTTCTTCCTTAGAGAGTTCGCTCAAGCACTACTATAGATGCCGCGACGAAGTCGTTGATTCTCCTTGACGGGCGGACAGCTCGGCAGTCGCCTTAAGCTCTTCTCCGAGCTTGGCGTTGGCATCTTGGAGTTTGTTCCTTTCTGCTGAACTCTATTCAGCGTTCTCGCCGACCTTTAGCTGGCGCAGCGTGCTTGCCTGTCCGGATCTTGTTGGCGGCACCTGCGATGTCTTTATTAGACTCAGCGCATAACGCTGGCGCTTATATTCATTTATACAAATATGTTACCAGGAGGGTCTTTCCGTCTCCTCCTGCGGCAGCAAATCTTGACCTCAAGTTGGGCCTTGCAATCTTGCAGCTCCGGGACAGCTGGGCGTTCTTCTCGTTTAGAGCACGAAAGTTTATATGATCCTTAAATCAGTTAACATAACTAATTTAAGTCTCGGGGGCTACTGGTGTGTACAACCATTGAAATTCTCTTACCCGTATGTCTTTAACATACTGCTCCGTGGCCCTGGTAAAACCATTTTGGGCAGCTCGGAGATGCGCGTCCCCTGCGTTGAAGGCATCCAATGCCTCCGGGGAAAAACACGCCTCTTGAAAAACTGTCCGGCGGCGTCTATGATTCATAGCGCTCTCCACCTCCGACTTTGTGGCGGACAGTCTGTCGGTATCCTCCGTTGCAGCAGGATCCGGTTCGCGTCTTGCGCTTGCCTCCCCCTACAGTCCGGGCGCTGGAGCCTGGCGGGTGTTGATTGGGTTGGCAACTCCTGTGCTCGCAGTTCGGCGAGCGCTTTTTCTTCTACACAGAACATGAGCACTTAGAAAGTTTCCTCGGAACGTTGCTCATAAAGGTCAAACACAAGCTATACCTCTGCGGTGACGTTTCAGCCCGCACGGCGCTTCTTTTCCTCCTGCTGGTTCGGCCTGACCTCTGTAGGTCGGCCGCCGCAGGCTCGGCTCCCGGCCGGATTGGCGCTTCCTGCAAGACACCATCGTTCGTGAAGGTCAGAAATATGCGAGGATAAGATAACGGTGTCCGGACTTCGGTCTTGGTCACCTGGGATGCCGAACTTAGCCTGGGGTAGTCCGCCGTAATGGCGACCAACGCATCATCAACGCTCAGTGGTGATACACCCGTCGATTAGCTCCACCCCGGTCGAGATCCTCTTGGAGGCTGACCGAGGATCCTTCCGGGTCCTCGGGTTGTGGAGCAGGACTCACCATGTCCTCCACATCCGGCGTAGATTCTGCGCCGAAGGCGTAATATAAAAGCTTAAACTTGAAAATTCGGGTAAAGGCCTGTTGAGGTGTTAAACTACCCATCTTACGGGATTGACCATAGAAAACCCATCCACGGGTTTGGACGAAGAAATCCTCCTTCTCCCCTTATACAGACCGGACAGGATCTTCACGGATCCTCGGTCGAGTCCGCCCTTCTTGCGGCGTGCGGGTAACATCGTCCTCCCCATTGAAATCCCACATGGGGTGGCCTCAGTATTGCAGCGGCTGCACCCCGCTTGATGCTGCGTTGCCATGACTCCAATCATGGTCAAGCGAGAATGAGCCATTAATCTTATTCGGCCCATCAAGTAATGGGCGCTCTTGTCTTCCTCAGCGAGGGCTCATGGGCGCCACCTGGGCGTTTCTTCACGGGAGCAGCATCAAACTCCGGAGACCAATCCGGACTGGGTCGGGCGGCGGGCGTCTACCATATAAAACCATTCCGAGGCGGTCTTGGACGCCCTCTTGGGGTGCGGATAGGTATCCGGTCCTGCGATCGCCATATCTCGGTGCCGCCTACTTGATATATGGACCCCTGGTGAGAGCGAACGTGCGAGGCGAAACAACCTCTTCCACAATGCGAAATGGGGCTCGATGCCCGGAATAGCTCGCAAAAGAGCTCGTAGCCCGCGATGTGCAGCCAGAAGCGGGCGTGAGGTGGTGGAGCTGGAGTCCGTAGAACTTCAGGAGCCCGCGGAGGAACGGATGTATCGGAAATCCGAGCCCCCTTATTAGATAGGGGACGAAACATACCCGCTCCCCCCTGTTGGGGCTTGGGGTGTCCTCCGCCTGCCTCCCACCTCGATAAGTAACCAGTCCGGCTCGGACCGGAACCATGAAGGCCGGAGGAAGCAATCCCTCCGTTTGGAGCTTTGCTAGCTCGTTGTGCGAAATAGAGCACCTCCTCCAATCCCCTGGCGATGGGCTGGGAGCGTGTGAGGAAGAGCCGCGTTGACGATCCATGGTGGAATGGATTTCGGGGTCAGAGGCGCTTCGATGGAGTATACGCGGGAGGAAGATGGTGCGGTTTGGATCTGGATCCCTGCCCCTTTAATAGGCAGGTGACCCGCACAACAAGGGGGTAAAATGTAAGATACTCCCTGGCTTTTCGCATTCGTGCGACGCGTGGAAGAGGGCCATAATTTGGCGTAGAAGCCAAGAAGCACAGTATTCGAGGTAAACCGGACAACTTTATCGGCAGAACATGGAATTGAAGGAGAACCCGCCTTGCGCGCCAAGACTACAAGCACGCTGGACTTATCGTCATTGAAGCCTGGTTAAGGGCTCTTGAGGAGTCTGGACTAGGGGTGTCTGGACAGCCGGACTATCAATATCCGCCGGACTCCCGGACTACGAAGATAGAAGATTGAAGACTCGGCTCGTGTCCGGAAGGTACTTTCCTTGGCGTGGAAGGCAAGCTCGGCAATCGGATATGTAGATCTCCTACCATTGTAACCGACTACTGTGTAACCCTAGCCTCTCCGGTGTCTATATAAACCGGAGGGCTTTAGTCCGTAGGACACAACATTACATCTCAACAATCATACCATAGGCTAGCTTCTAGGGTTTAGCCTCCTTGATCTCGTGGTAGATCTACTCTTGTACTACCCATATCATCAATATTAATCAAGCGGGGCGTAGGGTATTACCTCCATCGAGAGGGCCTGAACACAGGTAAAAACATCGTGTCCCTCGTCTCCTGTTACCATCCGCCTAGACGCACAGTCCGGGACCCCTACCGAGATCCGCGGTTTGACACCGGCAGAGGCACACACGAGAGGCGTGTGTCGCCTCTTGGACATGCCACCATACCACCCGACATGTATGAGGGCACAGTGCGGCGCTCGGTGGCATTGCTACCCCAGGGCCCCGTCCGCCTAACCACAGGCGGTTGACCACGAGATCTAGCCCTTTGACTTCCCACAGACGGGCTTTGACCAGTGGACCTCTCCACCCGGTTGTGTTAGGTCAGCCTAGAGGGACACCTGGGAGCAACATCCGGGCCAAAACCACAGCTACATCACCTCCGAGTAGACCCGCCGCGTCCGTTTCCCCCTTGAGGTGCCGGCGACGACGCCGTCCATGAGGGGGGCCACACCCAGGAGATGTGTGCCGCCTCTTCACATATGCCACAAGACCACCCTGCATGTATGAGGCCCCGGTGCGACGCTCCGGTCGCATTGCTACCCCCCTAGGACCCCCGTCTCGCCTAACACTGGAGCGGTTGACCACGAGATCTAGCCCTTTGATTTCCCACGGACGGGCTCTGAACAGTGGACCTCTCCACCCGGTTGTGTTAGGTCAGCCCAAAGGGACACCTGGGAGCAACATTCGGGCCAAACCCACAGCTACATCACCTCTGTGTAGTCCCGACACTTCCGTTTCCCCCTCCAGGTGCCGGCGGCAGCACCGTCCATGAGGGGGGAGGGGACGCCCCGGAGACGCATGCCACCACTTCAGACGTGCCATCACACCACCCGGTTGTGGTAGGTCATCCCATATAAACACTTGGGAGCAACGTCCCCTTCGTATAGACCCGATGCGGTTGTTGCCCCCCTCCTGCCTCCAGGTGTCGGCCGCCGGCGACGGCGCCGTCCGTGAGGGGGGTCACACCCCTCTGTATAGAATCGAAAAGTAAGGTATTTATGCTTATATTAACCATGCTACATGTAACTTAATTAAATAGTACAAAGTTGGGTCATCTATTTAGGAACGGAGGGAGTAAAAGAAAAAATATTATATGAGAAGCAAAAAAAATATATGCCGACGGCATAGATGAGGCCAGGGGCAGACGATGGCCGGCGCGCCGCGGATCGGTGATGTGGCATCTATGCCGACGGCTGCCGTCGGCATACGTGGTGGTCGGTGCGCCTCGGATCGATGACGTGGCAACCGCATCTATGATGACGGCCGCCCGTCTCGGCTGTCGGCATAGATCCACGGCGTTAGCCTCATGTCACGAGCGGCCCGCCGGGCCCGCATCTATGCCGACGGCTATTCTATGCCGATGGCGGCCGTAGGCGTAGGCTGGGTCTAAGCCGACGACAAATATGTGCCGATGGTGGCCGTCGGCATAGCTCCCGATAGCCCGACGGCCTATGTATGCCGACGGCCTGGGACCGGCTGTAGGCATATCCAGGAGTAGGCCGACGGTGGCCGTCGGCACGGGCCCCTGTTCAAGTAGTGCGACGCAAGCGTGGAATGCGTGACATGCACTCTTCGGCCACTAGGAGTCCTAAGACATCTTTTCGGCCCACTGCAAGCCGAAGACAGCTCTTCGGCCCAGGCAAAACTGAAGAGGGCTCTTCTGCCTAACCAGGCCGACCGGGTCATATAATTGTAATTTATGAATTAAGTCATATATTATCAAAATTTGTTATAACTAAGATAATGCTTTTAAAATGAGACATTATTTGGTAATTAATGAAATTTCCTAGAACTTTCAATCCAAAAGAAACCTTGCGCTTTATATCAATATGTATAATTGATTTTTTTTACACTAGTTGGCCCACTTTTTAAGTTCGCCCGGGACCTATGAAAAATCAGGACCGGACCTGCCCACCTTATTTTGAGGACATATGAAAGGATTTATCGACTCTTTTTTTTTTCTAAAATGGAGGACGTGGTGTTTCAAGTATGTAAAATGCTTCCTCTGTAACGAAACTAATATAAGACCTTTAGTGATCTAAAAGGTGTTATATCAGTTGGGAATATTTAAGGAGCTATGGAATGAATACCTCATCCCATGTTTAAATGCGTTGTACCCTTAAAATAGTGGTATCTGATCAAGATGATTACTTGTATATAGCGTTTCCATGAAGAGGGTGTGGCCACCAAATCATTGAGAAAGTAGTATAGAAAGTGGAGATGATTTGTATGAACGTTACCTTGGGTGGCCAAGCACGGGCGGATGGAGTTTTGGGAAATTTGGCAGACTCACGACGAGGCTCACAGTCACAAGCTGGCAGCTTAATATTTCTGCCAAGTACTAACTGGTCGTGTGGCTCAGTCGATAGCAGCCGGCCTGTAGGGCCTTCTGAGCATCTCCAACAGATGCCGTACGCGGCGCGCGCAAAAAACAGCTTTAGCGCGCGCCCATTCCCTGATTTGGCGCGGCGCGCTGCGCCCGCTCCAGCAGCCGCGCTAAAATGCAGTGTGCACGCGCCGCTCCAGCAGCGCGCGCGACTAGAAATGTATGCATTTTTGAAAGTAGAAATTTTAAAAAAACTAGATAGATTGCATAGATTAAACGATACAAAGGTATTTTACATCCGAAACATAGATTGCATAAAATAAAAACGACAAATGATAAACATAGATTGCATTAATAAAAAAAACTACTCTAAGTCGCTATCATCATCGCAACTATCATCCTTGGCGGTGTCGTCCGAGGTAGTTAGCCAGATGTCTAGCCACCGGTCATCGTTCGGCGTGAAGAACGACCGCCCACCTGCTGCAACGAGGTCGGACTGCGCATTCGCCAACGCCTTCCGCCGACGCCTGTCCAACCGCGTCGCGCGGCGCCTTCGCGTGTCCTCCTCGCGGCGCCTTGCCCAGTAGGCCTGCTCGTAGGCGACGTCCTCCGGGTGGCGCTGGCGCCAGTCCGCCATGACCCGCTCGTCCTCCTGGGCGACGAGGAGGCGGCGTTGCCGCTCGGCGTGCTCCGCACGGTCTTCCGCCGTGTTCAGACGAGGCAGAGGGGCGAGGTTGAGCGCTTGCTCGAGCGTGTACACATCTTGGAAGTTCATCTGGCCGCGCGGCCGGCCTAGGCGCCACGCCGCCCGCGTCGTCTGTGAAGCGGCCTGTCGCGCCGTCCCGTGCGTGCGGCGAGCGGAGTTCGCGGGCGTATCTCCGCGGTGTAGCTGCCGTTGGGCGCGGCGGATGCGCGATAGCCGGACGCTCTCGGCGCGCGGCGGCATGGCGGCGCGTCGATGGCGGGCGCTGGAGCGGCGCGTGGCGAGAGAGGAGAGGGAGAGGGAAGATATGTGTGGAGAAAGCGGCGTGGCGCGCGTAGTACTTTATAGGCGCGCGCGCGCGCGCCAAATTCTTGTGACTGGCGCCTTTGCCAGCAAGAACGGTTCCAGCGCTTCTTTCTCGCGGCCGCTGGAGCGCGGCAAACCGCCCCGCGCGCGCTAAAAGCTGGGTTTACCCCGCGCGCGCGTCGTTTGGGGCGTCTGTTGGAGATGCTCTCAGGTACCTTTTGGCGTACGCGTGTATGTACATTTCAACACTTGCGTAGTTTAAATCCTTGTAGGAAAAGACTCGTGGCCAAGGCTGATGCTTGAATTCGAGTCCGTTTATGTCGGCGATTGGAACGGTTGTAAAGTGAAAACCGAACTGGATTGGAACTCTCGATTGAGGGAATTCGAGTCCGTTTGTTTCAGCGATGATGATATGTATATACAGATCCAACGCGGTATAAGAGTTGTAATAACTATCAATCTAACAAGACGAGTCCCCGCTCCCCAACTCCAAACCCCAATCTGCAGCTTGCCTCCGATCGATCACATGCATGCATATGGCCGCTGATCGTATCATGGCCCCGTTGAAGAAGAAACATAGAGCTGCCCCCGCGGCGACGCTCTCGGACGACGTCCTCCTCGAGATCCTGTCGCGTGTCGCCGACGACATCCCCACGCTCTTCCGCTGCGCGGTGGTGTGCAAGTCGTGGCGAACCCTCGTGGCCGACCCCTCTTTCCTCCTCCGATGCTGGCCGGCGGGCGCGCGCCACCCGTCGTCCTTCCTCGGTCTCTTCCGTGGCCCGCGGAGCTCCGACGGGGCATGGATATCCGGTCCGCCTGCCTTCGTCCCAGCGACGCGACCGCTTCTCAGCCCTCCGGCCAGCATCATCGGCTTACTGGACAGCGCCGTGCCACTTGCGTCACGCCAAGGCCTCCTGCTCGTGCAGCTCCTAGGACAGACAGAGACGGGACTACAGCTAGCCGTGTGTGACATGTTTGCCCGCACGTCTGACTTGCTACCTCTGCTCAACTGTGTATCTTCATCCATCAGCGGTTCAGCGATTTTAACAGATGATGAAGAGTATTGCTCCTCTAACCAACAGGAGTCAAGTTACTCGAGCAATTTCAAAGTGCTAGTCTTTACAGACGCCATCATAGAAAAAAATGGAACCCGGGAGTGGCACCAGAGTCTCTACTCTTTCTCATCCGCCGGGTCAGGTTGGAGCACACCTAAGAAATCCTTTGACGACCTTATTATAGACAGCGGCGTCGTCCACAGCAACGTTGTGGCCTGCCGGGGCAAGCTACACAGGCTCGTCTGCCATCTCTCGGGTACCTGCAACCTTTACACCTTTGATTCGAGCAGCTTAACGAAGCTCTCGATTCCCTTGGACCAACTTGGCGTCAGCTATGAGAAACCACCATGGCTTAGCGTCACCATCGACGGCAAGTTATCATTGGTTAGCCTACACAACACGTTCCTACGGCTAGAGATTTGGACACATCAAGGTGAAAAAGACAGTGGTGAAAGCGCTGCCGACTGGCTGCGCACAAAGGTGATCCAACTAAAACCCATGATGCCGCATATCAAACAAGCGTCATGCATGTGCGTGAGCGACAGGACAGGCACATTGCTCATCATGGATCAACTAGACTTCCTGTGCATTGTCAATCTGGAAACCGGCGCAGTTGACAACGTTATGACCCAGTTTTTCAGAATGAAAGGATATAATGTCCTGCCCTTTGAGATGGATTGGCCAGCCTTGTTCATGTCTCGCTTGAAGAAACGGAAAAAATAAACCGAGAGTAGACATAGCATGAGTTCCTAGTATATATTCTTGTAACTGACTAGTTTTTAATACTCCCTTCAATCCATATTACTTGTCTTAGAATTTTGTAGATACGGATGTACTCTCTCCGTCCCATAATATAAGAACGTTCTTATATTATGGGATAGAGAGAGTATGTAATACAAAATGTGTCTAGATATATCCATATCTCTAGACATCTAAGACAAGTAATATGGATCAGAGCGAGTGTCAGTTTTATGTAGCTTATCTCTGAGTTTGTAAGCTATGGCAATTTGGATAAAATGCTTATAGGAATATGATGTACTTGACGATGAGCGGCAAACATGCGGTAGTTCTGAAGATGACCTGCAAGGAAGTTAAAGTATGTTTTCTGTTAAAAATTATATCATTCCTGCAATTACACATAGCCCATATAAGCGCACATATTCTAATCCAAATACGAGCCGCAGTAATATAATCAACCCCAGCTAACCACGTCTCAAATAACGATTCAATGTTAACTGGAGGAGTAATATTAAAGGCTATATGGATCGTTCTCGAAAGAAATTTCTTGACTGGCATTCTATGAACATGTGTTTTATTGTTTCATCATGATCACAGATACAACAACAGGAACTACCTACCCACCGCCTCTTTACTAAGTTATCTTTGATGAGAATTACTTGCTTGTGTACGAACCACATACAACAACAACAACAACAAAGCCTTTAGTCCCAAACAAGTTGGGGTAGGCTAGAGGTGAAACCCATAAGATCTCGCAACCAACTCATGGCTCTGGCACATGGATAGCAAGCTTCCACGCATCCCTGTCCATAGCTAGCTCTTTGGTGATACTCCAATCCTTCAGGTCTCTCTAACAGACTCCTCCCATGTCAAATTCTGTCTACCCCGCACTCTCTTAACATTCTCCGCACGCTTTAGCTGTCCGCTATGCACTGGAGCTTCCGGAGGCCTGCGCTGAATATGCCCAAACCATCTCAGACGATGTTGGACAAGCTTCTCTTCAATTGGTGCTACCCCAACTCTATCTCGTATATCATCATTCCGGACTCGATCCTTCCTCGTGTGGCCACACATCCATCTCAACATACGCATCTCCGCCACACCTAACTGTTGAACATGTCGCCTTTTAGTCGGCCAACACTCAGCACCATACAACATTGCGGGTCGAACCACCGTCCTGTAGAACTTGCCTTTTAGCTTTTGTGGCACTCTCTTGTCAGAGAATGCCAGAAGCTTGGCGCCACTTCATCCATCCAGCTTTGATTCGATGGTTCACATCTTCATCAATACCCCCATCCTCCTGCAGCATTGACCCCAAATACCGAAAGGTGTCCTTCTGAGGTACCACTTGACCATCAAGGCTAACCTCCTCCTCCTCACACCTAGTAGTACTGAAACCGCACATCATGTACTCGGTTTTAGTTCTACTAAGCCTAGACCCTTTCAATTCCAAGGTTTGTCTCCATAACTCTAACTTCCTATTTACCTCCGTCAACTAGCACCACATCATCCGCAAAGAGCATAAACCATGGGATATCTCCTTGTATATCCCTTGTGACCTCATCCATCACCAATGCAAAAAGATAAGGGCTCAAAGCTGACCCCTGATGCTGTCCTATCTTAATCGGGAAGTCATCAGTGTCGACATCACTTGTTCGAACACTTGTCACAACATTATCGTACATGTCCTTGATGAGGGTAATGTACTTTGCTGGGACTTTGTGTTTCTCCAAGGCCCACCAGATGACATTCCGCGGTATCTTATCATAGGCCTTCTCCAAGTCAATGAACACCATATGCAAGTTCTTCTTTTGCTCCCTATATCTCTCCATAAGTTGTCGTACCAAGAAAATGGCTTCCATGGTCGACCTCCCAGGCATGAAACCTTTTGGTCACGCTTGTCATTCTTCTTAAGCGGTGCTCAATAACTCTCTCCCATAGCTTCATTATATGGCTCACCAGCTTAATTCCACAGTAATTAGTACAACTCTGAACATCCCCCTTGTTCTTGAAGGTGGGTACGAATATACCCCGTCTCCATTCTTCTGGCATCTTGTTTGCCCGAAAAATGAGGTTGAAAAGCTTGGTTAGCCATACTATCGCTATGTCCCCGAGACCTTTCCACACCTCAATGGGGATACAATCAGGGCCCATCGCCTTGCCTCATTTCATCCTTTTTAAAGCCTCCTTGACCTCAGACTCCTGGATTCGCCGCACAAAACGCATGCTAGTCTCATCAAAGGAGTCGTCCAGTTCAATGGTAGAACTCTCATTCTCCCCATTGAACATCTTGTGAAAGTACTCCCGCCATCTATGCTTAATCTCCTCGTCCTTCACCAAGAGTTGGCCTGCTCCGTCCTTGATGCATTTGACTTGGCCAATATCCCTCGTCTACCTCTCTCGGATCTTGGTCATCTTATAGATGTCCATTTCGCCTTCCTTCGTGCCCAACCGTTTGTAGAGGTCCTCATATGCCCGACCCCTTGCTTCACCAACAGCCCGCTTTGCAGCCTTCTTCGCCATCTTGTACTTCTCTATGTTGTCTGCACTCCTATCCAGGTATAGGCGTCTGAAGCAATCTTTCTTCTCTTTAATTGCCTTTCGGACATCATCATTCCACCACCAGGTATCTTTATCTCCGCTTCTCCTTCCCCTGGACACTCCAAACTCCTTGGAGGCCACCTTACGGATGCAAGTAGCCATCTTCATCCACACATTGTCCGTATCCCCTCCTTCCTCCCAAGGGCCCTCCTTAGTGACCCTCTCCTTGAACGCCTGAGCTACCTCCCCCTTGAGCTTCCACCACTTTGTTCTGGTGACTTTGGCACGCTTATCCCGCCGGACACGAATCCGAAAGCGGAAGTCAGCAACCACCAACTTATGTTGGGGTACAACACTCTCTCCAGGTATCACCTTACAGTCTAGGCACGCACACCTATCTTCTCTTCTCGAAAGGATGAAATCAATCTGGCTAGAGTGTTGGCCACTATTAAAAGTCACCAAATGTGATTCTCTCTTCCTAAAGAGGGTGTTAGCTACAATCATGTTGTAGGCTAGAGCAAAGCTTAAGACATCTTCTCCTTCTTGATTCCTGATGCCATAGCCAAAGCCCCGATGCGCCCCTTCAAAACCTGTGTTAGATGTACCCACGTGGCCATTGAGATCTCCTCCTATGAAGAGCTTCTCACCAATCGGTACACTCCTAACCATGTCTTCCAGGCCTTCCCAGAACTCCCTCTTGGTGTTCTCATTGTGTCCTACTTGCGGGGCATACACGCCGATAACATTGAGAACCAAGTCCTCAAGTACCAGCTTGACCAGGATAATCTGGTCCCCATGTCTCTTGACGCCTACCACTCCATACTTGAGGCTCTTGTTGATCAAGATGCCTACGCCATTTCTGTTTGCAACTGTCCCTGTGTACCACAGCTTGAAGCCGGTATCCTCCACCTCCTTCGCCTTCTGTCCTCTCCATTTGGTTTCTTGGACACAAACGATATCAACACCTCTCCTCACCGCTGCATCAACTAGCTCCGAAGCTTAAAGATTTTAATACAGAAGGGAACCTTAGCCTTCCAAATATGTAGCGATCTCGAGATTGGGCTGATACGTCTCCAATGTATCTATAATTTTTGATTGTTCCATGCTATTATATTACCCCTTTTGGATTTTATGGGCTTTGTTTTACACATTTATATCATTTTTGGGACTAACCTACTAACCGGAGCCCAGCCCGTATTGTTGTTTTTTTGCCTATTTCAGTATTTCGAAGAAAAGGAATATCAAACGGAGTCCAAACGGAATGAAACCTTCGGGAGCGTGATTTTTGGAACAAACGTGATCCAGAGGACTTGGAGTGCAAGTCAAGAAGCGATCGAGGCGGACAGGAGATAGGAGGACGCGCCCACCCCCTGGGCGCGCCCCCTGTCTTGTGGGCCCCTCGGGCGGCCACCGACGTACTTCTTCCTCCTATATATACCCACGTACCCCGAAAACATCCAGGGAGCCAACGAAACACAATTTCCACCACCGTAACCTTCTGTATCCGCGAGATCCCATCTTGGAGCCTTCGCCGGCGCTCCGCCGGAGGGGGAATCGACCACGAAGGGCTTATACATCAACACCATAGCCCCTCCAATGAGTTGTGAGTAGTTTACCACAGACCTTCGAGACCATAGTTATTAGCTAGATGGCTTCTTCTCTCTTTTTGATCTCAATACCATGTTCTCCCCCTCTCTTGTGGAGATCTATTCGATGTAACTCTTTTTGCGGTGTGTTTGTCGAGATCCGATGAATTGTGGGTTTATGATCAAGTTTATCTATGAGAAATATTTGAATCTCCTCTGAATTCTTTTATGTATGATTGAGTTATCTTTGCAAGTCTCTTCGAATTATCAGTTTGGTTTGGCCTACTAGATTGATCTTTCTTGCCATGAGAGAAGTGCTTAGCTTTGGGTTCAATCTTGCGGTGTCCTTACCCAGTGACAGCAGGGGTTGCAAGACACATATTTTATTGTTGCCATCGAGGATAAAAAGGTGGGGTTTATATCATATTGTATGAGTTTATCTCTCTACATCATGTCATCTTTCTTAATGCGTTACTCTGTTCTTATGAACTTAATACTCTAGATGCATGCTGGATAGCGGTCGATGTGTGGAGTAATAGTAGTAGATGCAGGCAGGAGTCGGTCTACTTGTCACGGACGTGATGCCTATATACATGATCATGCCTAGATAATCTCATAATTATTCGCTTTTCTATCAATTGCTCGACAGTAATTTGTTCACGCACCGTAATACTTATGCTATCTTGAGAGAAGCCACAAGTGAAACCTATGTCCCTCGGGTCTATCTTTTATCATATAAGCTTTCAATCTACTTTTATTTGCATCTTTACTTTTCACATCTATATTATAAAATACCAAAAATATAGTTATCTTATCATACTATCTCTATTAGATCTCACTTTCGCAAGTGGCCGTGAAGGGATTGACAACCCCTTTATTGCGTTGGTTGTGAGTTTTTTGTTTGTTTGTGTAGGTGCGTGAGACTTTTGAGGAGCCTCCTACTGGATTGATATCTTGGTTCTAAAAAACTGAGGGAAATACTTACGCTATTATTGCTGCATCACCCTTTCCTCTCCAAGGAAAACCAACGCAAGCTCAATACGTAGCATGGGAGAATTAATTAGATCCATGTAAAAAGATTTCACCGTGAACACCACATTTCTAGTTAGCTTCCAGTGCATCGAATCGGGTTGGTCGGATAATTGAACATCTATCAATCTCCGAACCAAGTGCATCCAGGCATTCCATCGCTCCCCAACTAACGCACGTCTGAACTGAATATTCGAGGGAGTCGATTGAAATACTGTGCCTACGTAATCCTCCTTACGTTGCACAATATTATATAGGGTGGTGTATTGTATGGCTAGTGGCGTCACGCTAACCACGTATCATTCCAAAATCTAGTTGACATCTCATTGCCAACCAAGGATTTGACCCTACGAAAGAACAAATCTTTCGTTCGCATGAGTCCCTTCCAGAATGGTGAGTCAGTTGGTCTCACGGTGACCTGGACTAGCATTTTCGATTGTAAATACTTATTGCGTAGTATCTGTGCCCACATACCCCCCGGCTCTGTTTCTAACCTGAAGAACCATTTACTCATAAGGCATTTACTCCAAAGTTCCTATCGCGGAGAACATAAGATGAAATTGCTTGTAGAGTACGAAACCACCTCAAAGTTATTCTTTCCTGAGCTATTCCTATAAGTGTCACAAACGACCCTAGAGTTCATAGTAAAATAACACCATATGAAACACATCAATCAAACCCTAATGTCACCTAAATGCTCCAATGTCACCACAAGTATCCGTGGGTCAATTATATGATATGCACCAAACAACTTCAGATTCATAATATTCAATCCAACACAAAGAACTTCAAAGAGTGCCCCAAGATTTCTACCGGAGAAACAAGGACGCAAACGTGCATCAACCCCTATGCATAGATTACCCCAATGTCACCTCGGGAACCCGCGAGTTGAGTGACAAAACATACATCAAATGAATCAATAGGACACCCCATTGTCACCACGGGTATCCAAGGCAGGACATACATTAAGTGTTCTCAAATCCATAATAGTATTCAATCCGATAATAGTGAAACCTCTCAAAGGTAATATTCAATTCATCACAAGAAGATAGAGCGGAGAAACACCATATGATCCAACTATAGTAAGAAAGCACGTGACACATCAGGATTGTGCCAAATCAAGAACCCGAGAGAGAGAGAGAGAGAGAGAGAGAGAGAGAGAGAGAGAGAGATCAAACACATAGCTACTGGTGCATACCCTCAGCCCCGAGGGTGAACTACTCCCTCCTCGTCATGGAGAGCACCGTGATGATGAAGATGGCCACCGGTGATGGATTCCCCCTCCGCCAGGGTGCCGGAACAGGGCCCCGATTGGGTTTTCATGGATAGAGAGGCTTGTGGTGGCGGAACTCCCGATCCAGGTTTCTTTCTGGGGGTTTCTGGATTTATAGGAATTTTTGGCATAGGTTTCACGTCAGGGGGGTCCACGAGTCAGCGACAAGGCAGGGGCACTCCCTAGGGGAGGGGGGGTGGGCACGCCCTCAACCCTTGTCGTTGACTCGGGACTCTTCTGGCCCAACTCTTTTGCTTCGGGGACTTCTTCTGGTCCATAAAAAATCACCATAAATTTTCAGCTCGTTTGAACTCCGTTTGATATTCCTTTTCTGCAAAACTCAAAAACAAGGGGGAAAAGAGAAACTAGCACTGGGCTCTAGGTTAATAGGTTAGTCCAAAAAATAATATAAAATAGCATACAAATGCATATAAAACATCCAAGATGGATAATATAATAGCATGGAACAATAAAAAATTACAGATACGTTGGAGACGTATCATTACCTTACTGTTTTTATATTTTCAGATTACAAGAACCTATACTTACCATCCATATTACACTTGTATCACCATCTGTTCGCCGAACTAGTGCACCTATACAAGTTACCATTGTATTGGGTGTGTTGGGGGCACAGGAGACTCTTTGTAATTTGGTTGCAGGGTTGTTTGAGATAGACCATCTTCATCCTATGCCTCCCACGGATTGATAAACCTTAGGTCATCCACTTGAGGGAAAATTGCTACTGTTCTACAAAACTATGCGCTTGGAGGCCCAACACGAGTCTACAAGAATAAAGTTGCGTAGTAGACATCAAGTGACCAAACAATGCTCACCTTGATTCCGCAGCGGTGACGTGGACGTCGATGTGGGAGGGAGGGAGAGGGCGGCGTCGACGATGTGAGAGGGAGTGGGCAGCGGTGAGTGGAGCAAGGACGGAGGAAGCGGAGGAAGGAGGGAGGAAGGAGGAAGGAGGGACGAGGGATTGGTGAGGAGGGGGGGTGACAGCGGGCGGCTGCGGTGGCGGCAGAGAGCGAGAATGAGGAGAGGGAGTGAGAGGAAATGGACACGCGGAGGGGGCAAGGGGCTGGGCTTAGTAGTAGCCAGGGGCACCGACCTGCACTACTACTAAGCCCATTAGCTGTAGCGCGGGGCGCCAGAGCCGCGCTGCTACCAAGTGGGGCCCACTTGCCGGCCTCGTGTAACCATAGCAGATGCGCCGGGCCTAAGGCCCATGATGTTAGTATCCTATTAGCTGTAGTGCGGGTGCTAGACTGAACGTTGCTGCTATGACCTGTCCCGGGGGCACTACGTGGACACCTAGTAGCACGGGGTCATGAAGCCGCCGCAACAACTACTGCTTACCTGCAGCGCGGTTTTTTGGCCCACGCTACTGCTACTTACCAGCAGCTCAAGCACTTTACCCAATGCTGCTATTAGGTGGCTACCTATAGGGGTTTTCCTAGTAGTGTTAACTTGTCCCTCTCTTCCACCAACTTGTCTGTCTCTTCCACCAACTTGTCCCTCTCCTGCATCAACTGGCCCTTCTCTTTCTCTGCCTTAGCCCTCAACACCTGATGGATGTTAGTGTCAGATATGTCAGCCATGTTCTTCTTCTCAAGCTATTCTTTATCAGTTAGAGCAAGTTGTGTATTGCTTTACCGGGCAATTGTTTGCTCCTTCTCGGCACCATTTTAGCAAAGTCAACTTAAACAAAATCTCATGGCATTTTCCATTTTTCTCTTATCTTCCATGACCTTGTAGTTTTCTTCAACATTAACTACATTTTGTTGAGCCTCACTTCGTTCTCCTCCTCATACATGCTCTAGATCCTAGCTGGACCTTGCTTCAAAGGGGTTGGTCACTCAGGGTCAACCCACTCCACATAGCTGCACTTGGTCCATCCTACCAATTTAGAAAAAAAATAAGCAAATCTTCTATATCTAAATAGGGGCACCCCACTAGCTTATTTTCCTGCCTCCACGTGAAGCCACATCATCTGAATTGTTCTAACCGTTGATCCAATATGGCTTTGTGGCCTACAACCGTCTGATCAAAAGTTGACGAAATTACCAAGTCTTGCCACCGCCAAGTGAGAAATACCGATTCGTTCTTTTCACGCCGTCCCGCTGGACCCCCGCTCGCTGCCTGCCTCCTCCGCCTCGATTCATTTTGGTTGGGCTTTACACGTTGTACGTGGGCTGTAGATTGATGGTGTAAATCTGGACGTTCTAAGCCCATGAAAAAATCAGTAGCGAAGTAGCCCGTGTGCCTCTTCCCTATTGCATGTCCAGCTACCGTGGCTTCCCCTATCGTCTTCCCATCCTCCAGAATACAGCCGCCGCCGCCGCCCACTCCACCAGCCAGCCGCCGCCCCAAGCCATCCCCACGCCATGGCCGACACTCCCCGTCCAGTGCAACAGCCTCCCGGCTAGCCGCTGCGACACCCCCCATCACCCGTGCTTCCCCTGCTCTCCCCGGCCAGCCGTCGAATCATGCTTGCCTCCAGCCAGCCGCCCCTGCTGACCGTGCCGCCCTCACCACCGGTCGTCCCCGGCGAGCAACCTCTCCAGAGGTGCGGGATCCAGCCGCCGCCGCCATGGATTCAATGTCCCCCCTTCAATGGCCTCCCCCTGCCCGGGATCCAGCTGCCGCCGCCATGGATTCTGCCTCCCTTCCCCAATTGATCAGCCTCATGGCCAGCCACCGCCGGTGAGTTACGCCACCACGCCCAATGGCCCCCCTGCCAGTCATCGCGGCTCCACATACGCCACCACGCCCAATGCCCCCACCTGCCAGTCACCGCTGCTCCACATATGAGCATTAATTCCACCAAATTCCTTCGTCTTCCCCGCTCTTCCACCTCCATGCCACAAATGCATTTGAAACGGCCTTGCAACTCAATTTATGGCCCTCATTATCTCTTGCTTCATTGCCCTGCAATTGTGGAAAATATTGTGCTTATAACCCCTCTGCCATACGCATCAACCACGAACGCCTGCTCACATCCACGTCCGGGAACCAACTTCAGCCCTGCTAGGTGCACACTCCCTCTTTTCTACCCTCTTTGAAGATTTCTATCCTCACAAGATTATGCTTTCAAATTTCTCAGGTTGTGCTAGGGATGGAAGGATGTTGAGCCTGTAGGTTTTTTGCTGCTCGGATTGGCCACATTACATCACAGGTCGCTTGCTCCTTGCATTTTTTTTCAGATTCCTATTTCATCAAATTGCTATTTGATTATGATATTACATGCTTAAAGAAATTGGTTAGCACTGTGACCTGCACATGTTTCTAATTTAGGACGGGCAAAATTGATTAGCAGTGATGAAAACAAAGAAATAAAATGAATTAGTATATTTGAAGGTATATCTTTGCCTACCGATTTGCTTTGCATGGCCGGTGGTAGCAGGATCCTACAATCAGAAAATTGAGAAATAACATGGGTTAGCGCTGGAAATTTGGCTTTCTTCTTAGTGGATATGAGGATGAGGTTCAAATATAATAGGCCTCTCAATTTGTAGAATCAATATAAAATTCTTGTGTTTATAACAGCAAGCTGCTATGACAAAATATAATTTCTCCTTGAAGAGGACCAAAAAATTAGCAGCCGGTGTGACATTTCAATACACAATTGTTTGATGCTTCCTCCAAGCTCCGTTGTATACCTGCAGGATACATGTTTCTACAAACTGAGAATATGTATTGGATACCGTATCTAAACAGGCATCTGAAAAATTAACATTAAGAATGAAGGAAAAGAAATCCGGATACATGTTGGATGCGTCTTGGATACTTGTGGATATGTCCCAGTTCAATGCTTTGTCCCGATTCTTCTGCTCCTTTTCTGAAAAATTCCAAAACCGAAAAAACTATCATGATGTATCCAAGGTGTAGCTCGGGAGTGCCCCTATCCCTCCCGTGTGCGTACTCACCCTTCCTCCAGGCCACTGGCCATGGCATTTATCACTAAATTGTAGTTATTTTCCTGCAGCACGCTTCCAGTTTTCAGTCACCCTGGATTTCTCCTAACCTTCAACTTATGTTTAATTTTTTTGCAGATTGCTCTCCGGATCGAAAGGTTCTTCAACTTCTGCTTAGTAGGTCTCTTGCTCCTCGGATTGGCTTCAATTCATTTTTGCAGCGGTCCCCTGCTTCTTCCATTGGTATGCGAACATATGCACCATCCATATTGTTCCATACATATTAGATACCGTATGAATTTCCTACCTTGGATTATTTTGTGTGATATATTTATTCAATCATATAGGCTACAATCTGCTTTCATTTAAGTCAATTTTGCCCACATGCTTTACTAAGATGGATAGCACCGCAAATTCTTCTACAAATCCTGGTAGCCAATCAGTCCAACGCGGTGGGCGCCCGTCGTCGATCACAACCAGTTGTCATACCTGAAATAAACCAATCTGCTGCTTCGATAACCGCCGTCGGCGTACACAACTTAGAAATAGAGGTTAGTTAGGATATTTTTGTTCCTTATATATGTTTCCATCAACCTATGCTTCCTATGAACTAGCAAAAACATCTACAGATGAGCGTTCAAGACGCATGACGATTAACCGGAGAGTCCTCTCGTCAGCTTCCCAAACACAAAATTTGGCATTAATCCATTATCGTAGCTCTTATTATTTACCAAATTAGTGTATTGCAGATTGAAGTCTCCATTTTGTACAAATTAAGAGAAATATACATGGCCTATCTTTCAGAACTATATTTCAACCCTTAAACCTTGGGGGCCCACACATTCATGCAAACATTGTCGTTCTTTGTTTTGGTATGAAGAGCGTATCCATGAGAGAGAGACATACTTCGATCCAACATATAATTTGTGTTGTAAAGGAGGAAAATCTTGCTGAAACCATATGATCCTCCTCCTCAGCCTCTATTGGATTTATTAACCTCACAGAACACTGCAACTTCGAACCACTTTTTTGATCATATCAGGCAGTATAATACCATGTTTGCGATGACTTCAATGGGTGCTAAAGTTATTGAATCCATAAATGATGGCCGAGCACCCTATGTTTTCAAGATTAGTGGTCAAGTCTGCCATCGTATCGGTTCTCTAATGCGACCTGAGAATCGTCGACCAGAATATGCACAATTGTATATCTATGATACAGAGCATGAGGTTAGAAACCGCATAAATATTACTGCGTCTTCTCGCCCTTCATCATCTCGGTCTTCGTCGCCGCCCTTCTTTCAATGCAAATCAAGATATTGTCCAGTCCCTTATATCGATGCTTAACACCCATAATCCCATAGTGAAACTATTTAGAACAGCACGGAAAGATTGACCGCAGATGCTCCTGATCAGTTCTTTATCAGATTATATGGCAAACCTGACGCACATGGAGACATCTATAGTGCTCCGGTCGCATCTGAGGTTGTAGGGTTGGTTGTTGGTGATATTGGGTCAACTGATGTTGGGCGGGACATTATAATAGATAACCGTTCATCAGGATTACAACAAATCAATGAAAAACATTGCAAGTTTATGGCTATGCAGTATCCTCTATTATTTCCATATGGAGAGGATGGTTACCATGATGACCTCATGTACCGCACCTCGCCACAAAGTCAAGCTATAAGCCGTCAGAAAGTGACTATGCTAGAGTACTATGCATATAGACTACATGATAGACCAGGTGATTTCAACACGCCATTGAGAGGTAAAAGATTGACACAAGCTTATGAAGTGGATGGTTATTGTTGTGTTGAAGAATTTCGTATTGCATTCTATCGCAAGCCCGGATTTCAGAAAAAATATAGATCATCACCATATAATGACTTGGCCAATTCCGTCTCAAGGGTAATACATCCGGTTCTTGAGTTGGTCAAAGGATTATATTGCCATCTTCATTCACGGAGGCCCGCGATATATGTACCAAAATTATCAAGATTCGATCGCTATATGTAGGAAATATGGCTGCCCAGATCTCTTTGTCACATTCACTTCAAATGCAGCTTGGCACGAGATAGTAGAGGCTCTATCATCCATTCCAGGGCAACAACCTTCTGACCGTCCAGATATTGTCAATAGGGTATTCAAAATGAAGCTAAATATGCTAATGGATGATATTAAAAAGAAAAAATTCTTTGGACCAACGAATGCAGGTAATTTGTCTCCCCACATCATTAATTGATTTAATGTTGCCCGAATCCAACATTTCCTTTATGTAAATAACATGCCTGTCTTTTGTAGTTATCTACACCATTGAATTTCAGAAACGTGGACTTCCTCATGTCCATATCATCATATGGTTATCCAAAGATGAACCCCTAGATGCGAAAAAGATAGACTTTCTTATTTCGGCTCAGTTGCCAGATCCTAAAAATGATCCAATTGGTTATGATGCTGTATCGTCATTCATGATACACGGGCCTGTGGAAATCTAAATACTAAATCTCCTGTATGTCTCGAAGGAAAATGCACAAAATTCTATCCTAAAGATTTCGTGAGCAAACAACTATATTGGAGAATGGTTTCACACAATATGCAAGGCCAAACAATGGAATAACTGTCAACAAAATGGAGTTGACATTGATAACAGATTTGTTGTTCCTCACAATGTCGACTTGGTAGTTAAATATCAAGCTCACATAAATGTAGAGAAGGTTAATCATGATGGCATGCACAAATATCTTTTCAAGTATGTCACAAAAGGATTTGATTCTGCCAGAACTAAAATCCATTCAAATTCTGGATCATCCAATTCATCAAGTGAAACAGTCAATGAAATAGAAAATTATCTAGAATGTCGCTGTATTACACCAAATGAGGCTGCTTGGCGCTTGCTAGAGTATGATATTCACTATGCGAGACCCTTCCGTAGAAAGACTTCAGTTCATCTTCCATTTGAGAATAATGTAATTTACTCAGAAGATGATGACCTTGAAGAAGTGATTGAAAATCCAAGGAATATGACGACTAAGTTGACTGCATGGTTAGAAGCTAATATGCAACACCCTCTGGCTAAACAATATACCTACATAGAATTTCCTGAATATTTTACATGGCACTCCAACTCAAATGGCAAATACTGGGATTATCGTCGTGGTTCTAGAAGAATTGGCAGAATTACTTATGTCAACCCTTCCCAAGGGGACCTTCACTATCTACGTTTGTTGCTCAACATTGTCAAAGGTCCAACCTCCTTCCCTCAAATCAGAACTATAAATGGCCATGAATATCCTACATTTCGTGCTGCATGTGAGGCTTTAGGTCTCCTTGGTGATGATGAAGAATGGTCCAATGCCTTAAAAGATGCCGCTCAATGGGCCATGCCTTACCAGTTACGCCAACTGTTTGTCACAGTTTTGCTCTTTTGTGAGGTAACAAATCCTAGAAAACTTTTTGATGACCACGCATCAAAAATGTCTGAAGATGCAGCCCATCAATTGAGTCAGAACCGTGGTCAAGCTAGCAATATTCCCTTGGCCGGTATATATATTTCATCTTATCTTTTGAATGAATTGGATAAATTGCTAAGAGATGCAGGATATTGTTTATCCCATTTTAATTTGCCGCTACCTGATGACACTTTGCTAATATTTCTGGACAAAATAGGCTACTACTAGATGAGCTCAATTATGATGTGCCTGCTATGACTGCCACTTTACATGACAACCTTTCAATGCTGAACAACAACCAGAAAGATGTTTTTGATGCTATTTACAATTCTGTGATGAATGCTGAGGGTCAAACATTTTTTGTTTATGGATATGGAGGAACTGGAAAAACTTTTTTATGGACTACTTTTCTTAATTCTGTAAGAAGCAAAGGGAAAATTGCATTAGCAGTTGCATCATCGGGAATTGCTTCCCTACTGCTACCAGGGGTCGAACCCCCCATTCCCGTTTTAAAATTCCTTTAGACATTTCTCAAAGAAAAATACACACTTAGCAGAACTTATCCAAAAAACTTCTCTTATTGTATGGGATGAGGCCCCTGTTAATCATAGATATTTTTTTGAAGCATTGGACCGTACACTTAGAGATATATTATCAGAAACAAGGCAAAATGCAGAAAATAAGCAATTTGGTGGTATAACTGTTGTGCTTGGTGGAGATTTTCGACAAACATTTCCAGTAATATAGAATGCAACAAAAGCCCAAATTCTAAGGTCATGCATTGTTAATTCTTATTTATGGAGACAATGTAAGCTTCTCCAGTTGACTGAAAATATGAGGCTGAAGTCAGGAAATCTCTCCACCTCAGACAGAGAGGAGCTAAGTAATTTTGCGAATGGCTTCTTAGGGTGGGCAATGGAACAGAACCTATTGTTTCTGTCCCAAATGATTCCAGTAACTCATTTATAAAGATTCCAGAGTCTTTGCTTCTATCGTCAGATTGTAGGAACCTTGATGGATTGATATCATTTGTCTATGACTTAGGTTCTGAGCCAGCAAATATTTCATCATATCTGTGTCAACGTGCAATTTTAGCACCTACAAATGAGGTGGTTTCAGATATAAATACCAGAATGATTGCTCAGCTAAAAACGTCTGAAATGTCTTACTATAGTTCTGATTCAATTGACGATAGCACTGCTAATCATTCCACTCTTGAAGCATTATACCCAACAGAGTTTCTAAACACAATTCCGATGCCCGGACTTCCTGATCATAAGTTGCACTTGAAGATTGGTGTTCCAATTATGCTTTTGCGCAATCTTGATCCATCAAGGGGACTTTGTAATGGTACTAGGCTGATTGTCACCCAATTGACAAATCGTGTGATTGAAGGTGAAATCATAACAGGGAAGGCTACAGGTTCAAAAGTATATATCCCACGCATTGTCACAACATCAACTCACTCAAGGTGGCCCTTCAAATTGAGACGGCGCCAGTTCCCCGTGCGCCTTTCGTATGCAATGACCATAAACAAGAGTCAAGGGCAAACCTTAAATAGAGTTGGAGTCTATTTGCCATCTCCAGTGTTCTCTCATGGTCAATTATATGTAGCATTTTCCAGAGTTACTTCACCAAAGGGGTTGAGAGTTCTAATCGAAAATAGTCCAGTTTTTATGAGAATTGCACCCATAATGTAGTCTATGCTGAAGTTTTTAGTCAAATTAATAGACTATGAAACTGAATAAAGGAATTTCCTACATTCAAGTGTGTTTACCCTACATAATAATTTCTCCATTTAATACATCGTTATTATGCAATTACTTGCTTCCCTTTCAGGAATATTACATCAATGGAATCCACTACAGCCCTTAAAACCATCACTCTTGGTCAACAGAGTTGTAAGGTATTTGGACGACTCTTACGCCTATGGGATGCAATAAACATGAAATCCAAGTTTGCAGATCCTCTCATCAGCATTGATGGTGTCCTTTTAGATGAAGATGTAAGTCCATCATTAATATTTCTATTTCCAACATAATAATCATATTATTGTACAAATGTACTACTGATTTTCACATCATCATCGAATATTATGGCAGGGCAATATGGCGCAGATCGGTGTACCCAAAAATTTCAAAGACAATTCCGCCCTTACTCACGAAGGACATGTCTACATCTTTAATGATATTGCAGCTGTTGATATAAAAAACAAAACCCATATATATCACCACCAAGACTATATGTTGCAATTCAAGCACAGCACTAAGGTTCACCGACTTGAAACCAGAGGGACAAATATACCAAAGTTTTCCTTCAATTTTTGTCCATTTGATAATCTACCAGAAAAAGATACTTTTTCAAAACCACTTCAAGGTAACACTTGCATTTCCTTTTTTTTCTTTCATACTAATAGCAACACATAAATTAATTTTGTATGTGGTTTCTCTCTCCAGATATAATAGGAGTCATTAGCCACGTTGGGCCATTTGATTATGCAAGTCAGACATCTACAAATAAACTCAGGAAAATCAAAATTCGAAACCTAGAGTATGTTTCTTCTACTACTACAGTGTGTTGAAACTTTTCCATCCCTATACACTTTGTGTCAACAAATGTTTGTTCCACATATGCAGTGAACAGACACAAGAAATACGTCTTTGGGGCCACCATGGTGAAACATTTGATGAAGAAGTTGTACTTAAAAAATCACAAGAAGGCATTGTAGTTGGCATTTTTGCGGGTCTCACAGCTGGGAGCTTTCTAGGTAACTGCTCAAATATTCTCTCTTAAAATGAATATCAGAGCCAAAACTAATACGACATGTAACCATATATACGTATAGGTTCCCTGCATGCATCCTCAACCTCTGCAACAAAAGTTTACATTGACTTGGATACATCTGAAGTTAAAAACTACCAAACCAGGTCAGCGATTATCCTTTATATTTACAACTACTACCTTCTTTTTCCAAAATCTAACATGCTTATATTGTTCTCACTAATTCTTTTTGAAGCTATAAATGGGAATCTCCAGCTCTGCGACAACAACCACCCCAGGTTATGCATTTATCTCCTATTCAAGCAGCAGGGAAAATGTACACACTTCAACAAATATCAGATATGCCCACCTCAAATTTTCAGGTCAACATCATTTTATCTACCCTATCATTTGTATATCAGTGAACTTCTACTGCAAATTCTCAATGCACCCTTTTTGCAAACTATTAGGAAGGAGCTACCTACAGCACCATTGCGAAAGTTAAATCTATTGTATCTTCAACTAAATGGTACTACAAAGGATGCAAACGTTGTGACAGAGGATACAACAACAACTCAGATACTCCAACATGCCTTTGCACAAATTCATCTCCAAAGCCATTGTACGATCTCTGTTTTTATACAACATTTGCCTTCATTTACATATTCTGTTCCATATAAACAACTATCAAATTCTCTAGGTACAAGCTACCAATAACACTTACAGATGACTCGGGAGATTTAGATGCCATTGCTTTCTCTAAAATTGCTGAAGAACTGGTTGAGCGAGATGCCATACAAGCTTCTCAAAACATGAAAGTTGATACCGCGGAACATGTGACCGCCCTAGATAATGCCATTGGGAAAACCAGATTGTTCTACATAGGAATGAAGGTTGATTTGGTATCCAGATTCCCCATAAGTTATGTCATAAAGAAAAGCTTCCCAGTTGACAATGCACAAATACTGCCCTCTACAAAGGTTAGACAATTTTCATCAATTTACAAAATAACTCCATCCTAATTACAATTGTATTACCTAAAATATTTAAGTTAAACCATTAAATATTTCCAGTCAACTCCAAGCAAAGACCTGGAGAACAGTCCATCGTCATCAAAGAGCATCCAGAGGTTTGCCATCAATCACAAAATAGAAGTTACATCCTCTGTCTACACAATGTTCACCAAACTTTTCCTATTCGCAGTCCAGGGAGCCCAACACAAGTCCACTTGGGCAATACTATGCTTCCCCCTTGCCAACCTGCAACTATGGACACCGACAAAAACATAAATAGGTAATACTTTTTCAAGTTCTACTAAAGAACATTCAGCTTATATTCAATATGGAATTCAAATGGCGATTTTTGGTTGCAGGTACTCTTCAGCGAAAAGAAGAATCCAATTTACAGAAGATGGAGCAACCAACAAAGAGGGGTACTAATTGATAACAATATTTCCTGTTTATCATTGAAGTTATTTGAAAAGTACATCTACCTATTTACATGCCAGTCAACAAACAGAGTACGCATTGATAACAATATCTCCTGTTTACATGCCAGTCAACAACAGGAACATCTTCAGGATACACAAGTGCATCTCCAGGTTGTCAAAAGCATAAGCAAGAGTACGTGCTTCTTCTCATATCACATAGAAAAATGAGATTCACAATCTAACTTTCAATCATCAATCAAACAGCATTGCAGATAACAATGTGAAAATGAACAACTATGAAGGACAAGAGGATAACAGTAATAAAAACACATAGGTACTATCAGTTCTCATATCCAAACAAAATTATATAAAGTTTTGTCGCCCTTTGCTACAACAATAACATTACCAATAATGTTGTTCTATTAACATGTAGGGCACCGTCAACAACCATGCAAGGACCAGGGAATCTTCAAGGCGCATTTAAAAGCACCTACGGATTGCACCACCTTCCATTGAAAATTACTTCCAAAACTATCATTACAACTACTTCATGATCAGCCTAAGCATGTCGTCGATGTCGACTAATTTTATGTAATAAGTCTGAATTATGAAATCTTTGGATTTGTATGCACTTTTATTAAGCTGATTATGTCATTTTTGCTTCCAACTGGTGTCAATACTTTTCCTTACAATTGTTTCAAATATATACTATCTTCTTGTGATGTTTTGTTCTCAATATATAGTATCTTCCTATGACATGTTCAAATGCTAGAAAATTAAGGAAAGCTCATGCCAAAAAATTTAGTCAAATTCCTTGCAAAGTTTTTTGAGTTGATTATGTCGATTGTGCTTCCAATTGGTGTCCATAATTAGGCTTCTCTAAATATTATTGTAAAATTAAGAGTATGCCATGTCAAAAGCTCTATGCATCAGTCCATAGATAAATTCCTAGCATCATTTTTCATATTGATCATTGCATCCAGTCTTCAATACAAAATTTCCGCAGCAACGCGCGGGGTATCACCTAGTTAAAGTAAAACCAATGCATAACCACTAAATTGAAACCAATATTTTTGAAAACAAATGCACTGAACAAATATAATTGTGTAATTGCTACTGTTATACTTAAACAAAAAAATTTATAAATAATTGACGCATAGCAAATACAATTTTGTACCAGACACATAGCGATATTGTTATAAATAATTTTCATACTGACAAAAAAGAGAATTCTTATAGTGACACAATAGAGCATACTACAATGACTACTGTTATAACCAGAAACAAAACTTATAATATACTTTAAACTAGTACTTAATTACAGTCAAATTCTCTCATTCACATAAGAACTAACCAAATGATAGATGTTACAAAATCAGTCACATAGCAAAGCAATACAATTTGCATAGTCTCACAACTAATTACACAGCTCACTAACTTTCTTTGCGCAAGCTAGGAACCTACTACCGCTACCAACTAATTCAAAAGCAACAAACTTCTCACAGGGGGATCGGTGCTCACAGGGCCTGGCCGGCGAAATCCGAGGCCCCGTGCCAAATTCTAAAATGGGCACTAGCTCACTACAAAAAACTGAATAAATATAACTATAATAATATAAAGATCATAATGCCTTACATGGCAATGGTTGTATAGTCATCACTTAAATAATATCATTCTTTTAGTGTTCTTTAAAATAAAATCTTCAATAATATCCTCATAATCAATTTTCTCCTATACTTCACTCTCAAGTGCTATTGTGGACAAATCAACAACTCTTTATTGTGTCATGGTAGTGCACATATATGACTTCAATAGTCCAATTTAGAACGGCTCCATTTCAGTTTTTTGTTTCTTCAAACACATTTGATAACTAAATTCATGTTTCTTAAATGAAGACACAACTCAGATCTTGCAATGCTAGACGCCTAATAGATGAAAAGAATAAAATTAGCTACAAGATTTAAGCAAAACAATATAGGGGACCAAAATCAGAACTCGTAATCAAGGTCAAAGGTCATAGAATCACCAGTTATCGACCAAACAACACTTAAGAACTTGGAGATGGTGTGAACTTTCCTTGCCTTCCTGTTGCGTGCCGGCTGCCATTCCTAGTCCTGCCTTCCTGCCGGGTGCCAGCTGTCGTTCCTAGTCCTACCTTCCTCCTTACTCCTTAAGACTGAAGTCGAACAGATCAATCGATCTGCTCTGTGTCGCTGGGACGCTGGCCCTAGCCGCCACATGAAAAAAGGAAGGGACGCTTGACATTTCGCTCCCTCGGTCGCGCCTCTCGATGACTCCGATCACTGGTTGTTTCTTTCCGAGAGAATCCTGGTCACTGGCTTGGTTGCTGATGAGGAGGCATCCGGAGAGATTGAGGCCTGCTTCAGGCCCTGAAGCGTAAGGAGATCAACAACCCATCTATAATAAATAACAAAAGTCTAGCCTAGCAGTGTACTGCTGCATAAAAAAACTGAGGCCCCAAACAGCTGGGGGCCCTCTGCGGGCGCACATGTTGCACCCCCACAAGCCTAGGCATGATTCTTAGCCAGGTCGCTCCATTCCGTGCAGTGCATGGTGGCAGGTGACTAAAACAAAACCAAATAGGATTCAATTTGGAACTGACAAAAAACCTCCTTCCGCCCCAACCCTAACCCTAGAAGCGTGAGACAGAGGGGAGGCACTAACCCCAGTAGCGGTCGTCTGGGTGCGGCCATTTGCCCGAGACATGTGGACCCGACAGTGGGCCAGCCCTGTCAGGTCTTGTGTTAGTTTGCTCAGTATTGGTTTAGTGTGATTTGTTACTCACTTGCCGTAGAGTTGGTGGTTTTTTTGATTTTTGGCAAAAAGGTGGTAAATCGTTACCCTTACCACAAATGTGGTGGTTTTCAGCCATTTAGTCTAGCCATGCTTCTATTTTACAGTGACTGTATCGTTTCACTGAGTGCCGGGCTATATAACAGCCAAACGTGACCCCGCGTGGGGCATCTCTCCGTTATAGCTACAGTAGACAGTAATGGCGAAAGTGAATCCGATCCCCAAATCGCCCTAAACCCTAGCTCCCCCCCTCACCCTCGATCCCCTGATCTGTAGCGGGGCATCACAGTCCCGATCCTTACCGGCGGCAAGGGGGACGTCCAATTCGTCTCCGCCGGCTACACTATGCGGATTCGAGAGCTCGACCTGTCCCGTGCGGCCGCCGTGGATGAGACGGAGGAGGAGGAGGAGCCCGTGGAATCTGAGGACGAGATGGAGCTGGAGCCCCTCCCCCTCCCCGTGGCTGACTACAAGAGGGTGTGGAAGAGCCCGACCGCCGGCGACGGCTTCCGCTGCGAGGGTCCATGGGTAAGCGCCGGCAAGTTCCGCTTCCGCTCAATTTACCCCAAGGTTCCAGTGGAGGAGTATCAGGAATGTGAGGGCGAAATGGAGCCCGTCCCCGTGGATGACCAGGAGAGGGTGCAGGAGCCCCTCCCCGTCCCCGTCGATGACCGCGAGAGGGTGCAGGAGCGCAGCACTCGCCGCCGCCAGCAGCAGCAGGCCGACGCTGCCGACGGCTCCCGCTGCAAGCGCCCCAGGAGAGTGCAGGAGCGCAGGAATGATGCCCGCTGCAAGCGCCCCTCGGCGTTTCAGTCCCTGCGCATCTTGTTCACAAAGGAGGAAGAGGTGAAGGCAGCTGTTTCGCAGATGAAGTTTCAGGTTGGCGCTGGTACTTTGACGCATGAATCATTGCTGAAGAAGCTGCAGGAACTGAAGATTCGCCATGAGAGAGAGTTCCACACTTGTGATGTTGCAGGAGCCGTTTGCCAGTTTGCGCAGCCTTTGCTCAGATGTTGGTTTCTTGGGTGGCAAGAGGCAATGGAAAAAAGGAAACCGGGTGTGTACCATGGTCCTGCATCTTGGTCTAGGTCGTCGCGAGAAGCAAATGAAACAAGGGAAGCAGCTGTGTATCGTGAGACTATAGCTTTGTGGAAGGAATTGCTTTTGCCTCACCAGAAGTATATGTGCCCAGATGCATTAACTTGTCCATACACGGAGCTCGTCACTCAAGTGGTTCTACCTGTTATGAGAAGATACATTATCAACTCATGTGACCCGCTTTACACTCCAGATTTTATCGTGTCATGGGTGCCACTTCTCCCTCAGATTGTGCTTGAGGCTCTGTTGATGCAAGCTGTTGCTCCTAAGCTCTCAGCTATACTTGATTCATGGAATCATAAAACCGCTGGTAGATACTCTTTCTCACTGTGGGCAATGGTGAAGCCATGGTCACATATTGTAAGAGAAAAAGTAGAGGATTATGTTCGCCAGGCAATTCGTACTGGGAGTACTAGTGCCCTGTGTGCATTTAAAGAAGTGATTGATCCAGCAGTGTGGGAAGATCTAAGCATGCGTCATATCATTCCAATTCTTAAAATGAAGCTGCAGAATATTGAGTTTAGCAGAATCCCAACGCAGTCAGAGCAATTCAGTCAGTTCGGGTTAGTTATGAAAAAAAGTTTTATGGTTCCCCTGAATCTTCTGGTCCGATTCCTAGAGTCCAACTTCTTCCCAAATTGGTTTGATGAGCTCTATCACTGGTTGGATTCTGGGGAAGCTGACCTAAATGAAGTATTGAGTTGGTACCAGAGTTGGAGGTGTTTATTCACCAGCGACTTAATTGAGCATGAAAGGATACAGCTGCTTCTAACATCTGCTCTTCACATGACGCTGCAAGCTGCTAATGGAGAGCCCGTGGATGAACCCTTGTTCTTACATAACTACAACCTGAACCCAGCCCCAACGGATAAGTCCTGGTATGATCATTTGACTTTTAAGGAGTTAATCGGGGAGTATGCAGTTGATCAAGATTTGCTATTCGTACCTAAATTTGGAAAATTCCATGATGGTCTGCCAGTTTACGCTTTCGGCTCGGTGAGTATTTGCTTAGACCCTATAAAGAGACTGCTGTATGCACAGATACATCAAGGTGGTGTTACTACCTGGAAGTCAGTCTCTCTTACCGAATTGGTTGCTATGAACAAGTAGACAGACTACATGGCGAATCTCCTACAGGTAGGTATTGGCTCGACTGTGCTACGCTTGAGCATCAGTGCCTTCATATTTTCCCTTGCAGTGTGCTGGCATAATAGCATAGCAGCATTTGAACACATGGTTTAGTTAACTCCGTATGAACAGAATTTTCAGAACTGCAACTGGCCACCAATTATTTATAGCGATTAATTGACTCTCCCTTTCTAGATTTGTTGGGAAAACCACTTCCTTAGATATTTTAACCACTGTCTAGAATGGTCATGTTTCCTTAAATGTCTAGCCACTGCATATGACAAGTTTGTTGGCAAAACCACTTGCTTAAATGTTTCATAACCACTGTCTATAATGGCCCTGTTTCCCTAAATGTCTAGCCACTGCGTATGACGAGTTTGTTGGCATCCAAGTGGTTAGGGTAGACGTTTTCTGAATGTATATTTCTGTGTATAAAATTGTAGAGTCAGCAACACTTTGGACGAGTTTATTGCTGTGTATGTGCTGCTTATATATTGTTGTTGCCATCTCTACAACTGATGTGATGAGTAGTGTTTTGCTTGATAGATTTTACAAAAAAACAGTATGGCATATGTATCTCCCTACGTTGTTTGTAGTTAGTTTCTCATTTGTTTAACTTTTCATGTTCCTCTACAGAATACTCAGGTCAGATTGTGTCAGATACAAGTGGAGCACTGTAGAAGCTAGCTTTTGCACTTTCAGTTTTTTTTTTTTTTGCTACAGGTCTTGGAGAATTGGTCGCCGTGATAGCTGATCCTGTTGGATAGTTGGTTGCTGTGAAGCCGTGGGCCTCAACAGAGCTGGAAGTGTCTAGAATGTGCTCCCAGAACTTGTTTTTTTTGTAGAACTAGTTGCTGAATACAGTAGATTCTGATGGTGTATGCACCTAATTGGCAGGAGGCTTCTTTGCTGATAATCAACTTGATGATGTTATGGTAATGAATCTTGGTGTTTTCCTACATCAGTTGTTGAATGAATGCATACTGGTTTCTGGCAACCTATCTATCCACTTGGATTTCTTGCTACGTCGGCAAGTTTATTTCTCTTTGTGATCCTGGAAAACAGAAGCGGTTACTGCCTACTGGAGTAACATTCTTCACCTGAGCATGATTCTGTTATAGTCAGATCAGCAAGCCTTGGGAGGTACAGATTGGCAATCATTTGTATTTCTTGCAGTAATAACACCTGCTTCCTCCACGATCACCAGGTGCTGCCCAAGACGACCCCGCGTGGAGCAGTGTCCTTTTGGGATTTTTGCATCAAGTCTAGACTCTAGACTACACAATCTTGTTCTTTAATGTAAAAAAGTTTCCTTGAACGGAACGGTTTACTAGCAAACATGCCCATACATTGCAACGAGATAACATGGAGCAAACGCTACTTGTAACCAGGGCTGGTCGGCATGACCTCAATTGGGATGGCTTCATGCCCATCAAGGTCAAGGGTTTCTCCGACATGGCAACACTCGTATGCGGGACTTCCTACATCGGATTGGCTTCCTCGAGCATGGTGACTGCCCTTTTTACCCTGGTCTGTGTGAGATGTTGTGCACCTATTCCTCGAGTGCCCCCCTTTACATCCGATGTGGGCGCGCGTCCTTGGCCATTGCAGCTGCATGCTCATCGATTGTTGCGTCGAAGACGTTTGGCGTGCCTTCTCTGCTGTCACCTCTACTGGAGCCATCCCCTTCTCAGCACGGCAATGTGTTGTGTCCTTTGGGTTATCTGGAAGACCAAGAATCGGATGGTGTTCGATAACATGCGAACCTATGATCTTGACTTGTGGAATTCGATCCATGAACATCTTGGATTGTGGGTGGTCCGGGCGAAGAATAAGTAACTCTTCACCCTGGTAGATGGACTAAACCAGAGGTCCAACAACCAAGCCGCCGTTCGATTGCAAAAAAGCACACCGCCCCTCGCCGTAAAATTACATCAGAGTCGTGTGTTGACTCGAACCCAGCCCACCTCCCCATCCTTTTCTATCTGCTGCGAGCTTCCCTAAAAAAGGATATCTGCTGCGAACATCGTGCATGCAACACCATTGACTACAATATGCATTCTTACGCCATCATTATGCAAACATCTATTATATTTTAGAAAAACTAATTTTAGATTCTTCATCAAATGAACTTTCTAACCATATAATGATTTTGGCATATTATAAATGTTTTATTAATCAAATCAAAGACATAAAAACCCATACCCAACTTATAATAAACCCAACCATAGGGAGTACCTTTTCTTGGGTTACATGCTAGCTAGTATATCAGGTGATGGAGGGGCAATGAAGGTGGCGTGCCTTCGGCTCGCTCCAGTACTCGCAGTCGTCGCTAGATGGCCTACAGATCTGGATGTAATTTTTACTTTTGGTATTCTTTGAACTACCTTGGTAGTTGATGAATAGATCGAAAGTTTTTTCCAAAGAAAAAAAACTCCAATAATTATTCGAGCTATGGATAAGCAAACATTAATAGTGATGTTTTGGTGAGTTGTTGTATTTACATTTTAAATTGAAAATTGTTTGTTTCGACCATTTTATTTTATTGTATACAAACGTGAGCTCCTTTGTGGAGCTAGCGAGTGCGAGCTATTGGCTGTGTACGGGAGCAAAGTTAACGTACAAAAAAGTAAAGAAGAAATTGTGAAAGGAAAGATGCTGCCATCCATTCTGGATGGACCTGCAGAGAAGAAGTTGATCTCTTCTGCTCCCTGGCCGGCACCTACAGTGGGTACGAGTGGGTACGGTGGCTCTCTCGGTCGACGGATCCTTCCAGGAGGCCGACGGGTCCGCGGCTGCGGGCAAGGTCCTAAGGAACAATGACGGGTCAATTATATTTGCTGCTTATCGGTTCATTTTCCATTGCAATGACCCGCTGGAAGCGGCACTGCATGCGATCATGCAGGGCATGGCATTGGCGATCCAATATTCTAACCTCCCCATCATACTTCAGTCGGATTCGTCGGAGGCCTTGTCGAGCCTGTCAAATGAAACCTTGGTTCGGTCGGCTTACGGCCCGTTAGTTCATGTTATTAAGGATCTTTTTAGTAGTAGGGTGTTTGTTCCTCAGAAAGTTAGTCGTACTCAAAATAAAGTTGACGATCGGTTGGCCAACTATAACCGGTCTGAGCGAGCTACTGCTGTGTTGCTCGGCTCGGTTCCACCTTGTATCGAGGACTTGTGGCCTCTTGGCTGTAACTCTCTGAACTTGCAATAAAACTCCCTTTACCCCCGCAAAAAAAAAAAACGTACCAAAAAGTAACCGTCGTATTCAAAATGGGAGGCAGACTATCACGGTGGCACAATATATGGTCCAACAATGCTCTAGCACAGTATGCACTGACGTACCTACGCTGTCGCTAATTGACTATCCATGTCCGCATGAACCCTCTTCCTAACGTTCCAAGTGTGGTTGCCCCCTTTCCACACTTGTGTTCTCTGATGAATATGAAACCATAAATCCAAAGGAGAAAAAGGGATGCATTAATTAGTCGCACCCCTGGGCTGGGCTACTACGTACGCAAGTGCACCCCTGGGCTGGGCTAAGCTAGGCAGCTTGCTTGCTACACATCAATCAGAAACTGATTGTGGATATATACCTGGTAGCTACACACATCGATCCTCCTCACATACTGCAATAATGGCTTCTCTCACAAGTCCATGGCTAGTGCTTCTCGTGGCCATGGCGTGCACCTTCCTCGCGGCAGCACGCGGCGGTAGCGGGAACCCCACCACCGGGTTCGAGAGGGTGGAGCTCGCCGCCGGCGACTTCCAGGTGCAGAGCCCGTACAACGTGCCAGAGAGCCAGCGGTTCCAGTACCGCAACAGCGTGCGGACGTTCTGGGTGCACCGAAATGACAAGCCCTTCAATACCGGGTAAATACATTGCCCGTCACCATATATATCAGCCATCCATGGCGTCGCACACATATATGAATGAATTGTTCTCCATCTTACAGGGCCACGACTACTCGTCGGGGGTGTGGCAGTTCGAGGGCTACGGCTATGTTCCGTCGGGGACCTCCGGCGCGTCGGTGATGCAGATCCACAACCAGGAGGGCGCCGCGCACTCGACGGTACTGATGTTGCACGTCTACGACGGTGTCCTGCGCTTCTACAGCGGGACGGAGGTCGAGCCCGACATCTACAACCGGTGGTTCCGCCTCAACGTGGTGCACGATGTCCGGGCGTCCACCGTGGCTGTCTACATAGATGGCGAGCACAAGTTCGGCACCAGCGTGACTCCCAGCGATTCCTACTACTTCAAGTTTGGAGTTTACATGCAGCACCACGACCAGTCCAACTGCATGGAGTCACGGTGGACCAACGTCACGCTCTACACCAAGCACTGAGTAGATGCATGGTAGCATGCGTATTGGTATTGCGGTCTAGGGTAGCATGCATGTATGTTTACGTCCGGGTAGTAGCATGCATGTGTATCTTAGCTTCCACGAGTTGAATAAAATTTGTTGTTTTGAGTGTCCGTAATCTGAGTCATACTTGGAGGTCTAGCTTTGATAATACCCTTGTTAAGATATGAATATTTGTTGTGATGTGAGATACAACAGTCCGATTTGGCAAGTGTTAAACGGTTATCTTAGGAAACCATTACACAACCGCAAGTTACTATGTAGTGGTATATAAACATGACGCAACAATTTGATAGCTTTCAAAAGCAACAGCGACAAGTGGGGGCGGCAGCACTGGAGGATTTCATTTTGGGTGGTGCTCCTCGGGTGCCGAGTCTTGACTTTTAGGGAGAAAAAATGGACGTCAATAACTGCCGACTGTTCGGCCTGGGGCCTCCCCAGAACGAACGATTCGTTCGGTGCCCGGGTGGATATCGATCGAACAATTTCGTTCGGGACGAGAGGAGCGCCAGCCCGAACACCCCCAGCATAGCTCCCGTATAGGCCAGCCTTGTGACTACAAAAAGGGCAGTAGTCTTGGTTTTGTGTATTGAAATGTACCGATCATACGAAAATAAGCAAGACAGAGTTGTGCGAAAGTGTAAAGCGTGGATGAATGAGAGATGATGGCTCTGCCTGCGTATTCACGTCAAATGAGGTGAAATATATGGGAAAGGCAAAGTGATGTTGCGTTCCTGTGAAGGTAGGTGGCAGCCTGGTTTCTTATAGACACATGTAAATTTTACCATTCTATTTCACTTTTTGTCGGGTCTGACATGATGTCTAGCACTCTGATCAAGAAAATTGACTGTAGAAATTATATATTAAGTAAAAAAATCAGTGTTTTAGCTATCACCAAAATAAAATAAAAAACAAATCAAAAATAGAAACAATGAACAATCTTGTTTGTTTGCGATGTTTTCCCGGTACGAGATTTAACATGTGATTTTGCAGAATGACCCAAACCCATTTCGAGTTGATCTCGAGCTAGTTTCAATTCAAATTAGATGATGTAAAGATACTAGACCACGGTATGATATTTAGCACATATCCTAACCCCATACTGTATTGACGCCTAATTTTCTCTATGCTTAATTCACTTTTCATGTTTGATCTCAGATAAAAAGGGAGAAAAAATAGGCCAAAATCACTATTCTGACCTTGTCAGCAATATTTGTCGCAAACTGAACTCGACATGGAAGTATTTCACGATCTAACCCTTTTAGCAACGCCAGAGCCCGTGGCGTTTCTGCCCAACTTAAAAACGCCGAACCAGCTAGCGTTGCACCGGCACTTAGACACGCCGAGCTAGCTCGCTTTTCTGACCAACATAGAAACACCATAAGCTAGGGCGTTGCTGCCCAATATAGAAACGCCAGAAGATAAGGCGTTACTGGCATGGCCCACGGCAAGCCGGCTGCTGGTGTGGCTGAGCACGGAACGCCAATGTTGTTGGCGTTTCCTAACGCCATTGAGCATGGCATTTGCTCTTTGGTAGTGCAGATGCTTGGCATTGCATCCATGAATGCATGCATGCACGTAGGCCTAGAATGCACTATGAAGGTGCTTATACTTCCAACAATAGCTATGCCTAGTATGCCCTTTGCTTGCATCCATCGTTCTCTTCTCTTCTCCCTCCCTCTCTCATCCTGTGGCTGGCTTTGTAGGGCATGCATGCATGCAGCTTGAGAGAGAGAAGGGCGCCTCTTACAAAGTACTCCCTCCGTTCCAAAATAATTGTCTTTCTAGCCATCTCAAATGGACTACAATATACGGATGTATGTAGACATGTTTTAGAGTGTAGATTCACTCATTTTGCTCCGTATTCAGTCACTTGTTGAAATCTCTAGAAAGACAATTATTTCGAAACGGAGGGAGTAGTTGAGAAGGGTATGCACAAGCACAAGACATGGCCAGCTAGGGGTCCTACATGTGCATGCATGCATGCTTACTTAGCCTTTGATGGCTACCTAGCTAGAGCAGCAGCGGCATGATGGCATGCTCTTGTCGAGTACTACTACTACTATTTCCTACGTGCATGCATGCATTCATGAATGCAATGTCAAGCATCTGCGCTATACCAAGGAGCAAACGCTATGGTTAATGGCGTTGGTGAAAGCTTAGGAAACGCCAACAACATTGGTGTTCCGTGCTCAGCCACATCAGCAGCCGGCCTGCCGTGGGTCATGCCAGTAACGCAGTCGTGCATGGCGTTTCTATATTGTACAGCAACGCCCTAGCTTGTGGCGTTTCTAAGTTGGGCAGAAAAGCGAGCTAGCTCGGCGTGTCTAAGTGCCGATGCAACGCTAGCTTGTTCGGCGTTTCTAAGTTGAGAAGAAACGCCGCGGGCTGTGGCGTTGCTAAAAGGATCAGATCGTGAAATACATCCATGTCGAGTTCAATTTGCGACAAAGATTGCTAATAAGGTCAGAACCGTGATTTCGTCCGAAAAAATATGCATACACAACCTACACAGTAGGTGTAATAAATATACATACACGATGGCTCCTTTTAATATATATAACAAGATCATTATACATAACTGTTATACTATGTTAGCCATGGAGGTGTCAAAGATCAGCATGTCTTTAGATAAGCTACGTGTATAATGAGCCCCGCGTCGCCCTCCCGCAAGGGCGGCTCGGGTGAAAACCCTAGCCGCCGCCGCCGGGCACGTCATCCTTCCCCTCCCCTCCGCCGCCGCTAGAGGAGGTCGCCGGGCAAAGCGCCAGGCGGCTGTTGGTGGCGGCGGAGGCTCTCTTCCCTCCCGCGCCAGATCAGGTGAGGCGGGTCACCCATGGCGTTGGGGCGCTCTCCCCCGATCTGTGGCGCGGCGGCGCGTTAGGCGACGGCGCAAGGCGGCGGCGTGGTGCTGGGCGGTGGAGGCGGAGCTGCGGCTCCGAGGAAGATCTGGTGGCGCCGGCCGTTCGATGGGCTCGCGGGCATGGCGGCCTTGGTCGCGGTGGCCGGCGGCTCACCCTGTCGGCGGCGGCTGGATCCCGGGGCGGCGGCCATGGAAGGTGGCGGCGGGTGAAGCTCGGGCTTCCCGCGACGGCATGGTGTGGTGATGTCCCTATCCAAGGCAGATCTGCATCGCCGATCTCGTTGTTTTGCCGTGGATTGGTTCAGATCAGAGACGGTGATGAGCGTGCGGGATCGATCTCGGCGGCTCTCGCGGTTTGGCGAGGTGGAGTGGGAGTCCTCCTCCCAGGCTCCAGTGGTGGCGCAATCAGGCAGTGGCCGGTGTGCCAGGGCTCCTACGGTGGCACTGTTGTTGCGGTTGGTCGCGGGATCTATGCGGCTAGATCTGGGGCTTTGAAGGCAGTCGAGACAGTGCACAGGTTGCCGGGTGGATGTCTTGGGACGGATCTAAGTGAAAACTTGGTCTTCGGTCGTTGGCCGGAGCCGGTGATGACAATGCCCTTTTCCTTCATGAAGGCATCATCGAGGTACAAATCCCAAACCCAACCAATACCTTCGGGGGAAACCCTAGATCAGTTGATCGGATGACGGCGGCATTCATGTGTCGTTACCCCCTTGGGGGCGGCATTCTTGGAGATGCACTCGGGCTCGAGGGACCAGCGGATGGCTTCTTCGGTGGAGCGGTGTTTCTTTCTACATATTCATGGCAGCGGCTCTTGGCGGCATGGAGCAGCGGAGGCTTGGTGTCATATGTGTGGTGATGGACACGCGCAGGAGGTCGACGCTGTCTGGCGTCGTGGTGGCGTCGGCGGCAGCTAGGCCGGGCAAGGTTGATGCAGCAGTATAGCTCTAAAGATGGATTGGTGGCAAGTGGCTGTGGCGGCCTCATACCCGGCAGGCGTCCTGGTTGAGGAGCACGCCGGACTAGTGGGTGCCCATACCCGGCAGGCGTCCCGGTACAGTTGGGACCTCAGGTCTTAGATGTTAGGTTTGGCTGCGATGTCTGTTTGGTATTAGCCCCAGACTATCAGCGCCCCTTCATCAACTGGATAGGAGTAGCGACAGATGTTGCATAGACGATGGCTTTGGTCTTACTGTTGTATGACTTTGTAAGGTCTTGTGTTAATATTTAATAATATGGTTGTATGCATCGTCCAGATGCAGAGGCGGGGGTACTCCTCCTTTTCTAAAAAAAAGATAAGCTACGTAAGGAGCTCAAACTCATCTCATTTTAGTTTTGAGTTGATCTCATCTGTTCTGTGTCTATCTACACCCTCTGCCCCATAATATATAACATTTTTCAAACTATTTTAGGTTGAAAAATGTTTTTATAGTACAGGACGAAGGGAGTATCTATTAGAGCATCTACAGCCGGGCACCCCAACCCGGCATCAAACGCCCGGGTGGACAGCCCGGTAATGAAAAATTCCACTCGGATGGGCACCGCAAATGGGTCTAAAACTCCCAGGCTGACCGGCACCTCATCCAAAATATGGGGTGAATATGAGGGCGTCCAGGTGCGTCCGCCATGTAGGACTGATGTCGGGTCCCACACGGAATCGCTAGCAAACTCGGCGGTCCAACGGACGTCTCCTCCAGTGGGGGGGTGAATGCCCTGTGGCACCGCTCCGGCTCGCCGCTCGAGGCCAAATCCTGCTATTTAAGCTGGTCGGCGTACCCCAACCCTAGCCCATCCACCTTCGCCCCCTCTGCACCACCAGTCTGAGCCTATCTACCTCCTCTCTCCCGCTCCGTCGCTCTTCCCGTGCTCTCCGGCTTCGCCATGGTCCAGCAAACGATAACCACCTACGTTATGTTCGCGCTGGAGTGTCGGTACCAGATCGAGCAGGAGATCCGGGCAGGGTGTGTCACATGCGCCGTCCGCATCGCTGCCAGGCTGCCTCTGGACTCGCCTGAGCCGGAGGAGGAGCGGACAGAGAAGGAGGAGGGATAGGAGCAGCACTCGGCTCCGATGGAGGTGGAGGAGGGGGAGGAGGAGGTAGACGAGGCGGGGCAGCCGGAGCAGGAGCTGGTGGAGGCTCCGGCTTCAATATGGAGGACGCGAAGGCGGTGTTTGCCGTCGCCCAAGCGGACAAGATGGTGGAGGAGCAGGCCATCCTGGAGTCCATCCAGGATGAGGCCTATGTTGAGGCCAACCGGGAATTCATCCAGCAGGAATGGGCAGCGACCGACACGCTCTTGACGAGGTCAGAGCTAAGATGGACGTGGAGGCCGACGCGGAGGAGCCGGAGCTGCGGCTACCGCCCATGTACCTAGAGTCGGGCACAGAGATAGTGGACATCTCCGAAGAGGACTAGGGTAGTTCTTCTACGTAGTCCGTGAATTTTTTTTTCTTTGCATTCTTTTATATGGATTTAAGATTTCTAATATGAGGTATCGGGATGTAGATGAGCAAATTTGATGACTGACCGATCACTGCCAGATTTTTTGCCTAGTCCATCTGTAGATGCTCTTACTCTCTCCATAAAAAATATAAGAGCATTTAGAGGGTGTGTGTGTCTATATATATATATATATATATATATAATTTTATCTACCACCAGTGGTAGTTACCACCACTTGAGTTTTATATGTAGTATGTAGTATCTATCAAATCGGAGAGTATGTACGCGTAGTATGTAGTATATAAGAATGTTTAGGTAGTATATATACTATTTTTTTGGTAGTATGTATCATATTTTGAGTATGCTCTCTTTTATGTACAAATATGTACGTATTTCACAAATATAATAAAACCATGGGCCAACTTGAATTTTTTCATGCAACTCACTTTGGAGTATCTTATATATAGTATATGAACATACTTAAAATGATAAAGTAGGATATATACTACCGTAAGATAGTATATGAGACATGTGGGGTAACTACCCCAGTGGTAGGATGGATTTTCCTATATATATATATATATATATATATATATATATATATATATATATATATATATATAGGCTAGAAAATCTCACGTTAATAAACATCCGGCCTTTAATTCAACCAACACAAGCATACAGTATTTCAGCTACCACAAAAAGAATAAGAAAAAGTAAACAACAAATAATCGACCTCTGTTTTGCAATGTTTTTCCAGTATGACACTCAACGCGTGATTTTGCTTAATGACCCAAATCCTTTGTTTGTCATAATTGATATTTCTTGGTTGTCTTCAAACTGCTAGCAGTTTATTTTCAAAATTGTTGAGGGTTTTTTCAAAATTGATAAAAAAAATTCAAATTTCTGAAAAAAAATTCCAAAATCAACGAACCTTTTCAAATTCATGAAATTTTCTAAATCATAAATTTTGTAAATTTGCAAACCTTTTTTCTAATTCTTGAATTTTTTTCAAACCCACATACGTTTTTTTGATTCACAAATTTTTAAATACTTCCCTAGACCAGATTTCTATTAAATACTAGAAAAACCAGTCATGTTTTTTCTCACTAGACCAATAGATTTCTACAGAACGAGCCAAAAAAAAGGCAAGTTGTGCCCCAGTGCCGCTGTGTGAACGAACGAGCGACAGGTACGACTCGTGCGAGCGAGGAACAGACATGGTGATTCATGGGCTGGCCCATGCCCGCACGCCCCTATGCGCTGTAACTCTTAACCGGTGCTATTAGCGCCGGTTAGGAGCTCCCATGTTTCCAGTCCAACTATCAATGGAAGCAGTAGCACAAGAACGTAGGGTTTTTTTTCCCTCTCGCTAGGGTTTCTCGTTCTCTCGGGGGCGACTACCGCCGCTGTTGAGGTTTTGCTTCCCTACCACCGCCGATTGCCCTCTTCCGTTTGGTGCTGACAGGGGGTGGTCATCAGGACCGTCTCCTAGCCTGGCGCCGGGGGAGATAGCGGTGGAGTTTTAGGGTTTCCACACCAAGCCCGATCTGTTGTCTGTTCGGGCGAGAAATCCAATGGCGGATTCCGGGGAATCGAGTTCTTCTGGGATAACTGAAGTTGAGAAGATGATGCAAGAGTTGGGATTAAAGGAGGAGGATCTGGATGATGTGATCTTTGATGAGCAAGAAGCGCCGCCGGAGGGACCTAGATGGGTTGCCCTAGCTAGGGTTAACACATCGAAAAGCTATAGCAAAACCTGGTTTTACAGAAACATGAGATCGGCGTGGGATATCGCGCAAGAGGCTAAGTTCAAACCACTTGAGGATAATCTCTACACTGTCCAATTCACCTGCCTGGGGGATTGGGAAAGAGTTATGAACGAAGGCCCGTGGAACTTCAGAGGAGATGCAGTTATACTGCTGCCATATGATGGGATCACAAAGGCCTCCACAGTTAAGCTTGATACGATCAAGATCTGGATTCAAATCCATGATGTCCCAGACCTGTATGCTCATCTGGTGGCTCAGCTGGCGGCAAAGGTGGGAGAAGTTATCTTCTCAGAGCCAAACTCACATGACTTTGTGGGCAATTTCCATCGAGTTTGGATCAGCATCAATGTTAATAAACCCCTCAAGAACGCTGTATCTATGATAAGAGATGGGAAGAGGCAGATCTACAGGGTAAAATATGAGAAGCTCCCGGATTGGTGCGCTGTTTGCGGCATGTTAGGTCACTTGTACAAGGAACATGGCAATGGTATACATCCTCCATCGGCTCTTGTCTTCAAGGATCTCCGTGCTAGTTGGGTCATGAGGACTGGGCGTGGTCCAGGAGAAGGCCGCAGCCAGAGGGGCGGACGAAGAGGAGGCCGTTCAGGCGGTCGAAACTCCCAGCCAAGGGGAGGACGTGGTGATGATTCAGGCCAATACACTCGTACTGGATATCAGGTCGCAGAACCAAGCAGTGGTGCCAATGATGAAGAGATGGAGGATTGGAACAGAAAGAGAAACGCGGCAAATGAGCTGGGAGCCAATTCTAGTGTACCACAACGTACTGAAGCTGCTGGAGAGCAGGTTAACCCGCTGGCAATTGTGCCAGCAAGTGTGGCCGCTGCTAGCCCACCGCCTCATAGGGAGATGAAGAGAACAAAGAAGATGGAGGAAGATAAGGCAAAGGAAAACTCGATAGTGAAAAATTTGGCGGGCTCCTTCGAGGAGCACCGCCAGGCCCAATGAGTGCTCTTTGCTGGAACTGCCGTGGCGTGGGCAAAGCCGCGACAGTTCGAGAAGTTCGTGACTTCGCGAACAAATTTGCCCCTACCCTCCTATGTATCGTAGAAACCCAGTTGGAAGGCTCGAGGGTAGAAGCATTAGCTGGTAATTTTGGTTATGACAATAGTTTTGCAATTGATAGTCGTGGTAGAAGTGGAGGCATAGGAATTTTTTGGAATAACGAAATAAAGCTTGAGATTCTTGGTTATTCGGATTATCATATTGATTGCGCTGTTGAGGAAGGAGATAATGATCCTTGGAGAGCCACTGTGGTGTATGGCGAAGCGCAGACACACCTTAGATACAAAACCTGGGACACTCTGAAGAACATTAGCACTACCAGCAGCCTGCCTTGGCTTTGTCTAGGCGATTTTAATGAAGTTTTACGCCCCGAGGAGCATGATGGAGTTGGTCAAAGGAGTAATGCACAAATACAGCATTTTCGTGACGCGGTTGATGTGTGCATGTTGCTAGATATGGGCTACGTGGGTCGCTTCTGGACCTTTGAAAAGAAAGTTAGGGGGGGATCCTACACTAGGGTACGGTTGGATCGCGCACTAGCCAACCCCGAGTGGCGAGCACGATTTCCCCTGGCAGACCTGACTCACCTGACAGCTGCATCGTCAGATCATTGCCCCATCTTGCTGCGCTTGAACAGGGAGCAGCCACGGAACAGGCAACCGAAAGCCTTCCGGTATGAAGTAATGTGGGAGGGACACGAATCATGGAGAGATACAATCAGTGCAGCATGGACAGGAGGAGGAACGAGCAACAGAGTGGAGGATCTTCGGGCAAAATGGAAGTTATATCCCAGGGCTTGGGGCGGTGGAACAATGACACTTTTGGGAATGTACGAAGAGAGATCAGAAAACAGAAAACTGAACTAGAAAAGCTGCGGGCTGACCCTAGTCGTACTGCTCCGTCACACGCCGAACTCAAAATAAATGAGAGCTTAGTTGAACTTTATCACCGGGAAGAAATTTTATGGAGGCAGCGGTCACGGATTGAGTGCTTAACATCCGGAGACAAAAATACAAAGTTTTTTCATCTGAGAGCAAGCATACGTAGGAAGAAGAATATGATAAAGGCGCTGCAAAACTCCCTCGGCGTGATGAGAAATGACCCGGATGAGCTCAAAGCAATGGTACACCAGTTTTATGAAACTTTGTACACATCAGAAGGGGTGAACAATATGGAAGCAGTTCTAGATTGTGTTCCAACAAAGGTGACTGCGGAGATGAACGAGCTGCTGGTTGCACCATATAAGGAAGAGGATGTAAAGAAAGCACTCTTTCAGATGTTTCCGACCAAAGCGCCTGGCCCTGATGGCTTCCCGGCTCACTTTTATCAACATCACTGGGACCTTTGTGGTGCTGAAGTTACGCAGGCGGTTCTCAGGATCATTCGAGGAGAGGAAAGTCCAGAGAGTATCAATGATACGGTCCTGGTTCTCATACCTAAGGTAATGAATCCGACTATGCTAACTCAGTTTAGACCTATCAGTTTATGCAATGTATTATACAAGATTGCGTCCAAGGTGATTGCAAACAGATTAAAAATGATTCTTCCGGACATCATCTCAGAAGAACAATCAGCGTTAAGTACCAGCGGGCATATCACGCACAATATCATCGCCACGAATGTCTTCACTTTATGAAACGCAGCAAGGCCAAAGTAAACAGTTTTTGTGCTCTAAAGCTAGATATGATGAAGGCATATGACAGACTAGAGTGGGATTACCTGCAGGCGATGATGATAAAACTTGGCTTTGCTCCATCATGGGTCCAGATAGTCATGAGCATGGTTCGGTCAGTATCCTTTTCTGTACTTTTCAATGGTGATAGACTTGACACTTTCAATCCATCCAGGGGCATTCGGCAGGGAGATCCAATATCCCCATATCTCTTTTTGATCGCAGCGGAGGGCCTTTCGTGCCTACTGAAATCTAGTTCGTCTTCGTCTCAGCTTGAAGGGATCAAGGTGGCAGCCACGGCGCCAGCCGTGAACCATCTCCTTTTCGCTGACGACAGCCTGCTGTTGTTCAAATCGAGTATTGAAGGGGCTACGACAGTCTCAAACCTGCTGGAGAGTTACTGTATGGCATCAGGCCAGCGGATAAACCATGAGAAATCATCAATATTCTTTAGCAAAGGTTGTCCACAAGCCATGAGGGGAAGTATCAAAAGTGTGTTAAACGTCCAGAATGAATCGCTTAGTGACAGGTACTTGGGTATGCCCACAGAGGTGGGGCACTCGAAGAATGGCACATTCAAATATCTGAGAGATCGTGTATGGGAGAAGATAAGAGGATGGATGGAGAAGCTGTTGTCTTCTGCAGGCAAAGAAATTCTAATCAAGTCAGTAGCTCAGTCAATACCAGTTTTTTCGATGTCATGCTTTCTTCTCCCTCGAGGTTTATGTGAGAATATCACTTCCTTGATCAGACAGTTCTGGTGGGGGAGCAAGGGGGGTAAACGTAAGCCGAGCTGGGTAGCCTGGGAGGAGATGACTAAGCCAAAGAACCTAGGAGGCCTGGGATTCAGGGATTTGGAGATCTTTAATCTTGCTTTACTTTCGAAGCAGGCGTGGAGGTTGCTACAAAACCCTACATCTTTGAGCGCCCTAATTCTCAAGGGGGTTTACTTTCCTGATGTGTCTCTTTTTGAAGCATCCCTTGGGAACCATCCATCACAAATTTGGCGGGCACTCATTGAGGGACGGGACATTATGGTGCAGGGTCTGGTAAGAAGGATTGGAAACGGAGAAACTACAAATATCTGGCGGGATAACTGGCTACCTCGAACGCACATGAAGCGTCCTTTGACATCTCTGGTTCAACACCCCCCTCATAAAGTGTCAGAACTGATCAACATGGCTACATGCTCCTGGAACGAACATCTGGTTCGTACTACTTTTGTTCCTATTGAAGCAGAAACTATTATGAAAATCCCTCTCTGTACCAGAAATATTGAGGATTTCTGGGCCTGGGGTGAGGACAGACGAGGTATTTTCACGGTCAGATCTGCTTATCATATGATTCACCAGAAGAAGCTAAGCAGAGAAGCGTGGTTATATGAGCAAGGGGGTCCTTCCCATACACGAGCCAACGATGAAATCTGGACAAAGCTTTGGGGCTTCAATGTTCCATCTAAACTAAAGATTTTCCTTTGGAGATTTGTGAAGAACACTACACCCACAGGAGCACTACTGCATCACAGGAACATGGCGGAGACGCCTGCTTGCGGTTTATGTGGAGCGGAAGACACTTGGAAGCATGCATTGCTAGATTGCACCGTCGCCAGAAGCACATGGGCTTTGTCTTCTGAAGAGATCATTGATGCTTTGAGCAGGAATGAGGAAGGGGATGCAAAGCGGTGGCTCTCTGTCATGCATGAAGCCCTTTCACATGAGAGTTTCACAACACTTGTGATCACATTGTGGGCTGTGTGGGGAGCGCGCCGCAAGGCGATCTATGAGCTAATATACCAAACTCCTTTTCAGGTTCATGGCTTTATACAGTCTTACATGGGGGAACTACAGGCTATCAAATCCATTAAGTCTAGGCAGGGCGCAAATTCTGCTACTCACCCCACAAGATGGATTCCCCCCCCCCCCCAGCAGGTTTCACAAAACTGAATGTAGACGCTGCAGTTGGAAGGGGTAGCAGATATGGCTCGGTTGCGGCAATTTCAAGAGATTCTGATGGCCTGTTTCTGGGAGCGTCGGCGGTGGTTTATGCTGGTATATCTGACCCGGCCACACTTGAGTGCATGGCGATCAGGGAGGCTCTGGCCTTAGCAGATGACCTAAATGTTTCAGCTGTGCAAGTGGCATCTGATGCGAAGGTGGTGGTCGAGGACATCCAAGCCAACAACCCAACAGCGTATGGTGCGATCATACATGAAATATTAGAACATAGTTTCAATTTCTCCTTTTGTAATATCAGTCACGAATTTAGGAGCTCGAATGTCGAAGCTCACAAACTCGCGAAGCACGCATTATCCCTTCCGGCTGGCCGACATGTTTGGTTGGGACAGCCGGACGGACTTTCTTTCGTCCATGTAAACATTGTGACGACGTAATAAAGCTTCGGAGTTTGCCTCAAAAAAAAACTATCAATGGAAGAGTGTGCCTCCTTGGGCGTTGCAAATGACCACTATTGGGTGCGTAAGCATTCATACACGTATTTGTTTCTTTCTTGATGCCTCCCAGTCATACGTGTTTGCTAACATCATCTTGATTATGTGTCGACCATCATGTCTATTGTTTATGTGTATTAAAATCTACTTCTTGTATGAAAATGGTGAAGAGAGTTATGTGGAAATGTAAAATGCATCGATGAATGAATGTGAGACGATGGGCTTTACTACACGTTCATGCGAACATCGTGTCGAAATATATAGGAGCGGGTAAGTGTAGTTGGCAAACCCTAAACGGCGCCCTCTGCGCCCGTTCCTTCGGTGTACGCAAACGGGCGCACACCCACCGCGCCGAGATGGGCCGGCCCATATTGCTTCCCATTTTCCGTCTAGAAGTGATGCAAAAAAAGTGTGAGCAGCGGGTTTCAAACCTACGACCTCGTGGTGCAAGCAAGCTACGTTAGCCAACTCGACCAATACCACATACATGGTTATAGATAACCTTTCTACTGCTTCATTATTTCTTCATTTCCTTCTTTGTTTCCTTGTTCTTTTTCCTTTTTCTAATTCTATGAGAATAGTTCAACGGATTTTATGAACGTTCTTTGAAATTTTGGTCGGACCCTTCCCAGCACCCTGCAAGCGGAGCTACATGCACCGGGCTGCCCCCCCCTCTTTGAAATTTTGGTGAACTTTTTTCAATTCGATGAACTTTTTTCAAATCATATGAATTGTAAAACCAGTGAACTTTTTTTAAATTAGTGGACTTTTTTCAAATTCGGTGAACTTTTTTTCAAATTTGATGAACTTTTTTAAAATTGAATAAACTTTTTTTCAAAATCTGTGATTTTTTTTTGAAATCGATGAACTTTTTTCCAAAATTTATGAACTTTTCCATTTTTTTTATTGACTTTTTTCCTTTTTTGTGATGTTTTTGAAATCTGTGGACATTCAAATTTTGTTTAATTTTTTTTCAGAAGGAATCACGGTTTTGTATATAGCACGGGTATACTTTACCCCTTAAATGTTTCGCGTTGCAATATTTTTAGATGGGCAAAGTCGGTCTAGTGGTTAGCCTACTACACGCTGCAGCTTGTTGGCGCGCGGCCCGGCTTCTATATAAACACACGCATATTCTAACTCTACAAATTATTATCAACAATATTTACATTTTCTTAAGCAAGGGCAACCCCAGTTCCACTAACAGAAATAAACAGTGTTCAGGTACCCAAAAACAAAAACAAATAAAAACAATGAATAACCCTCCTCTGTTTTGCCATGTTTTTCCCGGTTAAACATTCAACACGTGATTTTGCTTGGTGGCTCAAATCCTTTGACAGAGACATCCCGAATCACATCCGAGTATAAAAAAATGGGAGCACGCTCATCACCTTCTCCACCAACCCAACCCAATCACCGTCGCCATCGCGGACCACAGACCAGCGGAGCTAATTAAACTGCCCCATCCTCTCGTATCGTTGTGCTTCTAAGTTTGCTCCTTGCTGGCTTGCTTGCTCCCTGTCCACGCCAGCCATGGCCATGGAGCTCTCCAGCCTGCCGTTGGTCCTGCTGCTCTGCTTGCTGGCCGGCTCGTCGACGACAGCCCTGCCAGCGCTGCCTGGGATGGACAGGGTGAGGCAGCAGGTCGACAGGGCGAACAGGCGCGGCCCGTCCATTGGGCTCGTCATGTCGTACGTCGCCGAGGACACCGCGCTCCAGGCCTCCGGCTACTTCAGGCCTTGGCGTGTCCAGCCCTTCGTTGACCTCTACGGTGAGTCTTCGCCTCCCGTTTCTGATCCAAATCACTTTCGGCTTTCCTGTAGATTGAGCAAGCAATGGGTGAGTTTGGGCCTTCCTAGTTGACTTTTTGGTTGTTACAAGACAGCTAGCACTGAGTGCTCAACTGCTGCTAACTGAAACCAGACACCAACACACAACACAGAACAGAGTGGGGCAACAGGTAGACATGATAGTGTGGTGTTTATAACACTTAAGAGACACAGATATCAACTTGAAATTTTAGAGATACCTGAAGCTGTGCGCACACGACGAACCTTACTGGCTCTGTAAATTTGCATGATCCACGCTGACAAAGACCTGGACTCGCTTCCAAGAAAAAGAAAATGGAAAAGGAAGATACAATCATAACAAGTTCTCCGCTGTACTGTAATCTTTTTTACATGTTCACTGATTTTGCTTTCTCCTGATAGGACTGAGCTCTCATTCAAGCTCCATGACCAAGTATTTCACAGTCTTTAATGCATATATGTATTTATCTTCCTATGGCCTCAAGAATAGGCTAACCTCATATTTTTCCAGGACGGAGGTTTCACATCGGGAGTATTCGAGGTGTGAACGTTATATACGCATTGACAGGACAACGCAGGGTACTAAAACCTGAACTTCTGCATTTATCACTCCTGCTGTTATATGGAGGAGCTCCTTTTGATTTATGAACAGAAATCAAGAAAAAAATACTTTTAGGCAATAAAGCAACAACGTATGAATTCAAATACGAATTGTACTATGCTTACCTGTTACCACTGTTTCTTTGTTCTTTCAGTTGAATGCAGCTGTCACTGTACAAACTCTCCTCGATGTCTTTACCGTGTCTGGTATTGTCCATTATGGCACAGCAGGAAGCTCTAATGATTCAATGTCATTTGGAGATGTCAGTGTCCCCAAGTTAGTTGCTTATACAGGTGCTTGGACATGGAAGGTACCCTCCTACTGTAATTAGCTTTAATTCCCCATTTCATGTTGCAATACTGGTGATTGGAGAACTGCAGATACAGATAAAAACTGGAATCTGGTCATCTTTAAATCCAGTTTTCTTGCGAGGACGCAAAATGTATTGCGCTGAGATAAAATATAAATTAATTAGTTCAAAGAAGAAGACACCAAGTAAATAGTTCTTCTAAAAGCATATGTGCAGTTTAAACTGTGTGGTACACTAAAACAAGGGGAATCACACTAGTAGAATGTAAACACATCTGGACTCCAAAGAGAAGATAATTTAAGAACCACACATCATTAGAATTTAGAAGATAATTTACCATCAACCATCTCACACTTTGAACTCACTACTTAACAAGACCTCTGGTATTTTGATTTTGATTTTTCCAGAAGTACAAATCACTTAAAGAAGCGTCAACAGAACTAAACTTTGGACAATTTAACGTCCCGAATGGAGGAGAGAACCTGCTAGGGTCTCTGAAATACAGAAATGAGGAGCTATACTCAGTTGGTAAGCCCATGGAAGAAGTTTTCTGGTTACCTGTAGATTCAGCATGGTTCAAAATAGCAGAACGACTTGAGGTGAGAGATACCACTATATTTCAGCTGTATAGCAAGTACGGGCTAATGCATAGAATCACAGCCTAAAATTTGTACTACCTGTAAAATTTCTGTAGGTCAACCTTGAAAGATGTAATGACACTTTTTGCTTACCAAAAACGCCACAAGTGGTTCATGGGCTAAAAGGAGCATCAGCCGACATGTTTCTAGACAATGCAGAATACCGGAAGTTCCTTTTCAGAGAATTTGCGGTGTCAACAGTAGATGAGGAAAGCGCAGCAGTGGTGATGGTGGGTTCCATATCTTATCTCTCATAGTCTTTACTTAAACATTCGCGCTCCAAGATATCGGCTCAATCATAAAATCTAATATATCACTAATTAAGAGCACTTGATATTTCAACAGACAACAACATCTCCTGGCGTACCTGTGATTGTGTTCCGGGGAGTATCTGATCTGGCTGGGGGAGAACCAACATGGTCGTCAACAAGCCTCATGAACCTGGCATCTATTAATGCACTCAAAGTGGCAGTGGAGTTCATTGCTACAATTGGCAGGCAGATGTCAACACCATCAGCACAAAGTTCAAAAAACTGAGATAAAAGAGAGCTGCCATGTCCATGGAGCAGAACAGTAGAATAGTTTTAAACAGCAATTGGAAACTAAAATCAGAGTGAGAAGTGATCCTTAGCTTCAAAGTACACAAAACTTTCAACAGAAGAATTAAGTATTCAATGTATACTCAATTGTAAACATGCATATGTCAATCCAGTTTTAATGGGATTTTGGGAAATGGGGGAGCAAAATGGTGAATAAAGGACAGAATGTTGTTACAGTCCTTGATATTCATTACAGAATACAAGATGTTGTTACATACTCATCTCACAGTCTCAAGTATGCAAAATGGTAAGACTAGGGGTTAATTAGTTATCAACAGTTTGCACTCATCATGTACATCATCTAATTCCAGACGAGAATAAAATAGCAGTGTTTTCTGTGGTTAACAACTTCCATGTGCACTATTTCACATGAAGGTAGAAACATCATAATTGTTAAATGTGTTACAATACCAATGTAAATGGACTGGGATCTACAGAATGTTCCCTGAGAAGGTTAGATGATCATAAGAGGCAAAGAGCTGCCTGGTGCTTCAGAACTTTAGCCATGATGCCAATACAAAAAGCACCTGCTAGACCTGTGAAAAAGTGTGGCAAGGTAATTCTGATCATCAATAACGAAAAATCATTTCTAGAGAGTGATGTGGTCACACAAAGTGTGCCACAAATAAAACTTAGCGAGTGCCTTATATGTTCCAATTAGTTTAGTCCACATTATAGTCCAAATTCATAGGCTTACTTGTATAGTAGCTGGGCAAAGTTTTATCATCTCAAAATTCATATTCAGACTGCCTTCAACACTTCACTACCAGTAGTCTCCACATGAACATTTACCGTCCTTAAAATGGTGAAATCGTTGAATATCTCTCATGATTATTTCCCGCCCTGTCACCAGAGATATTAACTTGGTTGCATTGTGACAGTCGTTACAGACGCGGAGGTTCTTCTTTATCTGAATTGTTGTACCAGGGGTTGTGCGAATGAGCCCATATGCAATCGCAAGTTTCTCACTGTGTGTGTTGAGTAACTGTGCCTTGACATCATCTTCTACATCATGTATCGAATCAGTGTCCGGCACATACCCCACAGCTTTGATCTCTTCTATTAGCTTAGCTAACCTTGCATAAATGTCCTTTGCCTGCTGGTGATTTGTGCTTCCAGAATAGAAGGTATGAATCTCATTCTTGAGCTGCACAATACTCCATCCAGGAGTCTTTTGGAGGCCTTTTTTCTCCATAGCAGTTCTAACCCTTGCAACATCCTTCCACATTGAAGCATTTGCATAAATATTAGCTAGGAGGACATGATACACACCCTCATCTGGCCCTAGCTCAAAGATCCTCTGTGCTGATTCTTCTGCCAATTCCACATTCTTGTGCAACTTGCAAGCGCCTAACAATGCACCATAAACACTAATGCCAGGGTCCATAGGCATCTTTTGGATAAAAGACCATGCTTCATCTAGCTTCCCAGCTCGGCCAAGAAGATCCACCATGGTACCATAGTGCTCCATCCCAGGTTCAAGCCCATAGTCGTCCTTCATGCTCGAAAAATATTTCCGCCCTTCATCAACCAAACCAGCATGACTGCATGCCGAGAGGACCGAAAGGAATGTTGTCTCGTTGGGTACTCTGCCAGAACTTTTCATCTCTTCAAACAGCTCAACTGCAACCTTGCCAAAACCATGTGAGCCGTACCCATGGATCATCGCATTCCATGTGATAACATGCCTCTCCCTTGCTGAGTTGAAGAGACTTCTAGCTATACTGACACGGCCACATTTTGCGTACATGTCAATAAGGGCTGTAAGAACATACACATCCTGATCTAGGTGCATCCTGATAGAGTATCCATGGATCCATCTTGCCTGCAGTGGATCTGAGATGTCTGCAAGTGCAGGAATGACACTGACGAGAGTGAACGAATCAGGCCTCACATTTTTCAGCTGCATCCTAGAGAAGAGCCTGACTGCATCTTCTGACCTTCCATTCTGTGTGCACCCGAGGATCATGGCGTTCCAGGAGATCCGTGTCTTGTAGCGCACCCCATCGAAAACCTGGGCAGCGAGGTCGGTCCTCTTGCACTTGGAGTACATGGTGATCAGTGCATTCATCACCGACACATTTGACTCCAGCCCAATTCTCATGAGTAACTCATGGACACGTCTCCCCTCATCAAGATACCCAAGCTCACCGCAGGCATGCAATGCTGCCAGAACAGATACATCCGTCACATCAACGCCCTCCCCCACCATCCTCTTGAACAGCATGAGAGCCTCAGTGGCATCCCCATTTTCAGCATACCCCTTGATCATGGCATTCCAAGAAACAGAGTTCTTGTCCGGCATCCGATCGAAGACAGACCTGGCAACCTCAACCGCCCCGCACTTGCAGTACACATCAAGGATCGCAGTGGAGACATTCACAAGCTCATCAAAGCCAGCACGGACCGCGAACCCGTGCACCTCGCGGCAGGCCCCGAGCGCCTGGGCGTCGGCGCAGGCGGGCAACACGGACACGAGCGTGACGGAGTCGGGCCGCTCGCCGTCCTCCTCCTGCATCCGGACGACCATCTCCATGGCCGCCCCGGCGATCCCGTTCCGCGCGTACCCGGCCACGAGCGCGTTCCAGGCGACGCGGTCCCGCACGGGCATACGGTCGAACACCCTGCGCGCGTCGCCCGGCCGGCGGCACTTGGCGTACATGTTGGCCAGCGCCGTGGCGGCGAGGGACTCCGCGGAGAGCCCGCGCGCGGCGAGCTGCGCGTGGACGGCGCGGCCGGTCGCGAGGTCGGCGCGCGCGGCGCAGAGCTTGAGGAGGGAAGTGAAGGTGCGAAGGACGGGGCTGGCGGACGCAGAGGAGGACATGGCGGCGAAGGCCGCGAGCGCGCCCGGCAGGTCGGAGCGCGCGGCCGCGGACCTCAGGCGCGCGTGGTGGTCGGCGGCGGCATGCCCGCCGGCGGGAGGAGGCGGCGACGAGGCCGAGCACAGCATGTCCTCTTGTATTTGTTTTTTTTCTCAGAGTTATCCCGTCACACCCTCACAGTCACAGGGCAGCTAAGCATCCGCACGAATCTCCAAGTTATTGTGCACAAATCTCCAGGTTTCCCCCATCGCTCGTCAAGCAAACCATGCCTGTCTATCTTAAAATGTTCGGTGTCTCAATGCCTTTTTTTTTTCTATTTCTTCTTTCTTCAATTGCATTGTTGCTTTTTTTTTTGCGGCAGTGTAGGAGAATTTTCGTGTGGTATATAAATTGTGGTGGTGAAAGTAAATGACTCACGGAAACAATTACAGAGCCCATTTGACCGATGTTCGTGTTATTTGTGTAAGTCATACAATACGTGGTTGGTGAGAATATTCATCTCATGTCGATTTTATGAAATGTTTCTCTTTCACGATCCAATGCGATGAAGAGCAAGAGGAACATGCAAACGCAGTCTTCAGGCATGCGGGGGTGGTCGATGGCAACATTGCTTGCTAGCAGGAGGAGACATCAATGAGGCCAAGCAAATCATCCCACCCGCCCGCACACTTTTCCTTTGCAAGCGTGTGTCTTCACATTTTAAAACCTTTTTATTTTCCGATAAATTGTCTGTGTGTGTTTTCTCATGTGGTTTATATGTGTCTATAACATCAATGAAATCAATGTGGCAAGGCAACCCTAAAAAGGCATCTCAGAGTTCAATCCCAAGAGAAAATTGCAACGGTAAGTAAACATGCGAAAGGTCCATACCACACGTCCAGAAGTCATTGTACATCTTTTTGACACAGAGATGTCATTGTTTCCGGCTGCCTGACTTGACAAGGTTCTATGCTTCATTCTTGGAGAGTAGAAAATGATCTCGTGCTGGAGCAGCACATGTTGGAGTACGACATGCTTGATGAGCTCTATGTGTTCCCTTCCCTGGTGTCTCCTATTCTCAAGCTACCTATTCTCGTATCATTATTTATTTTCTTCTTTCTTGCATCATTTCTTCTGATGATTGGTGTAGGAGAAGGTTAGTTACGGCGGTGATACTCAACAATGCGAGGAGTTTGAAGAATACACAATCGACAGATGGTTGTGTATATGTATACGTGTACATTAATTGTTAGCCATGTAAAGCATTGTTGGTGAAATTTTTATGTACGTCTTCATCAAAAGTTTCCACTTCCAAGCTATTTTAAGCATTATCTAGACTTATACTGATAGTTTTAATTTGTGGAGCCAACTCATAAATGGAGTTGCTCTAGACACCACTGTCAGGGGCACTAGACACCTAAATGCTCAAAGGAGAGAAAATAGAGATGCCCCTTAGAAGCACTTGCAAAAGTTGGTAGCCCAGAAAGGTGGTTCGGTTCAATAATGTATCCTAATATGAACTAACTAGGATTGATGAAGCAAAGAACAATATTTTGTGGAACACAAATCGAAGAAGACCAACTAAAAGATCACACTAGCATAGAGGGGTACCTCTCAAAGACCAAGAGACGACATACTCTTCAAACCAACCACGGATTGCTCACCGAAGAGACTGCCGGCCGGTCCGGAATTCAGTTGGCTCTGTGACAAATATGATGATCTCCGAGAATCAATATTCACAACTAGACCACCACCACCAATCCAGAGAATGAGAATCAAATGAACGTGATATGTCATTTTATTTATATATGAATGTGATATATTCGTGCTTGTAAGATCCATCTACGATAAACATAAAGCAGATGGTTGATACATATAACAGACTATATGCTCCTTATTTCACGGACGAATATCCACTAAAAGCCGCATGTGATGGAGGTTATTACTAGATACTCTTGTCGTGATCCCTTTGACATATTGCTTTCTCGGTCGGCTCTTCACCCAACTGTGAATGTCCCTAGGATCAGTCGCGGAGCTTGGTGTAGACCAACAAGGGCAATTCCCCCCCCCCCCCCAGGCCTCGTTTGGCACAGAAAACCCGCAAAACTTTGAGGCCCCATTTGGTACGCGAGGTTTCCTCGGCGCATCCGCTCCGATCCCCTCGTTTCCACGCGATTCAGAACCCTCGTCTCCTACCTTGCGGAAGCACAGGCACGCGCATAAAGCGAGACTGCGCCGCACAGGCACAAAGGGAAAACGGCGCCCCTCCTGCCATCCCTCCTCCATGCTGGCCGGAGACTTCGCCCTCCCATACCGCGTCGCCCCTTACCGTCCCCTTTTCCCCGCTACACCCATCCACACCGCCCCCTACCACCCCTCTCTCCCCGATTTGTTCACATCTGGTTCCTCAAGATGGCGGCCGGAGGTGACATGCCCGGTCCGGAGAAGCTGGATGCCACTGGAGAACCCTTGCCTTCCTACTATCCAGACAACCCCAAAGCTAGACCTAGCTTGTTCCATCTTCTGTCTTTGTTTTGATTCGATTCCCGGCGAGCCCTAGACTGGATCGATCCATCTCCTTTTAGTTGCTAGTGTTTTTGCTTTTTATTGAATCCTAGTGGTTGAGTATTTGATCCATGGATGGTCTTGATATGTGTCTGGTTGAGTTCTTGATCCATGGGTAGTTGAGTTGTATTTATCTGCCTGACGCGTGTGCATGTTTTGACTGAACAGAATGTAGTCCGGGTGTGCAAGGGATGTAGCTAACTCATCAGTACATGCATGTCGTCTGGGTGTTTTGATTGAACATACTATCCAAGTTCACTGTAAAATTTACAAATAATACTCATAAAAAAGTTTGGACAAATATGCTTGAACCAGATTGATCTCTTGTTAGTACTAAATATGCTTGAACCAGATTGCTTGAGATTGTTTTTACTAAATATGCTTGAACCAGATTCATCTCTTGTTAATATGCTTGGACCAGGTTTTGCGCTGTTCATTGTGGAAATTATTTTACTGAATATATGCTTGAACCAGATTGCGCGGTTATGACGGTTTAGAGGACATTTTATTTTTGTCATGAGATGTGTTATCATATCGTTACCCTACATTTGATTCATGCTAATTATGTAATACTCACACTCTGCTCTAATTTCAATTTGATAGGAAGATGCCCTACAAACAGAATGTTCAACTTGGTTGTAACTCATGTTCTGTAGCAAGTGAAAGATTGGATTTTTAACTGTTTTGCACCATGTCATCTCTATATGGCAAACCCTGTCAATAAAATGCATTTTTTATACAAAGGGGATTTTGGCTGGAGGGGGATTGGGGAATCGAGGGGATTGGGTGGAAGGGAGGGATTCACCAAATCCTCCCAAATCCCCTCCTCCCAAAACCTCTCAAATAGTCCTCTACCAAACAAAGCCTTAATTTTTCCAACCATTGAAGAATATGCTCTATTTTAGGCCTAACCAGTGTTTAAACTAGAGATTAGCCCCTCCTTCCCATTAATTTGCTCCCCTTGAGCTAATGGCCCCCTCTTGGATTATGCTCAAGCTCCGCCACCGACTAGGATCACTGACCCCCAACCCAAACGGCAAGATTACTCGCCAACAATGGGCTTTTCTGTACTGACTGAGACGATGTGTTGTGTACTAGAGTTGTATCCTAACAAACAAGGACATACAAAGTATGCCAACAACCTATCCTATACCACTTTGTTGATGCTACCCCGGGCGCCGTTTTCACCGACTATCTAGATATACAATCAATAGAAGGAGAGAAAATAGAAATCTCCCTTAAAGCACCTAAAAAGTCGCTAGCCAAGAAAGGTCGCCCGGTGCAACAATTCTAGCTCATATTTAACATTTACTTGACCTTGAAGATCGTTGAACGGACAATGGATGTGAAAAACAATGAAAAAAACAAAAAAAAACAATGAACGGACAATGGATGTGGGATTGGGCCAAGATTCATGAAGCACAAATTGGTATTAGCACGGAACACAATCAAAGAGGAGCAACCCAAAGACTACATCCCTTGGCTCCGAGCATTGAAGAAAAATCTCAACTTGCACAAATTATGATTGAGGGAGGATGTTTGAGAAAGTTGTTCTCATCATGTTAAACAAGATTTGGTGCGATATAAACCAAACCGACTCTATTTTGATTTTCTTTTATCTTCCTTGATCCTCACATTGTAACCCTTATGTTGTAACATTCCTGGCACGATACTGCACGAGATAAATATATACACCGCGGCTCCGTATAAGGAGAATAGAAATGATTCATGTCGATTTCAGTTGGACAGACGCCAGTAGTCTACACCCGCATCGATGCTCAACACAAATGCATACAAGAATTCTGTTCATCACGTCCACTGCTAATTTCGCACAGTAAAAATTGCAATTTGCCGTTTCCACTAGCCAGTAGACAGCGGTCTGACACCCATGCAACAAACTGCACCAGACTGCCCAGTTGTATCATCCTACTTCCCCATGTCTCCTAATCTTGAAGCTAGCATTTTCTTGTTTGTATCTGTGGTAACATGTAATTTAACTGTTGCTAGCTAGCCAACTTTCTTTTTGTTTCTTGCTAGTTGGGTAATTGGTAAAGCATATATGGAGACTCATTGCAAAATAAGAAAAGGAAAAAAAAATGTGTCAAGTACAATTTGTCAGAAGTAGACAAATAAGTACACAACTTATATTACCAGTCATCAGCTGCATCTTGTTTCCTTTCTCCTAGCCACCCCTCTGATGGCTTGAAGTTCCTTCTCCCAGCCACGAGCGCACAAACGGTTTAGCAGGAGACGAGTATTGTAGGCTGAACAATGAGTGTGCGTCATCTAGAAGCAATTCAAAAATGCATCCTTTTCCAAATAATTATGCTTCTCTGTTCTCGCTTATCTCGAGAGGGAAAAAAGAGGAGGGAAGTGTGATTTTTTCTATATGAGTCTAATATACTGTCTAATAATGTATTTGAATGGTCTGACTAATTACTATGATCAAGGAAGATGAGACTTTACAGATGAAAAATTCCCACTAGTATGAAAAGGACAACTTTATGAGACTCACTACATGAGGAACAAGGTGCTACTTTGAAGCACAATAAGAGACTCACTATATGAAGAACAAGGTGCTACATTGAAGCACAAGTGTGGAAAAAGAGATAGTAGCATTGCCCTTTTATATATATATATACATATTTTTTTGGGCCTTTCTTTTTTTTTTTGGCCTTTCTCTTTTTTTATTTTTTTATTTGGGCATTGCACTAATAATGATGATCATCACACTTCTGTTGATTACAACATAAGGATTACAACTCGAAACTTAGAACAAGATATGACTCTATATAAATGCCTCCGGCGGTGTACTGGGATGGTGCAAAGAATCAAGAGTGACATGTATGAAAAATAATGCATGGTGGCTTTACCACAAATACGATGTCGACTACATGATCATGCAATGGCAATATGACAAAAGTAATGTATGTCATGATGATGATGGGGGAAGTTGCATGGCAATATATCTCGGAATGGCTATGGAAATGCCATGATAGGTAGGTATGGTGGCTGTTTTGAGGAAGATATAAGGAGGTTTATGTGTGATAGAGAGTATCGTATCACGGGGTTTGGATGCATCGGCGAAGTTTGCACCAACTCTCAAGATGAGAAAGGGCAATGCACGGTACCGAAGAGGCTAGCAAAGGCGGAAAGGTGAGAGTGCGTATAATCCATGGACTCAACATTAGTCAAAGAACTCATATACTTATTGCAAAAATTTAGAAGTCATCAAAAATCAAGTACTACGCGCATGCTCCTAGGGGGATAGATCGGTAGGAAAAGACCATCGCTCGTCCCCGACCGCCACTCATAAGGATGCACAAGCCAGGTACACTTCATGTTCCAAATTTGTTACACAACTTTAACCATACGTGCATGCTACGGGACTTGCAAACTTCAACACAAGTATTTCTCAAATTCATAATCACCCAACTAGCACGACTTTGATATTATCACTTCCATATCTCAAAACAATTATCAAGCATCAAACTTATCTTAGTATTCATCGCACTCAAAAGAAAGTTTCACATATCTTGAACACTAACTATATTAACATTAAGCAAATTATCATGCTATTAACGACTCTCAAAATAATCTAAGTGAAGCATGAGAGATCAATGGTTTCTTTAAAACAAATCCACCACCATGCTCTAAAAGATCTAAGTGACGCTCAAAAGATATAAGTGAAGCACTATGAGCAAAGCTATCTAGCTCAAAAGATATAAGTGAAGCACATAGAGTATTCTAACTAATTCCAAATCATGTATCGCTCTCTCAAAAGATGTGTACATCAAGGATTATTGTGGTAGACTAACAAGCAAAGATGCAAATAATACAAGACGCTCCAAGCAAAACACATATCATGTTGGTGAATAAAAATATAGCTCCAAGTAAATTACCGATGGAAGTGGACGAAAGAGGGGATGCCTTCCGGGGCATCCCCAAGCTTTGACTTTTTGGTGTCCTTGGATTATCTTGGGGGTGCCATGAGAATCCCCAAGCTTAGGCTCTTGCCACTCCTTGTTCCATAATCCATCAAAAGAATTCACCCAAAACTTGAAAACTTCACAACACAAAACTCAACAGAAATCTCGTGAGCTCTGTTAGAGAAAGAAAACAAAAGACTACTTCAAGGTACTGTAATGAACTCATTCTTTATTTATATTGGTGTTAAACCTACTGTATTCCAACTTCTCTATGGTTTATAAACTATTTTACTAGCCATAGATTCATCAAAATAAGCAAACAACACACGAAAAACAGAATCTGTCAAAAACAGAACAGTCTGTAGCAATCTGTAACTAACGCAAACTTCTGGAACTCTACAAATTCTACAAAAATAGGAAGTCCTGGACAATTTGTTTATTGATCATCAGCAAAAAGAATCAATGCAAAATCACGTTCCTGTGATTTATCATAACTTAATTCGTGCACGCAAAGTTTCTGTTTTTCAGCAGAATCAAGTTAACTATCATCGTAGGTTATCCTATAGGTTCTACTTGGCACAAAAACTAATTAAAACATAAAACGACATCCAAACAGAAGGTAGATGAATTATTTATTCCTAACCAGAAGCAAAAACAAAAAACACAAAATAAAATTGGGTTGCCTCCCAACAAGCGCTATCGTTTAACGCCCCTAGCTAGGCATAAAAATAAGGATAGATCTAGGTATTGCCATCTTTGGTAGGTAATTCTTCAATGAGGCATCTAACTCCTTTAGAATTTTCTTTCTTCCTAGTAATTGACAAATTTTCAGGCAGAAGATCAAAAAATTCATCTATAGCAAATGGTTCCTTAATGATGGTAAAAAGATTGGGATGAACACTTATAGATTTAAGATCTGCAGTTTTCTTACTAGATTTTCACATGAAGTTGCGAGCTTATGGGAAGAAGCGTCTTCTCGATTTTCAAACGCTGATAACTCATCATTTGACAAATTGTACTTGCTACTGTTGGCAAGTTGTACTTGCTATGTTGTTTGTGTTTCTAAATCTTTTGCCGAGAGCACCTTGGAGAGAATGCCAAATGACTCCTGAAAAGAATCGCATGCTATCTCTAGATTACTGTGGGTGGCTCTATTTATGAACCGAGTGCATAACTATTGCTACTTTGAGTCCAATGTCTAGAACGGGGTTTGTTAATGACCGATTGTGTAAGTTATGCAGATAAATGCAAAAGAAACCATCTATAATATGTTTGAGACGATTTTTGGTATAACCATCTTTGATGATCCTACTGTGACACCTTTATTCTATAGTAATGATCCTAGCTACCTAGATTGGATTTGAGGTAAGGGTTTCCAACAAACATATATATCTCGTCTTTAGTACCATATATATTGCAAGTTTAGTTGTATGACATTATGAACTAGCTACACCTGCCTATATATAACAGGTAGTACTACCCGCTTCAGCACCTCTGTCATTGTGTCAAAATATGTTTTTTCCTTTTCTTATTTTGCACCGAGTCCAGTTTCACCAGCTACCCAAACTAGCAGGAAATTAAATAGAAAGAGAGTTCTGCCGGTTAGCTAGCAAGAGTTAAATTGTAATGCTAGCATAGATACAAAGAAGAACTAGCTTCAAGATTAGGAGACATAGGGAAGTAGGATGATGCTGGCATGCTGTATCCTGCAGATTGTTGCTCGGCTGTTAGACCGTGGTCTACTGGCTAGATACAATGACTAAATAGGTTAGTAGTGTGCATAATTAGGAACTTATGTGACGTATGTAACTGTCTATACATATTCATTGCGCTTGCTCGCCATTTGCCAATGACCACTAACACTTGTATTTCATCTACTTCACTACTTTCCTATTTCTTTCCGATCATACGTAATTTATTGATATTGTCTAAACTTAACACTATTCCCTTTTTACTAAGTATTTCTGCTCTTTTGGTCAATTAGGCCCGCTTGAAGGGATTGGACAATGAGTTGCAAATGGAGATTGTTTGACGTATTTTTGTACCAAAGTTCATAATACCAGGGCAGCACTCCATGACGTGTGGGTCCCACGCATTGCAAAATATTCATAGGGTGGAATATGTTCAATATTGGACTCTTTTGGTAGAGTTCATCATGCCAAGTACAATGGTGCAAATAGCTTATAATTTTGACAGTTGATTTTTAAAGAAATAGTCAACAAATGAGGTAAATACGTACATACAAAGCTAGCCAAATTTAGTTGTGTGCACGGCATCGTGGATGCATGTCATTCCTTTTGAATATTCTATCCATAAAAGAGATGAAATAGTGATGCACAGGAAACCTGCCCATAGTATTAATAACCGTGACAAGCCAAGCCCCACATGGCATTGAGCAGCTTCAACCTTGGGTAGTTTCCTGGCAGCTCTAGCTAGCACCGATCGGTTTTGATACTAACAAAACTGCATGCGTACATGTCAATCTGCTCAAGGCAGGAAATCCTGGCAGATTTCGCCGAGTCACGCGTTGCAACGGATCAACATGATCCACAAGCCAACACCGACGTCTCACCAGCCTATAAAAGCTCCCATCCTACACGCAGCGAGAGGCGGACGCCAGCCGGGCCACGGCCACGATGAGAAGAAACAACAAGCCCTAGGCTGCGCGTCCCAAACATGGAGAAGGACTTGCACGAGAGCCGCCAAGAAGCAAGAACACGCCGAGGCTATCGTCAAGTTTCTCATCTAATCTCACCTAAGCACTCGCCGAGTACGCCGATTCGCTAAACAAAACAGCGACGCCGTAATACCGTCTAGATGCCGAGGTACCCTCCATATACAAGATCAACTTTCCACCTATCCTCTAAAAAAAAGGGAGGCCAGCCGCAAGAAGGGCACGAGGAAACAAGAAGCCCAGGCTGGTCGTCCCACGCATCGAGAACTTTCACGGGAGCCGGTTGAGAAGCAAGAACAAGCCGAGTTTCTTGTCTAAGTCTCATCCAAATTCCACCTGAGCACACGCTGGAATTACGCCGATTCGTTAAACAAGACAACGACGCCGTAATACCGCGTAGATGTCGAGGTACACCACATCGATCTTCCACCAATCTATCAAGTTTCTCACACATGTCTCGCCTAAGCTCATGCCGGGACTACGCCGATTCGCTAAACAAGACAGCGACGCCGTAATACTGCGTAGATGCTATGGTACACAAAGAAGTTGCACGGGAGCACGCGAGAAGCAAGAACACGCCGAAGATCTCGTCAAGTCTCTCACATATATCTCACCTAAGCTCACGCTGGGAGTATGTTGAGAGGAGGCAACTTCAATAAAATATTATCTTAATTCCGCCCCTCACAAGGGGGCGAGGATACAAATTATGCATTGATTTTATCTCTCCAAAGGAGACGAGATTGATAAATATTACTCTGATTCCGCCCCTCACGAGGAGGCGATGTCCATACAACCACACATTGATTTTGCTCCTGCAAGGAAGCGAGATTGATATATGTTTTATTGGCAAGCTCATCCAATGCATCTGTGATATATTTCACATCGACATCTTGGCCGAGTGTCGACGAGACAAAAGGCTATGCACACCATTATCTCAATCATACGTCTAGTGCCGACGAGGCCGGACAAAATTCTGGTCAAGTGCCGACGAGGCCGGGTCACCACTTTACCGACATGTCACAAACCTACCGGATTGGACACACCATTGCTGGGCACCGACGAGGCGATAGCAACATACACATGTCCGCGTCTGATGAAGTCAGGGCATCACATGACTGGGTACCGACAAGGCGAAAGTCATCCCCTTCATCGACAATCCTGTTGGTCACATCAACATGGCGATAGTACTCGTGACTGGGCTTCGGCGAAACAAAGCCACCCGCACAAATATCCACATAAAATATCACATGCATATGGATGAGCAACACATGACGACGACCATCAGCGCAGCTTAATCGGAGGTATTCCGTGGGATCGACCCCATGGATGTAATTAACCGGTTGCTTGCAAACGCACCGGGAATCGGCGAACTACACAATCTCTTCAGTCAGATACTCCTTAAGCGCGACGCAGAAGGCAGAAGGATAATTCCAATGGAGCTTGTACAATGTATTTGTATTCAATACAATGATCAATAAAGTGCAATGTTCCGTATATGTATTTGTCCTTTTTTCTGTCTATTTATTTCTTGTTTTCATAAAACAAGTGGCGCCATGCGATTTTTACTACTTGTACGCATTAGGAAATACCCTCCTAAAAAGGGGAGCGCGCGTTTTTTTGGCGAAACAAATGGCACGCCGGTGGGACCTGATTCTCCTCCCATCTCAGCTGCGCATCGAAGGTCGTGAAAATTCTTGGTTTTCTTGCTCATTTGAAGTTACGGCGTTGAGACGTTGCACACAAGTGTAATGTTCCGCTCAAAGCACATGGCTCTATACGTGCGAAATACAACAAAAAAATCCATCACGTTTGATGGATAAGTTGCTCTCTTAACTTGACTCTTCATTTTCGCCGATGAACATACATGGCGAGATACTGATCGATTGACTCCCTCCGCCATGAATCCTTTCCTTATCATTGTTGCTGTTAAGGAAAAACATGTTCCAGTGTCACCATTGTGAAGGCTCTAGTTCCGATCGCAGCCCAAATGCTGGTTCAGAGCATCACGTTAACAAGTTCAAGGCAAATCCAAGTGTCGAATCCAACATTTCTCTCGGCAATGTTATACGCCATAGTTGCTTGCTCAAGAGATTTATGTGAGGAAAGTAGAAAGCTTTGGATGCATCGAGTTCTCAGAAGATATATACATGTAGGCCTCTCCACTAGTGCTCCTTGTACTCATAAAAAAGCATGAGCAGGCCTTCCATCCTTGGCACACCTCCAGTGATCATCATATGTTAGGCCATGCTTGGGGAAAGAAAATTTACCAAGCTTTTGTTGACCAGTGCATGTAAATGGGAAACAGAGAAATAACTATACATGTATACATCTGCACTCTGATGTGTTGAAGGAGATTGCCCTAAGCCTGCATCTGAACTGTGCAATTTCATTAATTGTTGATCATTCAAATTCACCATGTGTGAAACAGGGGCAAGCTTTCCATCTGCTGCTCCACGTTGCTCCATTGAAGATAAAGTACGTGAGCATCTCTCATGCTTCCCTAGTACCGAAGGTCCAAACCTTGCTCTCCATTATGACTTCTGGCTACTTTCATCCATACAAGGATGCATGAGTTGCTGGCTACTTGCTATAGATGATCTGCATACAATGGTGTTGGTAAATAATGTATGTACATCGGGCCTTGCTTGACCATCACCAGTGGTCCATGTACTAGATAAAGTATGTGATCAACTCTTATGCTTCTCTAGTACCCAACATTCAAACCCGACAGTCTTAGTGAGGCTAATACTAAGACTGGAAATATCCTACAACCTTTTCTTCTAAAGTCCGCCTTCAATCAACATCCGTCTAAAGATGAGTGGCATGTGACTTTGTTGGGCAAAAGAGTGTTCTCCTTGCTCTGCCCATTCAAACCACCTCGCATCACGCTATCCCCCCAGAGGAAGAAGATTCTGTCAATATGCATTGACTATGCTCGTAAAAACAAACATGGGCAATGTACCCATACCTCATCAATTCTCCATGGAGGCAATCTCTTGGTTGGTTAAGTTCATGACAGTTATCACCATTTGCATTGGCAAGTACAGTTACCATTTTCCATAGAGCTTTGTCCTAAGTAAACTTGCACAATGTGAGATGAAGATGCCAAACCATGAAGCAAGCAATCTCTCACGTCTACCCTCTCCAAGGTCATTCATCATGTGCTCGCCTAGGTCACAATGCACCGTGCAATGCTTCTTAAGAAAAATCATGCCACAATAGGAGCTGAGTTGAACAATTCCCATTTTATAAGCCCATTTGCTTTTGAGAGGCTTTGACATCACAAATAGATCTTGACTAGCTTGCTACACGAGCGGTCGTATGAAAAGAATTCCCAGCCAACAATTGTGGGTTACTCTATATACAAAAAAAATGTTGTAAAGGCATGATTTATTGCCTCAAAATACTCCTTGTTATAAAATTTGTGATCCATAAACCTTCACAAGGAAGAGGTTTTATATCCGAAATTCAAAATGGTGGTACACCTTAACTGCCAGAGACTCGCCACCTATCGTCAATGAATGATTGTGATTGGTCGTGCTTACAAACAACCTACACACATCACATCAAAGACCCATGTTAAGTAGCGACGGTCAAAGCTTATGGAGGACCGACTTGGTCTTATCTGAGGTGACAAGTCTACCATTGGTGTTGCATCTTCACTTGTTTAGCCGGGAGAAACTATAGGCAAAAGAGCGAGAGGGCTACCTGTAGCAACACAAGTTGTTTCAGCGTGCAGCTTCTTGCCACCCCGGTGAGGCATAAACAAGGGTCTATATAAAAGGCCTCATGAGGGTTCTAGTTTCCACAAAGGTGATTGGCTATCATCCAAGTTCTAAAAGTGTGTTCCCAAGCAAACATGGAAGAAGGTCCTACAAAAAAGTTAAAGAAATCCTCCAAAGAGGAAATCTCACGAACACAAAGAAGGTCAAACAGTTCTCACAAGAGGAAACAAAGTCATGGCCGTTGAAGCAACCCTCCAAACCAAAGAGGAGATGGCCCCATAAAGTTCAAAAAGCAACATCGATCGAGAATCCTAATCAAGCAGTAATGTACTCACTTGAAAGAAGGCGGATGATAGCTACTCACCACCCCTCAGCAAAAGTAATGGCATATTTCCAAAAGCCTCTACCTCCATGAAACACCATATCAACTAGCCATATCCTAAGTCCCTTGGGACAGGAGGTGCGATGCCAATGGGAAGCTCTAACCAAAGAGACGACTCGAAGAAGTCAACATAGCTTTGAAAGATCCCCGTACTAGCGTGGTGTTTCATACACACACTTAAAAAATCTATGAAGTATGGATCATCACGATCATTTGTTCCTTTAGGTGGTTGAGTCTTATTGCAACTCTACCTAAAACTTTTCCATATTCATGGTGCATACGAAGTTTCACTATGCATGTGTTGTACCAAAACCGCTCAGTGGAGCATGTTCTATCAAACTTGTTGAAAATTTCAAAGGCCAACATCCAAGCTTATAACATAAGTGAAGTATGAAATTATTTCAGAACTATTTTGGCCTCTATATATACTTTTAGTACATGAGATCTCAAGGTTGGCGATGTGCAATGAGCAGTTGGTAAAGACATCCATGCAAAGACATCCATACAGTTGTTGGTTGGTAAACAATATTGTGACAACTCAACTCTATTCATGATGTGACTGTGGGCAAGAGGTTAAAAAATACTCACTCCAGATGCTATGTTTGTGTTCATATACACCATGATGACTATACAAGCCCGTATTGTCTCTTATTGTGCCCAACCCTTTTGGCATGAACATTTCTATATGGCACGACTTGGTCGACCATCAAATTTTCCTGTGTGGCAGAGACTATCACTTACAATATTAACATCTTGTGTTTGTACCACGAGCTTTCGGTCAAACATATTCAATTCAACATGTGGCATGAACATTCGCTACACATACAAATCACTTTCCAGTTCACTTCCTTAATGTAGCATAAGGATACGCTACATCATACAACTTTGGTAGACTTGATAATCAGAGTTGTCACCAAACACTTCCGCAAGGGAGCGAATTTTTCCCCAGGCGAGCATTGTCGAGGACATTCCGACACCTAAAATTCTACATCAACCTGTACATCGTCACGGGTGGCGTCGCCCGATGATCACAACAAAATACACTGGGGCAACACCATCCCTAGTTCTCTCATAGTGTCGATTTACATTCCGCACGATTTCCACTACATTGAAGTGCCGCTTTAGGGTGTTGACACTTCATATTTTATGGGAGCAGTGAAGCACGCCAGTGCGGCCAGTGCGAATCTGTGAAACCCTTCGAGTCTGGTGGCTGGCACCGGATAGTATTACGGTCGCATCATACTTGATAAAAAAAAAACTTTACGCCAGTGGCAATATCCTGGCAAATCAAAAAACCGCTGGCTGGCACCATCATTGCATTTGGTCGCAGTGGTAATGAAGAAAAGCATTTTTTTCTGTAGCCTATGTAAGCTGTTTTCCAAGGCAATTTTTTTTGACGGATTTTCCAAAGCCACATCATGCCTGAAATACTCTAACTCGACTCTATTTTATGGGAGCATTACCCAGTTTTCTTCTCAATATGGGCCTGACAAGCAAACTATGCATACATGTTCAGTACGTGCATACCAATGAACAAGGCAGGCATGTGTGCGCATCAGTTTTACCGTTTAAAAAAATGGACCAGATAAAAGGATTTGGGCCTGCGTCAATTCCCCATCCACGCCCCTTTCTCAAAAAAAAAGAAAAACAAAAAATTCTATCCGCACAGCTCGCTCTCCCCGTTCTCAGGCCGCTCCAATCCACCGCCGCCGCCATCAAGCTCCAGCCACGGCCGGCCTTTCTCCTCATTCCCCATCCCTACCTAGAAGCCTCCCCGTCCTCTCCAGGCCGTATCCACCGTCAGCCTTGGGAAACCAGGACCAAGCCCCCTGGGTCATGGCGACTGTGCGGGCGAGAGGAACTGCGCGGCTCCCCAATGGACGCAGGGGAGAGTGCGAGCTGGAGGAAGTGTACTGCTCGCCGGGAGCGGCGGCGACCGCCGCGTCCTTGCCGGCACATACCCAACAGGCAGGGTAAGTTCCCTCGTTGGTCTACTGTTAGTACTGTTTGCATATTCCCCACTAGCAGTTTCTTCTTGTTACAAAGTCACTCTAATATTCACAAATTTCCTGGGTGAATTGCATAGCTTCTTTAGTTGCTATGAGATACAATGTTTACTTCGTGTACTGAAGAAGTCCAAAGAACACGTATTGAATTTCTCTACCAAGAACATTCAGAATTCCTCTTGGTGATGTACATGTTTTCTTCAGTTGTGGATTTGACATACATGGGACTTCTATGTGACTCTACCCACAAGCCAGAAGTGCCAACTTAGTTTTACCCTGGGATACCAATTTCCAAAATCAAGGAACGCCGTCAGCCGTTCCATGCCTGTACTCCTAAATTCTCCTTATAAAGGAAAGCATAAATCCTCCACACACACAGGGGGTAACCCTGCACATGCAGCAGATTTGGGCGGACTGCCGATGATGTCCGTGTCCAGCCAAAGGAAAAAGTACGTGTAAAAAATTAAATTCAGCTTGAGCCACCCCGTTCACACACTTTGGTGTATAAGTACTGATGAAGAATGTCTCAGTTCATGGCAATAATGCATAGTACAATATTTCCTAAGAAGTTTATGAACTAAGTAGGAGATAATTCCATAAACTGTTTCGAGCTATAAAAAAAAAATATTCCTAAGATGCTCGTTCACTTGTGAAGTGAACAAAGTGTGCCAGGAAGGACTAATCCTCTGAAGCGCACGCTATGAAAAATTCATGCAAAGAATACATGTGTTTTGTAAAGCCCAGCTTGTCCATCTTGAAATCTTCAGCGATTTTGTCAAGCTGTTGCATTTTGTCCTGGTCCTTGGAGAAGCAGTTCTCCAATGCGATTTTGAAACTTTTTACCTTGTCAACACGCCCTTGATGGCTAGACAAGCACAGATCTGTCTGATCCTTGAGAAGTTGCTTACGTGAGCTGTTCTCCTCTATTTCCTGAAGCTCTAATTGTAATTCCAAAATCTGAGCCCTTATTGCGGTGGCACGGGATAAATAACCTTGTTGTCTAGTCTCTTGCTCGTCGAGCTCCCCCTCAAGAGATGTCGTAATAACATCCATAGAATTACAAGAAATTGACACCTTGTCAACAGAGGTTTTGACAACGGATAGCCATTGTTGAATTTTCTCTCTCTGTAAAGCAATTCCCCCTGTGAGGTCAGATGTATCCCTGCTGTAGGCCTCTCGCAAAGAAGCGAGTCCCTTCATAAGTCGTGCCACTTCAAATGGCGGATCCTTGAAGAATCTCCCCCACAATGCTAAATCAGCAGTTATTTCTGAAACCACAGATGCCTTGTTCACGGGGTATTCACTCAGTAGGCGTTTAAGGTTTCTAAGATCTGATTGGACATAGTTCACATAGCGTGCTAAAGACGTAACCTTTAGCCCTCTTAAATCCACAGGAGTGTCGCCACTAAACTCAGTACACAGTGATAAGCTTGTGAAATTCTTGGCTGCATCTAGTTCCATCTGGTTTTGATGTAACTTCCCCTCAACACTACCATGATATTCCTTGCATTCTTTAGCAATCAATTCCAATATTTGCTTTGACTCCTCATCAAAGGATTCAACTACAAAAAGAAATAAGAGGGAGAAAGCAATATGAGCATGTAAAAAAAAAAGGGACATATAAATTAAAAAGACGTTTCAAAAGAACAGAAGATCACCTGTTTGTGTGCTCTTCATTCTCTTATTTGCACCTTCTTCAGGTTCAGCCAACCTTCGTTTAGGCGAACCAGGTGTCAGCTTACTCGCGTTGAGTTGGTTCATCTGCGGTACTAAGGAAGCATCTCCTGTGGATGTTGAACTCGACATAATATTTTGGCTATTGAAGTCAGAACCTCCTAACGACTCAAAAAGATTGTCCATGTTGAGAGAAGTGTCATCAATAATTTCTGTTGGAAGGGCGGCTATATTATCGCCTGGTGTATACAGTCCGACGTTTAATTCGTTGGGTGTTGCATCATGAATATTTTTTTCCACGGTACTGTAACACAATGGTACAGCCGGTCCCTGAAGGACTTTTAAAGTCACTGGAGCCTCTTCCTTACTCCCTTGCCCAAGTAACGCTTCTACCACGTCAAATGATTTTCCAGACCTTCCCTGCTTATTCTCTTGAAGCGTTAGTGTCCTCTCTTGAGGATTCACTGAGTTTGACTCGGTTGCCACAGGCGAGGCGACTACTATGTCTTGCTGCCTCTCGAAAAATTTATTTGACGACGATGACACCCCACCTGTATTGGCAAAATCAACTTTTCCCACGTCACCTACACATACACACAAAAAGGTGTGAATAGAAAATACACAAAGCATGCATAAGACATGCATCAGCTTGAAATATAACCCCTTATTATCTACGAGTATCTTACCTCCAGGGGAACTTGTCATACGCTGTTGCCACTTGAGGGCACCTGCCCCTTGTGCACGCACACAAAATAATTCTGGTGCTTGAAGAAAGGCAAAAGCTTTGTTGTGCCAATCAATATAATCCACCGTGCGCCCAGGTCTTCTTCTCACGGGCTGCACATAGAAGATATGACCCTCCAGTCGATGAAAACAAAGATGTCGCCACCCAAGAGCTCTAACGACTCCTGGCGGAATTTGTTAGAAAACTTGGGAAATCAAGTCTATTCGTCTTCTCATCTTCTGCAAGCATGTCCAACTCCGAACGTGCTGATCACAATTGAACATCCGGGCGAATCGGTGCGGACAATACACTTGATTGTCATAGCGCTCGCCACATCGGTGCAAGACGCCGCCAACACATGAGCTCATAAGTAGATCAACAGCAGCAATGGAAAGTGCTCTTGGTCCACGATATTGAGAGTGGTCGTCCCATAGGCGAATCGCTCCCCCAGATCCTGGAAAGCGTACCATGGACCTACCCAAGAAATCCAATGAGCGTAGGCTCATTCCACTTTCGTCAAACTCCCAGAAAAGATTGTGTGCTTCAACAAGGGACATTGTTTCTCGGCGCACTGAATCAATAACAAAAGGTGCCGATGGAATCGGACACTTTAGAGATGCTGACGGTGGGAAGTCTTTCATGAATGATACAAACCATCCCATTATAAAATGCCCAGGAATAAATAGGGAGCATTTACTTGCAGAAATTGACTCATCCACAACCTTATGATGAAACTCGTCCAATGTGCGGTACAAAAAGGCCAAGCTCGACACCCCAATAGCTCGACGGCTGCCTTTTGCAAGTTTCACTGCCATGATAAAAACCTCGGGCTAATATATTGGCCCTCCTCGACTGGGATACAGTACGTACATAGCCATGCAGCGATAAAAGCTGCCCAAACACCACCGACGAGTATGTTGGGCGGTAATGCATCGCTTGGTCGCCTAGAAAGGCAGACATGCGGTTATTTTGAACTTCGACTCGAAAACCCATTTTTTGCAGCAATGGATCATCCGGATCAGCATAACAATCTGCCAGCAGGGACCCGAATGAGCGGAACTTGTCCTCAAAAAAGTGATTGACCCATGCTTCAATAGTCACCAACCCAGGTTTAGGCGTAGGCCTTAGTGGGCATAAACCAACATATATATGGTATAAGGTCTGCACATGTCCTTGCACAGTACCAGGCAATGGAATATATTCTTCATATAACCGTCCAGAGAATGGTATCCCCATTGCATCATACATTGTATGGAGTGGATAACCCATCTCTTCTTGGCTAGTAACCAGAGTGTGCCCGTCGATGTTCCAATATGTTAGGAAGGCAGCGACTAGGGAGGAATCGACATGGCAGTGATAAGTCGAGGCCATGACACCCGAATGATATCCGCCTTTTTAAATATTCACTATCTTCCGGATTAAGCAACATCATGCGTGCCCATATTAGCAGTTGACGGCACACAGAAACATCTGTACGAAAACGGTGCGGATAACTATCAATCCACCTCGTCCGAGGGTGACTGAATAAACTTTTGAGCCATCGTAGAAATGCAGTGGGAGCTGCAAACTTTTAATGCCAAACTGGTTAGGCCTCAACACAATGGCGGGCCCGCGACACCTTGATAGGTGGTGCCCCATGACCTTCTTGTGTGCCAAGGGCAAACTGAGAAATTGATTGCGTCAGCATACGAGGTGGCATTGGGATGAGGGTCTTGCGGTCATAATACACTTCATTCACTCTGTGCTTAAAACAAGAACCTGATTCAGTAATAAGTGTCTGACCTCGACCAAGGCCTAAACACTTGGTAACCTCTGTCATGATCTCGTCCACTCCTTCTGACTCTTTCAAAGATGTTTCATCATCAAGAGCACGTGGTTTCCACTCATAGTCCATGAAGACATTGAATTCTTCTCGCCAAAGTATCATCTCCCCGTCTGTCTCCTTTGGCGCCTCATCAATAGGGCCGCTGAACAATGTATAGATCGCAGGCTGAGAACCACTAGCACCCCCCTGATAAAAATTATGGTATGAGAAAGTGCAAAAAGCAAAAAAAAAAAAAGAAAGGAAAAGCACAGAGCATAAGTCTTGTCAGACAAAACACACTTGTCAAATAAAAAAATATACCTGATCACTGTTCGGGTGTAGATTTCCTGATGCACCGCGATCAGATGGACGCCTACTACTACTGTCATTGGCGTCGGCGAGACCCTTGTCTCGATTATTATTTATCGTGGGTTTAACTTTTACCTGCGATTTGATAGCAATTTCCTTGTCTCGCAGATTATATCTTGGGGCGCCTATCTTCGCTTGAGATAAATCCATGCGGTTGGAGCTATTTTTTGGAATTTTCTCGATGCGCGCTGCAGCACCTGCGCGGCGGCGAGTACCATCCAGATGAATGTGCTTGTTCCCACGAGTTGAACTCGGCGGGTCGCAATCATCAGCTGCAGAACTAAAACACCGGGATTTTTTGCGAGGAGCGGTCATCACCTGGTTAATCAAGATGGCTCGAGAAAAGTAACTACAGGCGAGCAAAAGAGATGCCTATTTTATAAAAGGGTAAGCCGTCAAGGGACTCTATCTCAAGTATGCTTGGCTATAATTTATGCATGTCGTGTACACCTCAAAGTCCGATGCTTATAGGGACAGATTGATTCACGTCTGGCTGGCTCAATGGTTTACGCTGGAGCTTGCCATACATAAGGTACTTTCCAAATTTGGGGCATCAATGAGAAAGTTGTCTCGATTGATCGGGAAATTAATTTCACCGAGTTTAGCTCCTGTGCTTCGCCCATGAACTACACTCGGCGGGGGGCATTTGTTTGACGTATTTTTGTACCAAAGTTCATAATACCAGGGCAGCACTCCATGACGTGTGGGTCCCACGCATTGCAAAATATTCATAGGGTGGAATATGTTCAATATTGGACTCTTTTGGTAGAGTTCATCATGCCAAGTACAATGGTGCAAATAGCTTATAATTTTGACAGTTGATTTTTAAAGAAATAGTCAACAAATGAGGTAAATACGTACATACAAAGCTAGCCAAATTTAGTTGTGTGCACGGCATCGTGGATGCATGTCATTCCTTTTGAATATTCTATCCATAAAAGAGATGAAATAGTGATGCACAGGAAACCTGCCCATAGTATTAATAACCGTGACAAGCCAAGCCCCACATGGCATTGAGCAGCTTCAACCTTGGGTAGTTTCCTGGCAGCTCTAGCTAGCACCGATCGGTTTTGATACTAACAAAACTGCATGCGTACATGTCAATCTGCTCAAGGCAGGAAATCCTGGCAGATTTCGGCCGAGTCACGCGGTTGCAACGGATCAACATGATCCACAAGCCAACACCGACGTCTCACCAGCCTATAAAAAGCTCCCATCCTACACGCAGCGAGAGGCGGACGCCAGCCGGGCCACGGCCACGATGAGAAGAAACAACAAGCCCTAGGCTGCGCGTCCCAAACATGGAGAAGGACTTGCACGAGAGCCGGCCAAGAAGCAAGAACACGCCGAGGCTATCGTCAAGTTTCTCATCTAATCTCACCTAAGCACTCGCTCGGAGTACGCCGATTCGCTAAACAAAACAGCGACGCCGTAATACCGTCTAGATGCCGAGGTACCCTCCATATACAAGATCAACTTTCCACCTATCCTCTAAAAAAAAGGGAGGCCAGCCGCAAGAAGGGCACGAGGAAACAAGAAGCCCAGGCTGGTCGTCCCACGCATCGAGAACTTTCACGGGAGCCGGTTGAGAAGCAAGAACAAGCCGAGTTTCTTGTCTAAGTCTCATCCAAATTCCACCTGAGCACACGCTGGAATTACGCCGATTCGTTAAACAAGACAACGACGCCGTAATACCGCGTAGATGTCGAGGTACACCACATCGATCTTCCACCAATCTATCAAGTTTCTCACACATGTCTCGCCTAAGCTCATGCCGGGACTACGCCGATTCGCTAAACAAGACAGCGACGCCGTAATACTGCGTAGATGCTATGGTACAGAGATCATGAACCGTCTCCAGCCTTTTGGGTGACAGACAATGTTAAAAAATATTAACTTCACAGATTCTCCTAGTAGTTATGTTTGGACTTATCTATGGGAACCAACGAAACTTGTAAATTTTGCTTGTGATGCTCCATCCCTATTCCCATCCAACTTCTTGTGATGTACAATTTGATTCACTCTGCAGGCATGCATAATTTAGCAGATTTCTTTCGTTCTATGATCATATATACTACCTCCGTAAAGAAATATAAGAGCGTTTAGATCACTACTTTAGTGATCTTTAAAACGCTCTCATATTTCTTTATAGAGGGAATACATGTTATCTTGTCGCTGTGTTTGGTCTTAGCTTTATGCTTCTCAAGTAATATAATATGTGCTTTGGCTATAAATAAGGTGAGACGAAGATGAGAATGCTTCCACATTGATCTAATGGCTGGAGGTAACTGTGATTTTATAACAATATTTCACATCTGTTGTTTCTTTTTTTGACATACTGATATTGATGCTTGCCAATACTCGAGGTGGCTATTTAACAAATGTTTTTACTGATATTGATGCTTACCATTTTATCACTCCCATCTTCTTCAATCCCTCTCACGCAACAGTACACCTCAGCCCAACCTGGCACGTATGGATTTCAGGCACCAACAGCCGGTCAGCATACACATTATTACCAGAACCATCAGTCCGTCTCTACACATCACTACTATCCACCCAGAGCCTCACAAATTGCTTTTCCTCGAGGAACTGTGTGCGCACGTGGCTATTTGGTGCACTTTCACCTGTATGCTGTATCGTCAGCGTGAAACTCCTGCCGCCAGTTATTGCACCTGCTCTTATCGTCAACTTGGAACTCTTGTTGCCAGTTATTTTACCTGCTATTACCGTCAGCGTGGAGCTCTTGTTTCCGGATCCGTGCTACCGTGTGCTATCATACCAATAAATTTAAGTTGACTTGGCTGTTGTAAACGAGTTACTTGTCAGGCATAATAATTGGTGATCTCTTTCTTGGCCTCGTGGCCTGGCGAGGATCAAGCAAATCTTATCACAATGACCGGCCCGCAGAAATCACTGCAAATGGATGGCATTTCATCCTTATACATTGAAATGATAAATATCCTAAATTGCACAGCTAAATGATGGTATATGCCCAAACTTTCTGACGCGATATATATTCAAGTAAGTACGTGATAGAACGGAAAGCTTTAAGCACATCTCTACCCAATGTATAAGGAAGGTTCGATCTTCCCCTCTCAAAAAGGACGGATACCATGTTTGTTCTTGTAAAAAATAAGAAGCCAACTTCCTGCTGAACTTTTAGTTGTAAAGGTAATATGCCCGAATGTCTCACAGTATGCTTTATAATAAATTTAAATATTTTTTGTCTATCATTATTTTCCTTAAAAAATAATCTTTGTTGATATTAATCAATCGTAGTAATATATGTATGATATGTATAGGCCAGCCATCCTATCAATTTTGTCCCGATCAATTGTTGATGGTGCAATTATAGATTTTTCACATGGTGCAATCAAGGAATGACAATTTGCCGGGTGCAGTTTCACAGGCGTACTTCAAAACGCCCTCAAGGATATATTGAGGCATTCTTCTAAAACGCCTTCAATTATATGAGCATCGGAGGCATTCTACTGAAGCGCCTGCAAAAACCTCTCCCTTCAGGACCATCTCTAGCATTTTTCTAAAATGCCTTCTTATGTCTTTGAGGGCGCCTTTTGAGCTTTTAAAGGCATTTTTCAATGCCTCTGAATCTCTACCATGCTGTAGTGGATGTTAAGAGTGTTGCCACACTGGGCCGGTAGGGTTCTCGGCAACATTAGCTTTGCCGGTAGGGTTCGGGTCGAATACCTTGGGCCGAGAACAATACTCAGCAAAGACTTCGCCGAGTGTGAAATGGCTTTCGCCGAGTTTTTTGTGTACTCGGCAAAATCAGAAATTCCAGTAGTGAGCCCCTACTTCTTCCCTTTCTTTCTATGTGGCCCCTGCTTCTTCCCTCTCTTTCTATGTGTTGTATCCCTATTTCACTGCCCAAACGGCATGCACCAACATCAGCTACATAAATTAGTTTTAAGTTCGAGTTATCAACTGGGTTTAGTAGAACTATGACTTACCAAGGTAGAGGTTCCATTTATCCAGCGCTAGTTCTTTGATCACGTTCTTCAGAGTCGCTAGTCGGTCCTCGACAAAACTATTAAAGCGAAAAAAGAAAGACATAATTGTCATTCCTTGATTATGTTGAATTCAAGGTATTATTATCCATTGCATAATTTGTATATCGAACAATGATTCAGATGAGGCAACTTTTGATCCATGATATACAAATAATCTTTCTAAGAATCAAGACAGAGACACAATAAGGCGGTGTTTGGTTAGACTTAACTTTGGCTTTTATTTTGATTTATAAGAAGAAGAAAAAAACATATTTATATGCTCTTGGTTTTGATTACGTATTGTTAGATGATGGTATTAGACAAAAGCCAAAGCCAAAAACACAAGAATAGGTGTTTTGTTTTTGCTTATAAACCATACTCCGAAAGCCAAAGTTAAGCCTAACCGAACACACCTTGAGGTATCCCCATAATGTTCAAAGAATTAGTTAGTTTGATTACCATGTATACAGTAAACATAGGTTACCAAGTAAACAGGGAAAAAATTATGACCAGCTCTAAATAGTATTATGTACCAACTAGTTGATTAGGTAGGGAAGGAATATTTATATATTATTCACCAGAACTTAGATTTCGAATGCGGTACATGGTATTAAATTCAATTCAATCATGCAAACGATGGACTTACTGAAGTGTTAGACCTAGGTGTCCTGGCATTTCCTGCAACTGCTGGAGAACTTCAACCTTCGGACTGAATAATGAAATCACAGAGTCAGTAAGAAAATCCTTCATGAGTGAAGGAAATAGGAAACTGCCTTACTAACCAAGTACCAAGGCCATATATCCTTCAACAGGGAAAATCTGCACCAGCCAGTTCTTTAAGTAGTGCTCCAGCAAATCTACTCTGAAAGACAACGAAAATGTGTCACTGCATACTGATGCAAGAACTATTAGTATGCAACTGGAATGCACTATAGAATTAATGTATCACTACGTACTGATGCATCAGTAGGTAAAATGTCATTATGGGGTTGAAAGTGGATGTGTGTTGAACTAATCAGGGAAGTTATGTATTCATGAGGAAGAGCATGCTGAATTGGACATAACTTGGACCCTTTTTTCCAATGAACATCTTGTTGAGAGAGCATGAATTGAACTGGAGATGTTGTTAAGGTACATGCTTAAGAATAATGAAGGATCAGGTAAGATTTGAACAAAAATTGTGATGAAGAAGTTTTGAACAATAATTAGAACTTGCCTTTCTTTCTTGTAGTCTGCTACAATAAAGAGGGAGAAGCACGTACTTGTTCATAACAACATGGTCACCAACACATAAGCCTCTGAGGTGGTAATAGATTGGGCACTACAGATACATAAATAGGGAAATTTAGTAGGAAATAAGATTGAGCTGCTGATTTGGACCGGAGTAAAGAAGGATAGATGCTTATCTACCTCCATTTCATGAACAGGATGGACCTCCATTGGGGTTTTCTTGGGTGGGGGGAGTTTGAGAGGAATGGAGAGAACGAGCAGCAGTACATGTAGTCCCTATCGATGGTTAAGGTCGTCTAGTTCCGACAACCGGTGGGAGGAATGTCTAGTAGGAGATGCAAGAAAGAAGATCTAGAGGATCACACTAAGACAGGAAGAAGATGAGCGAAAAACAGTAGCCACAAAGAAGTTGAGACGTGTATGCATTGTGCAACCCAAAATAAATGTTGGGTAACTGGGGTGACTGGTTGATGCGTCCAGGAATGAAATAGTAACTACATGCGCGCGCAGTCCAGGTAAGTTTCAGAAAGCAGAACGGAAGCATGTTCCGATGGAAAAGATTGAATTGATGTTCTAAGTTTCTTACAAAAGAACTTGACCAAACAAAAAGTAAAACCGTTGGAGTAAAAATGAAATCAAATATTTGAAAATTCAATGCAGTTGGAAGAAAGAAATCTCTATAAGATTTTTCTTTAAGGAAGGCATGAAATGCTTCCCAAAATTTTCAGATTTGATCGTACAAGGATTGAATTGGCAAATTGAAAGATAGATATTTGACAGACGCCATCATGTATCGTAGGAAAAAAGAGCGTGGAGAAGATTCATGGCAAAGAGGATGGGAAGAAGCCGTGGAAGGATAGAACAACATGAACTGACGAGTATAAACCACGTAAATAAATAAATTGAATATAAGGAGAAGTAATAGAGAATGAAGAGGTTCAAAGGGTTGAAAGTAAGAACTCAGGCGACAAGAAAAGGAAGTGTACGAAGATGTTGGATTGGAAGAAGGCAGCAGGTTAAAAGTGGAAAGCCTACCACAAATACAGGAACGTAGAAGTAGACATATAGGACGTATGTGTATAAGACCGACATGTGTAGTCGAACGTATTCGCACGCATTCGTAGAATACAAGCATTACCTATATTTAGCGAATCAACATGTGGTTGGATGGTTAGGAGCATAGTTATATCCCCAGCCACCAGGGTTCAAGTCCTAAACTTAACATTGGTGCTTGCAATATTCCTGGATTTATTTCAGGCTTCTAATAATGTCTATTCTGCTAGAGGAGACGTTCACGTCGACTGCAACGCGCCTACGGTGACTTCATAAAATCTCAAGATGCCATGCCGGCTCAGTCTCTCGGAGGTGATCATGGCATAGTGCGTGCGTGCGTTCATAGCGGTGAGTGTATGCTTGTGTATGTGAGCAACTTCAGTTGTACTGTGTTAACTTGAGATGTATAATGTAAAAAAATTATATCATTGGAAGCTCTTTTCATATACGAATTTAACGGTATGCTTTGTATAACTTGCATGTCATATATTATTGTTTTAACATGTAGTCAAAGTTAGCCTCAATAGCCGCATTAGGCCCTATATATATGGATGGAGGGAGTAAAAAGAATTACCTATACTAGTCATCAACCCGTGCAACCTGCACGGGCTAGCATTTAGAGCGCATTGGTGTTTCATGTTTTCAAGAAAATTTTATATTTAATTAAAATTTATGTAAAGCTAAAATATAAACTATGTACTTTAAGGCTTACTTTTTTAAATGTAATATATTCCATGAGGGAATGTCATCGGTACTAATAATATGTGGTCCTGTTCCATGGATCAATACAAAAATAGTTAAGGCTTGGGGCTGGCGTTTGGATGATTCTTGTTGTAATATAATCGTGAGTAGGAAGGAGTTGGCACTTGCGCTGGTCACGGAATCTTACCGAAAGAAGATTCATAGGTGGGGCTTCGGGCTCTGGTGCTGGAACAACTCGGCAGAAGCAACTCTGCAGGAAACGCTGATGGATAGACAAACGTAGCCGGTAGATCAAAATCTACAGAAAACGCGACGGCCAGATGAACATGGCCACGGGATTGGCGGTGAGTGCATGCGCGAGTCGAAAGGACAGGACGACCACGATCTAAAAAAAGCTTGCATTTGTTTCTTTGATATGTCTGAACCGCTTTGTTGACATATGGAAATGACATATCCAAGAGGAATCCCAACAAAGACTGGCGCTTACTATTATGTGAAACTGAGATCTAAGTGTTGTTTCGGCCTTATTTTGTCAGAATTGACATGGAGCCTCAAATGGGGTGTGTGTGCGTGCGCGCGTGTGTGTGTTAGCAATCTATGGTTGTATTGGTTTATTACGATCGGCATACATTGGCAACCACTACTATAACGTCACTCTTATCATTTACATAATATCTATTTCTTGTTAATGCATGCATTGTGCAATGCTCCTTCCTTATAACTTTGAAAAGACGTGTTATACTTAATTTAGAATCTATTTATCTTATACCAAACTAAAATGTAGATAAAACACATGGAAAAAATAGCCCATAAAAAATAAAATTTTAGTGGATGTGGTTGCGAAATATTCGTATTTAAAATAACATAAAAATAACAGATTTATATTCAAAAAAGATATTTTATGCCTGAAAAATTTATATTTTTTTTCAACTTATGTTGACTTTAAGTGATTTCACATATTAAATTAATGACCTTGGAAGTGGTGATATTTGGAAGGTGGTAGGGAGATTTTGTGTGTGTGTGTGTTTTTTTGTTTGATTTTTTAATACTGTTTGCGTATTTTTTCCTTATCGTTGCAAAAAATGCATTCAGACCTAGATTTTTTTTCTCTATAAACGCGAGGCTTCAGGAGCATTGATTTGTACGCGTTTCCTGAAAAAAATTGTACGTGCTTTTTTTCAGGGGAATATGCAGTTGTTGTGTGTTTTTCTTGGATTTTGGACACGGACTCTTTTTCTAGCGTGGGGTAGCGGACTTTTCATCCTGCTTTTTTTTTGTTTACAACTAACGGGAGAATAATAGTGGTTTTGTATTGGCCTCAATTTCAACGTGGGCATTGAGGACTCTTTGTACGTGCGTGCAGGTTTGGCTTTTTATGTACTGTTTTTCCTATTAAAAAATTATGACCGGGCCACCTAATACTCCTTGTTTGTCCCTAAATAAAGCTTTCCTTGTTTGTTTTTTCCACTATCGTTGTACTTGGACGTGTCAGATTCGTTTCCTATACAATTTTTTTACGCAAAGATTTCCTTTTATTTTGCACGTGAGGCTTTTCTTGTTTCTTCAGTAATGTTGGACCTAGACGTGACAGATGCGTAGAGACTTGCCGTTTTAATACGCGAGGATTTCATTTTAATTTGTACATTGAGCTTTCCTTGTTTATTCCCTAAAAAAAACTTTCCTTATTTGTCAGATTCATTTTTCTATATAGGATTTTTTTACGCAAGGCTTTCCTTTTATTTTGTACATGAGGCTTTCCTTGTTTTTCCGTACATGACGGTTTCCTTTTTTTTCAATAATGTTGGACTTTGACGTGTCAGATGCGTTTTTCTATAGGAAGGCATCATCTGCGTTACACAACTTTTCCTTTTATCCTGGTCGTAAATTTTACAATCTAACGGTTTAAATAATTTTGATGATGTGGATTAATGAGAGATCATGAAAGGTGCCTCCAATTAGTAAATATAAGATTTATAAACAATTTTCGAGTCCACAACAATGCACGAATAACCGTCGCAAAAGAAAAATGCACGAATAACGGTGCAAACGAGTGGTGATCCTGAGCCATGCAGATGCATGGCTTGCACCAACGCGCCGCTGCGAATCTTCGTCTATTTATAGTATCATACTAGCGAAACTTGCGCGGCGGCACGCAGCGCCCGTCCATAGGTTTGTACTACATGTTGATAAGCATGGACAATTGTTAGGATAGACAATGTAAGTTAGCGAATGATAAAAGCTTGAGGCAGGCAGATGAGCTAGGCGAACATGTAAAAACTAATAAAAAAATTACACCTTTATTAAGAAAGAAGAATTTAGACGATGTAGACCAAAAGATGAAAAGAAAAAGAGAAATACAAATATATACATGATAGTTTTTAATTCAATCTAAATTCGGCCAGTTATGGTTTGACATCATCAAGAATTTTAAAACCAATGGAATCTTTTTAGAAATGTATGTAAGTACGGACGGTGAACAACTGTTTGTAACACTGTTTTATTTGTAATGACCATAAACATTTCGCACTCAATATTTTTTTTAGTAACAGAATTACATATAGTTGCTATGTGGATCCTTGAGGAATGGAAGACGTTTTTTCCAGAATCTAAATATTTGCTTATTACAGTCTACCAAGGAGTTAAGTGGCTTATCCTTCATCTATGTGGGCCGCTTTCAGCATTGTCCCCACCTGTAGTGCCAGACATGTGGAGCATTCAATGCAGTATCACGACACTGTGAGGTGTGTCAGATGTCGTGACAGCAAATAATCTTTCAACAATAGACCAATACCTCTTGGACACTGTTCGCACATTCGTCCTTCAAAGACCGGCCTTGTGTGATTTACTCACACCATTTCACCTATGCTATCTCGAGCATAGAATACCTAGAGTAGTACCGTGGCACTGTGAGGCGTGCTTGTCACCGATATAGCAAGTAGTCACCTAATGGAGCAGTACCTTTTCGGCACTGCTCACAGATTCGCATACTGAACACCGGCGAGCGGTGCCGATGAACTTCGCCCATCCAACACCCAGTTCGAGCTATAAAAATAACCACATACTCTTTTCTTCTTTCTCTGTTCCACAAAGTATCTCGTTCCTCCTCCTTTATTTTCCGGTAACAAAAGATCGAGGGGAGCATAGTGTGAGGTGTGTTTGATGTCGTCACATCAAAGAGTCTTTCTATGGACCAATACCTCTCCGACACTGCTCGCAGATTCGCCCTTGAAAGACCGGCATTGCGTGATTTACCCACGCCTAATGTGATACTGCGAAGCACGCTCGTTGCCGATAAAGCAAGCGTTCGCCTCAAGGAGCAGTACCTTTTCGGCACTGCTCACAGATTCGCATACTGAACACCGGCGAGCGGTGCCGGTGAACTTCGCCCATCCAACACCGAGTTCGGTCTATAAAAATGACCACACACTCTATTCTTCTTTCTCCATCCCACAACGTATCTCGTCCCTCCTCCCTTATTTTTCCAGTGACAAAAGATCGAGAGGAGGCCTCTAATGGAGGACGTGACCCCAGAGTTGGTCATAGTTCTTATAGCTGGGCTGCTAGCAGTATTACTTGGCTTCTCTATGCTTTTGTGCGCAATGATTGTAGATGATCGCCATGACGCTGCTGCTCGAGCGGTGATTCTCAGAGGTACTGGCGGCCATGTCACTGGAAATAAATATGCTTGATAGTGTTCTATCTGAGTTATGTGAGAGATCTTATATTGTTATCCTTCGTTTTTTTACTATTCCGCTACTAAAGGTAGATATGTTTGGCAGTGTTCTACTTGTCATATCAAGTATATATATTGCCTTCCTATGTTCATTTTTCTTTTTATTTTTATTTGCATGGTTTCATAACGTCGTTCATGTATTTTTTTTTTATTCCTGTGCTTTTTAAATTTGTCACATGTTCAAGATGTTACGTGATACAGATAAGTCGTTTTTTCTATCTACCATTGATGTCGATTTTTACAAGATGGAGCTTTTATTAGTTTTTTTTTCGTCCCGCAGAAACTAATACTGAGTTGCAATAATGTAGAAGGTGATTGAAGATAGAAAGTTTGCATTTATAAGTAACTTACACATAACATACGTTCTTTTATAGTATTACACCATAGTGAACATGCACGTATCACAACATAGTACAACTTGGTAAGAAAACTATATTAAACAACCAAAGGATACTGAAACGACAGGTATCTACACATAAACTTTATTGTAGATAGTGCTAAAGCTTGAAATCAGGCCATCTTGGAGGACTGACCACTGTTGTTGCTGCCAATAATGAAATGATATAGTACTTTTGCGAAGTGCTCTAGTCGTGTGATGGGTGGGCAACTACCAGTGTAGCTGATGATCCGATCTTCAGTGAATGGACGCTGTGGATGCATACAAAGGGGTACTGCATCAGAAAAATCGTTGCATATACGTGCCAGCATCTGCGTTTGTGTCACATAGTCAGCACGGCAAGCAGTAACTTCGCGTTTAGCTATGTTAAGTTGACAATGCTTTGACCGTATTTTTTCTTGAGCTGCTATGAGTTTCTGCTTTGTTGCCTGCAACAGAGGAAAATTGTAATCATTGAGTGTGATCGCATAGTTTTCACATATGTAATTCAGTGCTGCTTGGGCAGCTCCTTCTTCTGCTTCATCCTGTGTTGTTACTGGGTCTCCTTTGAAAACCAGAGAATTTTCATTGATGCATCCCATATGGACGGATGCCTGGATGGTTCCGTCCAGGTATGTACAGTGAAGATATCCTTGAACTTCCTGCCTTATGGCCGAGCCGACAATTTGCAAGATGATGCGTCTGGGTATGTATACCATTAAGTCATCGTTCTGCAAATAGATGTAAAATGGTGAATGCATCATTTTTGCATGATGTTCTAACGTAAGCTAAAAATGCAGAATATGTGCATACCATATCAGTAGGCGTAGCATTAGAAGAAGAGCTTGAAATAACTGTTTTTTTCTTTTTTGTTTGGCTGCTTTCCTGCGTAGAAGCTAGTGGCAGAGTGATTGGTGCTCATGATCGGCCTATTTGCTTATCGATGCTTGTGATGAATGAGCACTGCAAGAGCATGTATGGCTATATATATAGAGGCAGGTAGGATGATGGTAGGAAGATGAGTCACTACGTTGCACAGACGTGGCGGCTTGCATGAATGAGTTTACTGTGAGCCTGACAGACGTCCCACATGTCTTAAGTTCGCTACACGTTGCTTACTGCGTGGCACTCAATAAGTAAATAAAGATAGATGGTCGCTCAAGTTTGATACTAATGCAAATCTGGTGTACATATTTTTTTACATTATGTCCTAAACTTTGCATGTGCTGCCAATTAACAGAAAATACAAATGTCTTCATCGATCGTAACACACAAACCAAAACTACAATCAACAGGTTGCTTGCCCAAACGGATCTCCTCCCTGCGAGAAGCGGAAGAAGAAGGACTACACCCACCTTGCAACACCAAATAACAACAATTAGACCACAAAACCAATAAAAATAATCCGAATGCAACGAAAAAAACACAACCAGATGACACATCAACATCCATGGGAACAGCTCGCGATAGGGGCAAAGCACGCAACGATGACGACCCAGGCGCACGATGAACAGACCGACCTGACGGACGGCGATGAACGGATGCAGAACTATCGGGTAAAGCAGAACCAACACCACGCCCTGTACTGCCGCGACGACCAACAGAAAGAGCACGAGAGCCACGAGGACGACCAGAACGACGCAACCCATTACGACTACTGGAAGGAGCAACCATCGAGCAGGAAGAAAGAAACGGACTCAAACCACACACACGACCAAAAGAAGAAACGCAGCCTATTTATAGCACATACCAAGGCCTGTACCAGACAACTCTAGAAACCACGAAGCGGTAGCGGCATGTAATTTTCTACGACCAAAATAGCAGAGACCACCGCGCGAATTATGCGCTAAAAACGACAGAAAAACACTGCGCGTAATTTCCGGACGGCGCTAACGCAACGATTGGACTAACCAGCCTCGCCCGACATGCCGCTGCTGTCCCTACATAGATACACGCGCATACCTTGTCATTTTATACTTGGAAGCATGCACATCCTCCCCATGCACTTCCCGCCAGTCCTGCTTCCCGCTAGTACACAACGACAGTCCACCGGCCGGATGCATCGCACCGCCTGACACATCTCGTCGTATCTCACCTCAAGTGAAGAGCCAATCAAACGAGGGACTCCGGTTGGTCGCACGATTAAACTGTCATCTCTTGTCGCCTGCAAGCTGCAACTATAATCCAATCGCACAACCAATCGCAGAAGATCGACTGACTGCCACGCGGCCCGACCTAATTAGTCTGCATGCATGCAAACCAATTAATCTGCATGCAAGCAAAAAACCGGGCAGTGAACTAACTATCTAATTTCCTTTTCCTATTAAACCAGCTGCAACTAATATTTACAAAAAAATTTATATTGTTTGCATTGATCTGCACTAGTAGAAAAAGAGGCTTTCCGTCCAGCCCCATAAGTCGCGAAGCTGTAGGAACCGCGACTAATGGGACCTTTAGTCGCGGTTCTGGAGGTGAACCGCGACCAAAGGCCTGGGCCCAGGGCGCTCGGTGGCAAGCTGGTGCACGTGAGGGGCTTTAGTCGCGGTTGGCGGAGACAACCGCGACTAAAGGTCTCAGTAACCAAGGCCTTTAGATCATGGTTGGCGGACCAACCGGGATTAAAGGTTAGACCTTTAGTCCCGGTTGATGCAGCCAACCGCGACTAAAGGCCCGAACCTTTAGTCGCGGTTGGTTAGACCTTTAGTCCCGGTTGGTCCGCCAACCGCGACTAAAGGGATTTTCTAACTCTACCCCCGGATCGCTTTTCAGTTTTAGAAAAACAAAAGAAAATTATGGAAATGTCAAAAAAATAAAATAAAATAAGTTTTCCATGTGATATGTGGTCTAGTTGTTGGGAAAATTAACAAATATGAATTTCGACTTTATTTGCAAAATCTCTCTGGAAATTCTTAAAATTGGCATAACTTTTGCATACGAACTCGGATGAAAAAGTTTTTTATATGAAAAATGATCTACTCGAAAAGTTACATCCGTTAAAAAAATTTCAAAAAATTTCAAAAAAATTCCCAAAAACCTAACAGAAAAAAAGATACGGGGCTTTTAAGTTCTGGAGAGGCAAAAAAATTCAAAAAATTTCAAATTGTGGTCAAACTGTGGTCAAACAATGGTCAAACTAATTATTCTAGAATATTAGTGTTACAAAATAATTATTTCAGTTTTTTTAAATTTTGGTCAAATCTGGTCAAACTGTGGTCAAAAAATGGTCAAACTAATTATTCCAGAAATATTAGTGTTACTAAATAATTATTGTTTTTAAAACAATAGTTTCAAACTCAAACAGTGAAATGTGTCACTTCATGCTCAAGCCAAATACCGAGGGTTAATAGAATTGACATCCTACTATTGTCGGAAAACAACAAGTGCAGACTTGGAAACGAGGAGAATAGAACCCGAAGTTAAGCGTGCTCAGTGGGGGAGTGGGAGGATGGGTGACCGTTCGGAAGTTAGATGATTTGGAATTATGAGGGTGATTAGAGATTAGAGGATAAATTGAGCAGTGATGAGGGTGGTGATTAGAGATTAGAGGTTAAAATAATTCAGAAATTTGAAAATATAAAAAATGAAAAAATTCGCAAAAAAAATTCGTAAAAAAATTTAAACCTGCGGAGGAGGCTTTAGTCCCGGTTAGCCACGAGAACCGGGACTAAAGCCTTTAGTCGCGGTTCGTAAGGGGCCGCGACTAAAGGGGGGGGGGTCTTTAGTCGCGCCTAGCTAGTCGCGGTTGCGCAGCCGCGACTAAAGGCCTTTGCCAACCGCGACTAAAGGCCTTTTTTCTACCAGTGCTGCTCCATCACGTCGTGTTACTAAGTACATATCATTAGTACTTGTGACCAACATAAATCTAACTAAAAGCTCGGTATAAAACTATATTGGACAGCAATAGACGCTAGCAAAAACAAGACGTTAAAAGACCCGAAAGCGACAGCACAAAAGAAATAAAACATGATCAAACACCCGAAAGGGACAGCACATACACACAGCTCCAAAAAATGCTAGATCAACCAAAGGAAGTGCCACACACGTTTAAAAAATTTGCACCAAATAAGTGGATCCACATTGCATTTCTACCACGCCACATCCCAAAATAATAGCACGTGTCACAAAAATTATACAAGATCCATCACTTTCACCCAAGTGGCCAATCTTTGGAGCAAAAAAGCTCCCTGAAATAGAGGCTTGGGTATTTTGCAGGCAGCGTCAGCGAGCGAGGGTACATAATTTGATCGCACGTTAGTTATCTTTAGAGATGGAGGATTGTGCACCGTAGCGTATCAATCACCGACCACCGAATCAAGGTTGACAGTTGATGCCCATCTCATCTGATCCGATCCGATCCGATCGCACGGAAAGGGTTAATTAATCACTAGCTAGCCACTCCACGAAGTTTGACTTGCTAGCTTGGAGAGGTCCAAGGGAGTTTCTTGTTGGAATTGAAGGAGCCACGTAGCAGTTGCGTGCGCATGTCGAGGGCCTCGTTCATGATGCAAGCTCCACAAGTAGTAGAATACTAACCAATAAATAATTATCGTACTATCTTAAGAGAACCAAGTTAAAGAATAGAAAACGAGAGGCTAGCACCCATGATGTACTGTCAAGTGTCCTTCCATAGGTGATTCTGATATGCACTTCTAAATCATAGACATCTACGTGTGTGCAAACAAATACATGCGTGTTTTTTGTCTCTCTTTGCAAGGCTGGTTACGAACGTCTTGGTCTCTTGGATACTGCCGTACTTTTAAGATTTCAATAGTTTTTTTTTAGAAAAGGATGATGACCCCCGGCCTCTGCATCTGGGCGATGCGTACAGCCACTTTATTAATTATTTTCACAAGACCTTACAAAATCAATACAACAGTAAGACTAAAGCCGCCGTCTAAGCAACAAACTGTCGCTACACCTATCCAGTTGATGAAGGGCGCAGATAGCCTGGGCCTAATACCAAACAGACATTGCAGCCAAGCCTAACATCTAAGATCTGAGACCCCAACCTAGCCACTTGCCGGGTCTAGGGCACATACTGGTCCGGCGTGCTCTCAGAGGCCGCCGCCGCCAACTGCCACCTCTCCATCTTCAGAACTGTACTGATGCATCAACCTTGCTCGGTCCAGCTATCGTCGACGCCACCACGGCGCCCAACGGCACCTCCTCCCTGCACGCAAATAACTAAACACGTCGCGGTCGCCACTGATACACCTCAGTGCCATGCTGCCAAGTATCACCAGCCGACAGAGCTTGAAGTCCTTGGAGGATCTGTCGTGCGTAGCACCTGCCGACCAGGCATGACCAAGCGTAGCACCTGTCGGTCAGGCATGACTTGACATCTCCACCGAAGCTCCGTGCAAGACGAAGCCGCTCCACCTCCTGCCTCTGACTTCCAGCGCTGCTCCACAAACGATGCTCCCAAGAGAGAAACGACACCGCAGTGCCGCCATCGTCCGATCTGGAACACCAGATCCTAGGGTTTCCCTCAGAGCAGCACGAGTGGGTCGACAGTAGTTACACGAGGATGCCTTCATCAAGGTAACAGCGTAGAACGCCGCCATCTCCTGCCGTTGGCTCGGTTTTCACCGGCAACCATGTCTCCCCAACTCGCAGCCGGGACTAGAATATGGATCTCGAGATCCGATCACCAAGCTTCTGGCCGGCCACCGCCGACGAAGAAGATGACCACCACCACTGCCAACACCGGCCAGAACAGATCTGCCATGGGTGCCGCCAAGCAGTCCACCAGGCCCTCGACGCCGCCGCCGATCTAAAGCGAGATGACATGCCGCCGAAACCGCATCGCGCCGCTGCCCGATCCAGGCCAACCGCCGCAGCAGCCGCCTGTGGACCGAGGCAGGGCCGACCGCCGCCGCCGTCAAAGCCAACGCCGTCGCTTCTAGATCGGACGCACCTCCACGCATGTTGGGGTCCCGTCACCCCTGAGACGCGGGAGGAAGGAAGAGCCCCCGCCACCGCCTTCGGCCTCCGGGCGCAAGCCGGCGGCTTCCTCCGGCGGCGGCGGGAGGAGGGGAGGAGGATGGGCTAGGCCCCCGGCGGCGGCTAGGGTTGGGGAGTCCGAATCGCCCGAGCGGGGGGCGACCCGAGCGGTCTCATATTTCAATAGGTATATGGTATGGGAATTGGCTCATCGCTTTGCCTTTTCTCTTTTCTAGCTTTGTGTGGTACTCTCTCCGTAAAGAAATATAAAAGTATTTAGATCACTAAACTAAATGCTTTTATAGTTGTTTACAGAGGAAGTAGAAAGCAAACGTATGTGATATCGAGACCTGACTACGTGAATACTTCTTTCCGCGAATCACAATTGTTCTTTTGAGCTCTATTTCTAATGTTACATCTAAACCATTCGTTTTCTATCGTTTTAGTAGTATAGTAATATGCTAGAGTAATAGGTAGATAGATAAATAGATGTTCTTCTTGTTGAAATTGAAGGAGCCACGTAGCAGTTGCGTGCGCATGTCGAGGGCCTCGTTCATGATGCAAGCTCCACAAGTATAACCAATAAATAATTATCGTACTATCTTAAGAGAACCAAATTAAAGAAAAGAAAACGAGAGGCTAGCACCCATGATGTACTGGCACATGACGATCCGGTATTTTTCAGTTGTTTGCAGTGTCTTTGTACCTGGTGTTAGATGATATTGAGTCATCACCTCGTGTACGCCTTGGATAGAGTCCTGGTCCTATTGTTTCTATATGAAACGATTTTTTGTCTCATAGACAGCAAATGAGCATTTGAAACTTAAGTTCAGTATAAACACTTGCCAAATACCCAGCTCGAGAATTGGCATGATTTTTTTTACCAGTCTTTCGATAGTCATGTACTCCATTCATAGATATAATTCAACTAGAATTGATTTGTAGTTAATTTCTGATGGGCTCCCTAAATTGGTAACCCATGTACTTAAATTTTCTTGTGAACCCTCTCACGGCAGATCTTGTGCTCTCATGAATGAAGGGTGGGCTTTCCTTAAAAGTATAAGTATCCGTTCCCGATCCATGGGCTGTGGAAGCCAACAACCATCAGCCATGTGGCATGAGCTGTCGTCGGTGGCAATCTACTTATGCTGGAAACGCTTGTGGTCCACAAGGCCGTATAAATTATTTAGAGTTGTACTTTTATTTAGAACACAATACAGACGCGGATGCTCATATATATACATCCATACACTCATCTCTATGAACACAAACGCAAACCCGACCCATATAAGCACCTTCGGGAGACTGACCCGGCATATCATCTTGAGATTGACGAACTCACCACAGGCGCCTCGTAGTCGATGATAACGTCTTCCTCCACTGAACGCTCATCGTCGGAAATCCTGAAATAAATTTAGGAATAATGCAAGCATCAAAATTTGAATCCTGATGGACTGAGGATACCACTATCCTCCTAACCATGCAACCACAGGTTGGTTCGCATTTAGAGTTGTACTATTACACAAGAATAGACGAGAATATGTGCATATATATAACGATCTACTTGATCGATTCTCTACAAGCACGAAATCCTTATTTTCACCTTTTTGTCAAAGTTTAGCATGATTTGACCTCCTTTCAAATTAAATTCCTCATCTGACCTTTTTGGTGACGCCAACACCCATGGCGTTTTTTTTTGCATGGATGGCGTTTTCTCCTTGGCATTTTTTCATGGGACATGACATTTTTAACAGATGGCGAAACGGCACAAACCCTGACATTTGGCAGGGTGGTAAACGTCATGGATCATGGTGTTTCCCATACAAGCAAAATGACATGGATGTTGGCGTCAACAAAAAAGGCCAGATAAGGAAAAAAAGTAAAAATAGGGTGAAATCGAGTGCAGTGTTTCGGTGCCCAGGCTCATCTTCGTCCAGTCAGACAAAATCGCAAAAAATTCCAAACTTTTTCTACATGGTAGAAAAACTATTGCGTGAGATCCCCAGCTGCCGGTAGCTACTGGCTAATAGCTATATATTTGAAGAACGTGGTGGGTGGATCGATCGGCTAACATCACACAGTGCATCCGGAATTGGAACTAGCTAACATCACATAGGCGGCTCGCCGCTTCTTGGAAATGGTCAAGCGAGCTGTCCAGTACGCCATGGTCAGTGCTCCTGGATTTTTCTCTTCTCGGACAAGTAATTTTCTCAATCACGCGCGCGTTTCAACGTACGTGCATACACGCAGGTGGATGCCTTCACCGGCGAGCCGTTCAAGGGCAACCCGGCGGCGGTGTGCCTCCTGGAGGATGACGACCCCGTCGACGACCGGTGGCTGCAGTCCATTGCCACCGAGTTCAACGTATCCCAGACGGCCTTCCTCTCTCGCTGCAACGCCGGCTCCAAGTCGTCGTCCACCCCGCGGTTCCGCCTCCGCTGGTTCAGCCCCGCCGTCGAGGTCGCGCTGTGCGGCCACGGGACACTTGCGTCCGCCCACTTCCTCTTCACCGCCGTCCTCGCCGAGCAGCACGACGTGGTCGAGTTCGTCACCCAGTCCGGGATCCTGACCGCCCGGAAGGTTCCCGCTGCTAGCTCGCTGCCACGGGTGACGGAGGCGGAGGAGGGGAAGCCGTTCATCGAGCTGGATTTCCCCACGGGTGATGTTTTCGTGGACTGCAGCTCCACCCATGAACACGACCTGCCGTCTATATTCCAGAAGGCCGCGCCCGTCGTCAGCGTTCACCGAGCGGCGTTCACCGACGACTTCATTGTAAGTAGTTATTATATATGCCTCGCCCTTGCTCTAAGCGTAAGTACAAACGAAAAATATAGCACACTATCAAATTTAGGGCTACCCTTCCCAAGATGCTATGCACACTATTAGGCTGGCCATAGTGGGGGTAAGATAAGTATAGTATCATGCACTTGAGACTCGCAAACATGCTTATGTGCCAGGCAATTGAAGAAAAAAGAGATGGTTATAGTAACATAGGTAGATACCGTAACATAATAAATGTGATGTTATTATGTGTCATGCATGGCAACAAATGAGATCACCTATGATACTAATCTATGATACTACAAATAGCTGGTTTGCGAATTCAAGTTGTTTGAGGTAGCAGATCGTGGCTTTTTTCAGGTGGAACTTTCATCAGGAGAAGAGGTCGTTGATGTTGTCCCTAACATGGAACAACTTAAGAAGTGTGCTGGCAGAGGTGTTATTGTCACAGGACAGGCGCCACCTAGATCGGGTTATGACTTCTTCTCACGTTTCTTCTCCCCAAAATGGGGGATAGATGAGGTGATCCCGTAAACATTCTCTAAGCTGAACATACATAATATAATATGCAAAGCTTGTTTAACTTACAATTTTCTTTTGAGTAAGAAATACCAACAGACCAAGTACATTTTTTGAAAGAAAAATGTGGCCTTAATTTTCTATGGTGAATCGAGCATATATTGTCTACGATCATAACCCCTTGTCATTGTGGTATACAACAGGACCCGGTTTGTGGCAGTGCACATTGTGCTGTAGCACCATATTGGGCTCGAAAGCTGGGGAAACAGAAACTTACAGCTTTTCAAGTATGTCTTGACTGCCTTTATGACCAAATGTATCATTTGTTTGAAAAAATGAGAAAATATGCACTTGGTAAACTAAATTATCATGGAATTATTTATTCATTTATTGTGTATCATCAGGTATCTAAAAGGACTGGAACGCTATATCTAGAGTTTAACGCTGCAAATCAGAGGATGAAAATTCAAGGCCAGGCTGTTACTGTGATGGTTGGGACACTCCTAGCATAGCTGGCATATATTTCCATCTGCTGGTTAAATGCTAGTGCGCCACTACGGGCCACCAAACAATATTTAACTTTGTATGTTTGCATGAAAGTTGTGAAGCTTCTGAAGACTCCAGGAAAATGCAACTTATAACTTCTCGAATGAAAAACTTGACAATTATTTGTTCCTCCCTCGCAATATGCAACCTTCAATAAAATATCATGCCCCAAATTTGTGTTGTTCGGTTTTGCAGTCTTGTGCGCATGATCCTTTTGGTGCCTTCTAAAAGATATACCTTTACTTGATTTCCTTCATGGCTTTGGAAATTAACTGACTGCTTCCCAATGGTTTGCTTTTTTTTAGTTACCGGTTTATAGCCAAAGTACCATTCGATAAAAATCCTTTAGTTTTGTTTTGGAAATTGTGGTACAATAAAGTACTTCCTCTGTCCCGTAGCGCAAGACATTTTTTGATACTACAGTAGTGCCAAAAAACGTCTTACATTATGGGACGAAGGGAGTACTACATTGACACCAGTGTTTGTCACAAAGGAAAGTAAGAAAACGGTCAATGTGAAATAAAAAAATTACAGAGCAGGCTGTCCCCTAATTTCACAATCAAAGAGACCGACAATAATTCTATAATCGCAAATACCATGATGGGAGTACTACATTGACACTAGTGTTTGTCACAAAGGAAAGCAAGAAAACAGTCAATGTGAAATAAAAAAATTACAGAGCAGGCTGTCCCCTAATTTCACAATCAAAGGAGACCGACAATAATTCTACAATCGCAAATACCATATCATGCAGGAATTACATTACCACAATCAGTAGCCAAATGGTAGCTAGTATGACGCACATAACTCAACATCGATCTCCTTCAGATAAGTATCCTAGAATATTCGTCTTTGAGATTCCTGGAGAGGTGCTTTTCTTTCCTCTCTTCCAAGGCGACATGGAAAAGCCTTCCTTCCGTCGTTCTTCGCCGGCGAGCTCATGGATTTCCTCCCCTCCTCCTGCCGCTCCGGTAGCCGGTGGCGGGGAGGAGAATCCTAGTGTCTCGACGCCCACTAGTAGATAGGTAGGGTTTTAGTCCTCACAGGGACAACACTCCTTCTTTGAGTTAGTCTCTCGGACTCTGGTCCTTCTCAAGTTCGTCCGTTGGGATGGATTAGACAGAGTTCTGACGTAGATTTATGCCAGCTTCTTGGGACGGTGAGCCTATGTTTTCTCACCGTGCTTACGCAACAATGATATTTGGTGCCAGGTTCTTCAGACCGATTCACGAATTCAATGGCGATGACTGCGACTTCAGGGCGCTAATCCTTAGGGGCATGTGCACGAAGACTTCTCGGTTGTCATCGACAAGATCAGGCCGGCTTCGGTATGAAAGCGGCGACAGCGGCGCATCGACGGCTCGTTCTGGTGGCGGCAATGGTTGTTCAGTGTTCCATGGACATCGATGTATTCTTTATTAAGTTTGTGGTGCTTTGTACTTCTGGTGAATCTTTTAATAAATCTGATCCTTTCTGAAAAATAGAGATTCCTGCATAGGTGGTCACGGTAAAATTCATTACTTCACATTTTGTCTCCCTCTAAAAGCACAAACCAACACCTATTAGATACTTCACATTTGGTCATCGCACAGGGCTAAAAAAACCTATCTCGTAAGCAGTAGCGAAACATCGCCTTGCGATGTTGTGCGTATTGCCTGTTTGTGATGGGTGCGCGAGGGTGGCTCTCTGGGTATTGGTGTGTCGTCGTAAGGATCATCACCGTTGATCATGGAAATGGCGGTACTCGAGCCTGCTCGGTGGTGGCCGTGCAGGGGACACAAGCGTGGACGCTTCCTATAGTGGAGGTTTCAACCTAGACCGGGTGGCTGATGCAGGGCTAGAAGTGAGAGGAGGTGCCTTTCTATTCTACTATTGTGGTTAGATGGTCGTGATGCCCATGGTCGATGGTGCCTAGGGGCATGGATGCCGGGCAGTGCTTCAAGACAACGGGCTCCATGGTTGGCTTTTTGGTAGGCTCCATGGTGTCGGTCGTGGCTTCACCCTTGGTTTTGTGGGTGGCAAGGGGTGAAGTGACGGGTGAGGGAGTCCTAAATTAGGGGGTATCCGGACAGTCGGACTATATACTTTGGCCGGACTGTTGGACCGTGAAGATACAAGACTCAAGACTTCGTCCCGTGTCCGGATGGGACTCTCCTTTGCGTGGAAGACAAGCTTGGCGATCCGGATATTATGTTTCCTTCTTTGTAACCGACTCCATGTAAACCCTAGCCCTCTCTAGTGTCTATATAAACCGGAGAGTTAGTCCTTACAGACACAGTCATAATCATGATAGGCTAGCTTCTAGGGTTTAGCCTCTACGATCTTGTGGTAGATCAACTCTTGTAATACCCATATCATCAATATCAATCAAGCAGGAAGTAGGGTTTTACCTCCATCGAGAGGGCCCGAACCTGGGTAAAACATCGTGTCCCTTGCCTCCTGTTACCATTAGCCTAAGACGCACAGATCGGGACCCCCTACCTGAGATCCGCCGGTTTTGACACCAACATTTGTGCTTTCATTGAGAGTTCCTCTGTGTCGTCGCTGCAAGGCTTGATGGCTCCTTCAATCATCAACAACAACGCGCTCCAGGGTGAGACTTTTCTCCCCGGACAGATCTTCTTGTTCGGCGGCTTCGCAAGATCAAGGGCCAATTCGCTTGGCCATCTAGAGCAGATCGACAGCTACGCCCCTGGCCATCAGGTCAGGTTCGGAAACTTGAACTACACGACCGATATCCACGGAGACTTGATCTTCAACGGATTCGGGCCTGCGCCAGGAGTGTCGGACAGTCACGACGAGCACGGCTTAGACCTGCTGTCGGACAATGCTCGGCATATCGCCCCTGCAGGATTCCCGGACCTAAATCTGGAGCAGATTGCGTCGCCCGAGGACGGGTGGATGGACCCCTCCCCAGAGGCCGCACACTCATCGGCAGTAGAGCCGAACACAGACTTCACCCCCAAGGAAGCCTGTGACACCGGACCCCTGGACTCATATCCGGGTGTAGGTTCCAGTCCGCGCACTCCCGAGCCCGCCGAATCTGGTTGGGCTCCGATAATGGAGTTTATCGCTGCAGATATCTTCCGGTACTCGCCCTGTGCTGAACTCATTAAAATCTCTCTCTTTGTCAGGAGACTCTTGGCCGAACTATGTCCGGCTCAGAGGGGAAGAAGGCAATGAAGAAATCCGTTGCCCACCCACCACCCACTTCATAGCCACTGTCAACGATGTATCAGACATGCTTGACTTCGACTTCGATGATACCGACAGTATGGACGTCGGTGCAGGAGACGATTCAGAACCAACAGGGTCTTGGACTGCCACCTCGTCATACGATATATACATGGTGGATACTCCTAAAGAAGACGACGGCGTCAACCGGAGGATAAAACCCCCGGACAAAAACCAAAACGACGGCGCAGACACCGCTCCGAGTCCAGCAATAGTAAAAATAGCGATAACAACGCTAGAAAGATCGACACCCCAGTCAACTCCGAAGGCAACAACGAAAATATGGACCCAGCAAGGGAGCAGGATGAGCCAGGTCATGCCGAACACAGCTCGGAGCAGACGCCCGATCACAATGATCCCGAGGGACGAACTCATCAAACCGCCCCGGGACAAGAGCACAGTCCGGACGACGATGCATTCAACATCCCGGAAACATGCTTGGAACGAGATAACCTCCACAGAAGGCTTATGGCCACTGCGAGAAGTCTAAAGAAGCAGAAGCAAAGGCTTAAAGCTGCACAGGAAACGCTCAATCGCAGATGGAATAAAGTGCTAGACACTGAAGAAAAGTATGGCGACGATCGCCAAACAAAGAGTTATCCAAAGCGCAAGTTGCTACCAGAATTCGACAACGAGGTCGTTCCACTAAAGAGCAATACGGCCAGTAGGCCGAACAAACCACTTCACAACCGCAATACAGCAGCTACCGACGCCGCACATGATTTACGTGAGCTCCTGAATAAAAAGGCCGGCGTGAACAGGTCCATCTATGGACCTCGAGGACACGCCCAGCGCAGGACTATGGTCACCAAAACGATCAGACTGGTCGGATACCAGTTCGGACTCAGCACAAGGACACAACAACAGCCAACGGCATGCCACAAAACGTCCAGATACAGAGGGGCTGCTCACCCTCTGTGCTTCATCAAAGAGGTACTGGACCATGAATTTCCACAAGGTTTTAAACCTGTGAACATAGAGGCATATGACAGAACAACGGACCCCGGGGTATGGATTGAGGATTTTATCCTGCATATCCACATGGCTCATGGGGACGACCTCCACGCCATCAAATACCTTGCCCTCAAATTGAAGGGACCAGACACTGGTTGAAAAGCCTCCCCGAAAATTCAATCGGAAGTTGCGAGGAACTCGAGGATGCTTTCAGGGCCAATTTTCAAGGGACATATGTCCGACCTTCGGGCGCAGACGATTTAAGTCACATAATTCAACAGCCCGGAGAGTCCGCCCGCAAGCTTTGGAACAGATTCCTCACTAAGAAGAATCAAATCGTCGACTGTCCAGATGCCAAAGCCCTAGCGGCTTTCAAGCACAGTATCCGGGACGAATGGCTCGCTAGACACCTCGGCCAAGAAAAGCCAAGGACAATGGCAGCTTTAACAAGCCTTATGACCCGCTTTTGCGCAGGCGAAGATAGCTGGTTGGCCCGTAAAGGCACCAGCGACCCAAGTACATCCGAAATCAGGGATGACAACGGGAAGTCTCGGCGCAATAAAAACAAACGTCAAAACAAAGAAGAAAGTCCAGACAACACAACAGTCAATGCCGGATTCAGGGGCTCTCGATCCGGTCAACAAAAGAAGCCATTTAAAGGCAGCAAAGAGGGACCATCCGGCCTGAACAAAGTCCTAGACAGACTGTGCCAAATCCATGGCACCCCCGAAAAACCTGCGAACCACACTCGCAGAGAATGCTGGGTCTTCAAGCAGGCCGGCAAATTAAACGCCGAACACAAGGAAAGAGAAACACCAAGTGAAGACGAAGATGAGCCTCGCCAGCCGAACACTGGGGGACAGAAAAAATTCCCCCCAGAGGTAAAAATGGTAAACATGATCCACGTGACCCACACATCCACGAGAAGGCGCGAATGCGCGCTCAGAGACGCATACGCTATAGAGCCCGTCGCACCCAAATTTAACCACTGGTCGGCTTGCCCGATCACTTTCGATCATAGGGACTGCCCGACTAGTATTTGGCACGAAGGATCAGATGCCTTGGTGCTCGACCCAATAATAGACGGATACCATCTTACTCACGTCCTCATGGACGGCGGCAGTAGCCTTAATCTAATATACCAGGACATTGTCCGCAGAAGGGGGATAGACCCATCCAGAATCAGCCAAAATAACACCACCTTTGAAGGGGTGATACCAGGCATTGAGGCCTACGGCAGGGGCTCCCTCGTACTGGAGGTAACATTCGGTTCCCCAGGCAACTCCAGAAGCGAAGCACTACTCTTCACCATCGCCCCCCTCTAAAGCGGCTATCATGCATTGCTTGGGAGAACGGCCTTCGCCCGCTTCAACGCAGTACCGCATTACGCCTACCTTAAACTCAAAATGCCCGGTCCACGTGGCATCATCACCGTTAATGGTAACACAGAGCGTTCTTTACGCGCGGAGGAATACACGACGGCTCCAGCAGCCGGACTCTAAGCGGCCTCTAATACCAGAAAGCATGATTGGTCATTAACACCACAGACACGGTTAGACGAGTTCGGCAGCCCAGATCAACCTGATCTAGGCACCACACATGTAATCCCATAGGGGACACCAGGGGCTATAGATAATTAATAAAGCCCAATTCTCGGCCTGACCTTATTAACAGGCCAATGTCTTACACTTTTACTATCCCTTAGTGATAGCCAACTTTTCGCATGCTTACGTCATACTCTTCTACATGAGTTTTCTTTTTACAGACACCATTCGTGCGGCATCCTTCCAGGACACGGCACAACAGGGACAAAGGCGCTGACGTGCAGCAGGGCCCCGCTCAAAGGTTTCTCTTTAGATTAAGCCCCTGTGTAAACCTTCTTTATTGCCTCTTATTGCTTACACATCCCATGGGTACTACACCCACAGAGGATGTCGTCATTGGCATTTCGCCACGACAGACTAATGCACGTACCTAGGAATACAGGGTTCATAATAAAGGGCGTTATTCAGCCCAGTATACGTTATAAAGTTCGAATAACTTCGGGAGTGTTCGGCGTCGCAAGTTTGGCCTTATACGCATCAGCTCTGAATCATGTATTTGGTCAAATGTTGGGTTTGCCCGGCTCCTCGGTTCGCCGCCTTATGTTCCATTCTTATCGGCTAAGGCGGCCAAAGGAGAACTACTGCGATTGTGCCCTGGTTATTCCGGATGAGCAACTCAGTAGAGAAAGCCAAAAACTGACTGTCATGATATAGCACGAGACTGTTCAACCACTCGAAGACTTATCGAAATCTCTAGGATTCCTCCGCATTAACGAAGGACCGTTTCCCGGTCATGTACACACGCACCCATATTCGGATGCACGCAAAGGTACCAGGGGTTACATAGTAGCCCCACTGTCAAACTCCTATTGCTAAGTGAAAGTGTTACAGCTATATAGTCTGGTTGCCTAGTTCGACGTGCGATCACCTCCTTAATGGACCAAGACGTTGGATCAAGTGTGATTACGCATATTTTTCGTGAACACCCCCGCATTGTATGCGTGGGGGCTGAAGCCAACGACTGCTAACTTTCAGATTACACGTATACATAAAAACAGCCGCACAGGAGGCCCAACAATACTTTCGGGCACAAAGTATAAATATAGCCTTCATAATCAAAATAACATTGTTTTACAATTTGTCACTCGAACATGACATTCTTCGAGCACTGAGCCTCTATTAAGCGAGCGCCTCTACTACTTGCTCCAAGATGTGCTCGGCCGGATCCTGGCCGGGGTCGCAACGATGGTGGCCTCCATGTCTGTCCAGTATGCTTTAACATGGTCAAGAGCCATCCGTGCACCCTCTATGCACGCCGACCTCTTTATGGCATCAATCCGCGCTACGACACCAAGGAATTGTTGCATCAAGCCAAAATAACTGTTCAGCTTCGGCCCCTTCGGCCATAGATGGTCTATTACAGACCGCATTGCAAGATCGGACAGTCTGTGGAGCTCGGCCATAGCATCCATCTTCTCACTCAAAGGCAATGTGCACGTTGGAGTGTTGAACTGCAACCAGAACAACTTTTCCACTTCATCATCTTTTTGACCCTCAAAAAACTTGGCTGCATCAGCCGCACTCTTCGCCAAATCCGCATAGGTGTCTGCAGGACTCCAGCGTCGATCCAGAGGAGCGTACTTCGGATCTAAAAACTTCATCCGCAACAAATAGGGGTTTCCAGCCGCGATCTCTCCGGCCTGTCGAAGCTCCTCCCGCGCATCCCTAATGTCGGAACGCGTCTTGTTGGCCGCATCAAGGGCCTTCTTCAGGTCAGCCTTATTCGCATGATTTTCTTTTTCAAGAAGCTCATACCGGTTGGCGGCGTTTTCTAGCTCCACAGCCATTTCGGCTATTTCGTCTTCGCTCCGGCGACGAGCAGCCTGTTCGGCTCTCAACACTTCAGCCGTCTTCAGGGCAGCCGCATTGCTCGCCCGGGCCTGTTCCTTGGCCAGGGCAAGTTCCGCCCTCAAGGCTTCCACGGCAGCATTGTCTGCAGTCCAAGCATATAACATTAGCATTATGCCCCTCTCAGTTTTTCCAATAAAAAATAATAGGAAAGCAGAGCACATACCTTGTGACTCGTTAAGCCGCTCGTTCACCAGTGAGATACTGGCATCAATAGCTCCAATCTGCCTCCTAGGGCGGGTAACCAGAGTCTCAGGGGCTACTATCCATATGATCCTCCGTTTGCCGCCTAGGGCGGGTAACCAGAGTCTCAGGGGCTACTATCCATATGGAGCACACCTAGCGCATGCGTCACAGCCAAAAATTACTTATTTTTCATAACATACCTCAAAGCCTCTGAGCAGGCTCGCAAAGGCTTCATTCAACCCGCTTGTGGCGGAGGAAATCTTCTCGAGCACCGTTCTCATTAATGAACGGTGCTCCTCCGAGAGAGCAGCTCGCTCCAGAAGGCCCGTCAGCGTGTCCGGCCGGACACGAACTGTGTCGGGCCCTTCTCATCGCCCCCCGTGGGAGCCGAACGCTCCGGGCTCAGGGAGGCCAAAGGATTAGCCTCTGGCTTCGGAAGATCCGGACTCCTCCGTGACAACACCTCGGGGTCGCCCGCCTCATGAGGCGGAGAGGTTGGTAGGGTCTCACTCTCCATCATCTCCGGAAGGAGATACCCCAAAGACGAACTCTGTCGAGAAGACCTGCTAGTCGGACTGCAAAGAATGGATCCTGGTTATTGTTCTAGGAGAAAAGCAGTACCTTTGTATTTACGATTAACTTAAAGCTCGGCTGAGGGCTGGCCCGTTGGTGGGCATGACGCGGTGAGGATGCCCTTCGGGGCAGGGCCCCCTGGTGAAGCTTTCTTCCCCTGTTTGGGCACCTCCGACTCCAAGTCTTCAGAGGCGGCCCTCTTCTTCCCGCGAGGGGAGGAGGCCTTAGATTCCCCTTCCCGGCTATCCTTCTTTGCGGAGGTAGCAATTCCCCCGGTTTGGATGCGCAACGTGTGAAGTTCTGCCTCCCTATTCTTCCCTTCGTCTTTCCCTAAGGGCATTTTGCTTAGCACACGACCAAGCATCTTGGCTATGGTGGGACTTGGCGAGCCTTCGGGAAGTGGCGTCAGACACCTGATTCTCTCCGCCTTGCTGAGCCATTCCTGGCCACGTAGGATTTTTAGAATAATGAATATGACAAAAATAGACGAAGTGTTTGGTTTGTGGGTTACTTACTTGGGTATCTAGGCGATTGCAGCTTAGGCCCGCATCTTCGGTGGTATCCGGACACTTTACTTGTGGTCCGAAGAATAGTTTACACATCCCTTCGAGCGTCATGCCGAAGAAGTGCAGAATAGTCCGCGGAGCTTCCGGATTGAACTCCCACATCCGGAGAGGCCGGCGTTTGCACGGCCACATCCGTCGAACTAGCATCACCTGAATTATGCTGACAAAGCTAATGTCCCTCTGAAGAAACTCCCGAATACAGCTCTGCAGTATTGGTACATCACTAGCAGATCCCCAATATAATCCCGTCCTACATTGGTCCATGACGCAGTTGAGAAGGAGGGCATGGACGGAAGTCGGGGGCAGCCACCCACTTTGTGCCCCTGGGAGTCGTGACGTAAAACCACGTCCGCTGCCATAGATCGGACACCTCTGGGAAGGAGCCCTCTGGCCATAGGGCGTCGGCATTCCTACTTATTACAGCACCTCCGCACTCCGCGTGTCGCCCCTCAATCATCTTCGGCTTCACATTGAAGGTCTTGAGCCATAAGCCGAAGTGTGGAGTGATGTGGAGAAAAGCTTCGCACACAACGATGAACGACAAAATATGGAGGATAGCGGGGCTAGATCGTGAAAATTTAACCCGTAATAGAACATGAGTCCTCTCACAAAAGGATCAAAGGTGAAGCCCAAGCCACGGAGGAAGTGGGAAACAAATACGACGCACTCGTTGGGCTCGGGAGTAGGGATAACCTACCCTGGAGCAGGAAGCCTGTGCTTGATGTCGGCGGTCAGATATCCGACCTCCCTAAGCTTCGCAATGTCCTCCTCTGTGACCGAGGAGGCCACCCACCGGCCTTGAGGGTTGGATCCAGACATGATTGAGGATCCGAGGTGCTTGGGCTTGGGTTTCGGGGGTTGGAACTCGAGGTGCGAAAAGGCGCAAGGGTGGTGGAAAAGAGGGATGGGCCTCAACCCCTTTATAAAGGGGGTGAATATCAAGCATCCTCAGCATAACCGCTCAGGATTTACCTAAAAACACAGAGTCATACCAGCAGACATCGTGGGGATGCGTGCACCTATATTAATGGAAGATCCCGCGCTAAGGGGAGCACGATCTCTGCTCTGGCAAGGCGTGCCAGTAAAACCACCTCGCAACACGTATCGGGGGAGGCCAAGTAAAATCGATTCGTGTTGGGCCGGGCCACGGGGCAGGAGCGCGCCGTGCAAAAATTGCCAGCAGATCAGATTTATGAAGTGCTATGCTATGAAAATCATCTTGCAGATCCGGACACGGCTTCAGTGTTCGATAATTACTCTAGAGTATTCGGAGATGGAACCCGCCTTGCAATGCCGAAGACAAACTCTGTGTCGGACTCATCGTCATTGTAGCCTGGTTCAGGGGCTACTGAGGGAGTCCTAGATTAGGGGGTATCCGGACAGCCGGACTATATATTTTGGCCGGACTGTTGGACCGTGAAGATACATGACTCAAGACTTTGTACCGTGTCCGGATGGGACTCTCCTTTGCGTGGAAGACAAGCTTGGCGATTCGGATATTATGTTTCCTTCTTTGTAACCGACTCCATGTAAACCCTAGCCTCTCTGGTGTCTATATAAACCGGAGAGTTAGTCCTTAGAGACACAGTCATAATCATCACAGGCTAGCTTCTAGGGTTTAGCCTCTACGATCTCGTGGTAGATCAACTCTTGTAATACCCATATCATCAATATCAATCAAGCAGGAAGTAGGGTTTTACCTCCATTGAGAGGGCCTGAACCTGGGTAAAACATCGTGTCCCTTGCCTCCTGTTACCATTAGCCTAAGACGCACAGATCGGGACCCCCTACCCGAGATCCGCCGGTTTTGACACCGACAGCAGGGGGCTCGGGTATGCTCTGGTAGCGCCCAGATCTATGGTGGACAAGTTGGCCCTCGCTGTGGTGGTGGTCAAGACTCCTCCTAGTGGTGTAGGAGAGTCTCTAGGCGAAAGCTTTGTGTCTCTAGCATCGGCGATGGCGGTGCCTGTGGGTGTCATTTGCTTCTTGAAGACGTTGTTGTGGATCTAGTCCCTGTGCCAGGGATCTAGGTGAAAACCTGTCTTTCCTCAGACTCGATAGCAGCGACGCTTCACGAGGTCATCCTCTTAGGGGCGTTGTCATGGAGTTTAGGAGTCCTCGGTCGGCCATGGCGAGATGTTAGGCTTGTTCTGAGCTCATGTTGTATCTTTTGATCTGCTTTGTAAGGAGGCCTCATCACCATATTATACAATTCGGTCGTGTACTGCGTTATATTGCTCTATATACTAGATGATCCCCCGCACGTTGTTGCGGGAATGTTTTCAATATATTCAGTGAGAATTAGTTGTATGAAACATGAATATGTAGAGTAATAATATTAAATAAAACTGAAAATAATTATGGTTTGTTGTGTTTGGTTATTGTCGTAATAGAGTGTAAATTCTCATGCATATTTGCATGTTGAGGTGACTTTTTATGATGCATGGTTGCATGCCGTGGTGGGCCTTTCTCCATGCATGTTGAATGATGAGGTGGCTTACTTGCATGTTGAGAGAAATAGGTTAGTGGAGGCTAGTTATTTAGATATAGAAGATAAAGTGGAGTGAAAGTCTATTTCAAGGGAAAAAGAAGTATCCGTTTGCGATCCATGAGCCGTGGGAGCCAACAACCATCAACCATGTGGCATGAGTTGTCGTTCTGTAGCAAACATCTTATATCCTGGAAACGCATGGTGCACAAGGCAATATAAAATTATTTAGAGTTGTACTATTACACAAGAATAGTAAATAGTATGGACGCGGATTTTTGGGACACAGTGCCAGGCGAGGCTGAAATCTCGGCAGTCCATGTTGTGAGATTAGCATTTAATATAGCGACTAAATGAATACCTAAACACTACAATAGGTTAATTCAGTACATTAGACTATCCACAATGGAAGTAACATAGGTGATAACATCACACATCTCTAGATAAAATAGATGATCTGGCAAGTAATTAATGAGGAACTAGGGGCAATTTTGTAACATAGCTAGTTACTGTAACATCACACATACTAAGACACGATGAGTCTATAACCTAATAAATAATGTGTTGAATGACACCGCACATGTTACTTCTCACTATAGAGATAGTAATATAGACTAGTAACATATGCATATTACTAGTCTAAGTTACTATCCATTGTAAATAGTCTTAGTTGGTAGCTGGGCATCTTAAATGAAGTTGGATAGTAAGACCAAACCTTTATTCATTAACTTCCCTATGTTGCTAATGGACTTGATGTTGAGCGTTTTTAATACTAGATGGACTGGGGAGGGGCAACATCTTGATGAGACCATTTAAGATGGCTGGTGTAAAATGCCGTTGAGAGGTCAAAGATGAAATTTGACTTTTCTTATGATAGAGTGTTTTAGTTTGATGCATGTTTTTTCTCTATGACACGCATTGTTAGTATTCACTTAATCACTTGCTCATCGGTGGCATGATTGGGAACTTGGGGTTATGCAGCTTAAACACATGCACATGTTCTGTCTCACTCCCAAATAGGTTTCAACTACAATTCATTAAGCACATGACCATACAAACTTTCGGCTTGTGACACGACTAACTGCAAACTAACTGATGAGATATTTTGTGAATTTGCATTGAATTATGAATTGCAAGTTGAATGAGAAAAATAATTTCGTGATATTTTTTTGACCCATCAAGATTTGTTAGAAAACGAATTTCAAAGAACATTAACAAAGAAATGTGTTTTTAAAATATATTTTTGAAAATATTTTAACATAGATATAGATTTTTTTTAATGGGGACTACTACGCGCGTCCGTCAACGGATCTTTTAGAAAGATCCGCTGACTCACGAGCCGTTGGATTTGAAACAATAGGTCAGCCAAACGTCTTTATGTACTTCGCAACAAATGACTTGTTGCAGAAACATTTGTAACAAGGTTATGTTGCGGTTTTTTTTGGAAACAAGGGGCTAGATGTAGAATCCCTTTCTGAAACAATGGATCAGTTGCAAAAGGTGGGCACGAAGGGGTTAGCTCCTTACAGTTGATTAAGAGTCCATATGATAGACATATAGACGGCGGACGCTCGCACAAATTCGATCGGTTCAAGGGAATCTTTTCCCATGACTGCTACGCGTTCGCCGGCGGATCTTTCTAAAAGTTTTATCGGCTCACGAGTCGTTGGATTTGATACAATCCATCAGCCAAACGTCTTTCTCTACTTCACAACAAAGGAATTGTTGCGGAAACATTTGTAACAGGTGTTATATTGCGCTTTTTCTTTGCAACATAGGTTGTAGTGCGAGAATTATTTTTTTTTGCAACATGGGTTGTGTTGCAGAAAAATTGTGCTCTCTAGTGTGAGCCGCAACAGTATCGTGAGTCATTGGATTTGATAGATTAGAGAGATAGTATCATACACTAGTATCAATGCATGATACTAAGTTATGATACTACCAACTACGATCAGTCTTAGCATTGTTATGACAGGATTCAATGCGTCTGGTTTCATTGCATGCGACTGATTTGTGGGACATATCATTGCGATGACACGGTGCGGACAAATCAATATACAAGCTTGTCATATAATACTAGTGCACGAATCATGTGGGAGCGAACGGTGTTGATTTCCTCCTCGCCTGGCACTATGTTCACTCATGATTTATCCCAACAATATGTGCATATATACATCGGTCTACTTGATCGATGCTAAGATCTACTTCCTCCGTTCCAAAATAGATGACTCAACTTTATACTAATTTTAATATAAAGTTGGGTCATCTATTTTGGAACGGAGAAAGTAGCCTATAAGGCTATACCCAATGGCCCGACCTCACGAGCTTCAGTTCAGATACAAGCCCTTTGATCTACTACGAATTAACCACGTCCGCTCAGCACAATCCACGACGCAGACAGCATTCCTGTGAGAAACGAGCTGAACTGATGTCAGTTCCTTGGCATTTGGGTTTATTTATAGAGTCAATTACACCGATAGTGCTACAACTTGGCCTAAACGATCATTTTGATGCTAGAAGTTGTGGTGTACATCGAACTGGTGCAAAAACTTGGCATTGACGTGCAAATACAGTGCTTATCTCCTTTGTATACGTAATCGATGCTGACTGGGTGTGTGGGGCCCTTCGTCAGCCACTAGACCAGAGATAATGGATGTATGGCCTGAATTTTTCAAAAACACCCAAGAGAGCTGAAACTAAATGGCAATTATGTAGGTGTCGAACACACCACCTCGCCTACGAAAGGGAGCTGGTTTACCACTCAACCCGTTACGTTTGCTTTGTCATAACCACCATCTATATACTCGACCTAGGCGCAGACGGAGGTTAATTTTTTCTTTTGAGAATATGGCGGAGGTTAAATGAGCTACGGATCTTGCGGCCCATTCTCCACCATGATCACTGTTGGTAGCGGCATGAGGACGCCCTTTTTGGGCGTTCGCCAAAAGACATTGCGCCCTCTCATTTTCGAAGCCTACAAGAGAAAAAGTTGGAAGGTCAGGGAGGCCCTCAAGCACAACGCGTGGATCCTCAAGATCAAAAACCCCACCAATGTAACCGCCGAGCACATCACACAGTTCTTTACTCTTTGGATGCTTCTTAATGACGTCCACCTTGACGAGCTCGCCGAGGATGAAATCACTTGGAAGCATACGAGCAATGGGCAGTACTCGGCGACTTCCGCATACAGGGCACAATTCCTATGGATGTTCCTGTCGCCCATGGACAGGATGGTTTGGAAGGTTTGTGCACCTCCAAAAGTTAAATGTTTTGCGGCAAATTTAACAGATTTGACCTATAGACGAAATCAAATCACAGAATGAACTGTCCGTGAAACTATTTCACGCGGCTGACCCGTGGCGCCTAGCTCTCAGGCGCTAGTGCAACGCCCGGGAGCTAGGCGCTGCACTAGTGCAACGCCCGGGAGCTAGGCGCTGCACTAGTGCAACGCCCAGGAGCTAGGCGCTGCACTGTATAGTGTGGCGCCTAGCTCTCAGGCGCTGCACACTGACTTAGTAATTTTCTGAACACACGGGTGCGATGCTGGCCGTGTAGCGCCTATCTCTAAGGCGTTGCACAGTGTAGTGTGGCCTCGTCGTGTCGGGCGTCACACAAAAAGGTCAGCCGCGTGAAATAGTTTTACAGATAGTTCATTCTGTGATTTGATTTCGCCTATAGGTCAAATTTGTCAAATTTGCCAATGTTTTGCTTGGCTAGCTCTTCAAGATAGAGTCCAGACGGCGCATAGATTGGCAAAGCAAGGATGGCCAAATTGTGATGTTTGCCCCCTCTGCCAGAGGGTGCAAGAGTGCGGGCCCCATCTCTTCTACAAGTGCCGCTACGCCCGGCGCCTTTGGTCTTTGGTCATTGGGAAATTCCCCATGCTCAGACTCGACACTTCCTCTTGGCCCTTGTTTGAAATGGTTGAAGATTGGTGAGCAAGCACTTGCGTCGAAGGAAAGCCAGATCGTCAAGCCAAGGCCTCCATCACCATGCTTGTCTCTTGGACAGTCTGGAACAAGCGGAATGCAAGGGCTTTAAGCATAAGAGTGCCCCACCGCCAATATTGGTTTCTTCCATCTCCACCGAGGCAAACTTTTGGGTCACTGCCGGAGCTAAGATATTAGGGTCTTTTATTGCGCGTGAGTAATCCGTATGACATGTGTTTCGGTGGCTTGTAACAAACTCTATTCTTTCTTATTTAATGAATGAGGCAAAACTTTTGCCTCTATTTCGAAAAAAAATCCCACAGATATCCTAAATTTCTCTAGCATGTGTGAGCCCAAACTTTCGAGCAGGAGCTGACTGCTAAATCAGATTGCTCTAGTCGTAAACTTTCTTCTCATTTCGACGAGCTTCCTCATCCAAAGATCTCTCAGATAAGTTAAGGATGTTCTGATTACATTCTGAATCTCTCAGCTACTTCCTCCGTTCCTAAATGTAAGTCTTTGTAGAAATTTCACTATGGAGTACATCCGGAGCAAAATGAGTGAATCTACACTCAAAATGCATCTATATACATCTGTATGTGGTTCATAGTGGAATCTCTACAAAGACCTATATTTAGGAACGGAGGGAGTATTAAGTCCACTTTCGAATGTGTGTATGTATCCGAGAGAATGAATAATAGTCAGCAAATTTCAAAGATTTGTCCATATTTATAGTTAGTGGAAAGGAAACCTCACAACTGAGCAAAATTCTTCTCAAAAATCTTGTACAGACTTTTTTTTTCTTCATTTAATTAATAATAGAAAATTACAGTAGTGGCTTCCCCTACTGTTCGTGCGTCAAAAAAAATGTTCTTCTCGCAAATCCAAGATCTTTCACTTGTTGTCATTCAAAAACAAAAATTAGAGCATATTACTTTTTATTAGGCAATCACAAATGAAAAAATTGACAAGGAGTAGCAGAGCAGAATGGTGATATGGATGATGATTCAAGCCTTCTTGTGCGGCGTCGGCACCGGCGCGTCCGGGGTGACGGCGGCCCAGAACTCGTCGTCCTGCTCTAGCGCCACCATGTTCTCCGGCATGAGCGTGAGCTCCGCGTCGATGCTGCCACCACCCTCCCGGCCGGGGTACAACGACGTCTTGCCGTCGAACTTGTTGGCCCTGCCGCTGCGCGCCGCCACCGGCCTCCCCCACCCGAAGTCGCAGCCGTACATGTCGAACCGCGGCGAGCTCCCAATCATCGTCCCCGTCGCGTCGAAGAAGCGATGCGTGTACACCATGGGCTTGGTCGTCCACTCCGCCACGCGCGCCCTGATGGCCGCGTCCGTGTGCGCCGCAACGGCCCGCCCAACGGCCGCCGCCGCCCAGCCGTGCCCGCGCGCCAGGAGGTCCCCTGCCCGCGCCGGCTCGGTCCCGATCGCGTAGATTGAGTTGCCGAAGTACTCCTGCGGCAGCTGCGGGCGGAGCCGCGCGCGGTTATTGATGGCCGCGCGGCACATGGTCTCCTTCTCCGGCGCCAGCCGCCGCGCGCGGGTGATGCAGCGCCAGAGGAGCGAGGACAGCGCCTGGAACCGCGTCAGCTCGGCTGCGCCCGCCGCGTCCCCGCCGGCCAGGAGCTCGTCCCGCGCGCGCTCCTTGAGCGCCGCCAGCGAGTCCGCGGAGAAGTGCAGCATTCGCTCGCGCAGCCGCGGCGGCGAGGCGCGCTCGACGAGCTCCGACACGTCGGCGCACGCCAGCACGGCCGGCCCTGCCACGCCGCCGTCGGGCGACCAGCGCTCGAACGAGGGCTTGGGCGTCGAGGGCGCCGGGGCGAGGCCGAGCCTTGCGCGCGCGAGGGACGCCCAGTGGTTGACAAAGTCCCAGAACGCCGCACCGTCGGAGAGCGCGTGGTTGTAGGCGAAGCCGACGAAGACGCCGTCCGCGAGGTCGGTGGCCTGGACGGCGAACAGCGGCTGCTCGCGGCCGCCGTAGTTGAGGGCGTCGGTGAGCGGGAAGAACCGCGCCAGCAGGTGTCGCGGCACGTCAGCGTCGGGCGGGGCCACGTCCGCCATGGTCACCCCGTCGGCCGCCGCGTGCAGGACCTCGACGCCCTGGCCGTCGCAGTCGACGTGGACGGAGCAGCCCACGACGGCGCCGGTGAGGTCGTCCCTGTGCTGCTCCGTGCCGAGGCGGCCGGCCACGGGGTAGTAGTGGACAAGCGCGTCGCCGAGGGCCGTGGCGAGGTGGTCGACGACGTGCAGCGCCGAGGAGGCGGGCTTGTGGAAGAGGAGGCCCTTCTGGATGTAGTTGGCAGAGAGCATGGCGGCGTCCCAGCAGGTGAGCGGGATGCGCTCCCGCGGGCGCGGCGGCGAGGTCACCGTGCGCGTCGAGAGCACGCGCACTACCGACGGCGACGGCATCGGCATCGATCGGGATTGATTGATTGGGGATCCTACTAGGTGCAGGCAGGACAGCAGATTACTACTACTAATTGGGGCAGAGATTTATAATTATAGGGGTGGACTTCCATGTGCAACCGGGCCGGGGCATGGACTTCCATGCCACACCCACACCCAATCAGCGACTGGACTGGAATACTCTAGTAGTACTTGCTCCAGAGCTAGAATGGATCCTGCATGCCTTGCATCAAATGACAGAGCAACCTCCTGCTATGGCGTTTAGAGCGTCTCCAGCCGTTCGGCGCCGAAAAATAGCGGCCCGGAGGCGAACCGGCGCTAGTTCGCCTCCTGGGGTTCGGTTCGTTCCAGTCACACGCCCACGGTCGCCGCGGGTTCGGCGAAGTTTGCCTTGTTTTTTTTTTTCAAACTGGACGACTTTTGCATGAACTCTACCATTTTTCATTCAAATTTGTACAAAAGCATAAAACATGCGTGAACCAAACTTAAAACGAACTTATTAAAACGCCTAGCTAGTACCGCCGCCGTTGCCACCGCCGCCTTCTACATGCCGAGAAGCATGTAGAAGCGGGTGTAGTCGCCGCCGCCGCCGTCGTCGTCATCGCGCCTCGCCTGCGGCGTCCCTGCTGCACCCCTCGCCTGGGTCAGTGACAGCGCATGACGGCCCGGCCTCGACCTCGTCGTCGCTGTCGATGACGATAACGCCGCCTTTCTCGGCGCGGCGACGCTCCTCGGCACGGCTGCGGGCCTGGATCTCCAGGTAAGCCCGACGCTGTTGGCGCACCTGCTCGCGGACGTAGTCCTTCCTCGCCCATTTGAGGGCGGACTCGTCGTCGGGTGCCACCATGCCGGCGTGCTCCGGTTTCACGGGGGCCGTGTCCGGCTCGGGCTTCCACCGGACAAGGCGAAGGGAGCGTCTCGTTGGTGCCGTCGCAGGCGACGGCTCGTTGATGACGAGGGTGCCGCTCCGTGCACGACGCCCGAGCGGTGTCTCCTCCGGCTCGGGCTTGACGGGGCGGACGGCCGGCGAGCCGGAGCCCGACGAGGAGGACGACCCCGGCTCCATTCGCCGCGGTATCCAGGAACTACCGCGGCGGCGAGAGAAGGAGGGGCGCGCCGGGTACTCCAGCCGCGGCACATTGCCGGTCTCGATGTGGTTGAGAACGGCGTCGAGTGTGCGGCCAGGGACGCCCCACCACTCGCGCCGTCCTTCGGAGTTGAGGCGGCCGCGAGGGATGACGCCATTGGTGGAGGCGATCTGCTCCTCGCGGCAGGTCTGAAAGTACAGCATCCATAGCGTTTCGCTGTCGGGTGCGTACCTCGGCTCGTTCCACTGCTCCTCCGTCAGCGACGAGCGTATGCGGGCGATATCCGCCCGCCGTGCGGCTCCTTCGGGGACGGGCGACACCGGGACGCCGCCGGCGCTCAACCTCCACACCCCCAGCACGCGCATGTCGGGCGGCGTCGGATACTCTGCCTCGTACAGAAGGCGCGCCTCCGGCTCCTGGAGGTGTTGGCGGCCGAAGCCGTTCGCCGCTGCACCATCGCCTGGGTATCTTTCGGCCATTTCGCTCATTGGCGGTGGAAGGCAGTGGGGGAGAGCTCGTCAGCGGGAAGAAGGCTTTCACGGGAGGGAGAGGGGGAGGGTGTGGTGCTCACCGGCGGGGAGGGGCGCCTTTTATAGCCGGAGCAGGGGTAGCGGTGGGCGGCATGCGGGCGGACGCGTGGCGCATGCGAGCGAACGCGCGTCGGCGGCGTCTTCACTGTGCCGCCCGTGAGCATCAATGGAGGCTGACCGGCACGGCAGCGTGGCAGTCCGGCTGCCTTCTCATTGATTTCCGCGGGAACTGAGGCTATGGGATCGACGAAACAGCCGTCTCGCTGACGCGGCAGGCCCGCGGCTACTTCGCGCCACAACGCTCGCCCCGGCGCCCCCGGGCGCCACCGTCACTTCGGGTTCGGCCTAGGTCCGCCGGCACTGATTTCGGCCCAAGCCGGCGAAATACAGGCTCCTAGGCGTGCGGCTGGGCCAATTTTTCGGCGCCGGCGAAAAAAACGCTTGGGCAGGCCATTCTGGGGGCGCGGCTAGAGATGCTCTTAGGGCATCTCCAACCAGCGGATGCAGCATACTCTAGTACCACACTGGACTGGAATACTCTAGTAGTACTTGCTCCACAGCTATGGCGTGCAATGCGCCAGGACTCGTCTAACAACGATTGCACGCACGATTATCACAACATCATCGTCTAACTCGTTCATCCTCATGGTCAACATCTTGGTATCGCCTGAATGGGTCGCAAGCTCAACCTTCCTCTTTTTCGAGCTTGGTCTTCTTCTCATTGATGTTATTCTACTTCTCAACCGCCGCCATCTAGATGTTAAACCTCTCCACCTTCTTTTCCACCTTCACGTCATGGCTCTTTGAAAGTGCAACTAATTACTGGGTGGTCTTGGTAATTCATTACAACAAATGCATCAATGAACTAGTGCCTACTGAAAGAATATTTCAGGATACTTCATTTAGGTATGGCAATGAGATGTGAATGTGGAAACCTCAAAATGCAAAGAACAAGCATTGGCAAAAGCTTCAAGACTCTGTATTTCTTGTTAAGTGATCCAAGATCACATTGAGTCTATAAGAAATTCAATACTATTAAGAGGATGAGGTTTTGATCATGGACTATTTGCTCAAGTGCTTAGAAATATTGCTCCAAAACCCTCGGCCACACTCTCACATTCATCTATGTCCAAAACCCTAAAGCCTATCTCGGTCCCACTGAAACACATCTACCCAGACTCACCGAGATACACTTCACATTGCCATTACCTAAACCCTAGCAACTCGGTCTGACCGAGATGACCCTTCGGCCCCCCCTAAGTGCACTTGCCAATTGTTATACCTATCGGTTTCACTTCGGAATTTCTGAGGTTTCGATCGGTCTCACCGAGGTTTGGAAGTGATTAGGTCATCACTCATTGGTCTCACCGAGTTGTTCCATCTAGTCTCACTAAAAAGTCTAAAGTTCAAACCTTTTGCACTAGTCGGTCTCACCGAGTATTCTCACCCGGTCCCACTGAGTTGTGCATGAAGGTTTATAACGGTCAGATTTTTGGTGCTGCCTACATATACCCCCACTCATTCCACCAACTTTCGGAGAGCAAACTAGGACGAAGCTACCACTTGCCATATCATTTTTATGAGAGAGAATCACCTACACTTATGTTGAAATCAAGGGGATTCCGCTCCAACCTTTGTTCCTTGATTTCTAGCCCTCTCAAGTTGCTTTCGACTCCAACCGGTGCCACTTGGCGTACATGTTGGCCAGTGTCGTGGCGGTGATGGACTCCACGGAGAGCCCCTGCATGGCGATCTGCGCGTGGATGGCGCGGTCGGTCGTAAGGTCGGCGCGTGCCGCCCAGAGCTTGAGGATGGAAGTGAAAGTGCAGAGGATGGGGATGGAGGACGCGGAAGAGGACATGCCGGCAGAGGCTGCGGGTGCGCCCGGCCGGTCGTAGCGCGCGGCCACGGACCTCAAGCGCGCGTGGTGGTCGATGCCAGCATGCCCGCCGGCGGGAGGAGACGGCGATGAGGCCGAGCACAGCATGTCCTCTTGTATTCTTTTCTCTCTCAGAGTTATCCCGTCACCACCTCACAGTCACAGGGCAGCTTAGCATCTGCACGAATCTCCAAGTTATTCCGCACCAATCTCCAAGTTATGGAGGGCAAAAATTCATCAAGCAAACCCTGTCTATTTTCTGATATAAAGTGTTCAGTGTCTCAATGGCTTTTTTTTTTCCTTTCTATTTCTTCTTTCTTCGATTGCATTGTTGTTGTTTCAGTGTAGGAGAATTTTCCATGGATGTATACATGCGTATATAAATTGTGGTTTGAAACTATAAATGACTCACGGAACAATAAAAAAAGGAGTCCATCCACGACTAGCTCTTGGAGGCATAATTTTTTAGAAGAAACTCTAAGCACCACTGGCCACTCTGTGACTCGAGCCCGGGTGGGCTAGATAGCTCCATGCTATCCTAGCCAACAGGGTGACACCCCGTTCTCACTCGCGAAACAATAAGAGAACCCTTTGACCGATGTTCATGTTATTTGTATAATTCATACAAAGCTTTGTTGGTGAGAATATTCATCTCGTGCCGATTTTAAGAAATATTTTTTCACAATCAAATGCAATGAAGAACAAGAGGACGCCTTTTATTTTAAGCTTGGTCCAGACTTATGCTTGTCATTTCAGATTTGAGAGCCAACTCACTTAGTTCTGTTTGTATTTTGGTGAGCATCTCCACCGCGAGAGCCTGTGCTTTTGACAGCTGGGCGTGGGGGTACATCTTATGGGTAATGCTTGTGGTGGAAGGTGAAGGTGCAGAGGAAGGTCGAAACATGCGGACACAGTCCTCGGGCATGTGAGGTGCTCGGTGGCAACATGCCCGCTAGCAGGAGGAGACATCAATGAGGCCAAGCAAATTATCCCACACACCCTCACGCTTTCCCTTTACAAGCGTGTGTTCACATTTTAAAACCTTTTTATTTTGCCACAGGTTGTCCGTGTGTGTCTTCTCATGTGGTCTGTGTGTCTATAACATCAATGAAATCAATGTGGCAAGGCAACCCTAAAAAGGCATCTCATAGTTGAACCCCGAGAGAAATTACAACGGTAAGTAAACGTGCGAAAGGTCCATATTACATGTCCAGTAGTCATTGTGCATCTTTTTGCCGCAGAGATGTCATTGCTTCCGGCTGCCTGACTTGAAAAGGTTCTATGCTGATCCTGGGAGAGTAGAAAATGATCTCATGCTTGATGCACTCGAAGTGTTCCCTTCCTGGTGTCTCCTATTCTCAAGCTACCTATTCTCGTATCATTATTTATTTTCTTTTTTCTTGCATCATTTCTTCTGATGATTGGTGCAGGAGAAGGTTAGTTTTTTTTTTTAGAAAAGGAGGAATCACCCCCGGCCTCTGCATCCGGGTGATGCATGCGGCCATATTATTTATTATTCACAAAGACCTTACAAAGTAATACAACAGTAAGCCCGAGGCCACCATCTAGACGACACCTGTCGCAACTCCTATCCCTTTGATGAAAGCGTGCCGAATGTCCGGGCCAAATACCAAACAGACATCGCACGAAAACCTAACATCTAACGCCGGATGCCCCATCCAGGCCACATAGGCGGGACTGGGTAACACTCCGGTCCGGCGCACTCTCAGTGAGTACCACACACACACGCTGCAAAGGGCCATCACCTCCATCTTCCTCGATCCATCCTCAAAGCATGTATTGACGATCGACCTTGTCGAGCCTCTCGCCATCGACGCCACCACGACGCCGCACAACGCCGACCTCCTGCGTGTCCTCACCACACATCCGACGACAAGCCTCCATCGCTCCATGCCGCCGAGAACCGCCGCCATGAATATGTAGAAAGAAACACCGCTCCACCGAAGCTGCCATCCGCTGGTCCCTCGAGCCCAAGTGCATCTCCAAGGATGCCGCCCCCAAGGGGGTAACGACACATGAATGCCGCCGCCATCCGATCAACTGATCTAGGGTTTCCCCCGGAGGTATTGGGTGGGGTTGGAAACTTCACCTCGATGATGCCTTCATGAAGGAAACGATGATAAGAGCATCGTCATCACCGGCTCCGGCAAATGACCGAAGACCAAGTTTTCACCCGGATCCATTCCAAGAAATCCACCCGACAACCTATGCACTGTCTCGACCGCCTTCAAAGCCCCAGATCTAGCCTCCTAGATCCGGCAACCAACCGCGACAGCAGTGCCACCGTAGGAGCCCTGGCGCACCAGCCACTGCCTGAATGTGCCACCACTGGAGCCTGGGAGGAGGGCTCCCACCCCACCTCGCCAAACCGCGAGAGCCGCCGGGATGAATCCCATACGCTCATCACCGTCTCTGATCTGAACCAATCCATGGCCAAACCACGAGATCGCCGATGCAGATCCGCCTTGGATAGGGACTACACCACGCCATGCCGCCGCGGGAAGCCTGAGCTTAACCCGCCGCCACCTTCCAGGGCCGCCGCCCCGGGATCCAGTTGCCGCCGACAAGACGCGCCCCCGTGCAGCAGGCCGGAGCACCCCGATCCAGATCTGGACCGAGAAGCTGACCACGGCCGCCCCACGCCGGCACGCCCCGCCTGGCCGCGAATCTGCAGCCAGCAGCGCCTCGCGCGAAGCCGCCATCCGCCGCCTCGACGATCCGCGCCGCCCGCCTGCTGGCTGCGCGCATCCGCGAGGGCGCTGTCCCGCGCCAGCCCCACACCGCGCCGAAGGAGGAGGGCCCGCCGCCACCGACGCCGGCCGGGCTTTGCCCGGCGGCCCGGCCGGGGGGGGGGGGAGGGGGGAAGGGCTAGGCGGCGGCGGCGGGTTCGCCCCCCCCCAGCTCGCGGGAGCGGGCTGGGCGAAACGATCCCTCTGTCAGAAGGTTAGTTACGGCGGTGATACTCAACAATGCGAGGAGTTTGAAGAATACACAATCGACAGATAGTTGTGTATATGTATACGTGTACATTAGTTGTTAGCCATGTAAAGCATTGTTGGTGAAATTTTTATGTACGTCTTCATCAAAAGTTTCCACTTACAAGCTATTTTAAGCATTATCTAGACTTATACTGATAGTTTTAATTTGTGGAGCCAACACATAAATGGAGTTGCTCTAGACACCACTGTCAGGGGCACTAGACACCTAAATGCTCAAAGGAGAGAAATAGAGATGCCCCTTAGAAGCACTTGCAAAAGTTGGTAAGGACGAGGTGACGATCTGCGTGGGAAATGGTTCCAAAGTCGATGTGATCGCAATCGGCACGCTACCTCTACATCTACCTTCGGGATTAGTTTTAGACCTAAATAATTGTTATTTGGTGCTGCGTTGAGCATGAACATTATATCTGGATCTTGTTTGATGCGAGACGGTTATTCATTTAAATCGAGAATAATGGTTGTTCTATTTATATGAGTAATATCTTTTATGGTCATGCACCCTTGAGGAGTGGTCTATTTTGATGAATCTCGATAGTAGTGATACACATATTCATAATGTTGAAACCAAAAGATGCAGAGTTGATAATGATAGTGCAACTTATTTGTGGCACCGCCGTTTAGGTCATATCGGTGTAAAGCGCATGAAGAAACTCCATCTTGATGGACTTTTGGAGTCACTTGATTATGAATCACTTGGCACTTAAGAACCGTGCCTTATGGGCAAGATGACCGAACCCGTTCTCGGTACTATGGAGAGAGCAACAGATTTGTTGGAAATCATACATACAGTATGTATGTGGTCCGATGAATGTTGAGGCTCGTGGCGGATATCGTTATTTTCTCACCTTCACAGATGACTTAAGCAGATATGGGTATATCTACTTAATGAAACATAAGTCTGAAACATTTGAAAAGTTCAAAGAATTTCAGAGTGAAGTTGAAAATCATCGTAACAAGAAAATTAAATTTCTACGATCTGATCGTGGAGGTGAATATTTGAGTTACGAGTTTGGTCTACATTTGAAACAATGCGAATAGTTTCGCAACTCACGCCACCCGAACACCACAGCGTAATGGTGTGTCCGAACGTCAGAATCGTACTTTCTTAGGATATGGTGCGATCTATGATGTCTCTTACAGATTTACCGCTATCGTTTTGGGGTTATGCTCTAGAGACGGCCGCATTCACACTGAATAGAACACCATCGAAATCCGTTGAGACGACACCTTATGAACTGTGGTTTGGCAAGAAACCAAAGTTGTCGTTTCTTAAAGTTTGGGGATGCGATGCTTATGTGAAAAAGCTTCAACCTGATAAGCTCGAACCCAAATCGGAGAAATGTGTCTTCATAGGATACCCAAAGGAGACAGTTGGGTACACCTTCTATCACAGATCCGAAGGCAAGACATTCGTTGCTAAGAATGGATCCTTTCTAGAGAAGGAGTTTCTCTCGAAAGAAGTGAGTGGGAGGAAAGTGGAACTTGATGAGGTAATAGTACCTTCTCCCTTACTTGAAAGTAGTTAAATCGCGAAACCGGTTTCGAGACATCTACACCAAGTAGTGAGGAAGTTGATGATGTTGATCATGAAACTTCAGATCAAGTTACTGCAGAACCTCGTAGATCAACCAGAGTAAGATCCGCACTAGAGTGGTACGGTAATCCTGTTCTGGAAATCATGCTACTAGATCATGATGAACCTACGAACTATGAAGAAGCGATGGTGAGCCCAGATTCCGCAAAATGGCTTGAGGCCATGAAATCGAGATGGGATCCATGTATGAAAACAAAGTATGGACTTTGGTTGACTTGCCCGAGGGTAGGCAAGCAATAGAAAACAAGTGGATCTTCAAGAAGAAGACCGACGCGACGGTAATATTATCGTCTATAAAGCTCGACTTGTCGCAAAAGGTTTTCGGCAAGTTCAAGGGATTGACTACGATGAGACCTTCTCACCCGTGGCGATGCTTAAGTCTGTCCGAATCATGTTAGCGATTGCGCGATTTTATGATTATGAAATTTGGCAAATGGATGTAAAGACTGCATTCTGAATGGATTTACGGAAGAAGAGTTGTATATGATGCAACCGAAGGTTTTATCGATCCAAAGGAGCTAACAAAGTGTGCAAGCTCCAGCGATCCATCTATGGACTGGTGCAAGCATCTCGAGTTGGAATAAGCGCTTTGATAGTGTGATCAAAGCATTTGGGTTTGTACAGACTTTTGGAGAAGCCTCAGTATTTACAAGAAAGTGAGTGGGAGCTCCAATAATGCTATCCTAATATGAACTAACTGGGATTGATGAAGCAAAGAACAATATTTTGTGGAACACAAATCAAAGAAGACCAACTAAAAGATCACACTAGCATAGAAGGGGTACCTCTCAAAGACCAAGAGACGACATACTCTTCAAACCAACCACGGATTGCTCACCGAAGAGACTGCCGGCCGGTCCGGAATTCAGTTGTCTCTGTGACAAATATGATGATCTCCGAGACTCAATATTCACAACCAGACCACCACCAATCCAGAGAATGAGAATCAAATGAACGTGATATGTCATTTTATTTATATATGAATGTGATATATTCGTGCTTGTAAGATCCATCTGCGATAAACATAAAGCAGATGGTTGATACATATAACAGACTATGCTCCTTATTTCATGGACGAATATCCACTAAAAGCCGAATGTGATGGAGGTTATTACTAGAGGCTCTTGTGGTGATCCCTTTGACATATTGCTTTCTCGATCAGCTCTTCACCCAACTGTGAATGTCCCTAGGATCAGTGGCGGAGCTTGGTGTAGACCAAGAAGGGCAATTGCCCCCCCCGCCTCGTTTGGCACAGAAAACCCGCAAAACTTCGAGGCCCCATTTGGTACGCGAGGTTTCCTCGGCGCATCCGCTCCGATCCCCTTCGATCCCTCGTTTCCACGCGATTTAGAACCCTCGCCTCCTACCTCGCGGAAGCACAAGCAGACGCACAAAGCGAGACCGCGCCGCATAGGCACAAAGGGAAACGGCGCCCCTCCTGCCGTCCCTCCTCCACGCTGGCCGGAGACTTCGCCCTCCCATACCACGTCGCCCCTTACCGTCCCCTTTTCCCCGCTACACCCATCCACGCCGCCCCCTACCACCCCTCTCTCCCCGGTTTTTTCACATCTGGTTCCTCAAGATGGCGGCCGGAGGCGACATGCCCGGTCCGGAGAAGCTGGATGCCACCGGAGAACCCTTGCCTTCCTACTATCCAGACGACCCCAAAGCTAGACCTAGCTTGTTCCATCTTCTGTCTTTGTTTTGATTCGATTCCCGGCGAGCCCTAGAATGGATCGATCCATCTCCTTTTAGTTGCTAGTGTTTTTGCTTTTTATTGAATCCTGGTGGTTGAGTACTTGATCCATGGATGGTCTTCATATGTGTCTGGTTGAGTTCTTGATCCATGGGTAGTTGAGTTGTATTTATCTGCCTGACGCGTGTGCATGTTTTGATTGAACAGAATGTAGTCCGGGTGTGCAAGGAATGTAGCTAACTCATCAGTACATGCATGTCGTCTGGGTGTTTTGATTGAACATACTGTCCAAGTTCACTGTAAAATGTACAAATAATACTCATAAAAAAGTTTGGACAAATATGCTTGAACCAGATTGATCTCTTGTTAGTACTAAATATGCTTGAACCAGCTTGCTTGAGATTGTTTTTACTAAATATGCTTGAACCAGATTCATCTCTTGTTAATATGCTTGAACCAGGTTTTGCGCCGTTCATTCTGGAAATTATTTTTACTGAATATATGCTTGAACCAGATTGCGCGGTTATGACGGTTTAGAGGGCATTTTATTTTTGCCATGAAATGTGTTATCATATCGTTACCCTACGTTTGATTCATGCTAATTATGTAATACTCACACTCTGCTCTAATTTCAATTTGATAGGAAGATGCCCTACAAACAGAATGTTCAACTTGGTTGTAACTCATGTTCTGTAGCAAGTGAAAGATTGGATTTTTAACTATTTTGCACCATGTCATCTCTATATGGCAAACCCTGTCAATAAAATGCATTTTTTATTTCAAAGGGGATTTTGGCTGGAGGGGGATTGGGTGGAATGGAGGGATTCACCAAATCCTCCCAAATCCCCTCCTCCCAAAACCTCTCAAATACTCCTCTACCAAACAAAGCCTTAATTTTTCCAACCATTGACTAATATGCTCTATTTTAGGCCTAACCAGTGTTTAAACTAGAGATTAGCCCCTCCTTCCCATTAATTTGCTCCCCTTGAGCTAATGGGCCCCCTCTTGGATTATGCTCAAGCTCCGCCACTGCCTAGGATCACTGACCCCCAACCCAAACGGCATGATTACTCGCCAACAATGGGCTTTTCTATACTGACTGAGACGATGTGTTTTGTACTAGAGTTGTATCCTGACAAACAAGGAAATACAAATTATGCCAACAACCTATTCTATACCACTTTGTTGATGCTACCCTGGGCGCCGTTTTCACCGACTATCTAGATATACAATCAATAGAAGGAGAGAAAATAGAGAGCTCCCTTAAAGCACCTGAAAAGTCGCTAGCCAAGAAAGGTCGCCCGATGCAACAATTCTAGCTCATATTTAACATTTACTTGATCTTGAAGATCGTTGAACCGACAATGGATGTGGGATTGGGCCAAGATTCATGAAGCATAAATTGGTATTAGCACGGAACACAATCGAAGAAGGGCAACCAAAGACTATATCCATTGGCCCCGAGCAGTGAAGAAAAATCTCAACTTGCACAAATTATGATTGAGGGAGGATGTTTGAGAAGGCTGATCTCATCATGTTAAACAAGATTTGGTGCGATACAAACCAAACCTACTCTATTTTGATTTTCTTTTATCTTCCTTGTAACATTCCTGGCACGATACTGCACGAGATAAATATATAGACCGCAGCTCCGTATGGGGAGCATAGAAACGGTTCATCTCAATTTCATTTGGACGTACGGCCTAGTAGTCTATACCCGCATAGATGCTCAATAGACATACACCAATTCTGTTCCACTGCTAATTTTGCACAGTGCAAATGCATTTTGCCGCTGCCAGCCTGCCACTAGCCAATAGATCCAGTGCTAATTTTGCACCGTACAAATGCATTTTGCCGTTGCCACTAGCCAGTAGACAGCGGTCTGACACCCAAGCAACAAACTGCACTAGACTGCTCAATTGTATCATCCTACTTCCCCATGTCTCCTAATCTTGAAGCTAGCATTTCTTTGTTTGTATCTGTGGTAACATGTAATTTAACTCTTGCTAGCTAGCCAACTCTCTTTCCCTTTCTTGCGAGTTGGGTAATTGGTAGAGCATATATGGAGACCCATCGCAAAATAAGAAAAGGAAAATAAAGGTGTCAAGTACAATTTGTCAGATGTAGAAAAGTAAATACACAACTTATATTACCAGTCATCAGCTGCATCTTGTTTCCTTTCTCCTGGCCACCCCTCTGATGGCTTGAAGTTCCTTCTCCCAGCCACGAGCGCACAAACGGTTTATCAGGAGACACGTATTGTAGGCTGAAAAATGAGTGTGCGTCATCTAAAAGCAATTCAAAAACACATCCTTTTCCAAATAATTATGCTTCTCTGTTCTCTCTTATATTGAGAGGGAAAAAAGAGGAGGGAAGTGTGATTTTTTCTATATGAGTCTAATATACTGTCTAATAATGTATTTGAATGGTCTGACTAATTACTATGATCAAGGAAGATGAGACTTTACAGAAGCAATATATATGCTATATCCTTCACTGATCAATTAATGTTATATAAGTTAAACCACCGTTCGTCATAAACAATAAGCTATCTCAAAACCAATCAGCAATATATGAGGTTAAGGTAAACCAATTACTTATGGTTGGACGACCCACAGACACCCACTAGGGTGGGGACGGGTGCGCACCTTGAACTCACTAGTGCAGAACCGGGCTGTATTACCGGTTTGTAAGGCCCTTTAGTGCCGGTTCTGTAACCGGCACTAAAGGGTGGAGACTAAAGGTCCCCCCTTTAGTACTGGTTCAGCACACTAGTAGAAAAAGAGGCTTCCAGGCGCCCCCATTAGTCCCCAAAATAATAGAACCGGGACTAAAGGGGTCTTTAGTCGCGGCTCGGGAGGAGACCCGCGACCAACTATCTGGGCCCAGCGCGCTCGGTTGACAGTGGCGGACGGGAGGGCTTTAGTCGGTTGGCACAACCAACCGGGACTAAAATCTCAGCTAACCAAGGCCTTTAGATCATGGTTGGCGTGCCAACCGGAATTAAAGGTTAGACCTTTAGTCCCGGTTGGTCCGCCAACCGCGACTAATGGCCCAACCTTTAGTCGCGGTTGGCCCGAACCTTTAGTCCCGGTTGGTCTGGCCAACCGCGACTAAAGGGATTTGAGGCATTTTCAAACTCTACCCCCTCGATCGCCTTTTCAGTTTTAGAAAAACAAAAGAAAATTATGCAAATGTCAAAAAATAAAATAAAATAAGTTTTCCATGTGATATGTGGTCTAGTTGTTGGGAAAATTAACAAATATGAATTTCGACTTTATTTGCAAAATCTCTCGAAATTCTTAAAATTGGCATAACTTTTGCATACGAACTCGGATGAAAAAGTTTTTATATGAAAAATCATCTACTCGAAAAGTTACATCCGAATTTAACGGGGAACCCGTTAAACATTTTAGAATCCCCAAAACCTAACAGAAAAAAAAAGATACGGGCTTTTAAGTTCGGAGAGGCAAAAAATTCAAAAATTTCAAATTGTGGTCAAACTGTGGTCAAACAATGGTCAAACTAATTATTCTAGAATATTAGTGTTACTAAATAATTATTTCAGATTTTTAAATTTTGGTCAAATCTGGTCAAACTGTGGTCAAAAATGGTCAAACTAATTATTCCGAAATATTAGTGTTACTAAATAATTATTGTTTTTAAAACAATAGTTTCAAACTCAAACAGTGAAATGTGTCACTTCATGCTCAAGCTAAATACCGAGGGTTAATAGAATTGACATCCTACTATTGTCGGAAAACAACAAGTGCAGACTTGGAAGCGAGGAGAATAGAACCCGGAAGTTAAGCGTGCTCAGTGGGGAGTGGGAGGATGGGTGACCGTTCGGGAAGTTAGATGATTTGGAATTATGAGGGGTGATTAGAGATTAGAGGATAAATTGAGCAGTGATGAGGGTGGTGATTAGAGATTAGAGGTTAAAATAATTCAGAAATTTGAAAATAAAAAAAAATGAAAAAATTCGCAAAAAAAATTCGTAAAAAAATTTAAACCTGCGGAGGAGGCCTTTAGTCCCGGTTAGCCACGAGACCCGGGACTAAAGCCTTTAATCATGATTAGAAGAGGCGCGACTAAAGGGGGTCTTTAATCGCGCATATTTAGTCCCGGTTGCTGGCCGGGACTAAAGGCCTTTGCGAACCGGGACTAAAGGCCTTTTTTCTACCAGTGGCACGAACCGCCACTAAAGGGCCACCACGTGACACGAGCCAACGTTGGGGGCGGGGAGACCTTTAGTACCGGTTGGTAACACCAACCGGTACTAAAGGTTTTTTTTTTGAAATAAATCAAAAACAACCCACCTACTGGGCCGGCACGGTCTACATACGACTAGAAACCCAACTTCTAGTTGGGCCAGGATGCAGGCCTGTATGGCCCAGAAGGCCCCACAGGGCAGAAGACTTGCAATAGGCCCGCAAAGGCCTGCTTAGAGAGGAGCTTGACACGGTAGCCGCGGCGGGGCTTATAAACCGGTGCGAGCTCCTCTCAACTAGCGAGGTGGGACTAAGCATTGTGCATTGCGGGTGGCAGCGCACCCCTTTAGTACCGGTTGGTGGCACGAACCCATACTAAGGGGGGGGGGTCTTTAGTACCAGTTGGAGACACCAACCCGTACTAAAGGCCACCACCTTTTTAGTACCGGTTCATGGCACGAACCGGTACTAAAGGTTCGCCACGAACCGGTACTAATGAGCGCCGCCCGCCTAGCCATGGGAACCAGCACCAATGGTCACATTAGTGTCGGTTCAATTACAAACCGGGACTAATGAGCTTCACATTAGGACCTTTTTCTACTAGTGACTACCAATGAGGGTATGGGCGCATTATTAGTTTTACCGCGTTTGTTAATTGTCAATCGCATAAAATTGAACCTGGTGGTTACAACATTGTTGTAGGAGGGAGACCGAGGGTTGACGGGTGCAGGTGCAGAATAGTCGCCGATGCCAGAGAAAAGGGAGGGGGGAGGGGGTAGGCGCAAAGATTAAGTTGTGGGAGACATGTTTTCGAGGCAGCCTCTTCTGGCAGCTATAGTGGTCGTTGTAGCTGCCGCCATAGCGGCAATGGCAATAGCATCAATTTTCCAGGTGGGATTTCTCGAGGTCTTTGCTGATTTTGGAGCCGTTTACATGGATCTGCAGAGAATTTTGCGGCAGCAGCCATAGCACAGCAGCAAAGGTTTCAAGGCAGCAAATAGCGTAGCTATCGCAGCTATTTTGGGGGTGATTTAATTCTGCGGGGTAGAGGGATGGCCGATGTGGCAACGACAAGGTAAAGGAGGCGGCTCAGGAAGCGCGACACTAGCGGTGCTGGTGGGAGGGGTCAGTTCTAGAGGTTGGGTTGATGGGGACGGCGGCGGTAAATCGATTAACGTGGATTTATATTTTCCAGGCAAAGCCAAACCTGTTTTTACTGAGGCTTACGGTTATTTTAATTTTCTCTAACCTTGGATCAAATTGTCCTTCTGAAAACAAAATTGAAATAGAGATACACAAAGGTGAATCGCCCAAAAGACCATTATACAATAATCAACATATGATCTAATATTACTACCACATATGAACTGCACTCTAAGAGATCCCCGTCTCTAGCTACAACCAAATCAGTACATATCAACGGATGGGCGCAAACGTGACACATATATGTAAGTATTCGTCAACCGGTCACATACACATTATTATGAGAACTATCGCTGCACGCCATCACTATCCGCCCAGTGCCTCACAGCTTGCTTTTCTCGAAGCACTGTGTGCACACACGCCATCACTATCGCTAGTTATTGTACCCGCTCTTAGCAATCATTAAAAAAACACATTTTTTTGCAAAAATACTTTATTACCCTCATACAGTTGTCATGTGAGCTCTCATACCAAAATTGTTTTTCTTTTGCAGTGACCATACAAATAAATTTAATCGGGCCAGTCCATTCGCTCTCAAGTTGATCGAGCTACACAATGAATGATGGTCTCTTTCCTGGCCGGTGGATGGGGCAATTCGTATCACAACGTACGATTGACCAATCGAAAACACTACAAATGGTTGGTGGTATCTTAACTATATACAATTTCTTGGAGAACCGTATATATTCAATACGTTCTGCAATCATTATTTCCTTCAGTGCTGTTTATAGATATTAATTGCAGCATATGTGTATGATACGTATAGGTCAGCCATCCGTATCCATTGTTGATAATCCAATTATGTAAGATAGAGTGGTTTTCTTTTGACGACGATGTTGTACCTCCAGATAGGGACAAAAACTAGGCATAGTAATATCGTTCATTTGTCATATAAATGACACATCAATCTAGTGATCACTATTGACACATTAAAAGGATTAATTTGCTTTTCTGGGCGATAACTGCAAGAATTTTTTTTGGCCCGTCAATTTTAGACAAGCAGATGGAAGGACACAAATGTGGTGCTATTTTTTCGGCTGTATTTGATGGATGGATATACGCGCTAAACAAAATGTCGTCTGAGAACCAAAATTCAAATCTGATTCTGAGCTGATATGCTCCTAGAAGAGTTTCTCATCTTTGATTTGTAAAGATTTCGGATTTGTGTAATGTTTTTGGTATTCTTTTTGAATTTACTGTTCACTGAGGTGCAGATGTGCACGAGCTCCAAAACGTAGCTCTCATCTGGGAGGTAAAAAATATGTTTTTTAATATGATACTTCATCATTATGGATTTGCATAGCCAATTAAATAGTTTCGCAAGCTTTTAGGTTCTTCCTATGTCTACAATTAATTCATCGGTGTTTTTACAATGTATGGTGCATAGTTATATAAGTTTGAGCCAATTTCAAATGTGCTAATGCACGTTTCAGCAAAGACATAACAAATTAACATTTCTTCACAAAAAACAACTCTTTGGACTTCTCCGCGTGATTTCATACACCATGCACGGAACTTGTAATTTTTGTGCATATAATACTCTTATCTAAAAATAATGTTTTAAGTTGGTTATTTGCATCATGCAGAATCATCAAATAACTATAACTAAGATAGCTACGATGCATCTGATATTTATGGAAACACGATCGAAAAACCATCTGGGATACTTAGAAGGGAATCACTAGGTTTGGTTTCCAACAAAAGAAAACGCAACTAGGAAGAGCCATGCTAGTAAATAAATTGTGTTGTATCTTTATAGGTCCAAGCAACAAAAAAAAGGCGTCTATCTTCAAGGATCCTTTGCAGTAAACAACTCAACATAGCAGTATGGTGCAACATCGTGGCGTATCAAGTCATGATCACTATGTGCACCATCTATTTATCTTGGCAGCATACATAGTGCATATAGATTAACTAGAAGTGTGGAGTAGTTCATAGCGTCTTCACGGATGATGGTGTTGCAGTTGGATCATTCAATAGTGAGGAATCAATCTTTTGTTTGTGCATGTTAATTGTTCCTTTTGCGCGGATCATATTCTCACTTTTTATTTATACTTGTCTCACTTGCACACCCATTTTGTCAGTGACTTGGTTGACCAAGCTAAACAAAAGGCATGCATTTGTTGTATGCACGTGTCGATAATGAATGCATAATCTTTTCTGTAGCTCAGATTAGAATTGCTATATGCTACTTGTACGCCTTCAATGGTTGTGATAAATCTGTGTCTGCGGTTCCATGAGGAGACGCAATGGCTATGATCAGTGAGCGTAATGCGATGCATCTATACTTGCAAGTATTCAATAGGAGTCCGTGACAACATACCGGTAAAACATCTAAACTCGCACATACTAAAAAGTGTCGTGATGCAGTCCAAGTAGATCTAAGTTCTCGATGGCATTCTATTTAGTGTAGACACATCTCTACCACTGATATATCATAATTTTAGACCCATAAATCTCCACCATCCTTTTTATTGGTTTAACAATATACAATAGATGATATTTTATTTAGAAGTACATTAAAACCCATTTTATTACAAGTATCTTATTGAAGATTGCGGTGATATGAAGGACTACTCTGATCTTGCAACAGTGCAATTCAGAAACCGTGTCCATGACTCCATGTATCACATTCAGACGTAGGCAGCTCATTTAGGAGCTAGCTGTTGTAGGCAGGCTGCTTACTATGGTGTTGAGCCAATCTTCAGCAATGTGGTGGTAAGCTGCCTCCGTCAGGTGGACACCGTCCCAGAATAGATGAGTGGACGGATCCTCGCACGTCGTCGCGGCTTCGTCGCCACAAGCGACCGAGAGGTTGTAGTGGTACCTCCCACGTCCTCCACAGCAAACTCTTAGAACGTCGTCTTTTTTAATCCCTGCAACCACCGCATAAATTAACTCATCAACATCCGCAATGTTCCACTCTACTCTATTTTTTAAACATTACAAATCAAGATTCACATCAAGATTTGTGTCGAACAATGAATTCAAAAAGGTGTGCAATATGTTTGGACAAAACTCGAAGCGAAATGAATCTCAGGGCACTTCCAACAATGAAGAACATAGACAAAAACTGACACTGACCAAATTTTTCAGGCGACTTGACCATCTCCATGACGTGGTTGAACAGGTCGGTGTGGATGATGGTCACATCGGGGTGCTCCGCCCGCAGCTTCTGGACGGCGTCTCGCAGCAGAGAGTTGTGGAGCTTCACGATCTCGTTGGGCTCCTTGAGACAGCCAGTGGTGGCATCGTATTCCGAAGCATCGGCGTCCTCAAAGGTGACGAGGATCGGTGGCGCGCATCCGGATGGGATCATCCCAGGAATGACTAGAGTCTTCGCCCCATGCTCGATCACTCTCTTCATGTGCATTAGTTTTCATGATGTTAACATGCATGTATAAAGACTCAAAATGGCAGCAGTAGTGACATGAGGAGCAGGATGAGTCTAGTGATCTTGCCTCGGCACCCATGGCGATGGTCTGGATGAGATCTGGGACGAATGCTCTGATTTCCAGCATGCTCTTCTTCCCATACGAGTAGTGGTAGTCGTTGATTCCGAATTCACCCACGAAGAAGAGCGATCTCCCAAAGAAATCCTTGCACTCTGCAATGAAGCATTTGGCCTCTTGATTATATGTACGCATATCAAGTGTTTGGTTAATGGTACAACGGTTGGAAGAATATATCATTACCATGTGTACTCAAACTCACAATCCAACTCATTATATTTCAACTTATGTTGACATATTCACCATAGTGATTTATCTTTTTCAAATCAATTTTTTCTGTACACTTTGTTTACTGTATGTTCATCACGTTTGATATTCATCATCCATAAGATGTTGCATCCTACGCTGGCCTAGGTGAGTGACCATAATCAGCTGACTTAACCAGTACTTCTCCAAACCCAGGTGGCGGCCGTTGCATATTAATTTATGCGCATTTTCAGTTAAATCCGTTGTGTGAAGTAAGTATATATAACCTTGGTCCGTTTGGCACAAGGAAGGCTTGAGCTCCTCGAACCAGCCAAGCTGCACTTCAAGGCTGGTGTTGAGGGGGAATGGGCTGGCACCGGGAGGGTCACCGATGTGGAAGAAGCTGGAGTTGAGAGCGGTGGCGCCACCAACGGCGAAGTTCGCGCCCTGCTGGAAGCTCCCCTTGTGCGACAGGTACGGTGGCACGAGAGGCAAGCCTAGGCCTTGAGCTGAAAATCATCCGTTGATCACCTTGAAATACACATATATAGGCAGGAGGGAGGCTACTGATGATTGATAGAATAATTACCGATGAAGTCGATGATGAGGCGGCCGTTGCAGTTGCGGCCAGTGGGGCGGCCACCGAAGGAGGTCATGCCGTAGGGAGGGCGCATCACGACATCAAAGACATTGTACCAGCCGAAGACGACGGGGTTGTTGCCTGTGTCCGTGAAGGAGTCACCAAAGGCGAAGATGGAATCGAACGGCCTGCCACCGCGGAGGGAGGCCGCCTCAGCCGATGGGTGCAAGATGGCGAGCGCCACCGCCACGAAGGCAGCCAACACCAAACTTCCACCACTACCCATCTTGATGCCTCAGCTCGGTGTACGTCCTTAGAGATGACGAGCTACCTATTTATAGGGGAGCCTCCACCAAGCGCGTGCATGCAGCATCACATTTGGCACGTTGCACGAGCAGGTTCACATCTTTGTCGCGCCACCTCATCCATTGTTGGCTTTGCATCGCTTTCAATCGCGCAAAGCTGTCAATTTCTTCAATGCACCGAGAGCGATACGCTCATACAATCTGTAGATTAATTGTTGTGTCATATATAAGGAACCTAACATGTACTATATGAGTAGCATGTCTAGTTTTTTGTCCCTGTCTATATGGGACACAACGTCATCGTCAAGATATAATGCACTTCATTTGCAGATAATCGCACCATCAACAATGGATCGGGACAAAATTGATAGGATGGCTGGCCTATTCATATCATACACATATTACTACAATTGATTAATATCAACACAGGTTATTTTTAAGGAAAAAAATGGCAGCTAAAAATAAATTTGAATTTATTATGAAGCATACTGTCAGACATTCGGGCATATTATCTTTACAACTAAAAATTCAGCAGTTAGTTGGCTCCTTATTTTTTACAAGAACAAACATGGTATCCATCCTTTTTGAGAGGGGAAGATCGAACCTTCCTTATACATTGGGTAGAGATGTGTTTAAAGCTTTCCGTTCTATCACGTACTTACTTGAATATATATCGCGTCAGAAAGTTTGGGCATATACCACCATTTAGCTGTGCAAATTTAGGATATGTATCATTTCAATGTATACAGATGAAATGCCATCCATTTGCAGCGATTTCTACAGGTCGGTCCTTGTGATAAGATTTGCTTGATCCTCGCCGGGCCACGAGGCCAAGGAGATCGACATTTATTGTGTCTGACAATTAACTTGTTTACAACTGCCAAGTCAACTTAAATTTATTGGAATGATAGCGCACGGCAGCACAGATCTGGCAACAAGAGCTCCACGCTGACCGTAATAGCAGGCAAATTAACTGGCAACAAGAGTTTAACGCTGACGATACGGCATACAGGTGAAAGTGCAGCAAATAGTCACGTGCTCACACAGTTCTTCGAGGAAAAGCAATTTGTGAGGCAGTGGGTGGATAGTAGTGATGTGTGGTGATGGACTGATGGTGCTGGTAATAATGTGTATGCTGACCTGCTGTTGGCGCCTGAAATCCATACGTGTCGGTTGGGTTGGAGTATACTGTTACATGAGAGGGATTGAAGATGGGATGGGCAAAATGGTGTATTTGTTTCTATTGCATCCGTTAACAAGTGATGAACTTGGTCTGTCCAAGTGTTTTTTCAGTTGTTTGCCGTGTTTCTATACTTTGTGTTAGATGACATTGGTTCATGTCCTCGTGGACACCTTGGCTAGAGTCCTGGTCGTGTTGTTTCTGTATGATGTGATTTTTTGGCCTATGGACAGCAATGAGCATTTGAAAGTTTAGTTCAGTAAAATGTAAAAACATTTGTTGAATAGCCACCTCGAGAATTGGTAAGCACCAATATCAGTATGTCAAGCAAAGAAACAATGGATATGAAAGATTGTTATAAAATCACAGTTACCTCCAGCCATTAGATCAACGTGGAAGCATTATCATCTTCGTCTCACTTATTTATAGCCAAAGCACATATCATATTACTTGAGAAGCATAAAGCTAAGATCAAACGCAGTGACAAGATCCCTCTGTAAAGAAATATGAGAGCATTTAGATCACTATGAGAGCATTTAGATTACTAAAGTAGTGATCTAAACACTCTTATATTTCTTTACAGAGGGAGCATATATGATCATATAAGCGAAAGAAATCTGCTAAATTATGCATGCCTGCAGAGTGAATCAAATTGGACATCACAAGAAGTTGGATGGGAATAAGGATGGGGCATCACAGGCAAAATTTACAAGTTCCGTTGGTTCCCATAGATAAGTCCAAACATAACTACTAGGAGAATCTGTGAAGTTAATATTTTTTAACATTGTCTGTCACCCAAAAGGCTGGAGACGGTTCACGATCTCCATTTGCAACTCATGGTCCAATTCCTTCAAGCGGGCCTAATTGACCAAAAGACCAGAAATACTTAGTAAAAAAGGGAATAATGTTAATTTTAGATAATATCAAAAAAAATATGTATGATGCGAAAGAAACAGGAAAGTAGGGAAGTAGATGAAATACGAGTGTTGGTGGTCATTGGCAAATGGCAAGCAAGCACAGTGAATATGTATAGAAAGTTACCTAGTAACCTAACGTTTTTCCCTCAGATATGAGACATTCATGGTACCAATACTCAAATGTAGAAATGATTTAGTTGAACAAATGCAATTTTGTCGTTCTTTTAGACTGCCGACGTAACAAGGTGTGTACTAGACTAATGCTGCTTTTGAGGTAAGCCAAGAGTTTGTCATTCCTTAAGAACTGTGGAAAAAACTGCCGCCCAGATGTACAGATCCACATGCAAAAGTGGAGTACACAGTTCAAATGCCTATATATCAGGGAGGGAAAGATAAGCAAAATCTTGCACCACTCCCACCCAAAAAAATACAATTCCTTAATGTCTGGCATGTAATCAACTAATTTGGCGGATATAGAAATTTGGCAAGCTTTTTTCCCATGTTCACAAATCACAACTAACTGCAGGGCAGGAAACAGAGTTAAGTTGCGGTAGAATAAATGGTAATAAAACACAAGTTTCACAATTATTTCAGCCATGTGAACTACCACGCAGCAAAAGATGCTTACAAAAAAACTTTTTAAAATACTCAATTCAAATTTCCAACTAATATTGACAATAATATGAACAATTTACCTGCTCTAAGTATCTCATTCTCACACCCTCATCAGTCATTATTCATAATATGAACTTTGTCTGAAAATGTGGACCTGCATCATGTACATAAGAGAGGGTCCATTATTAGCAGTGATACACATGGTTAGACATAACAGAGGCTGCATTCTTAGCAATAACAGAGGCTGCATTTCAAAATATGTTCCCAGTTGTTAGTCCTTCAGTGAATTGTTTCCTATTCATGTACAATCACAAGGAGGCTCCAAGGGAACATGTATTTGTAAGCATTATTGAGTCTGCTTAGAATGAAGGAATATCGCATCGGGATGCTGTTTTATAGTAATGCTTCCAGCAAAAAACATGTTAGTTTGCCATTCTGATTAATTAGACATTCTTTGCAACTTTCTCATTCTTTCAGAAATAAAACTGTGGCTCCACTCAACAATTTTAAATCTACTCCCTCCATCCCACAACGTAATGGACCACAGAGGACCAATCCATAATGTCTACAGTTATTACATGACCATAACAAGATTTCCCCATAAATTCACTCAATCAACTGTTTAGGTGTACAATAGTGTGGAACATTCATGATAATGGCATCAGCAAACCACCAAACGAAGAAAGCTTCAAGATAATCCCAAGACGCCATTTGGAACGCAATTCTTTAGAAATTTGTATAAAATCACATCCATTCTCATCGGACACAACATTCCATAGAAATACAAAGTTCCAGACAAGGGAATGCACCATATTGAGGGAATGCAACATGTTAAAATCTCACCTTGATCCTTGTCTGGTGGATGCGCTCGAACACCAGGCAGTCACCATCGACCAGCTTGTGGTTGATGGCGAACGCTTTCCACTGGGCGCTGAGGCCCCACTTGCGCGCAAGGTAGTACGAATCGGACTCGGCACCCTTCTCATCAACCAAAGTGATCCACTCATCGCGCTTTGGGAGATGCTTGGTGCAGAACTGCTTGGGGAGGCCCTGCAAGGAATCCATCCAAATCGGCACCCGACAATCATCGCCAGTTTCAATCAGGGAGTGAACTGAACGCAAGCATGCAGCAGTGGAAGCCTTTTGCTTACTAGCCAGAACCCTCCGGTGACGTGAGACTGGGTCATGGGCTTGACAAAACTGGGGTGGCGGGGGTCCAGCTTGCCCTGCAGCTCTTCGGCCTTGTCAGTGGCATAGGTTCTGGCTTCTTCGGTCGCGTAGACTCGATTAATCAAGTCACTTCTTGTGGTGTGCGTCCTGCTCCCCCTGCTCGATCCAAAACAACCAAGAAACAGAGTTACTAGGTACTGTACATATCAAATGCTCTCTGCAGAGGAAGAATCGGGCGAGACATGATTACACCCACCTGATACTCTTCTCAATGTCAGCATAGGTATCCTACTCGAGCAAACACACGAAAGATGCATTCTTCAGTTAGTATCTGAATCTGAATGAAAGCAAAACAACAAAACTAAAAATTGGAACCCTTAGCGGCAGCATCTCCACGTTGGTACCTCGAACCGGTAGTTGGGCTGCTCCGGGAGGCTGGCGACGCGGCCGGAGCGGCGGGGCGGGGCGTCCCCCGGCGGCGGCCCTCGAGGCTTCCGCTTGGCAGATTTGACCTGCGACACGGACGGACAAAAAACCCAGCGATTCAATCAAATCAAACAAACGGACGAACAGACTGCATACGAATCGAAGGGGGAGGAGGCCAGGGGAGCGGGAGGGCGAGCGGCCTGACCGGCGAGGGCCTGGGGGCGGCGGCGGCGTCCCTGAGGGCGGCGGAGAGGTGGTGCAGGTTGAGCTGGTCGAGCTTGCGCCTGTTCTCCTCCACCTGCCGCCGGCGCTGCTCCTCGTACGCGACCGCTCCGGCCATCTTTCCTCCGGCAATCACCGGATTTCTCTCCCTCGCTAGCTGCGGCGGCTGCGCTGGGGGAGATGAGACGAGAATGGGGAGGAAGAGGAGGCGAGATGGGGAAGCTGCGGCGGCCAATAAATTAGACTGGGGAGAGGGGAGGAGTAGCAAGGGGGACCTGGTCTATGGACCGTGGACATCTGGACCGTTTGCGCTAGGCGTGCGTGCTTGATGGATGTGATCGGTGCATGCGCCGGGTTCTGGGACGCTGGGGGTGCCAGGCCGAGAGCCGCGAGATTCAAACGTTCGAAATCTTTTCCCGCTTTCAGAGGGAGGGATTCTGGTCTAGGGAGGAGTAGGGGCCACAAGGCAGTGATGCACAGGGGCCGTGATATTCGTGGCATAAATAGGGAAAGAAATCTGGTATATGTGGTAAGCCTCCCATAAGCTCGGGGACGGCGGCTCCCCCGCCAAACCCTCGCCTCCGGCGCGACCGCGCCGGAGAACTGGATGCCACCCCCGCGAAAACGCCTCGCCTCGCCCCACCTCGTCTCTCCGCCGAAACTTTCTAAAGCTGGGCCTCTTTTGTCTCGAGTGAATCATGTCCATTGGATGTAGAATGAGGGGCCGATATGGTAGGCTAAGGCGCTATGTGCCTTTGCTTCACAAAGGCACTGAAGCCGAGTCCCGTCTATATGGGGTTGGATCTCCTTCATGTGCACTTCTTGTTCTCCAACTCGACGGTTCGTGCCTCGGATTATTGGTGTTGCATCTCCTGGCAACGTCGAAAATGTAAGCATCTAATTGGGGTTGAGTTCTGCAAGAGGGTCATTTATTGGTCATCAGCTTTACCATGTAATCGAGAGCCTTTTTCTAGCCGCCGCCTCCTCCTCCAAGAAAAGCTAGAGTTCGTGCCTCTCGTCGGCTCCGCCACAGGTCCGCCTCGTCTCCGGTGGCCCTAGGGCCATGGGGGCGTGGTGGATCTTGGCAAGGGCCGGCGGGAGGGCTCCGTTGTTAGTCGTTCCTTCAAAATTTGTTAGGGTTTGTGTCCTACTCGGAAGGCGAGGCGGTGGCGGCTCCTCGAAGATGGAATAAAGGTCTCCCGCCTAGTCCCGTTCGGTGGTGCGTCTAGCATCGTTGGTGGGCGTGTGGAGGTGTGTCTCCGGCGGATCTATCCTCGGTGGATTTGCTCGGATCTGGTTGTGGTTCGTCTATGTTCGTGTGTCTTGAGTTGGATCCTTTCGATCTCGTTATTCTTCATCGTGGCGGTTGCTGTTACAGTGCGCTGGTCCTCTGGGGCCTTAGCACGACGACTTCCCGACCGTCTACTACAACAAGTTGTGCCCGACTCCGCAAGGGAGGGGTGATGACGGCGCGCGCTTGGCTCGTTTCGATGATTGTAGTCGCCGCTAGGTGGTCTACGGATCTGGATGTAATTTTTATTATTTCTAGTGTTCGTTGTACTGCCGTGATGGAAGATGAATAGATTGAAAGTTTTCTCGCAAAAAAAGCTTTACCATGTAATCCTCAAACCGGATAAAAAGTGTATATTATCAAGTTTTAGCAGAAGTGGTGGGAAACGAGGACAAATCATCGGAATACGAGAAAATGTGTGGCACGAGATCAATTCGCCTAGTAGGAGACATTGGTAGAGTGGAAGGCCGCACGGTAGTCTGTCTTGGTTCGGGGCTGGATGTGGCTATCGTGCGATGTAATAAGGACTGTAATCCTGCTTCTGTGTAATACAAGTTTTACCCCCATAACAAAAAATCAATTTGCATGTTTTTTTTTCTTTAGATTCTTTTTGAGAATCTCATGGAGCTTTATTACTCCCTCCGATCCAAAATGAGTTCTGACATGATGCTCATAAGTACAAAGACTAGGTCATAAGGGCACATAGTACAACGCAGGCGCAGCAAGGGGCGTTAGGAATTAAGTCCTAGCTTTGTGGCAGTCCTAGCTGCATTCGATTACAAAATATTCAATCAAGATCTTTCAAAGTTAAACAAATAACAACTGGGTGTTTGTTTTCTTACTATTAATGGACATTTGTACTCATGCTACTATACATTGCGTTGTTTTACTTTGCAAAGTAGGCAAAAAAAAACACTAACGATATGTTTTCTGGTTTCATATCACATCATCATTTTATCTTGTCCTATGTTTCTAATGCCAAAGTTTGGAACTGTAGTACGTTTGAATCATCATTTCAAATCTCTCCACATTTGTTGTGTTCCATTTAAAATGATATGCCCCAGTAACAACATTCTTAAAAAAAAACATGCTTACAGATTTGAGCCTACTTGAAATCAGCAAAAGCCAAAATGCAGCCTACCAAAATGATGTTTGAATGAAATTAAAGGAACCTGAGGGTGTGTAGATGAGATAATAAGCGGAGTTTTCCAAAAATACTAAAGATTTGGTGTCCAAGATAATATTTCACATCATTTGTCACCATAGGTTACACCAAAAGATTTCCCCGCAAAAAAAAAGGTTACACAGAAAGATTGATAAAATATGCGAAGAAAAAAGAGAGAGAGGATAAGACATACAACGGGTTAATGCTAGGCGTCAGATGATAAGTAAGGATTATTAGTCCACGCATGGAAGTTTTCCGTCAAGAGTGCATGATTTTCAGGATGCTATCAGGAAGAGTCAATGACCAAAATATCGATGATTGCAAATAATATTTGTTTTGGAGGAGCCCATTTTCACCTATCTAACACAACTGCGTGAGTGTGTTCATGCTCAAGGTCCTTATGGCTTCCGCCGTGAATAAGATATAGTAATACTCAACGCTATGAGGATGTGGAGGGAGCTCAAGTGTGACCTCCATGCAGAGATCACACTGACGATAGCAGCCAAGATCGGTGTGCTGGGCACCATAGCTATGGCGCTCGTGCTCGACGCCGCCTACCTACTGCCTCTGCTTCCCAACGTCCTCCAGCCTGCACATTTTTCTTTTTATTTTTCCTTCATTTCTATTTTGTTCCCTTTTAAAATATTCTCAAACATTTTTGAATCCATGAATATTGTTTTTGAAAATTAAGACATTTCAAAATTTCATGAACATTTTTTAATTTACAATTATTTTCAAATTCATGTTTTTTAAAGCTCAAAATAAATTGAATCCATGAAGAATTTTTAAAATTCAGAAAATTTAAAATTTTCCCGAGCACTTTTTGAAGATAGCTTTCATCCTCAAAATTTATTTGATGGATCTACATAGTCTAAAAACATATAATTTACACCCTAAGATGGTCAAAATCGGCTAAATGTCATCCTGAGCGGTTCAGATCAAGAGTGATTTTGACTCAAATACTTAGTCAAAGTTGTGTGCTGATTAACACCTAGGAGTGGTCGCCAACGTCGAAGCTCGGAGGCGACCAGGTCGACGATCATCAACACTTGCCCTTGATTGAGCATTTGACTGAGCACCACTCTTGATCTTAAGCAAAACCACCTAGGTTGACATTTACTAGGTTTTGACAGTTTTGGGGTGTAAATTATATGGTTTTGTACTTCTCAGGGATATGGATCCATCAAATGAGATTTGAGGGAGAACTATAGTTTTATCATTTTTTAATCCATGAACACTTTTTTCCAAATTCTAGTATATTTTTTGAATTACACAAATATTTATAAATTCATGAATTTCTTTTTAATTCACAAACATTTTTAGATTCATGAGTTTTTTTAAATATCACAAACATTTTTTGCATTGATGAATGTTTTTTAAAATAGTAACATTTTTTGGATTCGTGACTATTTGCTCACGTATATTATTTGGAATTTCGATATTTTTTAATTCTTAATATTTATTCAAATTCTAAAAAGTTTTTGAATTCACAAACATTTTTGAAAATCACAAATATTCTTTGTAATTTGTGAATTTTATTAAATCCATGTTTTTTTTTTCAAATTCATAGATTTTTTAAAATCCATGAACACTTTTGAATTTGTGAACATTTTCTATTTTGTACAAACTTTTTTATAGTTCAGAACATTTTTTATTTTTTCCTGAAAATTTTCAAGTCTTCCTTTGTTTATATTTTTCCTTATATTTATGAATGGGCGGAGCCCAACACTACTAGGGATAACCCTTGTAGTAGCGCTTGTTTTATACTCCCTCCGTTCCAAAATAGATGACCCAATTTTATACTAAAGTTAATACAAAGTTGAGTCATCTATTTTGGAACGGAGGGAGTAGCTATCAGCGGCGCTTGTACAAGCGTTACCAGTAAGGAGCTACAACTAACTGGTAGTAGTAGCGCTGATTTTCCAGCGCTACTGCTATATCTAGTTAGCAATAGCGCTTGGTAGGGAAAAGTGCTACTGATAATAGTAAGTAGCAGCAACGTTTCTTTTGAAAAGCGCTACTGCTAAATTTTCCTGTATTTTTGAAAATGCGGCTTAATTATTGTCGCTGTATTTGTATAGGTTTTATATACAATACTTTCATCATATGATTTTACGACCATGATTAGTTATTATATATAACAGTGGGTGAAATGAACGTGGATTAGATCCAAGTGGAGGCAACATGTGGTGCACATCGATTAGTACTACTAATATATCTAGCACAAATCATGCCAAAATTCATGGAAAAATTCGGCATGACCTTTGCTAAAAAGGACATATATCGAGCGCCTGAAATTTGCCGGAATGAAAATTAATCAACACTCCGGCAAAACATAGGCCACTGTGATCAGGTGTTCCCTGCAAACATAGGCCACTCATGTAGCTACTACTCTACTACAACTATCAAAACATTTACATCATCATTGACATGGGGATAGCGCTCTCTCTCGCCTCGAGGTCGGAGGTGGTCGATGACGGGGACGACGGCAGGGATGATGCAGGGGCTCCTTGATTTCTGCAAAAACAAAATATAAACAAAAACATTATTATCCTCATCTTAGGACTTAGTGAAATCCGTCTAAAACATCCTACTTCTAGCCCTACCATTTACTAAAACTAACCTGTTCTAACCCTAAAATTTAAATACCTATACATTTACTAAAAATACCGTAGTTTTAACCCTAACATCTGTCCATCATCCATCCATCTACCTATATATCCTCATAAATCCTAGGAGAATGCCCTGATTTTTTAACTACTGTCCACTTCTTGAATCATAGAAAAATGCCCTAATTTCACATAACTTCGAAAAATTACTATTACTAAATTCTCATATAGCATAATACATTTACTAAAAAAATCTCATAAAGCATAATACATTCCCGTACATAAAAATTTGTATTACTAAATTCTTTCACCAAAAAAATCTATACCTAAATTTTTATACAAAGAGAGGTGGGAGGAGGAGGAGGAGGAGGAGGAGGAGGGAGGAGTGAGGGCTTCTGGCGGCTGGGGGAGGGAGAAGAGAGGAGGGCAGTGGGAGGAGGGAGCAGGGAGCAAGGCGGTCGGACGAGGGAGGAGGGAGGAGGGCCGCCGGTGGGTGGAGGAGGGAGGAGAGACAAGGGCCGCCGGAGGGAGGAGAGAGGAGGGCGGCGCGAGGAGGAGAGAGGGAGGGAGGCAGATACTTTGGGGGCGTTGGTGGGTGGCGGGGCGACAGCGGCGGCTGACGCAAGTGAGAACGAGTGAGAGTGTGAGGGGAGAGTGAGGGCCTGTGGCCCGGTGTGGATAAGCCCGTGTGATGGCTGTCCTTAGTAGTAGCGCTTTTCAGGAAAAGCGCTACTGTTAAAATGTTAGTAGTAGCGCTGGATTTTGGACTGCGCTACTCCTACAGCTAGCGTCGGTGGGCTTGTTGGGTCCCACTTAGTAGTAGCGTTTTTTTTCTTTTCCCGCGCTACTGCTAAAGAGTTACTGGCAGCGCTTGCTATTCTGTAGCACTACTACTGATGTCCTACCTATAAGCATTTTCCTAGTAGTGCAACTTAGCCGACAAGCCGACCAGCCAGCTGAGGGTGCTCCTGCTCTGGTCGCCCCCCCCCCCCTCCCGTGCGCCCCTAATGGGCCTGCCCATGAGCGGGGCTGGACGACCACCAATTTTTTTTGTTTTTCTGCTTTTTTATTTTTATTTTTCTTCTTCTTTAGAATAGTTTGGAATTTAAAAAGATCCAATTTTTTTAAAGGTGAACTTTGGAAAAAAGTTCGGGAAATCACAAAACCTTCGTGGTTTAAAAAAATCTTCATGAATTTGAAAAAATGTTCCACGCATCATGGACCGGCCAGGCAGATCATGAAGCTGCATGTAGCAACCCAACGAGACGTGCGGGCGAAGATGTTGACAGGCAGGCCCATCCAACAATACATGCCGTCCAGTCTCTTGCGCATGGGTGCGAAGTGACATGCACTTTCCAATGGCAGAACCTATTTGACGCTCGCTAGCGTCAAAAGGTCGCGCTTTCGCTGAAGGGAGCCGCCGGTCGGGCCGGCCCATGTACGGGCTTCGCGTTTTTTCCGTTAGCCACAGCTTCCTTCGCTGTTTCCTGCGTTCTTTTTTCGTTTTCTTTTCTGTGGTTTTTTGCTTTCGTTTTTTTCAATGTTTGTCCGGTTTTCAGTGGTTTTGTTCTGATTTTTTTGGTTTGTTTTTCCTTTTGGCTTTTTCTTTGTCTTTTATTTTTATTTCTTCTTCTCTTTACTGTGTGTTATATAAAAAGTTCACCTCCTATTACGAAAATGTTCATCGTATATTAAAAAAATTGTTCACCATACATTATGAAAAGTTCACTATGCATTCCGAAAATGTTCATCGTGTATTACAAAAATGTTCATCGTACATTTCACAAAATGTTCACGACATATTAATAAAATGTTCAATGTATACTTAGAAAATGTTCAGCGTATATCACACAAATGTTCAATGCCTATATCACACAAATGTTCAATGCGTATTTAGAAAAGTTTCATTATATTTTTAAAATTGTTCATTGTATATTAAAAAGATGTTCAATGGTTGAACTTTTTTTATCCGTCGCTGCGCTTAGTTGTTAAACATCTCGCACCAAATTAATCACTAGTATTGGTGAGCTCAACTGGTAAAGAAGAAGTGCAGTCTGTCGTTGGTTGCGTGTTCAATTCCTCGTTTGAGCATCCTTTTTTGCTAATTTAGTTGCAGCCCGCAGTGATGCCACCGAATGGGCCGGCCCAATTCGATGCATGCCCTCCGCGAAAGCTCCTCCTGTTGACGCACGCGAGCGTCAGCTAGGAGCACTCCTTTCCAATGACGACGGCCTCGGGTTGGCCGGACAGTCCACCCGTCATGGGCCGTACTGCCGGGTTACCAGGCGCGTGAGTCGTCCGGGAAGATCAAACACCCCGGAGTGCTCCCAGGTGGCCCTCGGGCAAGCCACCAAGCAATGGACGGTTCAGCGGCGATGTTCTCCACCATCCTTTATAAGAGTATATTATAATTGTACTGTCGAGTTTAACTCACATGTGTGTATGTGGCAAAAATTTAGTTTACATTGATAAAGTCAAGCATTTCGAGAATTTTTGCCAAATTTGATTTGTAAGTTAGCAAAGGCGTTCCCCATGTGGCCCAAAGCAACAAATATTTTCATCCTGTAACGCGGCGTGGGTTGTCTGGACCAACGTTGCTGGTGCATCTAGAACCAGAGGCGTTGCTAGCTGGACGAATATTTCAACGCTGCTACTATATTTCAGCTTTGGTGAGTCTGTATATCTCGACACCGGCGCTATTTTGCGAAAATAGCAACGGCATCTATAATTTGGCCTCCATCACTCACATATTATTTCTATAAGGGTTTTCCTACTAGTGGTACTTAGAGATGTTATCGTCAAGTCTGCAGTTTATAACACAGAGAGTTAATGTATGCCCAGTTCGTTAGACCATGAGAGTATCGAGTCACTTCATATCAGACGATACACTGCCTTTCTGGGTTACTTTAATGTCATCTGTAACACGGTGATCATAATAAACATGTTTATCGAAAAGTGTGACAAGGGGCAAGATAGCTCAAGAGTCGGATTTGCTCCCCCGATGATGGAGAGATATTCTTAGAGCCTTCTCGGTGTGATGAGATCCATCATCGTCTGGCCAAACACATGTGACTAGCTCACAGGGATGCCAGAACATGACAACGAGAAGAAAGAATAAAACCGCTAATAAGAAGACCAGTATAGTGAACATGTGAATGACTCATGGGGATACTGATATCTCACCTCGGGTTTTGTAAAGTAATATCATGAAACAAAAAGAATAGCATATGGTAACCAAAGCTTCACTCGAATATCATACATGTAAAATAGGGGTCAATATGAATGTCCACGGTTCCGCTACTGATCATTGAACGAAAGGTGTATTCATTCATGTCTATATTTTACCAAACCTACAAAGTCACACATTTAAGGGAATTATGTGTTGGGAAACATAGTAGAAAACAAAAAATTCACCCTACAATCAAAAAGGAACAATATGAGGATGCATATAGGGTTTGGATCAACGATCCTTACTAACTCCGGAGTACATTGGAAGTAGACGAGTCGATGTAGATAGTACTTGGAGTCCCTCGGACTGTTGATGACAATCCCACGAGCCATCCTCGAATGATCCCTCGAATGGAAGACCAAAAACACGACCTCTCTACTTGGTTGCAAGCGTACGGTCTTCACGATCCGACAGCGCTTTACCGTCCAGAGCTAGCTAATCGCCGCCAGAGAATTAGAGAGAGGAGATTAGAACCACACTAGGCTTCTAATTATAAGGATTAGAGGAATTAGGTCTAGCTCTAATTAGTCAACTAGGACCAATTAAAAATAGAACTAGATGAATCAGAGGAGGCTCCAAAACTTGCTTCGTGATACTTTACAAAAACCGAGATGCATTGGTATCCTCCCGAGTCATACACATGCTCACTATACCATCATCTTTGTTACCGGTTTTATTCTTCTTTCTCGTTGATATGTTCTGGCATCCCCGTGATATAGTCACCAGTGTCTGGCCAGACAATGATGGATGCCATCACACTAAGAGGGCCCTAAGAATATCTCTCCATCATGGAAGGAGCAAATCCCACTCTCAAGATATCTAGTCCCTTGTCAAACTTTTCGATGAACCTGTAAGTTGTCGTTATGATCACCTAGTTAAAGATGACGTTTGAGCAACCCAAAAGTCCACCCTACGGTAGAAAGTGACTACGATAACCTCATGGTCTGAGGAACTAAAACACACACTACTAGAAAAACCGCTACTAATGGCGCACCTAATTTGGCCATTAATGGCGCATCACTGGTGCGCCATTACTAGCACGCCATTAGTAATTTTTACTAATGGCGCACCACTGGTGCACCATTAGTAGCTGGTATACTAATGACGCACCACTGGTGCGCCATTAGTATAGGCCACGGTGCGCCATTAGTATGCCTCCTAGGGGCCAGGTATACCCAGGTGCTTTAGCATACTAATGGCGCACGATAACGGGATGCGCCATTAGTAACCGCGGCATACTAATGGCGCACTGGCCAGTGATGCGCCATTTGTATGCTTTGTCATACTAATGGCGCATTGTCATGTGATGCGCCATTAGTATGAATATTAGGTTTTTTCTTATTTTTTATTTTCTGTTTTTTGCACAGGTTACAAAATGTATAATTTGACAAAATATAGACAGCACACATCAACAACAGATTCATCGAATACAATAGAAGATTAGTCTTTGAATACAATTCATCATATTAGTCTCCGAATACAATTCATCATATTAGTCTCCGAATTGAAAAGACCGAACAAAGATAGAACATTATATTACAAGTCTCGAGACCGCGAGTAGCGAGTTTGTCTTCACATTACAAGTCGATATCGATCATCTAAACTACCATCACATAGAAGAGAGCTGCGGTCATCACGATGAGCATCATCACGATGAAACTTCGTCTTCATCCGGTTCCTCAACGCTCCTCCCTCTCCAGCTAGATAGCGGGCGTATCTAGATTCGGCCTCGGCCCTAGTGGTGTACCCTTTGTAACTGTTACCGCTGAATCGGTGAACTGTCTCCGACACTCCTCCCGGTCATCGTAGACTCGGGAACCTTACCCTTGTACCACGACATACGTCGGCATCGCTATGCACTAGCCAAGCGAAGCGTTAGTACCAATTCACAAACAATACATAAGCAATATATAAGTATGCAATGAGCGATCGGAAGAAAAAGCAAGACATTAATAGCATCGATTACATCTAAGTTGAGCGACTCTCGAAACCAAAGAGACATACTACAAGTTCATTAAAGTTTAATTACAACATGAGCCAATCGATGTTTTAGAATTAGACACAGCATCACCGCTTTCGACTCGACTCAAGGGACGGGCGTGGATGAAGCCGCCGTCTATCATGGGAGTCATAAAATAACGGTCGTTGTCATCCTGCATTTGTAGCATTGTGTCGATGTCACTTTTGGACGGTTGATTGTTGAGGTAGAACTGCCCGAGTACGAAGGACATCTTGATGGATGATTTCCGCAAACTCCATTTGGATGCGAAAGAATTCTGTCGGAGGTCCGCGTCTGGATTGCCGACACGCTCTTTGCCCAATCTTTGAGTTTACTCGGTAGCGAAGTTGATGATGGTCCCGTCGATCGCCGCATGTGATGGATGGCGTAGTAGGCACCCTTCGACCGCTAGGCGGCTGCTTGACGCAGCGTCGTATTGTGGGAGAACAAGTGCTTGCCGTGCTACGAATAGGCTTGGTGAAGGTGCCTCCAGATTTGGCGTGGCAGGGAGAACATCATCAAGAACCTTCTTGACATTTGTGTAGTCTACGTTCGATGACGGTCCGGGTCGAAATCGTGGCCATGGAATATTTGGGGCTTAGGAGGATGGCGTGCAACATGTGTCACTGCAGAAAACACGGAATGTTAAAAGAAAAGCGATCGAAATGTAAGAATTCATATGTTACGGGCGGTTGAGGGAGGGCTTACTCGGGAAAGTAAGGCACGAGGAAGTTATCCTTATCTTGGTTTGCGAATGGCGCCTTGAGGTAAGAACTTCGCGACTTGCTGGTCTCGGCGCTGCCCAAGATCTTGGCACGCATGTAGAAGGGTCGACTATCACGATGTCCGGGGTCTTGTCGCGATTGATCCGCATCTCCATACTCGCGAAAATAGCGAGCGAAGGTGTAGTGCAGCGGATGAAGGTTCAACATAGCGTGGATGTCATCAAAAGCGCAGGACGATCGTCGCCCAATGGAGTTATCCACAAAGCCCTTGCCCTCTGGCACCTTGGTCGCGAAAACCGGGTATGCCACATCCTTCTCTCGAGGCGCGCTTCTCCAAAGAAAGAACAACATCATGCAGACTCCGCATAGCACCGATTGCAGCATTGAGCATATTTGTCGATAGCATCGCCCTACCGCCACATGCACCCTCCTCGAGATATCCTACGGTGAAGGTGGCCCGTCCCGAGCACGGATCGTACTCGGTGCGGCTGGCTCGCACCCTTCTTAGTCTTTCTTTTGCGTGCCTTCTTCTTCTCCTGTAATGGGACGAGTTACGCTCACAGACCGCCTTCTTGAGTGTGTTGGGGCTGATAATATTTACGCACCTCGCCTATCTCGAGGCTCGGTGAAGTCGGCAGGTGGGGCGTCTCCTAAGAGCTGAGCGCCGAGCGGCGCTGTTGCAACTTGGCTTCTCCAGCGGTACCATCTAGATCGCACACGTCTTTTGTTGGGTTTGGTTCTTGAGAAGGAGGCCCCATGAAGTCGCCATCGTACCCATGATCGGCAAAGTCTTGATCGGCGTTGCCAAATGTATCATCGTCGTCGTCGTCGTTACGATCCATGCCATATGCATGTTTGGATCGATGGCATAGGGATGTCGGCACCGTTCGGCGGTCTTGCCATAGGGCCTACTTGGCGCCGACACGATTGGCGGTGTTGTCTTTGGGGTGGTGTCCCCGCCCCAAAGCGAATCTGGCTCTTGACCAAAGAGGGCCGGCTCGAGGCGGCGAGGGTCATCACGTCATCATCGTCGGCCCGACGGGTCGAATCGGAGGTAACAAGTCGTCGCAGCTGGCAGCACCGAACCAGTTGAACCCTAAACAAGTTGGGTGGCATCTGGGTACCGTGGAACAAGGGTTGCCCGGTTGAACGATTTTTCCCTTGGCGACATCGACCAACTCGTTGTTCACGAAGTGGAGGAGAGTGCACGGAACATCGGCGGCGCCTGCGAAAACATGTAGGGCGTCGGGGATGCCCGATCAAAACAAGAGATGAAGTCCTCGGCCAAGAGAGGCAGTGAGTTACCGTGATGATGGCGTCGAGCTCGGCTAATGTCGAGGCACCGCCAACAGCGGCGTCAGATTAACGAGGGGCGCTTGCTGCGGAGGTGCCGGCGGCGTACACCGGTGCATTAAGCTCCGTGCGGCGTCGAAGACACCAATGCCGCCTCCGCGGGCACCAATAACCCGCCATCGCATTATGCGAGTTGCTGGCCGTGAAGCTAGGAATCGGGCGGCCTGTTGGCGCCCGCAATCCACGCACTCAACCCCGAGATCAAGGTAGGCACAATGGCGGTGATCGTCGCTCCGAGTCGTTGTTCCACTTGCTCTTGGACAATCTCCGGAATCCACGCCACCTGTGCCTTGAGTTCTTGAACCTCTCGCGCCTGGCTTTCCGAGCTGGTCTTTTTCTCCTTCCGCACACCAGCGGTATAGTATGACCCCCATTTTGTCGACAAGCCTTTGCCGGCCACACGACCAGCTGACGTCGGCTTACTGAGCTTATCCTTGTTCTTCATTACATTCAACGCCCTATTTAGAGTGGTGTCCCAAGGGTTGCTCTTAGTCGACCCCGCGCTACTGCTTTCAGTCGCCTGCGGAAGGAATGTGAACCATTTAGAAATTTGGCTTCATTAATTAGAATGCAACCATATGGAGCTAATTACGCGGGGGTGTATTCCTTACCAAAACAAGATCAAGCTGCCTGGTCTTCGGATCCGTGGTAAGTTTCCTTTGTTTTCGGGTCCTTCTTGTACCGGGCCCTGACAAAGTTCCTGGTCTGCTTGTCACCGTATTTATTGAAGAGGGGCGGTAGGTCTTGCTCGGCACGGTCCGCCTCCTCCTTGTCCCATATAGGCTCCTCCACTCTGTAACCGCCGGGACCGAGTGTGTGTTCCCCTATGTTCAGCTCCCGCATTTGTTTCCCCCACTCACTTGATTGGGAGTTTGCGGTGCTCGAGCAATTGATCTTGAAGTCGTTCTAGTCATCTTCGGTGATCGAAGGATTTTTCTCCTTGATCTTCTGATAACTCTCACCTTTCTCAATCATTCTCTTCACATTGCTTTTCCAAGTAGACAGGGCCTTGCTCATCTTCGTGAGGGCAGCATTGTTCACTTTATTCCCTTTGAGGCTTGTGTTTGCAAATTCAGCGGGGAACTTGTATCGTTCGTGCAGCTTCGTGAAGAGGAGGTTGCGCAAATTCCCTCGGTCAGGATGCCTCAGGTTCTCGGTGTTGATCGAGGCGGTGCTCGGACAATGCACCCGAGCTGAAGCGAGTACCCTTGACTATTCGTTCGGGCGCCGTTGGATTCCGTTGGAGTCCACTTGATAACTTCCTCCTTGAGGGTGAGGAGCACGATCGGGCGCGGTCCTTCCGTTGCCTCTTGGTTGGCTGCCATCTGCGTGCACCGCCATCATCGATGGTGGCATCCTCGGCGGTACCATCGGTGGTAGCATCGGTGTGGTCATCCTCGGCGGCACCATCGGTGGTCTCGGGATCGGTGGGAAAGCGGCGGCCTCATACAAGTGAGGTTGTTCCTCCATCTCTGGGACAGCTCCTGAATGCCTTGCCGCCCGAACCCCGGCCTCATCGTTGTGGGCCATGTTTCTCTCTAAATAGAAACAAAGTTTGGTCAAAAGTTGGTTATTGTCAAGGAACAAGATCATGGTCTCATCATTTAGGGTTTGTCGACACGAGGCATCCTAAAATCTAAGCTTTTATCATTGAGGGTTTTTGGCGCCGAGGCACCCTAAAAGCCTAAGCTTTCATCATTTTGGTTTTATCGACACGAGGCACCCTAAAAGCCATGCATTAGTCACAAATGCGCGGGGCACTTGATCCTACTTAATTAACTACTACGATACCCGGCCCATGCATTAGTCACAAGTACCCCATATGTCCTATTTTTAGCAAAGTCATGCTAAAATTCACGGAAAATTTCAGCATGACCTTTGCTGAAAATAGGACATATGGAGTACCAATTGCCAAAGCGGAAGTTAATCGACATTCCGGAAACTCAAGGGCCTCTCGGGTACTGCAAAATCATTATCCCGGTGGACATGGATGCAATGTCACATGTCACATGGATCCCACACCCACAGGAGCTGGTGAAGCTTCATGTGTATTTCACGAAAACCAGCCTGACTAAAGAGCTTTATGTAGAAAACAAATCACTCCACCAGCTCACACAGGATCATCCCTCTAAGCAATTACTCAAAATTGATCAAAGTTTATGCATTAGAGAATATCATCTTGGTACGAACAAAGTAAGAATTTGCTAAATGGGCACTAGCAGCAAAATAAATAAAGGCATACAAGAGAGACATATCCACAAAGACTATAAATTAAAGTTCAGGGTTATGAAGCATATTGAGTCTATCTGAATGCTCGGTTGCTTATTCAGAGTAAAACAAAGTACCAATAAGAAATACTTTCTAAGAAATGCTAATTAGAAGACTCGCACGATGTGAGAGCTGCGCTACACTAAAAAGTGTCGATTTCTTCAGAAATTTCAGTCTTCAGAGTTTCAGCTCCTAACAGGCACCAGTTCACAAGCTGTCTCTCTCCACCTCTGAAATCACTCTGCAGTTTGTGCCTTCTCTTCAATCAGGTGTATATGTTGACCCTTGACTGCCACAAAACACTAGTACACCATACTCCCCACTTCTGCTCTGCTCTTCTCTGAATTTCACTCCTAACAGCTGCTACGACCGTATCTGAAAGAATGAATCGTGCCTAAACACCTATGCATAAATAGCATACAAGATTTGGTAACCTTTCATCATGTCTGACATAATCTCAATTGTTTTCCCAACCAAAAAAAACAATAGTTGCAACAACATATCAAGATTTTTCACTTTCCATGCAGAGTAGAATTCGCAACTGGCAGCACCTTAATTCCAGTATAGTTTGAAACATTGGGTAGTACTACTACAGGATTTCAAGCTGCAGATGAGCATGAACTGATGCTGGATGCTATAAACTTCAATTTACAAACAGTGGCTGAAATTAACAAACAGTGGCTGAAATTTACCTACACTTGGCCAAACAGGCGGATGTCATTTGGGCGGGCGGCGCTGGTGTCGGGCGGCACTGGTGTCGGGCGGTGTCGAGGCGGCGGGCGGCGGTGGTGTCGGGCGGCGCTGGCGACGGTGGTGTGGCGGGCGGCGCTGGTGTCGAAGCGGCGTCGAGGGCGGCGGCGGTGGTGTCGGCGGCGGCAGCGGCGTGGTGTGGGCGGGCGGCGCTGGTGTCGGGCGCGTCGGCGGCGGGCGACAGTGGTGTCGGCGGCGGCTGGCGGCAGTGGTGTGGGCGGGCAGCGCTGGTGTCGGCGCCGTCGAGGCGATGGCGGCGGCGTCGGGAGAGAGAGGGAAGGGATCGCGAGGCGGGCGAGGAGAGAGGGGATCGGTACGAGTAGGGGCGACACAATACTAATGTCGCACCACCCCTCGGTGTGCCATAAGTACATACATGCTAATGGCGCACCTCACCCTGGTGCGCCATTAGTTTTTTTATTTCGCTTTCGAGCCAACAGGGGTTATCTACCACGACCTGATACATGTCAAGTCTTCTCTACTAGCTCGACTGGTCAGCAGCTAGTTCTCACACCAGGAGGTCCTGGGTTTGATTCCCAGGCTCCACAATTTTTTTATGCATTTAAAATGCTGTTTGATACTTATTTGTGTTTAAATATGTTCAAACTTGTTTAAATAATAACAGTAATATTTTTTTATAAGATAGTAATAATTTTTTAAAAATATCATCAAACAGTAATGCCGTGGAGCGGGGAGGTGCTTGAAGTGCGGGGGTCGTGTGCGCAGTTGAGTAGGGAGGGTGCGGGGGTCGGCGTGGTTGAGTAGGGGATCGAGAGGTGCGGTCGATTCGTGGCGGTTGAGTAGGGAATCGAGAGGTGCGGGCGGTCGGCGGCAGCGGTTGAGTAGGGAGGGTGCGGGGGTGGGGCGGTTGAGTAGGGGAATCGAGAGGGTGCAGGCGGTCGGCGGCGGCGGTCGGTGGACCGGATCTCGCGATGTGGGATAGCGATCGATATGGAGGGGGATCGAGATTGAGTGTCCATGAAATTAAAAAATATTCATGATAGTTCAAAAAGTGCCCATGAAATACAATCGAGAAATGAAGTCTACGATTTAAATACAATCGATCTTAGCTAGCTATCTGTTCACAATCTTCTTGCCCTTCTTTTTCGCAAATGGAGTTCTTCTATGGAACGGACGTCCTTTAGGTAGGGTGGTCCTGCTTCTTCTTGTGGTGTATGCTGCTACTTCATCATCGTTGTCATGTTCGATCCTCGAGTCGCCGTACTTGTCGAAGTCTTGCTCATTGGCTACTCCATCCATTCCGATGATCTTCCTTTTGCCTCTCCTCCGACAACACGGTTGGGCTTTGGCGGGTCGGTAATGAAGAAGCATTGGTCCACTTGGGAAGCCAGTACCCATGGCTCATTTTTAGCGGTGACATTTGCGCCCATGATCTTGGATTAACCGGGTATAACCATGGTGGTGAAATACGGTCTTCTTTTATAGCGTTCTTGGCCCATCGACACGGAACATCGGGACCTTCTCTCGGCGTAGCTCAGCTCCTAGATCTCCTCGATCCTTCCGTAGTATCTGTCCTTGTCGTTACGGTGTAGGATTCCATCGTTACCCGGAGTTACGATAACCATCGCTCTTCATGTCCTTGGCCTCGGTGTAGAATGTGTAGCCGTTGATATCGTGCGCCTCATAGGTCATCGAGGTTGTGCTCGGCGCCTGTGACAAAGGCGAATATGAGTTGTTCTTCATGGAAGAATCCTCATGTAAAGATGCAACGAAGCTTACGCTTAAACCAACGTGTGAAACATGAGTTGTGCTCTTTGAGTATATCTCCGTCCATCCTCTGTTGGCCTCGGTCATTGTATGTCTTCTTAATAAAGGTTTTGTGCTCTGCCACCCAAGGATAGACCACGTCTATGTGTTGTAGCGCGACTAGGTTTGCTCTTTCAAAGTCGGCGAGTCGACCCTCGAAGTCGACATGCATTTTGCGGCGACCCTCACGGTGACCCCATCCAGCGAGCCTGCCGAGGTGCCTGTTGACGGGCAGACCAACGGGGTTCTCGATGCCTAGATAATTCGTGCAGTAGGAGATGCACTCTTCGGTCAGAAAGTGTCGTGCGCTTCCGCGGGGCACGAGCACCTATGGGGAAAGGGGCCCCTTCTGGTCCGGCAAGGGAGCGGAGGGCGCACGCAGAGCAGATCGAGGTCGGCGCTGCAGAAGCAGGCAATTTTACCCAGCCGGAGCTCTCGGAGATAAAACTCCTCTGCTGCTTTGTGTTTGTATTTGTTCTTGCTCGAGGCGCGGCGTGTGGTGGTGTTGGATGTGTCGAATGAACGAACCCCTTCTCGTGCGCATGGGCCTCCCTTTATAGTCGAAGGGGAACCAGCGGTGGCAGCGTGGGAAGAGGGGGTAAAAGAGTAAAAGCGCAGGTTGGTACAGCGGTGTCCAATAGTGTCCCCTACCTAACTCTGACGGCGGGGGACAAGGGCATTTAATGCCCGTCTGGTCGCCCCAACAGTGTGAGGAAACGACCGTTAGGGGCGCCACCGATCGCCACGATGGCCTCCTTGTCAGCTCCGCTTGCCACCTCGCTCCGTATGGCTGCACAGCGCCTCGCCACGTGCTCCTGGGATAGCCCTGGGGCGACACGTCGTTGGATGCGCTGGAGCCTGAGTGCATGGTGGCAGCCTTGCCGTGGCAAGCGCCTTGCCGTGGCCCTTCTCTTGCCGCGCCGGCAAGCTTGCCGGTCGCTGAGCCTTGCCGGGACGAACGGGGCATCGCGGCAAGTCTTCTAGAAGCGCCTTAGTTGTCCTTCCCGGCAAGCTTCTCTTGCCGGGGTCTTTGTCCTTCCCGGCAAGCTCCACTTGCCGGGGCCTTGCCTTCTAAGTTGACACTTTGTTCTTGAATGGCATTAAGTGTGAATGACGGAGGGTCTTGGCGGACGCCCGGCAAGCCTCGCCACGAGTCTTTGCAACTGCCGTGCACAAGTTCGGGTACTAAGGTGCCCCTACTTTAGTACACCGCAGGATCCCGAACTGGGCCATACAGGTGCCGGCGCTGTTGGGCGAGCCCAAAAGCAGTGTCTGAACGCGCGGCACTGGTCTCATAAAACCCACTCCGTATCCACCGCGCCCTCCCGTAACGGCACGCGTCAACCGCGGCGCCGTGGGAGGCGTGGGTGGCGTGCGCAATTTTTGAGGCGCCCACCCCCGCGATAACGGGGCGGGGCGCAGTTATCTCACCTGTCGCCTCGGCTCTGCATCTCCGCCACGCGGCTCCCATGCGCATGGGGTCGTGGGCGGTGGAGGTGGGAACCGAGCCGTCACGGGCGGAGGCAGCGGGTCGGCTCCGATTCCCTGCCCTTCTCGCGCTCTGATTCGTCGAGCGGGGTGGCCGAGCCCCCACCTCGCTCCTTTAAGAAGGGCGAGAGGGGAGCGCAGAAACCCGCACTTCCTCATCTTCTCCTTTCTTCAACTTCTGTTCCCCTTCCTCCCATCCACCATGGAGGAAGGGAACCCTGGCCCTTCATCGGTGGCAGCGAGTGTCGCTGCCAGGCAGCGCATCCCTCCCTATCCCGCACCGTGGTGGCAGAACCAGCCCCAAGGGGAGAGGGAGAAGCGCGATCGTGGCGAGGTCGAGGGCAAGGTCGGGCTTGGGAAGAGGCGGCGGGGTGGCGCGTCGGCTTTGCCTCCGCCGCGGTTCCTCTCCTCCGGCGGTCCACACGGGATGACCCTTGGGAGTTCTTCGTCAAGCTGCGCCGGGCACCCGCCGTCGTCTCGGCTTCGGCTCCGTTCTGGCGCGATGGGCGGACCCGCCGAGCGCTGAGTTTCGCGCATGAGGGCTGCGGGATCAGCGGCACGCGAGTCGGCGTCGTATCCCCAGCCCGGCGATGTATCTTGATCGAGGTGGAAGGCGTTCGCCGCATCCATAGCAGCGCGGGGTTTACCCTCCATTTCAAGTTAATGGATGGCGACCTTCTCTCCGTCAAGGTCTTGGAGACTGCGGCACCGGGCGAGATGCTGCGTGGACAGCTCGCCGATAGCGAAGACTCCTCCTCGGCGAGTAGCGAGGAGGAGGCAGCGACGGCGACGAGGACGGCGGGTCCGACTAGGTGTCGGCGTCGCCTCGCGCGCCACCGCAACAACAATCATCCGGGTTGCGGCCTTGAACTCCAGGTTCGTTTCCTTAGGCGGTTGGCGTAGGGAGGCTGCGGAAGAGGAAGAGGGTTGGCGGCAAGGCCGTCAAGTCGAATCTGGCGTGGTGCCCTCGACAGCGTCTTGACGTCCTGCCGCCCGTCTTGAGCTCTGCCTCCGGCGCCTCCGTCTCCGCCAAGCTCTGGCGGCCCCGGGATGTTCTCTTGGTGTCTTCGCACCCGTAGTTCACCTAAGCGCTCCTTTTGCCCTTCTCGCCTCCTTGACCTACCTCACGAGAAGGGGACAAGAAAAGGGTTCTGAGCAACTTATCTTTTCACTTTGTAAGCCTTGGGCCTTAGTTGCATCTAAAACTTGTAATCCTCTCTTTCATGTTTTCATCCTGTATGGACTGTACCCCCAAATGGGATGTTTTTAATGAAAAGAGGAAGCTTGCTCGTTACATCCTTTACTTGTTTACGTGCCTTATGCGTTTTACCCTCGCTTTGAGGAACTTGCGGTAGCGAACACGCTTGCTGAGTGCGGAACATCAGCAGCCCGCTGGCGGTGCCGCCTCCGGCAAGAAACCTTGTCGGGGCTAATTGCAGCTCACTTGTATTGTTGAGCGGGCTCGAAAACAAATCAAGGGCGCAACTTAGCCCCGAGTCGATTCCTCTGCGCACAGGTTTTTCACACAAGGCACAGTCGTTCAAGGAATATAACTTCGCGCTCCTCAGTCCATAAAAGGATGCATGATGAGGGATGAAAAACTTATCTATTATTGCAGCCCCCGGCAACTCGGGCTTGTCGGGGGTGAGTCTTGGTACTTGCAGCCCCCAGCGATGTTGGCTTGCCGGGGCCCAGGTGCCAGCGCACCTTTCTTCGCTTTCCTTGTTGTTGCCGCTGCTAGATGTGTCATAGGAACAATCTTTTAGAGAGTGGCAAGTTATTTACTGTAATATAACTTAATTCTGAGTAGAGCTTGCTATGTTATGCCCTTTACTTGATTGATTGCCTTGTATGTTTCTACCCTCGCTTTGAGGAACTTGCGGCGCGAACACGCTTGCTTGAGTCTGGAACATCGGCAGCCAGTGGCGGTGCTGCCTCCGGCAAGAAACCTCGTCGGGCCAGTTGCAGCTCACTTGTATTGTTGAGCGGACTCGAAAACAAATCAAGGGCGCAACTTGGTCACGAGTTGATTCCTCCGCGCACAGGTTTTTCATACAAGGCACGGTCGTTCAAGGAACATAACCTTAAAGATTTGAAACTGATTGTGCTCTACGGCAATGATTGCCATGTTATATCCTTTATTCTGCCGCTTCCCTTGTATGTCTCTACCCCACGCTTTTAGGGAACTTGCCGGCACAAGCACACTCGCTGAGTGCGGAACATCAGCAGCCTGCTGGCGGTGCTGCCTCCGGCAAGAAATCTCGTCGGGCTAGTTGCAGCGCACTTGTATTGTTGAGCGGACTCGAAAACAAATCAAGGGCGCAACTTAGCCGCGAGTCGATTCCTCCGCGCACAGGTTTTTCATACAAAGCGCGGCAGTTCAAGGAATATAACATAAGAATTTAAAACTGGGTGGGCTCTGTGCTCATGCTTGGATAACTTAGCTTTCCTGTCGTTTGTGTCCCGGCAAGGCTTCGCTTCTCTGAACGACGCCAACTGCTATGTTATATCTTTTACTTGATCTTATTCCTTGTATGCTTTTACCCTATGCTTTGAGGAACTTCGCGGTATAAGCACACTTGCTGAGTCTGCGAACATCAACAACCATTGGCGATCTGCCTCGGCAAAAACCTTGTCGGGGCTAGTTGCAGCTCACTTTCGTTTGTTGAGCGGACTCGAAACAAAGTAAGGGCGCAACTTAGCCACGAGTCGATTCCTCTGCGCACAGGTTTTTCATACAAGGCACGGTCGTTCAAGGAACATAACCTAGAAACATAAGAACGACTGCGCTTCTACCTCGATGGTGCGTCCTCGACGGCAGCGCAGCACCCCGAGGAGGCGCGCTTGCCGGAGTAAGCATCAGAGCTACGCTTGCCGGACATGATCTCTTGTGAAGTTGTCTTTGCCTTCTTGCACTTGCCGGTGGAGCTCGATGGTGCGTCCTCGACGGTAGCGCAGCACTCCGGAGAGGTGCGCTTGCCGGAGTGGGCATCAGAGCTGCACTTGCCGGACTTGGCCTTCTTTTTCCCGCTGGGAGCTTCAGCGGCAAGTGGTTTGCGCTCCGCTGCGGCTGCTACTTCCCGGTAGATCTTGTCGGTGCAGATAAGTGCGTCCTTCTTGTCGCCTTGGACAGAAATGACACTTATCGGACCAGGCATCTTGAGCACATTGTAGGTGTAGTGAGAGGCTGCCATGAACTTGGCAAGCGCTGGTCGGCCGAGTATCCCATTGTAGGGCAATGGGAAATCAGCGACATGAAACGTGACCCTCTCTGTCCTGAAATTCAGCTCGCTGCCAAACGTCACTAGTAGTGTGATCTTCCCCTTCGGCTTGCTCCTTCCTGGATTTATTCCTTGAAAGGTACCAGTCTCTTCGAGCTCGCTGTCGGGGATCTAGAGTTTCTTGAGCACTACTGAAGAGATCAGATTCAGGCCGGCCCCGCCATCAACCAACATCTTCGTGACCTTGAGGTTGCGGATTGTTGGCGAGACCAACATTGGCAAGCACTCGACCGCGATGATGCAATCGGGTGATCCTCAACGCCGAAGATGATGGGCGTCTTGGACCACTTGAGGGCTTCGCGATTCAGCGGACGGTTACCTCACGCTCACCTCTCGCGCCTTTGCTTGAGTTGGCGGTGCGAGGTGTCTGAGAGAGGCACCGCCGTCGATGCCTAACACCTCCGTTGCCTTCTGAAACTCTTGGTCATCAGTCTCATCCTCATCCATCTCATCATCCTCATCTTCTTCTTCGTCCTTGTCGCGGCCCCGGGGAGGTCTGTCACCTTGCCGCTGCTTGGGTTTGCCGTGGCGCCCTCCCCGGGTGGGAAGCTTCTTGCCGGATCCCCCGCCACCTTTCTGGGCCTTCTCCTTGTCGCGGCACTCGTACTCAGCTTTCTGCAGCTCCGCCATCTGCTCAACTTTCTTGCAGGCTTGGAGGTCATGGCCCTTGGTGCGATGGATCTTGCAATATTGCTTGCGGAGCCATCACCTTGTCGGCGCCACCACAGCCTCGCCCGGACTCACTAGCTTTGGCCTTGTCGGAGCCGCCTCCGTCACGGAATGCTCGACAACTAGCACATCCTTAGCCTTTCTTTTTTCTGTTGTTCCGCCTCCGGTTCTTCCTTGCGGGCGGCACCCTCTTGTCGAGATCATACGCTCCCGCAATCTCTTGAGGATTTTCCTCCCTCCTCAGCCCGTGCACACTTGTCGGCGAGGCGTACAGCTCGTGACATCTCTAATCTTGCACATCGCCATCTCCTCCCTCATCCTCTGATTCGCATGTTACGATGGAGCAGCGATAAGCTATGGCGAGGTGGGCGTCGAGGATGTTGCGCGCACTAGCTAAATCTCTGTATGTACTTGCGCAGGGTTCTCCTCATACGGGCGAGCAAGTGAAGGTCGCTCTCCGGCCATGAGGCTTGTGGCACGCTGTGAAGGTGCCGACAAACTGATGGCACAGTCCGCCCACGAAGAAATGGAGTTCTCCGGCAAGTGCATGAGCCAAGATCGGCGTTAGGCTTGAGCACCGGCGAAGTAGTTGGCGAGGATCTTCTCGTCGCGCCCTCCGGCAGCCTGCACCGCGATGGTGTAGATCTTTGAGGAACTCCGACGGATGTATCCTGCCATCATACTTCTCGACACGTCGGGCTTGAAGTTCTTGGTCTTGGGCCCTTTGGACTTGCCGCAGCTCACGGGTGAGCAGCAGGGCAACTGCCGCATCTGACAAGTCACACAGTTCCCCAGGCGCATGCATATCGACGATGGGCCCGTAGCGCTGGTCAGATTGATGTCGCGCTTCCCTTCTGCGCTCGATGCGAGTGCGAGCATCTTCGTGTCGTCGTTCTTGGAGAACGTGGCGTTGATCGCGGCGGGTTCGCGGGTCCGACGACGCGGTGGAGTCGGCGTCAAGGTTGGCCCGACGAGCGGCGACCTCGGCCTTTAGGCGGGAGTGCATGGTAGTGGCACCCCCAGCGGTCTTGTCGGCGTCGGCTTGCGCGGGCGCCTTGCCGGGGCTTCGATGCGCTCGGTTGCCGGGGCTTGTCGCCGTTGGCGAAGCCGATGAGGCTATAAATGGTCATCCTCGATCGTCAACCTTGTGTGGCGCCGAGGGTAATCTAAGCAGGTGGGCTCGGGCGGCGCTTCCTCTGCGATCTTGGGTGGTGGTGGCGACAAGCGGCGCGAGGAGGGATGTCTCGGACTCCCAAGCTGGATTGGAAGGAGCAACACCCGTCCGGGCGACCGTACCTCACTCGCGCCCGGCGTATGTGGGCGTGCATGCTGGTCTCGAGCGTCCGTGACCCACCAACAGCCTTGCTCCAGCGAGCACGGTGCTAGGAAACACCGGGGCGTTGTCGACCTTGCACCTCACAGGAAGGGCGTGGTGTCTGCACGATGCGCCCGGCGCTTGCGGGGCCTTGTTTTGGACACTGGTGATGATGTGAGTCCCACCGTCGGCGCCCGCTCCTCCGCGGCGTCCACTCCACCGCCCGTTTGCTCCTGCGGCGGTGGTAGAATCGATGTGAGCGGGCGGCCACCTCCGAAGGCTTCTTCTTTGGTGGCATGTTGATGAAAGCGTTGATGTGGCGCGAGAGACGGATCGGATGCTCACGACCTCGGCGCCTCCCTACAGCGCGCCAAAGATGTCGTCGCTTCAGCGAGCACGAGCACCTATGGGGCAGGGGCCCTTCTGGTCGGCAAGGGGCGGAGGGCGCCTGCAGAGCGATCGAGGTCGGCCAGCAGAAGCGGGCGATTTTACCCAGCCGGAGCTCTCGGAGAGATAAAACTCCTCTGCTGCTTTGTGTTTGTATTTGTTCTTGCTCGAGGCCTTGGCGTGTGGTGGTGTTGGATGTGTGAATGAACCAAACCCCTTCTCGTGCACATGGGCCTCCCTTTTATAGTCTGAAGGGGGCACCAACAGGTGGCAGCGTAGGAAGAGGGGGTAAAAGAGTAAAAACGCAGGTTGGTACAACAGTGTCCCCTACCTAACTCTGATGGCGGGGGACAAGGGCATTTAATGCCCGTCTGGTCGCTAACAATGTGAGAAGCGACCGTTAGGGGTGCCACCGATCGCCACTATGGCCTCCTTGTCGGCTCCGCTTGCCACCTCGCTCCGTATGGCTGCCTGGCGCCTGCGCCACGTGCTCTGGGATAGCCACAGGGCGACACGTGGTTGGATCTTGTTGGAGCACGAGTGCATGGTGGCAGCCTTGCCGTGGCAAGTGCCTTGCATGACCCTTCTCTTGCCACGCCCGGCAAGCTTGCGGTCGCCGAGCCTTCTTAGGGGCTTGCAGGCGTCGCGGCAAGTCTTCTGGAAGCGCCTTAGTTGTCCTTCCTGGCAAGCTTCTCTTTCCGGGGTCTCTGTCCTTCCCGGCAAGCTCCACTTGCCGGGGCCTTGCCTTCTTAGTTGACACTTTGTTCTTGAATGGCATTAAGTGTGAATGACGGAGGGTCTTGGCGGACGCCCGGCAAGCCTCGCCACGAGGTGCTGCAACTGCCCGTGCACAAGTTCGGGGTACTAAGGTGCCCCTACTTTAGTACACCGACAGAAAGCCCCTGGCTATGCTTCCTTCTCGACGTGACATGTTGCGAACGTATCCTTTGATGACACCATTCATCCTTTGAGCGGCATCATCTTTGTGCGAGGAGCGTCGGCCGAGTTGGATGATATCCTCCACTATATGGACCAGCGGATGCACCATAGCGTCGAAGAATGCGGGCGGGAAGTACATCTCAAGCTCGCATAGTATCACCACGATCTCTTCCTGTAGCCTACGAGTTGCCTCCGCCAATCGACTTCCGAGAGATGGCGTCGAAGAAGTTGCATAGGCCAAATAGCGTTTCACGGACGTGCGCGTCCATGATCCCACAGTTGGGCCGGAAGTATCTGCGTCATCGGCCGCGTGATGGTCGTGAGACTTCATCTGCTGAACTTCGCTTCATTGGGTCTAGGTATCTGCTTATCTTCCCAGCGTAACCGTAAGGAAGTTTTACTCCTAGGAGGCAGGTGAAAAACTTCTCGATCTCCTCCTGACTTAGAGTGAAGCACGCGGGAGGGTAGTCATTGTAGGGGAACGTAGTAATTTCAAAAAATTTCCTACGCACAAGCAAGATCATGGTGACGTATAGCGAGAGAGGAGAGTGTTGTCTACATACCCTTGTAGACCGTGGCGGAGCGTTAGCACAATCACGGTTGATGTAGTCGTGCGTCTTCACGGCCCGACCGATCAAGCACCGAAACTACGGCACCTCCGAGTTCTAGCACACGTTCAGCTCGATGGCGTCCCTCGGACTCGATCCAGCCGAGTGTCGAGGAGAGTTCCGTCGGCCTGACGGCGGCGTGGTGGCGATCTTGATGTTCTACCATCGCGGGGCCTTGCCTAAGCAATCGCTACGATATTATCGAGGTGGAATATGGTGGAGGGGCACCGCACGGCTAAGAGATCAAAGGGATCAATTGTTGTGTCTTTGGTGCTAGCCCTGCCCTCTATTTATATGTTGAGCCGGGGTGAAACTTGGAGCAAAAGCCTCCTCAAAGTCGGTTTTGCCCGAAAGGCAAGAGTCCCTCGGACTCGGGACCAAACGCCACAATCCTTGGCATCGGCCCAGACGCCATGGGCCTCGGCGTCGGCCCGGGGCGAACGCCGAGGTCTCGGTGTTTGGCCCCAGCCTCCATAAAACTCCTTTTGCACCGACCTAAAGCCTCATGGGCTTGACCCCATAGCCTAACCATATCATCCAATATATGAATCTTTACATCTCGACCATTTGAGACTCCTCGTCATGTTCCCGATCTCATCAGGACTCGAACTCCTTGGTACATCAAAACATGTGAACTCATAATATAAGCATCGCCGAAACCTTAAGCGTGCGGACCCTACAGGTTCGAGAACAATGTAGACATGACCAAAACACGTTTCCAGTCAATAACCAATAGCGAGACCTGGATGCCCATATTGGCTCCCACATATTCTACGAAGATCTTTATCGGTCAAAACCGCATCACAACATACATTTTTCCCTTTGTCATCGGTATGTTACTTGCCCGTGATTCGATCGTCGGTATCCAATACCTAGTTCAATCTCGTTACCGGCAAGTCTCTTTACTCGTTACGTAATGCATCATCCCGCAACTAACTCATTAGTCACATTGCTTGCAAGGCTTATAGTGATGTGCATTACCGAGAGGGCCCAGAGATACCTCTCCGACAATCGGAGTGACAAAACCTAATCTCGTAATATGCCAACCCGACATGTACCTTTGGAGACACCTGTGGTACTCCTTTATAATCACCCAGTCACATTGTGACGTTTGGTAGCACCCAAAGTGTTCCTCCGGTAAACGGGAGTTGCATAATCTCATAGTTACAGGAACATGTATAAGTCATGAAGAAAGCAATAGCAATAAACAAACGATCAAGTGCTAGGCTAACGGAATGGATCATGTCAATCACATCATTCTCCTAATGATGTGATCCCATTGATCAAATGACAACACATGTCTATGGTTAGGAAACATAACCATCTTTGATCAACAAGCTAGTCAAGTAGAGGCATACTAGTGACACTATGTTTATCTATGTATTCACACATGTATTATGTTTCCGGTTAATACAATTCTAGCATGAATAATAAACATTTATCATGAAATAAGGAAATAAATAATAACTTTATTATTGCCTCTAGGGCATATTTCCTTCAGTCTCCCACTTGTACTAGAGTCAATAATCTAGTTCACATCGCCATGTGATTTAACATCAATATTCATATCTATATATGATTAACACCCATAGTTCACATCGTCATGTGACCAACACCCAAAGGGTTTACTAGAGTCAATAATCTAGTTCACATCGCTATGTGATTAACACCCAAAGAGTACTAAGGTGTGATCATGTTTTGCTCGTGAGAGAAGTTTAGTCAGCGGATCTGTCACATTGAGCCGTATGTATTTTGCAAATATTCTATGTCACAATGCTCTGCACGGAGCTACTCTAGCTAATTGCTCCCACTTTCAATATGTATCCAGTTGAGACTCGAGTCATCTGGATTGGTGTAAAGTTTGCACTTGATGTAACTTTTACAACAAACTCTTTATCACCTCCATAATCGAGAAACATCTCCTTAGTCCTCACTAAGGATATTCTTGACCAATGTCCAGTGATCTACTCCTAGATCACTATTGTACTCCCTTGCCAAATTTAGAGCTAGGTATACAATAGATCTGGTACATACCATATCATACTTTATAGAACCTATGACTGAGGCCTAGGGAATGACTTTCAGTCTCTTTTCTATTTTCTGCCGTGGTCATGATTTGAGTCTTCACTCAATTTCACACCTTTGCAACACAGGCAAGAACTCTTTCTTTGACTGTTCCATTTTGAACTATTTCAAAATCTTGACAAGGTATGTACTTATTGAAAAACTTATCAAGCGTCTTAATCCATCTCAATAGATTTTGATGCTCAATATGTAAGTAGCTCAATAGATTTTGATGCTCAATATGTAAGTAGCTTTACTGAGGCCTTTCTTTTAAAGAACTCCTTTCAAATATTCCTTTATGCTTTGCAGAATAATTCTACATTATTTCCGATCAACAATATGTCATTCACATATACTTATCAGAAATGTTGTAGTGCTCCCACTCACTTTCTTGTAAATACTGAGGCTTCACCGTAAGTGCATGTATAAAACTATATGCTTTGATCAACTCATCAAAGCGTATATTCTAACTCGAGATGCTTGCACCAGTCCATAGATGGATCATTTGGAGCTTGCACTTTTGTTAACACCTTTAGGATCGACAAAACCTTTACGGTTGCATCATATACAACACTTCTTTAATAATTCCATTAAGGAATGTAGTTTTGTTTATCCATTTGCCAGATTACATGAAATGTGGCAATTGTTAACATGATTCGGACAGACTTAAGCATAGATACGAGTGAGAAACTCTCATCGTAGTCAACACCTTCAACTTGTCGAAAACCTTTTTCGACAATTCTAGCTTTGTAGATAGTAACACTACTATCAGGGTTTGTCTTCCTCTTGAAGATCCATTCAATCTCAATTGCTTGCCGATCATCGGGCAAGTCAACCAAAGTCCATACTTTGTTCTCATATATGGATCCCATCTCAGACTTCATGGTCTCAAACCATTTCGCGGAATCTAGGCTCACCATCGCTTCTTCATAGTTCGTAGGTTCATCATGATCTAGTAACATGACTTCCAGTACATGATTACCGTACCACTCTGGTGCGGATCATGCTCTGGTTGATCTACGAAGTTCTGTATTAACTTGATCTGAAGTTACATGATCATCATCATTAGCTTCCTCACTAATTGGTGTAGGATTCACAGGAACTATTTTCTGTGATGAACTACTTTCCAATTCGGGAGTAGGTACAGTTACCTCATCAAGTTCTACTTTCCTCCCACTCACTTCTTTCGAGAGAAACTCCTTCTCTAGAAAGGATCCATTCTTAGCAATGATTTTGCCTTCGGATCTGTGATAGAAGGTGTACCCAACAGTCTCCTTTGGGTATCCTATGAAGACGCATTTCTCCGATTTGGGTTCGAGCTTATCAGGATGAAACTTTTTCACATAAGCATCGAAACTCCAAACTTTAAGAAACGACAGCTTAGGTTTAATGCTAAACCATAGTTCATACGGTGTCGTCTCAACGGATTTAGATGTTGCCCTATTTAATGTGAATGCAGTTGTCTCTAATGCATAACCCCAAAACGATAGTGGTAGATCGGTAAGAGACATCATAGATCGCACCGTATCCAATAAAGTGCAGTTACGACGTTCGGACACACCATAATGTTGTGGTGTTCTGGGTGGCATGAGCTGTGAAACTATTCCACATTGTTTTAATTGAAGACCAAACTCGTAACTCAAAAATTCGTCTCTGCGAATAGATCACAGAAACTTTTATTTTCTTGTTACGATGATTTTTCCACTTCACTCTGAAATTCTTTGAACCTTTCAACTATTTAAGACTTATGTTTCATCAAGTAGATATACCCATATCTGCTCAAATCATTTTGTGAAGGTCAGAAAATAACGATACTTGCCACAAGCATCAACACTAATTGGATCGTATACATCGGTATGTATTATTTCCAATAAGTCAGTAGCTTGTTCCATTGTTCCGAAGAACGGAGTTTTAGTCATCTTGCCCAAAAGGCACGGTTCGCAAGCATCAAATGATTCATAACCAAGTGATTCCGAAAATCCATCTTTATGGAGTTTCTTCATGCGCTTTTACACCGATATGACCCAAATGGCAGTGCCACAAATAAGTTGCACTATCATTATTAACTTTGCATCTTTTGGCATCAATATTATGAATATGTGTATCACTATGATCGGGATCCAACAAACTATGTTCATTGGGTGTATGACCATCGAAGGTCTTATTCATGTAAACAGAATAACAATTTATTCTCTTACTTTAAATGAATAACCGTATTGCAATAAACATGATCAAATCATATTCATGCTCAACTTTAACACTAATCCCAAAAGTATAGGGAGTGTGCAATGATGATCATATCAATCTTGGAACTACTTCCAACACTCATCGTCACTTCCCCTTCAACTAGTCTCTGTTTATTCTGTAACTCCTGTTTTGAGTTACTAATCTTAGCAATCGAACAAGTATCAAATACTCAGGGGCTACTATAAACACTAATAAGGCACACATCAATAATCTGTATATCAAATATACCCTTGTTCACTTTGCCGTCCTTCTTATCCACCAAATATTAAGGGCATTTCCGTTTCCAGTGACCATTTCCTTTGCAGTGTAAACACTCAGTTTCAGGCTTTGGTCCAGCTTTGGTCTTCTTCATGGGAGTGACAACTTGTTTGCCATTCTACTTGAAGTTTCCCTTTCTTTCCCTTTGCCCTTTTCTTGAAACTAGTGATCTTGTTAATCATCAACACTTGATTCTCTTTCTTGATTTCTACCTTCGTCGATTTCAACATCACAAAGAGCTCGGGAATCGTTTTCGTCATCCCTTGCATACTATAGTTCATCACGAAGTTCTAGTAACTTAGTAATGGTGACTAGAGAATTCTGTCAATCACTATCTTATCTGGAAGATTAACTCCCACTTGATTCAAGCGATTGAAGTACCCAGACAATCTGAGCACATGCTCACTAGTTGAGCGATTCTCCTCCATCTTTTAGCTATAGAACTTGTTGGAGACTTCATATCTCTCAACTCGGGTATTTGCTTGAAATATTAACTTCAACTCCTAGAACATCTTATATGGTCCATGACGTTCAAAAACGTCTTTGAAGTCCCGATTCTAAGCCGTTAAGCATGGTGCACTAAACTATCAAATAGTCATCATATTGAGCTAGCCAAACGTTCATAACATCTGCATCTGCTCCTGCAATAGGTCCGTCACCTAGCGGTGCATTAAGGACATAATTCTTCTGTGCAGCAATGAGGATAAACCTCAGATCACGGATCCAATCCGCATCATTGCTACTAACATCTTTCAACACAATTTTCTCTAGGAACATATAAAAAAAACATATGAAAGCAACAACGCGAGCTATTATCTACAACATAATTTGCAAAATACTACCAGGACTAAGTTCATGATAAATTTAAGTTCAATTAATCATATTACTTAAGAACTCCCACTTATATAGACATCCCTCTAATCCTCTAAGTGATTACGTGATCCATATCAACTAAACCATGTCCGATCATCACGTGAGATGGAGTAGTTTCAATGGTGAACATCACTATGTTGATCATATCTACTATATGATTCACGCTCGACCTTTCAGTCTCCGTGTTCTGAGGCCATATATGTATATGCTAGGCTCGTCAAATTTAACTTTGAGTATTCGCGTGTGCAACTGTTTTGCACCGTTGTATTTGAGCGTAGAGCCTATCACACCGATCATCACGTGGTGTCTCAAAGACGAAGAACTTTCTAGCGGTGCATACTCGGGAGAACACTTCTTGATAATTAGTGAGAGACCATCTCAAAATTCTACCGTCAATCAAAGCAAGATAAGATGCATAAAGGATAAACATCACATGCAATCAATATAAGTGATATGATATGGCCATCATCATCTTGTGCTTGTGATCTCCATCTCCAAAGCACCATCGTGATCACCATCGTCACCGGTAGCGATACCTTGATCTCCATCGTAGCATCGTTGTCGTTCGCCATCTATTGCTTCTCGACTATCGCTACCGCTTAGTGATAAAGTAAAGCAATTACAGGTGTTTGGCATTCATACAATAAAGCAACAAACATAATGCTCCTGCCCATTGCCGATAACTTCGGTTACAAAACATGATCATCTCATACAATAAAATATAGCATCACGTCTTGACCATATCACATCACAACATGCCCTGCAAAAACAAGTTAGACGTCCTCTACTTTGTTTGTTGCAAGTTTTATGTGGCTGCTACGGGCTTAAGCAAGAACCAATCTTACCTACGCATCAAAACCACAATGATAGTTTGTCAAATAGACTCCGTTTTAACCTTCGCAAGGACCGGGCGTAGCCACTTTTCAGTTCAACTAAAGTGAGAGAGACAGACACCGCCAGTCACCTCTAAGCAGCGAGTGCTCGTGGCGGTGAAACCAGTCTCGCGTAAGCGTCTGGCGTAATGTCGGTCCGGGCGCTTCATCTCACAATACCGCTGAACCAAAGTATGACATGCTGGTAGGCGGTATGACTTATATCGTCCACAACTCACTTGTGTTCTACTCGTGCAAATAACATCAACGCATAAAACCTAGGCTCGGATGCCACTTTGTAGGGGAGCGTAGTAATTTCAAAAATTTCCTCGCTTTACGCAAGATCATGGTGACGTATAGCAACGAGAGGGAGAGTGTTGGCTACATACCCTTATGAACCGTGGCGGGCGTTAACTGCAGCGGTTGATGTAGTCGTCGTCTTCACGGCCCGACCGATCAAGCACGAAACTCGGCACCTCCGAGTTCTAGCGCGCACGTTCAGCTCGATGGCGTCCCTCGAACTCCGATCCAGCCGAGTGTCGAGGAGAGTTCCGTCGGCCGACGGCGTGGTGGCGATCTTGATGTTCTACCGTCGCGGGCTTCGCCTAAGCACCGCTACGATATTATCGAGTGGAATATGGTGGAGGGGGCGCCGCTGCGGCTAAGAGATCCAAGGGATCAATTGTCGTGTCTTTGGTGCTAACCCTGCCCCTCTATTTATATGTTGAGCCGGGGTGAAACTTGGAGCAAAAGCCTCCTCAAAGTCGGTTTTGCCGAAAGGCAAGAGTCCCACTCGGACTCGAGGACCAAACGCCACAATCCTTGGCACCTGGCCCAGACGCCATGGGCCTCGGCGTCTGGCCCAGGCCGAACGCCCGAGGTCTCCGGCGTTTGGCCCCGGCCCTCCATAAAACTCCTTTTGCACCGACCTAAAGCCTCATGGGCTTGACCCCTTGGCCTAACCATATCATCCAATTGTTGGGGAACGTAGTAATTTCAAAAATTTTCCTACGCACACGCAAGATCATGGTGATGCATAGCAGAGAGAGAGAGTGTTGTCCACATACCCTTGTAGACCCGGCGGAGGCGATCTGGCGTAGAGGAAGTAGTCGTCGTTCTCCTCGCGATCCGACCGATCCGGCGCCGTTACTCCGGCGCCCCGAGTTCTTGACACACGTACAGCTCGATGGCGTCCCTCGTACTCGATCCAGCCGAGTGTCGAGGAGAGTTTCGTCGACCTGACGGCGTGGCGGCGATCTTGATGTTTCACCGGCGCGAGGCTTCGCCTAAGCTTGCGACAGTATGACCGAGGTGGAATATGGTGGAGGGGGGCACCGCACACGGCTAAGGAACGATCCAAAGATCAAACTTGTGTGTCCTAGGGTGCCCCCCTGCCCCCGTATATAAAGGAGGGAGGGGGGAGGCCGGCCGGCCTAGCTAGGGCGCGCCGGGAGGAGTCCTACTCCTACCGGGAGTAGGACCCCCCCCTTTCCTAGTTGGATTAGGTTTGGGGGAGGAAGAGGAGGCGCCGCCCCTTCCTGTCCTATTCGGACTAGGGGGAGAGGCGCCACCACCTCTGGCGGCCCTCCTCTTCTCCCTCGAGGCCCACCGAGGCCCATTTACCTCCCGGGGTTCAGTAACCTCCGGTACTCAGTAAAATTCTGTTTTAGCCGGAACCATTCGAACTCCAAACATAGGCTTCAATATATCAATCTTTATGTCTCGACCATTTGAGACTCCTCGTCATGTCGTGATCACATCCGGGACTCGAACTTCTTCGTACATCAAAATACATAAACTCATAATAAGCATCATCGAAACCTTAAGCGTGCGGACCCTACGGTTCGAGAATAATGTAGACATGACCTAGAACTATTCACGGTCAATAACCAATAGCGGGACCTGGATGCCCATATTGGTTCCTACATATTCTCGAAGATCTTTATCGGTCGAGACCGCATAACAACATCGTTGTTCCCTTTGTCATCGGTATGTTACTTGCGAGATTCGATCGTCGGTATCAATACCTAGTTCAATCTCGTTACCGGCAAGTCTCTTTACTCGTTCCGTAATACACCATCTCACAACTAACTCATTAGTTGTAGTGCTTGCAAGGCTTAAGTGATGTGCATTACCGAGAGGGCCAGAGATACCTCTCCGACAATCGGAGTGACAAAACCTAATCTCGAAATCGCCAACCCAACATCTACCTTTGGAGACACTGTAGTACTCCTTTATAATCACCCGATTCGTTGTGACGTTTGGTAGCACCAAAGTGTTCCTCCGTTAGCGGGAGTTGCATAATCTCATAGTTACGGGAACATGTATATGTCATGGATAAAAGCGGTAGCAACATACTAAGCGATCGTGTGCTAAGCTAAGGGAATGGGTCATGTCAATCAGATCATTCTACTAATGATGTGACCTCGTTAATCAAATAACAACTCTTTGTTCATGGTGGGAAACATAACCATCTTTGATTAACAAGCTAGTCTAGTAGAGGCATACTAGTGACATATTGTTTTGTCTATGCATTCACACATGTATCATGTTTCCGGTTAATACAATTCTAGCATGAATGATAAACATCTATCATGAAATAAGGAAATAAATAATAACTTTATTATTGCCTCTAGGGCATATTTCCTTGATCTCCCACTTGCACTAGAGTCAATAATCTAGATTACATAGTAATGATTCTAACACCCATGGAGTCTTGGTGCTGATCATGTTTTGCTCGTGGAAGAGGCTTAGTCAGCGGTGCGCAACATTCAGATCCGTGTGTATCTTGCAAATCTCTATGTCTCCCACGGACTAAGTCCGGATGGAATTGAGGCGTCTCTTGATGTGCTTGGTCCTCTTGTGAAATCTGGATTCCTTTGCTAAGGCAATTGCTCGATATTGTCACGAAAGATTTTCATTGGACCCGATGCACTAGGTATGACACCTAGATCGGATATGAACTCCTTCATCCGACTCCTTCATTAGCTGCTTCGAAGCTGCTATGTATTCCGCTTCACATGTAGATCCCTTCTGACGCTTTGTTTAGAACTGCACCAACCGCAGCTCCTCCGTTTAGTGTAAATCGTATCCGGTCTGCGATTTAGAATCGTCCGGATCGGTGTCAAAACTTGCGTCAGCGTAACCGTTCGATGAGCTCTTTGTCACCTCCATATCGAGAAACATATCCTTAGTCCTTTTCGGTATTTCAGGATGTTCTTGACCGCTGTCCAATGATCCATTCTGGATTACTTTGGTACCTCCTGCTAGGCTTATAGCAAGGCACACATCAGGTCTGGTACACAGCATTGCATACATGATAGAGCCTATGGCTGAAGCATAGGAACATCTTTCATTTTCTCTCTATCTTCTGCGGTGGTCGGGCATTGAGTCTTACTCAACTTCACACCTTGTAACACGAGCAAGAACCCTTTCTTTGCTTGATCCATTTTGAACTTCTTCAAAATTTTGTCAAGGTATGTGCTTTGTGAAAGTCAATCAAGCATCTTGATCTATCTTTATAGATCTTAATGCCCAATATGTAAGCAGCTTCACCGAGGTCTTTCATTGAAAAACTCTTATTCAAGTATCCCTTTATGCTATCCAGAAATTCTATATCATTTCCGATCAGTAATATGTCATCTACATATAATATCAAAATGCTCTGAGCTCCCACTCACTTTCTTGTAAATCTGAGGCTTCTCCAAAAGTGCAGTACAAACCCAAATGCTTTGATCACACTATCAAAGCGTTTATTCAACTCGAGATGCTTGCACCAGTCCATAGATGGATCATTGGAGCTTGCACACTTTGTTAGCTCCTTTTGGATCGATAAAACCTTCGGTTGCATCATATACAACTCTTCTTCCGAAATCCATTCAGAATGCAGGTCTTTACATCCATTTGCCAAATTTCATAATCATAAAATCGGCAATTGCTAACATGATTCGGACGGACTTAAGCATCGCTTCGGGTGAGAAGGTCTCATCGTAGTCAATCCCTTGAACTTGTCGAAAACCTTTTGCGACAAGTCGAGCTTTATAAACGATAACATTTCCGTCGTCGTCGGTCTTCTTCTTGAAGATCCACTTGTTTTCTATTGCTTGCCTACCCTCGGGCAAGTCAACCAAAGTCCATACTTTGTTTTCATACATGGATCCCATCTCAGATTTCATGGCCTCAAGCCATTTTGCGAATCTGGGCTCACCATCGCTTCTTCATAGTTCGTAGGTTCATCATGATCTAGTAGCATGACTTCGAACAGGATTGCCGTACCACTCAGTGCGGATCTTACTCTGGTTGATCTCGAGGTTACTGTAGTAACTTGATCTGAAGTTTCATGATCAACATCATCAACTTCCTCACTACTTGGTGTAGGTGTCTCGAAACTGGTTTCTGCGACGAACTACTTTCAAGTAAGGGAGAAGGTACTATTACCTCATCAAGTTCCACTTTCCTCCCACTCACTTCTTTGAGAGAAACTCCTTCTCTAGAAAGGATCCATTCTTAACAACGAATGTCTTGCCTTCGGATCTGTGATAGAAGGTGTACCCAACTGTCTCCTTTGGGTATCCTATGAAGACACATTTCTCCGATTTGGGTTCGAGCTTATCGGGTTGAAGCTTTTCACATAAGCATCGCATCCCCAAACTTTAAGAAAGCGACAACTTTGGTTTCTTGCTAAACCATAGTTCATAAGGTGTCGTCTCAGCGGTTTTGACGGTGTTCTATTCAGTGTGAATCGGCCGTCTCTAGAGCATAACCCCAAAGCGATAGCGGTAAATCTGTAAGAGACATCATAGATCGCACCATATCTAGTAAAGTGCGATTCGACGTTCGGACACACCATTACGTTGTGGTGTTCGGGTGGCGTGAGTTGCGAAACTATTCGCATTGTTTCAAATGTAGACCAAACTCGTAACTCAAATATTCACCTCCACGATCGGATCGTAGAAACTTAATTTTCTTATTACGATGATTTTCAACTTCACTCTGAAATTCTTTGAACTTTTCAAATGTTTCAGACTTATGTTTCATTAAGTAGATATACCCATATCTGCTTAAGTCATCTGTGAAGGTGAGAAAATAACGATATCCGCCACGAGCCTCAACATTCATCGGACCACATACATCTGTATGTATGATTTCCAACAAATCTGTTGCTCTCTCCATAGTACCGAGAAGCGGTGTTCTAGTCATCTTGCCCATGAGGCACGGTTACATAAGTGCCAAGTGATTCATAATCAAGTGACTCCAAAAGTCCATCGATATGGAGTTTCTTCATGCGCTTTACACCAATATGACCTAAGCGGCGATGCCACAAATAAGTTGCACTATCATTATTAACTCTGCATCTTTTGGTTTCAACATTATGAATATGTGTATCACTACTATCGAGATTCATCAAAATAGACCACTCCTCAAGGGTGCATGACCATAAAGATATTACTCATATAAATAGAACAACCATTATTCTCTGATTTAAATGAATAACCGTCTCGCATCAAACAAGATCCAGATATAATGTTCATGCTCAACGCAGCACCAAATAACAATTATTTAGGTCTAAAACTAATCCGAAGGTAGATGTAGAGGTAGCGTGCCGATTGCGATCACATCGACTTTGGAACCATTTCCCAGCGCGCCGTCACCTCGTCCTTTCCGGTGTTAAGCAATCCGTAGTCCTGTTTGAGTTGCAAATATTAGCAGCAGAACCAGTATCAAATACCAGTGCTCTGCGAGCTCTAGTAAGGTACACATCAATAACATGTATATCACATATACCTTTGTTCACCTTGCCATCCTTCTTATCCGCCAAATACTTGGGGCAGTTCCGCTTCGAGTGACCGATCGCTTGCGGTAGAAGCACTCGATTTCAGGTTTAGGTCCAGACTTGGGTTTCTTCTCTGAGCGACAACTTGCTTGCTGTTCTTCTTGAAGTTCCTTCTTCTTCCCTTTGCCTTTCTTCTTGAAACTAGTGGTCTTATTGACCATCAACACTTGATGCTCCTTCTTGATTTCTACCTCCATGACCTTTAGCATTGCGAAGAGCTCGGTATAGTCTTTACTAACCCTTGCATATTATAGTTCATCACGAAGCCTTTGTAGCTTGGTGGCGGTGATTGAAGAATTCATCAATGACACAATCATCCGGAAGATTAACTCCCAATTGTGTCAAGTGATTGTAGTACCCGGACATTACGAGTATATGCTCACTAACGAACTATTCTCCTCCATCTTGCAGCTATAGAACTTATTGGAGACTTCATATCTCTCAATCCGGGCATTACATTTGGAATATCAACTTCAACTCTGGAACATCTCATATGCTCCATGGCGTTCAAAACGTCGTTGAAGTCCCGGTTCTAAGCCGTAAAGCATGGCACACTGAACTATAGAGTAGTCATCGACTTTGCTCTACGAGACGTTCACAACATCTGGTGTTGCTCAAAGACGAGGCTGTCACCTAGCGGTGCATCCGGGCGTAACTCTTACGTGCAGCAATGAGGATAATCCTCAGTTTCGGACCCGATCCGTGTAATTGCTACCATCATCTTTCAACTTTGCTTTCTCAAGGAACGCATTAAAATTCAACGGAACAACAGACGAGCCATCTATCTACAATCAAACATAAACAAGCAAGATACTATCGGTACTAAGTTCATGATAAATTTAAGTTCAATTAATCATATTACTTAAGAACTCCCACTTAGAAAAACATCTCTCTAGTTATCTAAGTGATCACGTGATCCAAATCAACTAAACCATAACCGATCATCACGTGAAATGGAGTAGTTTTCAATGGTGAACATCTTATGTTGATCATATCTACTATATGATTCACGCTCGACCTTTCGGTCTCCGTGTTCGAGGCCATATCTGCATATGCTAGGCTCGTCAAGTATAACCCGAGTATTCTGCGTGTGCAAAACTGGCTTGCACCCGTTGTAGATGGACGTGAGCTTATCACACCGATCATCACGTGGTGTGCAGGCACGACGAACTTTGGCAGCGGTGCATACTCGGGAGAACACTTCTTGATAATTTAGTGAGAGATCATCTTATAATGCTACCGTCAATCAAAGCAAGATAAGATGCATAAAGGATAAACATCACATGCAAATCAATATAAGTGATATGATATGGTCATCATCATCTTGTGCTTCATGATCTCCATCTTGCTGCACCACCATGATCACCATCGTCACCGGCGCGACACCTTGATCTTCATCGCAGCATCGTTGTCGTCTCGCCAAACTTATGCTACTACGACTATCGCTACCGCTTAGTGATAAAGTAAAGCATTACAGGCGATTGCATTGCATACAATAAGCGACAACCCTATGGCTCCAGCCGATTGCCGATAACCGGTTACAAAACATGATCATCTCATACAATAAAATATAGCATCACGTCTTGACCATATCACATCACAACATGCCTGCAAAAACAAGTTAGGCGTCCTCTACTTTGTTGTTGCAAATTTTACGTGGCTGCTACGGGCTTAAGCAAGATCCAGTCTCACCTCGCATCAAAACCACAGCGATACTTCGTCAAATAGACTCCGTTTAACCTTCTTCAAGGACGGGCGTAGCCTCGAGTTCAACTAAAGTGAGAGAGCAGGCACCCACCAGTCACCTTTAAGCAGCGAGTGCTCGTGGCGGTGAAACCAGTCTCGCGTAAGCGTCTGGCGTAATGTCGGTGCAGGCGCTTCATCTCACAATACCGCTGAACCAAAGTATGACATGCTGGTAGGTAGTATGACTTGTATCGCCCACAACTCACTTGTGTTCTACTCGTGCAAAACATCAAACCATAAAAACCTAGGCTCGGATGCCCTTTGTTGGGGAGCGTATTAATTTCAAAAATTTCCCTCGCACACGCAAGATCATGGTGATGCATAGCAACGAGAGAGGAGAGTTTTGTCCACATACCCTTGTAGACCAGGCGGAAGCGATCACAACATAGAGGAAGTAGTCGTCGTTCTCCTCGCGATCCGACCGATCCGGCGCCGTTACTCCGGCGCCCCGAGTTCTTGACACACGTACAGCTCGATGGCGTCCCTCGTACTCGATCCAGCCGAGTGTCGAGGAGAGTTCGTCGACCTGACGGCGTGGCGGCGATCTTGATGTTTCACCGTGGCGAGGCTTCGCCTAAGCTTGACAGTATGACCGAGGTGGAATATGGTGGAGGGGCACGCTGCGGCTAAGGAACGATCCAAAGATCAAACTTGTGTGTCCTAGGGTGCCCCCTGCCCCGTATATAAAGGAGGGAGGGGGAGGCCGGCGGCCTAGCTAGAAGCGCCGGGAGGAGTCCTACTCCTCAGGGAGTAGGACTCCCCTTCCTAGTTGGATTAGGTTTGGGGAGGGGAAGAGGAGGCGCGCCCCCCTTCCTTGTCCTATTCGGACTAGGGGAGAGGCGCGCCACCTCCTGGCCGGCCCCTCCTCTTCTCCCTCGAGGCCCATCGAGGCCCATTTACCTCCCGGGGGGTTCCGGTAACCTCCCGGTACTCCGGTAAATTCTCGTTTTAGCCCGGAACCATTCCGAACTCCAAACATAGGCTTCAATATATCAATCTTTATGTCTCGACCATTTGAGACTCCTCGTCATGTCCGTGATCACATCCGGGACTCGAACTTCTTGGTACATCAAAATACATAAACTCATAATAAGCATCATCGAAACCTTAAGCGTGCGGACCCTACGGTTCGAGAATAATGTAGACATGACCTAGAACTATTCACGGTCAATAACCAATAGCGGGACCTGGATGCCCATATTGGTTCCTACATATTCTCGAAGATCTTTATCGGTCGGACCGCATAACAACATCGTTGTTCCCTTTGTCATCGGTATGTTACTTGCCCGAGATTCGATCGTCGGTATCCAATACCTAGTTCAATCTCGTTACCGGCAAGTCTCTTTACTCGTTCCGTAATACACCATCTCACAACTAACTCATTAGTTGTAGTGCTTGCAAGGCTTAAGTGATGTGCATTACCGAGAGGGCCGAGAGATACCTCTCCGACAATCGGAGTGACAAAACCTAATCTCGAAATCGCCAACCCAACATCTACCTTTGGAGACACCTGTAGTACTCCTTTATAATCACCCGATTCGTTGTGACGTTTGGTAGCACCAAAGTGTTCCTCCGTAAACAGGAGTTGCATAATCTCATAGTTACAGGAATATGTATATGTCATGGATAAAAGCAGTAGCAACATACTAAACGATCGTGTGCTAAGCTAAGGGAATGGGTCATGTCAATCAGATCATTCTACTAATGATGTGACCTCGTTAATCAAATAACAACTCTTTGTTCATGGTCAGGAAACATAACCATCTTTGATTAACAAGCTAGTCTAGTAGAGGCATACTAGTGACATATTGTTTTGTCTATGCATTCACACATGTATCATGTTTCCGGTTAATACAATTCTAGCATGAATGATAAACATCTATCATGAAATAAGGAAATAAATAATAACTTTATTATTGCCTCTAGGGCATATTTCCTTCACCAATATATGAATCTTTACGTCTCAACCATTTCGAGACTCCTCGTCATGTCCCCGATCTCATCCGGGACTCCGAACTCCTTCGGTACATCAAAACATGTGAACTCATAATATAACTGTCATCGAAACCTTAAGCGTGCGGACCCTACGGGTTCGAGAACAATGTAGACATGACCAAAACACGTTTCCAGTCAATAACCAATAGCGGGACCTTTATGCCCATATTGGCTCCCACATATTCTACGAAGATCTTTATCGGTCAAAACCGCATAACAACATACGTTTTTCCCTTTGTCATCGGTATGTTACTTGCCCGTGATTCGATCGTCGGTATCCAATACCTAGTTCAATCTCGTTACCGGCAAGTCTCTTTACTCGTTACGTAATGCATCATCCCTCAACTAACTCATTAGTCACATTGCTTGCAAGGCTTATAGTGATGTGCATTACCGAGAGGGCCCAGAGATACCTCTCCGACAATTGGAGTGACAAAACCTAATCTCGTAATATGCCAACCCAACATGTACTTTGGAGACACCTGTAGTACTCCTTTATAATCACCCAGTTACGTTGTGACGTTTGGTAGCACCCAAAGTGTTCCTCCGGTAAACGGGAGTTGCATAATCTCATAGTTACAGGAACATGTATAAGTCATGAAGAAGGCAATAGCAATAAACAAACGATCAAGTACTAGGCTAACGGAATGGGTAATGTCAATCACATCATTCTCCTAATGATGTGATCCCATTGATCAAATGACAACACATGTCTATGGTTAGGAAACATAACCATCTTTGATCAACAAGCTAGTCAAGTAGAGGCATACTAGTGACACTATGTTTGTCTATGTATTCACACATGTATTATGTTTCCGGTTAATACAATTCTAGCATGAATAATAAACATTTATCATGAAATAAGGAAATAAATAATAACTTTATTATTGCCTCTAGGGCATATTTCCTTCAGTCATTTCCGGTCTTCTTGGCCTTTTTGCCTTTGCGACGACTTTACGTGTCTGCTTAGCCTCATCATCATCATCATCATCATCATCATCATCATCATCATCATCATCATCATCATCATCATCATCATCATCATCATCATCATCATATATAGCGTGAAGCTCTGCACGATGCCCATTGATTTCAAATCTGCCCTTGCTTTCGGCCCATCTTTGGTCCTCTCGGCATGTTGAGCGGGGTACCAAGCAGACTCTCGCACACGTTCTTCGTGATATGCATGACATCAAGGCTGTGAGGCACGGGTGGATCTTCGATGACGGCAAGTCCCGTAAAACAGACCTCGTTTTCCATACCTTCAGCAGCGGCTCTAGCGCCTTCGTTTCTTTCCGGCTCTGGCGCCTTTTGCTTCTTTCGGCGGTGGGCAGTCTTTCCAATTTTCAACAGCTTGTCTATTTCCTCGCCGCTCCTCGTACAGGCGTTTTGAGTTCGGTTTCACCATCGAACAGATCCTTGCGTTTCCTCCACGGGTCATCGTCGCGAAGCCACCTTCGATGTCCCATGAACACGGTTTTCGAAGACCGGGATCTCTATCTAGGCTGGCGTCGTTGTGTCATCCATGCACCTTACGCATCCGGAAAATCCGTGGACTACCTGCCCGCAAGATATCCGTAACCGAGATAGTCGTGCACCGTCGTGAGCGGTCGCGGCTCTCATAGGGAAATATTCTTTCTGCGGCGTCCCACGTATTGGTGGCGTTTTCCATAGCGTGTCAAGCTCCTCTTTCAGCAGCCCAGTGCAGATTGATGTCGTTCCTGGTTGTTTGACCCTTCAATTAGCATACTCATGTGAATGTACTTCCTCTTCATGCACAACCGGGGGAAGGTTGTACATCCACACAAACACAGGCCAGGTGCTATGTGTGCTTCTCACGGCTGCCAAGCGGATTGACTCCATCGGTGCTCGCGCCCAGCACAATGTTCCTTGGATCATTCCCAAATTCAGGTATTGAAGTTCAACGCTTGCCACTGCTCGCATCCTTAGGGTGACTCATCATCTTGTCTTTTTTATCTATCTCCGGATCATTTGCGTCATCTTCTCGCTTCTTCTCCTCCCTATCCGCGTGCCAACGCAGGAGCTTTTCTACCTTAGGGTCCGCGAAATACCGCTGCAGATGAGGAGTGATCGGAAAGTACCACACCACTTTTCAAGGAGCTTTCTTCCTCTTCTTGTATCGAGTGACACCGCACACCGGACATATGGTAGACTCCGCGTGCTCGTCCCGATAAATGATGCAATTGTTCATGCACACATGGTATTTCACGTGCGGTAAATCCAGAGGACACACGATTTCTTCGCCTCCTCCAAACTGGTTGGGCACTTGTTCCCCTTGGGAAGACGTTCGTGCCAGAATGGCATGTTCTCGTCGAAGCATGCATCGGTCATTTTGTGTTTTACCTTCATCTCCAGAGCCATGAGCGTTACTTTCAGGCGGGTATCCTCGGGCTTGCATCCTTCATACAATGGAGTAACCGCGTCTAACTCAAGTTGATCCATCTTGTCTTTCTCTCGGGCGGCAGCTCTTGCGTTATCCGTCTGCTTGAGAAGCGATTCTTGAATATGAGGTCCTGCACCCAGCCCATCGATGGTCCAGCGCCGTCTGCTCCACGGCATCATCATCATGTCCTGCATCTTCTACATGATGATCGTGTGTACAACATCACCGTCGTGATCATCTCCTGGGATTCTTTGTCTTCTCGCCCGCCGAGCGCGGTGGTTGTCTTCTGCCCTTCCTCATTTCTTGCCCGCCCCATGGGCGACTTCGTAGTCATCTTCATCACCTTGCCACCGATAGCCATCCATGAAACCACGCAAGAGCAGGTGGTCCCGCACCTGCCGGAATCCGGGTCCGCAATAAGGCTCTTGACTTGCATCTTCGACACGGGCATCTTATCTCCGTCTCGTTCTTTTGAAGCATCTCGGCCTTCATGGACCTCAAAACCTATTCATGATGCCTTCGGTCATCGTGCGGACCATGGTCGCTGCGAGGTAGAAACAAAGCGATATTTTAGAACCAAGAAAAAATTGCCATGACTTTCCTAAAAATAGGACCAAAAGAATGCTTAATGCCAAAATTCTGCTTGAACGGAAATGAATCAGCATTCCGGCAAAATATTGGCAACTATCGCATTTCAAATACCGGTACACCTCCAAACACAAACACATATGCAACACCACAAACATATGCAACACC